>CM065426.1:4432732-5632732 GCA_033060865.1 Dorcus hopei | reverse complement strand
TAATTGTTATTCTACAACGTTTCTTACACGTGGACAGAGACGTTTAAAAGAAATTGATTGCCGCGACATTTTTTCGTTGTTTCAACGTAACAGTACCACACGAATTCAACGTTTGGTTACATGTTATTTTGCAACGTTTTTTACACGTACGTGTTTTCGCTGGGGACGAACCAAAAAAGGTCCTAAAGGTTCATTCTCAAATGTAAAAGAGTCATTTCGCAATCTAGAATCAGAACTATTTGCAGTCGCACAAACATAAACATAACAAATTGTTTTAAGTGTTTTAGATTGTTTTGAGAAAGAGAAAAGAAATTTAGATCCTTTAATGTCTACAAATGATGTGCATGAAGAATGCTGGTTGTTTCTATATCTAAATAAATAAATATTTCACAGAGAATAGCTGACTCCTTCAAATTTCCCGCCAATTTTCTATAACACAGTTAAGCCGGCTCCACATATTCGGATATTTGTCACAAATATTTGTGTATTAGGCAAACAGACGAATATGTAGATGGGGTGTTTAAAGACAAATCAGTGCACAAAAGGGTATATTCGGCAAATATAAATAGTTCCCGTTCGAAGTCGGTAAATTAAATCAAATATTTGCAAGCGATTACATCCCTGGCAGATCCACATATTCGTACATGATTATATAGTCGCATTTAGTGCGTTCTATGTTGTTTTAACAGTAAAAAAACTAAACTCGTTAGTAAAAATGTCACAGCATCAACCACTGAAGCGTCTTCACTTTCCACTTCCATCTTTAAACTGTTTGTGTGAATATACGACTAATCAAATATGAAACAAATATTTAGACAAATGTACAAATATGCGCGTATTTGCCAAATATCCGAATGTGTGGAGCCGGCTTAAAATTCAATATTCGAGCCTGTCCAGGAAAAAAAGACCTCATGTTAAATCAAAAACACATAAACACGTGATTTACGAGTTTATCAAAATGGAAACGCAAATTTTATTTTGTGATAAAACAAATTATCATGTGACATAATTGAATTTGAACATAAAAATATCATACAGAGTAGAGAGAATTGATTTCTTTCATACGGGTAAACCAAAAGCACGTGCGTAAAAAGTTCCATTGAATGAACGGTACGTTTTCTCAATTTATTATTTCACTGAAGAGATGTCTCTTTGAAGATACGATTCAAACAAATCTAATTTATTGCTTCTACCGTAGAAAGAAAGTTTATGTTAATAAAAATTCACGATTAATAAAATCGAGTGCTTTGGAAAGGGCACAGTTCAAACCAGCTACTATGTTCAAACCAGTTACTATCATTTTCTCATTAATGAGAGTATAAACATTTGACAAGGAGTCACTCAAAGCTGTATCAGTGAACTTCCTCAATCGAAAACTATGTTGAGAATTATTTATGACTATGTTTTCCAAAAAAGTCTACAAGACGAATTTTTATAACCATTTCAAATACTTTAGAAATGGCTGGTGGTATTAATATCGGTCTATAATTTGATATATCCAATTTAGTTCAATTTTCGTGTACTGACGTTTTGTGTTAGATATTTACGGGTTGACAAAGATCTTTTATAAAAGTGAAACGGTCGCATATTTGTTTTTTCAAGACAAAATCAGTTATTGCTGTTTAATTGTAAATAACAAACACATGTTCAGATTCTCAGTAAAAATTCTGCCGGATGCGACTGATGGACGCCGAGGGTCCCTTTTCAAAAGAATGTAAACCACCCAGCGAGTCCTTAAAAATTTGTAACGTTAGCCCTGCAAATAACACTCCGGTTTCCCGAGCATCATAAACAAGTCATCGTAACCTTTTAGCTTTGTGTTAGTTCAGATTTTGTACGTATTAGTCACACTAAATGTTAGGGACATGTCAGTTATAGAAAAGAGATCAAATTACGTTGCAAGTTGAAGTGGCTCGCTTTGGTCTGCTTTGTTTTCAGACAAGCACCGGATGCTTTAAAAATGTCAGCCTGGACACTTGTAAAGTTAAAATTATGAAGGATTTAAGTTGTGACAGACCACCCGAGAGTTGTATCTGACAAGCTAATGGGGGTTGCTTAATGCGTGCAGAAAATCTGGAGTAGGCGTTAATTTTGGGACTAGAGTAGCGATTATCTTGGGTCGAAGTTGTTTCAAAATTTATCTTGCGAAGTCCGAGGGGTTGGTTTAATTTTACTTGGAAAGACAGGAGCTACGAAAACAGACAGGCAGAATTCGATCTCTCTAGCGAACTGTTGAATTCTTTTTATTTTGACTTCGCGAGTTTTCTTTTAATGTTTGCAGTCATTCTTTCATTTTCTCAAGTTTAGATAAATCATTTATTTCGGTACGGCTAAAATACAGTGTGTTAAGAGAAAGGGCAATTAAACAAACAAACCACCATTACGTTCGGAGTCGCGCCGCGAGTGTGTGTGCGGGTCTAGTTTTCGTAGCGGATACGCGGATAGGTAATTTACGTTTATTTGTATTTTCGTCACATACTTGGTGGTATAATTTGCATTAATCAGTGGCTAAAGAATAGGTAAAGTTCAGTATTCATATTACATTTGGATAAATTTCAGTCAAACTATTTTTATTTACATTTGAATCAATGTTAAACCTCAACAAATTGCATTCACATTAGTAAACTTTATTGGTCATTTGTTTTATAAATTATTAGACCAGTTCTGTGATTTAATCAACCAGAGCTGTTCCCTCAAATCTATTTGGAAATTCAAATACAGTACTCTTAGAAAATAGTTCTACCTTTGGAGATATTCTCTGCTAAGTTGGAAACACGCTAACGGCGGTATTTCGATTTGTACGGGGAAGTCGCCAGTTGAATCACTGGTCTAAGGCAAGTTATATCTGTCGCCAAAACCAAGTATACCAGCACAATCTAAACCCAGAAATCAAGGGCAAGTTATTGCTCGTTAAGAATTTCGTGAAATTACGAGGCCGAATAATTTGAATTTGAACCTATTCATAGCCATCTTCTTAACAGAGTTTCTCTCACACCGTGTGTGTACCGAAGTGTGGTCGTTGCCGAGAGATTTGCAGGTTAATTAGAAGCGATTTGCGAGAGACTGTAAGTGCCATAACCGCAAAAGCGGAGTGCCATTGGGTCCATTGCGCAAATAAATTAGTTAGATAGGTTTAGCCGACGAAAAAACGACGAAGGGTGATTTGAAAAAAGGCGTACACTGTACCACTCCCTAAAGGCGATTGGACGTAGCAAGAGAAGATCCTACCCATTCGACCTCAATTAATTAGTTTAGTTAGCGATAGGGTTTCCCATCACCTCCGAAAGGAGTCCCTGAAAAACTAGCGGCGATTGCTATTGATTACCTTGCAAATTGATCGCCGAGGGCGGCATTTTGTATCACATACCTCTCCAGAACGTATGATTAATTAATTACTTCCATTAATTAAGTACATTTAGACCCATTGTGTCACACTGTGCGTTGGTTGGATTGAGCAGAACGAGTCTTAAAGTACGATCTTAAGTGGCAAACACTAGTACCAAGACCAATCTAAGTTGAACTTAAATGAATTGTAAACTTAATTGAGGAGCAGAGTTCTCCAACAACTATTTGCGTGTGCACCAAACTGTGTGATTGGAGTCAGTTCGTTCGCTACGGTTGCGCCAGGGTTGCACTGACAATTACGAGCCATATTATAAATATTATCAGTTTATTGCGAATTCCTGAGGGTCGTTCAACTGTAAACAGAATAAATAGGCCAGTAGGATAGTTCCTTTAGCGTCGGCAATAAATTAACTAGGTAGCTGTAATCTATACGGATAGAGAGCGCACTGCAGTAATAAAACCTTTGTTGGGTGACCCTTTGGAAATTCCTAGCGGTAAATTTCGGTTCAGTTTCGGTCCAGTTGTTTAATTTGGCAATAAGTTTAAATTGTTTTTGTTTGGACAGTTTTATTGGTTATTTAGTTGTCCGTAAAAGTCAACAAACAAGGTGACACGTCGGCGTGTTATAAAAAAATATGACAGTGTAACATTTCTATTTTTATAAAATATTTTATAAAAGATTGCCTATTACAATGTCATATTTTTTATAAAATATCTTTTATAAAAGACCTTTGTCAAAGATCTTTTATAGTGTAATACTGACCTTACCAAAGTGTGCAAATCTTGTAAATTATGACCTTTGCTGATTGTGCAGGTGTCATCACCGAACGGAAATATTTTACTGTTATCTGTCACTTGCAAGGGCAAATCGTTCATAAAGACTAAAAACAAAAGCGGACCGAATACAGATCCTTGGGGTACTCCGTGTTTAATTGACGATTTTGTTGAAGATAAGTTATACGAAACATATTGCGTGCGACCTGACAAGTAAGACTTAATTAAATTTATACTTTCACTACTGAAGTTAATGACATAATTTCTGGAGTAATAGATCGTGGGACACACAATCGAGCCCTTGGTAAGTCGTCCAACAACTAAAATTAACACATATGGACATTTTTTCTTGAAGACTCGTTATGTAATTTCATGATTATTCATAGATGTCAGCACATCGGGTCTCGCAAACGCATACAATCAATTTTTACGAGGTTTTAAACACGATCATTGACTGAGGTTGTCAGTCAGTACCTATTAATTGATTTGTCAAAATAAATATTCTGTTTAATTTCTGGTTTAAGTTTAGCTCGCTCACACGTGCAAACGGTTCCAAGTGATAAGGGTTCATATATCCATGCCAGTGGTGTACGTTATTCTAGATTACATAGTCGATAGAAGAGTACAGTATGAATTAATACGGTTGAAAAAAAAACCTATACTATTTCCCAGAAGTATTTTTCTGTTGCAACTCTTAAATAAAAAATCGATGATGAAACTACTTAAAAGCTTTGCTTTATTTATCGGGCCAAGTTTGTATAGCCTAAATTAAAAGCGTCATGTACACGACGAAAACTTTTACGGCCATTACTTCAATTTTAAGGTCAGTTAGTTCCACGTGTTTTCTTTTCAACAGAAGAAAGAGGTGGTTCGCCTGCCACAGCTGCAACAATCAGCCTCAGGTTTAGCGTTTCGCGAGACCTACTTATCTTAAATTTAGCTCTAGGAAAGCGAACTCGTCGCGTGAAATTACCACTCGGTGTAATCATGATTTCCCAGAATTTTGACGTTTGGCGCAGCATTGTCGCTGCCAATTTGCCGCGCGTTTCCACAAATACTCCAACTTTTGAACTGAAAGTATTAATAATTTTAATATGCCCGCAAAGTGCAGTGTAAAAACACAGTTAATCGCCGTCTTTAAGTTGATTAATGTGGGTCGTAATTTCTAGCTTGTCGTTTGGTACAAACATGTGTTATTTTTGTTGGATTTTCCCACCTTCATTACCACAACATTCTCAAGAAAGTTCTAAACAAATTAAATTATTCAGTGGAATTTTTAGTTAGTAAATTTGGTAATACAATTAATACAAAATTACAAATTTTAAAATACATGTTCAGATGAAATTCACATGTACAAAATATTCTAAAGATGGAATACAACAAAAATGAGAAAGTATTTGCAGCGAAATATACGTAAGAAAAAATGAAGAAGTATTTTTAAAGAGGTGAAACAAGACTCTATCCTAACTCCGATGTGTTCCATCCTATTGTTTAATAAAACAAGAAATAAAAAGAAGCAAATCTTGGTCATAATTATAAAACCTCGAGGAACAAAACTAATCAACTTAAATTCTGTAGAATCATCAATCGATGATAGAGAAAGAGCACAGTAGACAAATGAACTACATAGTTACAATAATTTAAAAATTAAAAAAAATGAAAAACTGTACAGACCGAGAAATCAGAGGATAAAAGAAAGAAAAATGGCAAGCATTTTTTACAGTATAAACAATAATTTCTTCGATAATAATAAGCAAGCAATGGAAGATACTAGAACACCAATATTCAGAAAATCTTCAGAAAATCGTAAGCATTGGTTAAAAACGGGAAAACAAAGACCAAAGATAGAAACGAAATGTCCAAGGAAAAGCAATTACAAATGACATAAGAAATGAAATCTTTGGGGGCGGGTTAATACAAAGAGAACCAAATAAAAGAAGATAAATCAAGAAGACGAGGAAGTAAGGATAACCAGAAGAATCTATGAAGTAAAATCAAAACAAAATGTTGAAGATTAAGGACAATATGATAAGAGGTAAAAGAAGTACAATGACATAAACACAAGATGAAAAATAAGAAAAGGCAGCTCAGTTGGCGTAGAGCGAGAAAAATACTCACCCCCCCCCCTCCAACTGCTGGTAAGAGTAAAAAGTACCCTTTTTTAAGTAAACATGTATGTCAGTGACGTTCGCAATAAACGTTTTCAAATAAATTGTGGAAATGTCAAGTTAAGGGGTCGTTGAAAAAAAAATGAATGAAACTCATGTTGAGGTAATTTTTTTTTTCAATTTGTATGTCCGTTTTAAAAGCTTGAAGTACATCCAAACTTCATATCGACGATGTGTTTGGTTTCATAGACATTTTGTTGTTGAAATAAGATTTCACTAACGAACTAATCTTTTGGCAGGTGTTTGACTGCTCTGATACAAATTTTATTCTTAGATTGCTGGAATTCAAGTTCAAAGTAGTTGCTGACGCCGGAATTTTGATTGTAAACTCTAAACTTTGCACATCGCTCCAAATTACAGAATTTGCGCGATTTCTCCTAATTATGTTTGGACATATCCTGGCAGTTTACTTACTTGCAACATCATGTGACCTAAAAATATCGCACTCACTCGACATAAAGTTCATTTTTTATTTATATGCCGATCGTATAGATCTGATTGTGAGTTAAGAAAACACATGTACGACGAAATGACATGACATGACAAATGCTGCAAGGCCGTTTCACGAAAGTCAGAAGGAGATAGCTACATAAAAGTTCTTTGACTTATCGATCGATCAATCGGCATACCAGGACTGACAATTAAGTTCGTAGAAAAAAAATTATTACAACTACGGAATCCATTTATTCGTTATCTGGTACACGGTTGCTTTCGAAATAGTATCTGCCCAAATTTTCTTCCATTGCCGGAAGCTCTCTTCAAAATCATTTTTCGTGAGGCTGTTTAGAGCTCGCGCCGTGATCCGTTCTACCTCCTGAATTCCGTGATCCCCAGTAATAATCCTTCATGTCTTTTTTGATTTTAGGAAATAAAAAAAAGTCAGAAGAGGGGCAGATCGGGCGAATAGGGCGGGTGTTCCAACACAGTGATTCCATTTTTCGCGAAGAAGACCTTCACAACAATGACTGTGTGTGCTGGAGATTGTTAGTCGGCTTTCACACCAAAGTAGCAAGCTGTATGCTGCTTGCATCCTGGATGCACGCTGCATGCCATTAATTTTAGAACCTATGTAAACAATTGATAATATTCACACCGGTGGAGCATAGCATTCATGCGACCTGCCACTTGCGACATGCAGCTTGGCTCATAGGACAAGTTCTATATTTTGCTACGCTACTTCAGTAGAGGCCGCGGTTTCGTCTTAAATTAAAACATTATCGAGCTAAACGAGGGTTCTTGACAACATGCTGACGCCAAACCATCAGGAAACACTATGTTGTGGTTCTTGATACTTGATGAACGCCATAGCTTCATCTTCGGATAACATCTTGTTTATAATAACTCGCAAGACACTGCCAATTCGCGAATCACATAGCTTGCTATGCTACCTTGATGTGAACGCAAAATTCTTAGATGCGCTACGCGGCACGCTACTTCTCAAAAGATGCAAGTAGCATGCAGGTTGCTACTTTGGTGTGAAAGCCGACTTATGATGCAAAATCCAGCTGTCCTTCGCTTATTATCTGTCGTACTGCCTCTCTGTTGATTCCTAATTCTTCTGCAATGAATTTAGTCGAAACACGACGGCCTGTTGATAGAAGTTCATCCACTCTTCTCACATTTTCTTCTACCTCCCGGCGAAATTGATCTTTATTCTCTCGGATCGTCGTCAACCGATTCTCTCCCTTCTTTGAACCTCTGCGTACCCGTAAACTGTAGCAGGTTTCATGGCAGACTCACTCAATAATGCTTCATTCAAAAGCTCAACGATTTCCTAGCTGACAAAACAAAGCTTTTCGTTTTTTTTTTTCATAATTGATGTTTATGTTTAACTTTTAGTAAGTATTTCTTTTGGTGTATAAACTAAAGTATGCTTAAAAATATTTGCTAATGGTTGAGATTGAATTGAGTCTTTAATATTTAAATGAAATTCGGAAACATTTGTTAAATGTGCAAGTCATTATGTTGTTCATAACTTTTGAAATAACAAACACTCAACAATTTGGCCGATTGTCAAGTGCAGTCGTCAACTGGTTCCATTATCTGATCTTTGAACTTGTACAACATCAACAAAGATTATTTCCGAAGTTATCATTTTATATAATTTTTTACCTCTTTTAATAGGAAGTAAATCTTCTTTTTAATTGCGTGTCATGGAGTATTAAGAGTACTAAGTTCATTATAGTAAGATCGAAATGAAATTTTAAACGTTTAAAATAACGGCAGTTACATAGGGTGCTCCAAAAAAACTCGTGATGTTTTTCAAAAGTTGCTTTAGACTGGTAGGTTATAGTATGTTTGCCAAATATTCTTGTGGTTTTATAAACCAAATGGGACAATAATGTACTTACTGAGATCACAGATAAAACACAGCGACTTAAATGATTGCCTCACTTACTCTGTCTCCTGCCTTTGACACTATATGGATACTTTTCTGAACCATCAAAAGAAAGCTGCCAGACAAAGATGCACCAAAGATCTTCGCTATTTCACATAATGCAGTGGTTCTTAAGAACACTTTCATAAAGTACAGTATACTTTTTATACGTCAATGTTATTTTAGTCTTCTTCCCGCTTAGAAAAAAATAATACAATTGTAATCTGAATTTTCTCCGTTCTCGTCTGTACTAATTTCGCAATCGACTTTTTCAGTACATTCAAATTCGCATTATGACATTGCCTGCATAAAATATGATGGTAATCCACCAGCATCCCTCACCGAAGTCCGTAAATAACGTAAAGGGCAGACAGAATGAAAACGCGCGCTGTGTTCTAATATTATAGGATATAAACTGTCAACAAAAGTATTATTGGAAGAGACAGTGTAAACGGATTTATTTTATAACAGTGACTCCTACGTGCAACAAGTCTGAGATTTCAGCCAAGACGTTGTTACAGTAGGCACAATCCGCTACTTGTCGGTGATGTAATAGTTTTTGATAAAATATTTTTGTTTATGTTCGAGTGAAAGATTTGATCCTTTTTATGTTATTTACAAATTTAAAAAATGTCGTCGATGAAAAAATAACTTTCCCAACTGTCACTGTCATCGTTTAAGTGCAAACACATAAAATTTTAAAAGAAACGGTTTCTTTTTCAATACACATAGGATGATCGAAATAAATATAACGAGTTGTTAGTCGTATTGTAACGAATTTACGGAACTAACGGTTTTCTTTAGCAGCTGATAACACCCATCTTCAATTCTTTGTCACCGTTAAAATATTGCATTGAATATTCCTTCGTCCTTCGTAAAATGAATGGCACCACCTTCTTACCACTTTCGGCAGTACTATTGTTTCTACCAATAAAAACGCCAAACAAAAATTCAATCAGATCAGTTTGACAGATGAGTAGCGTAAACATTAGGCAAAGATACTGCGCAAGCGCGATCTCATCGCTATCTTTAATGGATCGATATTATAAGACGAAACTTACTTTACAAACGAGCCTCGTATATTCGATTTTCGAACAAATAATTAAAATGCATTTGTATTTATGAATATGAATTCAATCAATTTTTGATGACATTGATTCCGAAAATTATAAGGAAATATCTTGTATTTCTTTTGGATTTAGTTAAACGCAATTTTCTAATTTTTAATTAGTATTAAATTCTAATTCAACATTCCTTTGAAAATAGGCTTTCACATAACGCATTTTCATAACACGTGTACAATATTCATTATCTAGGTCAGCACGTGAACCACGTAAATGCTGCTGTGACAATAGTGCATTATAATTTAATTACAAGCGGTTTAGATAATTAATCCATCCATCAAGTTTGGCCTGAATGACTCTGTATCTTCAGTTATTTAACAGGCAAATAAATTCGCTCCTAATGTAAATGTTATTCAAAACACATTCACCGGAAACGTCACCGAGAAATTGATATGATTTAATAGTTATGCACGCCAGCAATTACAAGAACGGTTTAAGAAATACAAAACAATAGCATTTCCAAGAGCAGGTGTGTTGAAGGTCAAGGTATTTTAAAATTTTATTATTTTACGTATTTAAACAAATCTTCGGTGTACTTGTTCGCGCAAGCTTATAATTTTAACCGAGGAAAAGTAAATTGAACTTGTGTAAATACAATAATCCTTTATAATTTACAAAGTCGGAGGAAACAAAAATTAGATACTTGAGTGAATCGGAAACGTTTTGAATTATCGTCGGCGTAAATTAACGAAACCGTAATTAGATTCGTGGGCTTTGAAATTTTGACGTAAACACAGAATGATTCACGAGGCCGATTTTGAATGTTAATGCTACGATAAAATTTTCAATTAATTCCTAATTGCTATTACGCGATCCATCAGTGTTTCAGATGTTCCGAAGTAATGCGATTTATGAAGCAATTATGTACGTTTGAAAAGCTCTAATTGGCAACGTCTGCCGTAAATTTCTGCCCGAGAAAAACAGCTTTCCCCTCAAAACAACTTTTTGAAGATACCTTTATTATTACTACATTGATATATTTCTTTATGCAAATATTGGCAGAAAATGAATGGCCCGGATTTTATAATTTTTTTAGGTCTTATCGTCCAGACGTAACTAAGAACGCGAAACGTTTACGAAAACATTAGAAAGGATTTTCGTAATTCCTGTCGTAAATATTTTGACGTGTGATTTGGTGTTGCTTCTAGCTCATTATCAAAATAATTATATAGGTGTGCTGATGAAAAATGCGTAAAAGATGTTGGCGAGAACGTCTTTCAAGTTGATTTACTTTGCAATTAAAAATATCGAGGTGTATTTGAAAAGTTATAAAACCGATGGCGGTGTTTATTTGAAAATTGTTTTACGTTTAATGTACACGTATTAAATTTCTGACAGCAAATAGAAAAATATTTAGCCGATAGACGCGTAAGTCGGTAACTAGCAAAAGGTTACTATAAATAAAACGCATTACACAAGTTTATCTACCTGTACTCAATCTGTTACTGCATCGCATCAAATAAAGTAAACAGGTAGATATGTTAGAAAAATTGAAGTAAATATTTCGGTAATTGAATAAATTATCAACTTTATCAAGTAAAAATCAATGCCAGAGATTAGAAAGGTTCGATGTCTAACGTAACAAATTTTACAACTGTTAATTTTCAATATTTCGAGAACACTCGTTATCATTTCCTCGGAACACTAAAGTACTGTATATGTGCTCAAGGTGGTATTTAGGCGATTTATGAATATCTTGCTCGTAATCTAAACCACAAAATAGTTACTCTTCTTCTTAGCACAGGAAATATTTATTAATGGACTAATCAGTTTAATTTCGCAACTCACGTAATAATAATAATAAATTAATGATGACGTGTGATTATTGTTATTTTCATCTAATAAAATAAATTGTTCTACTGCTGCTCTCGTAGAAACAAATTACTGCAGGAAGAAACACATTAACATAACATTATATCGCTTACAGGTTTTTGGGAATGTCACCATTATAGTTGAGGTCAGTAACTTGCTACTTACATTAGAAACTTGAAGCATCAAATGGATTACTACGAAAAGAAATCGGAATATAAAACTTGTTTCAGAATACATAATTCTTGTTATTAACATAAATGAGTGTATCAGTTTTATTTAACATTACGTTATAAGTTTACTACCGAATAGTTCATTGTTGACCGTACTACGTTTTGCGTGTAAAACTTGCTGCAATTGTTATTCAAAATTATGATTCATTTTCCATATTTTACACAAACTCGACTAAATATAGGTTCTAAAAATATCTTCCGCGATGTAAAAATATTATAAAAACAAATATCGAAATTCGTAAACAATTTTATTTGGATTGGATATATGGCGAAATTTATGTAAATATACGCCAATTTTTGTCATATTTATGTCACTTTGCAATCGAAAATACTTTTACAAATATGCTACATCTAGAAACAGGAAGTATATTTTCAATGTTTCGTTCTATTTTAAACAGATCTGTGCTTTAGATAATTACAAATATGTATAATCTTTTAAATTTTGTTAAATTTGTACATTCATACGTATATTATTATTATTATTATTATTATTATTTCATAAAACGAGTTTTTCTTAACTAAACTTTAGTAAACTAACTAATGTCCGTATTCATAGGGCTTCCTCGAGGCTTTCTTGAATGAGGAACCCCTTAGAATGGGATTATAGTAAGGCAGTTGCATTAAACAACTCACCATCTAATGGGTTCCTCATTCAAGGAAGCCTCGAGGAAGCACTACTATGAATACGGACATCAGTTCCAACATTGATATAGAATGAATTTGCTGCAAAACGATGATACAATGAATAACCCGGGGCAAATAAATAAAAAGTATGGAAAAATGAATAAGAAATTCTTAAGCTTCTTAATAAGCATAAAAACATTTTAAAATAAATTTGCACGATCCATAATAAGACAGAGAAATGTCTGATACGTATACGTAACGCCTTATTTGTTTACCAAACATTATACAATTGGATTCACTATAGAAAGCTAAAGATGAAATGGTATATCGGGTGTTCAATTTCAAACGTTCACCATCGCTAACTTTTTTTTATTTTTGAAGATAGAAATTCGGTTAAATGGGCAAATATTCATGCTATTATATGAAGTTCTCATAAAAAAGCAGTTGTGCTGCTAGTTGTCAAAATATTTGTACGATTGAATTTTTTTTTAATAGCAATGTTGTAAATCTTGTAATTCATTCGCTACAGATTGTCTTTCTCTTTACAGCGACATCAAACTTTTTTAAATCTGCTTACAAAATAAAGAAGTAATTCGAGAAAATCATTTTCGAATGAGTAGGCCATGTTTATGTACAAAATCAAGTTGCCTAGATAATTTACAAATGATATTTATTAAATGTGCTTGTAAACAACAAATAAATAAAAGACCGCCCATCACCGATAGCAATTTCCTTTGAATTTATGTTAATTAGAATGAACATGTTCCATCTCATTCCAAATCGTACTCCACCAAATAAATAGTATTAGGAAATTGGTTTAATTGGTGTTGCAGCCAAAATTATTTTTAAGAAATGAGTTAGCCTGTAGTTTAAAATGCCTAATAAATATCTGTATATCAGGGGACGTTTGTTTATGTTTTGACGATAAACCTAGCCGAGGGAACGTAAAATATTAAGTGGAGAGGAATGACAGTCTTCGCGTGAATGCAGAGTGAGAAACGTCGGTAAAGGGCGTAACGAATTGGCGTGTTACGCGTTGAGGTGACGGGATGTGTGACCTAGAGGGTGGCTGCAGAATATTGACCTAAAGAGGCAATGTTCTGGCAGAAGTAGCATCGCGGTACACCCTGTTTATTGGCAATGCGGGACGAGGATCATGCAATGAGGTGGAGTTATTCTGATATAGCGAATATTGTCCTGATAGCGATGATCCGGGGCGTTGGCCAGGGGAGTGATACCGTGCACCAGTATACGATATCGTGTGTGACTTGTCGCAGTGTTCAGCAACGCTGATGAAGTGCACGATGTCGGCAAGACAATCAGCTGGTATTCCATATTCATTGTGAATGGGAATTCAGTTGGTTGTGTTCCTGACCTGGTGGAAGCATTGTGCTCCAGAAAGGTCTAACATGACATGATGCTCACTGGACCGGAAACGGAGTGATGCTGACACTTATGCGGTCAGTGACATCAATTGATCCTAAGAACGTAAGCTTAGGAGGCAAGGCATGCTAATATCCATCGGGAGGGTGGGTTTTAGATTTACAGGTGAAAGTGGGGTTAATGCATGCGAAGATAAGAAGTCAACGTCCAAGGATAACTTCTGTAGTGTCCATTATCAATGTGAAGGAATGGCTGCTACTAGATTCGCCGTTGGATTTCCGCGGGGGCGCGCAAGGCCCCCCGGTGAGTAGTATTTGATGTATTTTCGGACATTCGATGTAAATCGCATTGTTTGTTGTATGTGTGTCCGTTTCTTACGATGTATGGTATACGCGATAAGCGAGATGATGAGAGAGAGAGAGAGAAAACTAGAAGGGACCAACCAGCGAATGAATGTTTATCAGAATGAGGTATGTCCTGTTTAACGTTATTACTATTTTGACCCAAATGTACAAAAAAAAAACGCTCCAGCATTGGTTATATTCAATCCGCCATAAACGTAGTCTATTCATTTGAAACTATACCTATTTTTTAATCTGCATCATTTTCTTTAATAAAATTGTTCATTTTAATTAATACAAATAATTTGGAAAGAAAATTGCTAACGACAATATATTATCTCGTTTGTTTGTTATTTACTTGAATGGGTAGATATCATTTGTCAATTATTTGTACTTCAGACAACTTGATTTCATACATAAACATGACCTACTCACGTGGAAATGATTTTTTAATTATGTTACTGTTATTGCACACGTATTTTGACAATTAACAGTGTAATTGTTTTCTTGATTAAACAATTCAGAAACAACAGGAAAATTAGAAAACTTTTGCTAATTTTACCGAATTTCTATCTTTAAAAATAAGGAAGTTAGCAATGGTGGACGGTTCAATTTGAACAGACTGTATACTTTGCGAAATCAAAAAAGTAGCATCAAAGTGATTAATCTTTGTGCGTTCTTTTATAAGACGCTTCGTGCTTTTCGAATATGGAGCTTTCCCGTAGCCCATTTATTTAGTGGAACTGAAGAAACAAATACAAAAAGGAAAACGTCAATGTCAACAAAACAAAAAATACTAAGTAGGTATGTTACTAAAACTGACACAGCGTCGGGACGGTTGTCCTATTATTTATTAGAATTTTTGTTAACTATTCAAAGATGTCGCTGCATTTGTGGGCAAAGCAAGGTTACTGTATTTAGAAGGTACCGCCATTCATTTCCGCGGCTATAATAATAATAATCATTTTATTAAGCCCAAAATAGAAAATAAACAAAACAAGTAAATAATTGATAGGCTTAAGTAAATGATAGGCTATCGTCCCCCAAATTAAAAAGGACGCGATGAAGATGCTATGAAACGCTAAGAAGAAAAAGGATAGTTATATAACAAGTTACTGTTGCTAGGGAGTTTATGAATGAGTTTGATTAACCCCAAAATAAAAGAGATAGAAAGTTGGCGCTACTTTCTCAATTCAGTAACCTTAGGGCAAAGTGATTCGTTATTGTCACGCACCTTTAGTGCAAGAGTCACTTCGTTTTGTGCTCGTGAAGATAAAACCTTTTGCGTCATTGTAAAGTAATTTGAAGAAACAATCACAAACATGAAACGTCAGAGAATTTCTCCAATGCCACCTTTTAAGAAATTATGCATAAAGGTCGTGTACAATAACTGCAAAACAAAAACTTACAAAATTCTTTAATCCAAATGAGAGCAGCGCCACTTATCGAAAGTTTCCTGCATTAACTTTTATTATTACTTTTTATTGATTTTTTAGAGATGTCACTAGATTTGCAGACAGCGTTTCGTTATTTACGCATTCTTCGGAACGCGAGAATTATATTATTTTGTGCTCTTTGAAGCTCTCTTCGTTGTTCATTTGTTAAACTGAAATTGAAGAGAAACAAACACAAACGAAATTCGTTGAATATCATCCTTCAATAAATCTGGAATTGGTGTCATCACCGAGAATTTAATTTTTCGTTGAGTTCGATAACAATGCCTGTAAAATGAAAAATTATAAAAGTATTAATAAAACCCTAACTGGCGCCATCTGTCGAGTGTTTAAAAAGGCACCATTTCGGGTTTTATTAACACTGCTTTATTGTACGTTCTTTGAATCTGAAGCTTTCTTGTAATTTATTTATTTAATAAAACCTGAAAGAACGAATTTAAAATGCAAAATAAAAAAATATAAAATAACGTAGCACAAATTAGAACTAACGCCATCTCTTGAGCGTCCTGTGTATTCATTTCGTTCAATTCAATTGGATTTTAACTTTCGAAATGTATCAAATCGATTGTAAACCAGCAAACAGTTTCACTTTTATGTTATAAGACAATGTATTTGTTTTAAATGCTATTGGTAGTACTCGTGGAAGGAAAGATCAAAAAGCGATCAACAAAATTGGAACTAGCGCCCTCTATTGAACGTTTTCTGTATTGTTTCGATTTTTCTAAACTTTCTATCACACCACCATGTCACAAAACAAGGCACTTTTTTTAACTAATCAATTGTGAATGAAAAGTCAGAAAACGAGTGAGCAAAATTAAAGTAGCACCATCTATTGAACATTGAATTCAACTTACGAGAGGCGTTCGAAGTGTATTGCAATTCGGGCATTAAAACAACTAACAGCAATTAAATTCGTTTATTATTTCTCAATGTAGTCCCCCCTAAGTTCAATACATTTGCGCCACTTCTCCTTCAGCGACGCAATTTCTAGGAAAAAAAATGTTTCCTCTTGTCCTGCAAACCACGCTTCCGTCTCCTCTTTAAGGCTTTCGTCATCCGAAAACCGGCGCTCCTGAAGATATTTCTTGAGGTATCGGAATAAGTAAAAGTCGCTAGGAGTCAGGTCCGGGCTGTAAGATGGATGTTAAGTTGCTCGAACCCGCAATCCTTCAGGGCAACCTGTGCAACTCTGGCCTTGTGGACTTGAGCATTTTCATGCCGTAAGAAAATTCCCTTGAACAGTTTTCCACGTCTCTTTTCTTTAATTACGTTGCGCAATTTTTTCAATAGTTGTGCATAATATTCTCCATTAATTCTAGTTTTGTGTAGCATATAATCGATTAATAGCAACCCTTGACAATCCCAAAAAACAGACGCCATGATCTTCCCAGCAGAGGTCTGCGTCTTGAATTTTTTCGGAGCAGGAGATCCTGAATGCCTCCATTGCATCGACTCTTGCTTCGTTTCGGGGTCCCAGTTGTTAAAGCCATGTTTCATCTCCAGTCACAAGTCGAGCCATAAAGTCACCTGGATTAGAATTAAAGAGATCGAGGAGCTCGCGTGTTGCTTCCATTCTGCAGTGCTTATCCTGAATAGAAAGATGTCTGGGCATCCACTTGGCTGACACTTTCGACATGTGCAGAGCGCCATGGATGATGTTGTAAACACTTCCTTATGAAACACTAATCTCTTGGGCAATTTCTGATACCTTTATACTTTATACGCCTATTTGCGAGTATCAGTGATTCAACCTGAGCCACATGTTCATCATCGGTTGCAGGTTTTGGTCCTCCGCACTTTGGATCATCTTCAATGCTCTGACGGCTGTGCTTGAATTCTTTAAACCACCTAGTGACAGTAACATACAAAGGTGCGTCCGATTTGTACACTTTCGATAAGCGATCAAAAACTTGATGATACTTCGATACACGAACTTCTTCAAACTACACTCAGCCATATTTCACAACTGACAGAAGGAAAACAAAAGCAAATAGGACAACCAATTTTTGAAATCAAGGTTAACTAGATCTAGTGTCTCAAACAAAATTTGCATGAAAATCGAAAATTTGTTAGATACCCCCAAATTGCAACACACTTTGAGCGCCCCTCGTATGTTCCATTTTGAAAGACATCGTTTCGTGTGAAGCGTTACGTTCTACTCGACGCTGTTCATTTTTCAAGAAAGTGATTACGATCAAGAAAATACTGTTGACCGTGGAAGAAGAGTCAAATCAGCAACATGCAGGAATCTTCCAGTGACTGTCGCAACATGGAATGGAGGTCTGGCGTTCTATATCAAAGTATTGGGTTGTCTAGCTTTTTAAGGTAGAGAATTATACAATTGCAACACATTAATGCCCGTATGCACAAACAAATCTTAGACTTAAGCCAAAGTAAACCTTTACTTTGAACAATGTAACTATACGACGCACAATTGATATGAAGTTAGCTTTAAGAGTCACTTTTTCCTTAAGTCTACCTTGAGATTTGTCTGTGCAGTTTAATTTCATATGATATGTAACCTTACACCTTGGACCGACAACATTAATTGAGTATTCCTCACTAAACATTAACACGATTTCGATTTCACTGGACACATAAATTCTCATCCATATAAATAAATTCTCATCCTCGCCTCCTGGAACATACTTCACCATGTATGGTACTTTACATCTTGATGTTTTCGTTGTTGGACCTCAAAACTGCAAGTGAGTGGAAGCATGGAGGAGCCAGTTGTGACTGTGTCATCTTGCAAAGACAAGCTTCATTTTTCAGCTATCTAAAATCTTAATGGAAAATAAAGTTGACCATTTGCACGGGAGGAATATTTTTTTAAACATTTTCGCGAGCTATATTAGGTTTGTTCCAACAGCAGTTTCTGACCAGTTCGAAACCGTCAAAAGCATGCATTCATTATAGTTGTACCTTGTACCCTTGATGATGGTGTTAAAATCGGTGGAATTTAGATGGTTCCGAACTAGTCAGAAACTGCTTCCACTTTGTATTTTTTATCCTCTCGCCAATTGCATCTTTTTGAAGAGTGGAACTTTACTCCAGACAGGTCCTCAGGTTGACCCTGAGACTTTTCAACAAAGCTTCGTGAAGCATTTTGTGAACTTCGATAGCAGACTTTTGCGCGGAATGCGTTCATGTTTTGGCCTTTCCAGACAACGTTTTTAGGACAATGGTAAGAGAAGTTGTGGCCTTTTAAATATTGCAAGTTATAGACCTTGCAAGTATGGGAGATACCAACACTGACTATTTTAAATTACAAAAGGATTAGGTAGTGAAATTCGGGAGATAGTGATAGATAATGCAGGTAAAACACTTTGTTTGTAAATTTCTTTTTTTTCTTAATCATGTTTTTCATTATTTCTTTTATCTTTAATATTTTCTGGTCTTTTTTACTCTTCTTGCTTCACCGATCTTTTGATGGTCTTATTTTGAATTTCTTAGAACTTTTCTTGAGTACAAAACTTCAACTATATTTGCTTTGATGTTTCTTTTGGATTATTCCTCCTAAACACGTACTTTTATCTGTATCTTTCGTTTCTGTTCATACCGTTTTATTTAAAGCATAATAAATTAAATTTGCACTCTTTGTAACAGAATAACTCTCCTGGTGCTTGTATTTATCGCACTTTATGTTTTATTAATTCACTGTTATTATAGTTTACATGCATGAATAATTTGGACTAACTTTGGAAACAGCTGCGCCAGTAGATAGTTAGCTTGATGCGTCAAATTCGTTTTATTATGGAACTAATAAATTTAGATTTATCGAAATGGAAATCTGCACGATGTTGTATTTATAGCAAACGATATCTACCCTTATATGCGTTTTATAAATAGCCTCACATATGCTCAGCTAACGTAACTCACAGAAGGTGAAGTCAATAACGCCTACTTCTGCGTTATTTATATTTTACGTTGTTATTATTATACCCAGTTTTAGTCGTTTTAAAAGATACGCGGAGCTAATTTGGTATATTTTAGATTATCGAAGTTTCAGATCGGTTACGTAATCTAAAGCAGAAATCTGAAAGAAAGCCAATTTGCAGTTAAAAATAACTACCCCCCGACTATCATGTGTTTTATCTGCTATAAATGGAACTTTGAAACCCAATGTGGATGATGACGGTTTTCTCATCGAAAATAAGGGCAACCACACCTACTTATTAGTGCGACCTCCACTGTAATTACGAAATCCTGATTATAACTGATACTATCCTTATCCTTACAGAGCATGTTTTAAATTTAAAAATATTACATCAGCATGATTTGGAATTTACTTTCGGTTTTATTACAGACTTTATAAATTACTGAAAATGACGCGATGAGTCGAACATATAGCTGATATGTCCAACAATTTTTGAACATATGAGAAACAACAAAATTTGAAAGTAGTTTTCATTCGAAAGCTTAAGTGTTTTAATTATGTACGAATAACATCAAAACACCAGATGTACCAAATCAGCTTTACTTCCAGATATTATTGGCCTGTCTTATAATAAAACCTTATTTTTACACCGCCCTGTTATATTTTTGGGTTATTTGAGATCGCTTTACACGCACCATAACAAAACTTTTGCAAAAGCAAATTAATAAATACTTTCAAGATTAGGAGTCCCAGATTTTTGTGACGAGGTACCTTGTGTATTTTCCGGTCAATTGCATTTCGAATTACGTCGAGGAATTTTAAACATGTCAGTCTTGAGATGGCTTCCAGATGCGACGGCGAATAAACTATTCTTGCGCACAAATGTTGTCGGATAAGGTCTTTGGCAAGCGTTTATTGCGATCAGGAAATGACTTTTAATTACGTTTTAAACAGTTACGCAAATCTAAATTTCTATATTTACTCGTCGCAATTAACCTGTCGTATAGTGCTCGTTTTGTCTGGTATAAATCTGAACGAGTGTCCTTCGCTGAAGATTTATGAGGATGGAGAGCAGATAAAAGCTTTCTATTAGTCACTCAGGTCTCGCTTTGTTTTATTTAAAGCTGCCCCAAAATTACTACTTTAAAACTCATTCAAATTAGACAAATAAATATTATCTAATTGGGAACAATTTTTATTAGTCTAAAGATCTTTTATTGAACTTTGGGTTACGCTCGTTTTAGACTACCCTATTTCTTGGTTTCTTCTTTGATTCTATTTCTACAATATACATTTAGGACAAGAAATTTATGGGCTGCAGATGCGGTTTGGAGATAGAATATGTTCTATTTTTCTAGATACTTTTTAATTCAATTTAAATTTACTGCACAAATTAAAATATTTAAGGAAAGGAACCAATTCTTGTACGAGACCTTTAAATATGAACGGGATATTTATAAAAAGTGGTCTACAGAAAACTGCGTCTTTTTGTAACTTAAGACAATGATCTCGACGCCTTAGATGCCACTTGGAATTCGTTTCTCCGTCTACAATTCGAATTTGTTCTTCTTAGGCCCGATTTTACAATCATCGAATAAGCATTATTCTTAGAATAACGTGATATAAGTGTGACGTAGATATGAAGGAACGTTAAAGGATATTCAGCGAACGGTTATCCGTCCTTATTCCACGATTGCAAAACTGGGCCTTAGAACCTCTTCGCCCTTTCAGATTACATTTTATTTTTGGGAAGCTATAAATAGGAAAAACTACCAATATCTTGTCTTGTCAATATTGTCTTACTTCTTAGATAATAAGAGATCTTATGTAAGAGCTAAATTAAACAAACAAAAAAGACGCCAAAATTAATTGGAAATTATAGTATCCGGTAATTCATCAAAAACGACAGTTTTATTATTTTATTAAGGTATACACATGTGCCTAATTTAGATAAAATTTGCGCTGGATAAGATAAGACAGCAACGTTAACTCATCATCTTCTCCACGGTCCCTATTGTTTCAAAATAATGTGCCAAAAATAAACGGGACTGTTTTATTTTACACAAACCGAAACACACAATCCCGGAAGTTGCGTAAATTCTGCTCCAGATCCTCCGGCCCAAAATCGTACCCCCTTTCTCTCCATCTTCTAATTAATGCAGCGCTTCATTGCACAATTATTGTTGTAGTCATCTAATGAGAAAGACACGTTAATTGCCGCCTTGTCTTGCGAAGCGTGTAATATTTTTAAAAAATAATGTCGTAATTTAAATGAATAAGAAATTTACATACAATACTTTTCTGAATGCGGGTAATTTACAAGGCCTTATTGAATTTCACAGCAATTATGAACAAGGCAGAAAAATCTGAATCTTACAGAATCTGAACGGGAATAAAAATAAAGCAGCACAAATGTTTGGCATAGACTTGAAATGTATGTAATAATGTTGGCATAGAACGGTAGGTCAGTACAGCGTTTCGTTTATTATTCTACAACTATAGTTTATTATTAGAATAATATGCTTCATTAATACTGACGACACGGATGCATATAAAACGTCGATTATACCAATCGTTTCCAGCAGATGTGTATCATTAACTAATATTTTACTGGCGTCCTTTTAAAATTAGTCTTGAGCACTAATTGGAAAAAGTTGACTTTCAAGGGCAGCACTGAAGAAGAACGATTCTTGACCGAGCAAAACCGGCTCTGCCGTAATTATTGCCTCAGATTCATTACGCACGAAATAAATAGATATATAAAGATAAAACGAGTGCTTCTAAGTAAACATAAAGTGTATTTACTGACGTGAATGTTAGGTCAGGATTGCAGCAAAACGATTTAGATAAATGTAGTTCGCAGAAGGAACGTGTCTTGTAGAATGCAATCCGTTTTGAAAATACGAGTTCTCTTTTAGCAAAAGCCAAATCGATAAATTTGTTCGAGAAATAAATTGAGTTCGAGAAAATTGAATAAAATAGACTTGTTTCAATTTAAAAGTTAATGGTCCAAAGTTAAAAAGCAGCAGAAAAGAACCAAATTTGATATTCTGGTGCTCGTAGTTAAATCTTGACATAATTTAATTTCGAGTAGAATTCTATTATGATTCTAAACAGAGATGTATCAAACAACTTTTCCCTTCTTAAATTACAAAAAAAAATTCAAATCAATTATATTTAACATCCCAGTAACATTACAGGGTGTTCTTGTGACGCTAAAGTGACCATTTAAGTGACTATTTTAACAGTCAGGATTTTATTCAGTCTTTGTCCTTCATCGTCATAAACACACGTATAACATTCCACATACGATTAAGGGCCAACTTCATAATCGAATTTAAAGGAGACTTTAAATTTAAAGTCACTTTCAGATGTCAAAACAAATATGAATACACATCTGAATGTGACTTTAATTTTAAAGTCTCCTTTAAATTCGATTATGAAACTGGGGGTAAGTGTTCCAAATTTGCTTGCAATCACCTTTCGTGTGTGAATATATTTACCATGTTAATTTGAATTACTCATAAAATATGTAGCTTCATATCACTGTTACTATTAATAATTATGTATACGTAACAGCGAGGATAATAATTTCATAAAACAAATCATGTTGTTTGTTGTCAATACATAAATGATTTAAAACACGACTAACATAAAATTTTCTGCAACTAAATCACTTTTACATAAATCACCGTGAATGTTTGTGCAAGTTAAAATACATATATAAATCCTGAGGAACTTCCAAATTTAAATAAATAGAATTGAGGTAGAGGAAAATGTTGATGTTTTGTAGTTTTCCTTTCAGGACCTAAGAAAAAAGTTAATGATTTTTACTAGGTCCTTTGCCTTTCAAGTAAGCAAAATCGAATTCAAAAACGAAGCTAATAATAAGTAGAATTTTTGAGACCGTATATCTGACGCAAGGATTTGATTTATACACGTAAATAAATCTTTACATAAAATTTATTTCGTTTTTCTAAATTCAGCGTAGACATGTAGGAATCACACCCACCTTGCTTTGGGCAAAAAAAAAAGATTCACGTAGCTTACCATGACATTCGAAAAATTGAATATCAAGCAGGACCACTGATGTTACAATATTTATTAATTTATATCGAGTTTTATTTTTTGAGGCAGCACAATTTGCGATGATGGTAACCTTTCACGCCTGGCTAGACGCAAGTAAATTGCGTTTGGTCGTAAATTTGAAGAACTACTTCGCACGTAATGGACTCTCCCTGAATTAGATCACGTCCGTCGATTGAATCCTGCAGGAAAGAGTCTGACCGCGTGACGTAAAAATGTCGAATTTCCCCACGAATAAATCAAATTGATCGGAAATTAAACTTCCGACCAAATATTTTAAATTGACCGGACCTTATTGTATCGCAGACGAACTCAAAGGTTGACGTAATAAACGGGAGCGTCAGAAAATTTAAAGGTTTATAAATAAGTCATTAAGTTAATGCTTATATAAAAGTAATCGCGTACATCAAGCCCGAATCTTTTTTGTACATGCTATGGATAACAAGTGTTTCCCTTAGCCTACGATGTGTTATTTATTTAACATATTTTATTTCGGTATTTCGCAGAACGCCGATGATTCAATCCTGAAAACCGTCTGAAAGTTACGTTTACACTCAGATTTTCGATTCAAAACTTTTGTATCATATAGAAATCAACCCTCGTGCCCCTAACTAAACGAGTTTATTAACTATTAGCGTTTTCGATTGACTACTCTAGAGCACTTTCAGAATATCTCCATCCCTTATTTATTACATGAGGTTAAAATAGGATGAGAATACTTTGAGAGTGCTCTAGAACAGTCAATAGAAAACGCCATAGGTGTTACGATTACTTCATCTCGTATAATAATAATAATAATAAATCAGTTTATTAAGCATGAACAGTACAATAATATAAGAATATACCTAAATATACAAAAAAAATATACAAAAAGAAAAAAAATTATCATGCTTAATAGGTGCGAGGTCAGATGAACTAGCAACAAGTTACTGTTCCCTGATTTTCCCCCTCACCGCCAATAAAAAGCAAGAAAATAATAATGCATCATTTGATTAACGCGAAAAAGAAGAGAAAAAAAAAAATGAAGAAGTGAAAACATGAGATACATGATACATGACAAATATCTGCTCAATAAGCAAACTTACAAAAATTTAATTCAAAGAGTCACATTAGCTTAATAAAGGAAATGGCATACCCGAAGAAATATCTTCAAAGTTAACAATGTGAAACTGTAAATCGCTCAACTCTGACCATTAAAAAGCATACGATTTAGCGTTGTTTTAAGAGTGAATGACGACAGTAGCAGAGATTCTGTAGGTAAAGAGTTCACAACGTTAACAATTTGATACTTGTAGCATTTTTTAAATAATTCAGAATTATGGCTAGGAATTGTTAAGAGTCCTTTACGTCTTATGTTAACGTTATGAACATCTGTTCTAAACCGAATCTTATTGTAGAGATAAGGAGGACATTTGTGTAAAATGATTTTATGAAAAAAGATTGCACTGTGTAGAAATCGTCTATTTTTCATATTAAGCCATTGCAGTTCATTCAGTTTGTGAGAGATGTGGCATTTACGTCTTATGCCGCATATAAGTCTCATGCAACTAATGAACTCTTTGTATACGAGCAACATCTGAAGCCAACAGACAAGGGCCATACACACTTTCGCAGAAGTTAAAATGCGACAGGACCAATGACTCACAGAGCAGACGTTTAATAGGCTGAGAGAAGTAATGCCGATTAACAAAAATTAATTTAAGATTTAAAAAGGCACGCTGAATCATTTTGGTGACATGATAATTAAATTTAAGATCAGAATCCAGATATAAACCTAAACTACGACAACAGTCGCAAAATGACAGGTCAGTATCATCCAAACGCAGTTTAATTGAGGGAGAAATATGAGAGCGGCATTTTTTCCTACCAAATAGCATAGCTTTAATTTTAGCGGCATTAAGATGAAGACCATGACTATTTGATATTGTCACAAGATTTTTTAAATCATTATTGATCCTGTCGCATGCATCATCAACCTCTCCGATACTGAAAGCATAATACAATTGTATGCCGTCGGCGTATAGGTGAAATTTACAATATTTAAGAGATGATAATAACTGGGAGGTATAGATAGAGTATAACAAGGGTCCCAGGATAGAACCCTGCGGAACTCCACAATAAACGCTTAAGGCGTCAGATAAAACATTATTACAAAATACTCTTTGAGTTCGACCATCCAGGTAATTATGAAAAAAACTTAATGCAGAACGACCCAAACCAATGAACTTTAAAATAGTCAGCAAAACCTTGTGGTTAATGAGGTCAAACGCTTTGGAGTAATCAAGTAATATCAAAATAACCAACTTGTTATCATCGACCTCAGTAATTATATCATCAATGACATTGTGCATCGCACTGCAACAACTATGACCTGGACGAAATCCAGACTGCATATATTGTATAACATATACAAGGTGATCCTTGAGTAGACCGATGAAGAAAAATTAAAAAAAAAACCTAGACTTCACAGAACAAATTTTATGTATTTTAGTTTTTCAGCAATAATTAATCATATTGTTCCATGGCGAACAATAGTAGAACAAATAGAACGAAATAAATAGAGTTATAAAATCGTATTATAACGATTTATAATCGCATTGTGAAAACAAATGTCTTTATCGATGTTTGCATAACGTAAGACGTTTCTAAATTTTATGATACAATCGAGCAAAATCTTCACTCTTCAGATCGTTTAGTAAGCCTTGCTCCTGCGGGATTCAATAATAATTAAAAGTCGACGTGGCGAATCTCCCTACTGTTCAGGACACTGAATGCATTTTAAACACAAAATTTATTACGCAGTTTCATCCAGGTTTGAAGGATTATTGAAGCTTACAGCTGATTAAAAAAAAACGGAAAATGAAATGTTTCCAATTATAAATTTGGTTCTGTTCTATTCTGTATATATTTTGTTGAAATTTAACCTATTTATAAAGTGGCATTCTAACCTACTTCTAATAAACCATTTTCACACAAAATTGAAAAAAGCGTGTCAATTTTTTCTGACATTTCCCAATTTTTTTGAACTCAGCATTACGTTAGAAGATTGATTTTATTCGTTCAGTTTAAGATCCCGACCATTTTACAATAGTTCGGTTTTCCCTATATTGGTCCCCGCATTCACCAGTCTTAAATCCTTGTGATTATTGGTGGATGAAACAGCTTGCAGGAGTTACATTACTCTTGTGTTTTTGCACATGTGCGAAAAAATATGCGAAGCGGACTACAGCTTGCATAGATAACAACGCCCTTTACTTTGAACGTCTGCTTTACCAGTCAAAACAAATAGAGTATTTTCATTTTATTATTTTTAGTGGCCACAAGAGAACTTTATGGCACATACCTAAAGGACAAACTAAACAGACGTTCGCGGCCGCAAGTCTCGATATGATCGTATAAACTCGCGAGAAGAATGTAGGCGGAATTCACGAAAATTTTATTATTTCTCATGGAGAAAAAACTGCAGAAATAAAAGAAGAAATATGAGCGACCAATAAAACGTTATTTGCAAACAAAAGAAAAGCAGATTTCTAACGAAACGAACAAAATTAAAAGTATACGAAACTCTAATCAGACCCATTGTGACGTATGCCGCTGAAACCATGACCATGACAAAAAAATAACAGAACTGTCGATATTCGAATGGAAAATTTTGAGAACCATATTAGGTCTAGTAAGAATTACGGAAAATGTCTACCGTAGAAAAATAAACAAAGAAATTATGGAGGAAACACGCGGTGATAACATCAACACAATAAAAGCAGCAAGAGCAAGGTGGCTTGGACAGGTATGGAGAACAGGACCTGTAGCACCAATAAGAGCATCATTGGAGTGGAAACCTAGAGGTAGATGGAGAGGAAGACTTCGAAAGTAGATGGATTGGCGAGGTGGAAGAAGATCTTGCAGCGCTCGGAATTCGACATTGGAAAAACAAAACTTTCTATAGAAAAAGGTGGAATTAAATAGTAAAAGAAATAAAAACAATAGTCTAACATAAAGAGTAATATGAGGACTGATCCCCCTCGCGGATCGTGAAGGCTCATAAAGAGGGGTTAACTCCACATGGAATGTTGAGCCTATATTATTATTATCATTATGCACTTAGTGCTGTTTGGTTAAATTTTGCCCACGACTTTAACCGAAGGCATCGCGATTTGTGGCTGCGGACGTCTGACTAGTTTGTCCTTAATTCTTTGAATTTGTTTAAGGCATCAGTTTGGTATTCGGTTTATTGTGGGTGCACCGTTTTTCAAATGAAATTTTATTACTATAAGGAAAAATTATTAACACAAATTTGTACGAAATCTTACAAAATTCCACTATAACACCATAAATGTTTATCACCCGCTTTTAAATATATAAACTTTATTACCCGCTTTTAAATATGTAAACTTTTGGTCCTATGCATGGGTGTAACGTGCATGTCGTGTAAATTTAATTAATTATAAATTATTGTATTAAATTTTTCTCATGGTCTGGAAAGTCTCTTCTTTTGTCGGTTTTTTTTTTGTCGATCTATTCAAGAACGTACAAAAGAGCTATCATAAATATACATAATAATTTGATAATTATTATCAAACTATGTAATCTGAAACTTAATAAATCTACACACATCTACAAATTATAGAGACAAAATAATATCTTCCAGCCCGGAGTCTATGGCCGCCCGACATTATACTGATGTGAGGTCTTCACACGCACAGATTATCCTATGTTTTAGCGCCTGAATGGTATGAATTGCTATTTTACAAACTTCTTGTCTAGATGCGTTGGTGAACTTGTAACCAGACCACAGTTCCATCACGACCAACAATAAGCATTCAACCATGCCACAATGGGCAGGGCAAACCTTCCATTGGAGTCGGCTGTTGAAAGGAATCTTTTATTTTTTAGAAACTCAACCAATCCATTAGGATTCAATCGATGTGGTGGAAAAATGGACTAATAAGAGCCTCTTCGTTATCCCCAATCACATATTACACCAGAAATACTAGATATTATGTTCACACATTGCTGGAGGGTTTTCTTATGATCACGTATAATTACTCATTTGGTTTAAAAAGCTGACCTAGAGGAAACCAACAAATCAAATCTGGAATTTTGGAAGTTTCTATACTACATCAACTCAGTAAACCTGATGAAAGCGCGTTATGGAATATGCTGGCAATTAAATTGACTTACCTGTTTAGAAAGGGTTTGGCGATGAATCTATCGAATATAACATAGAAGATCCGTTAATTGATGGTTTCTAGAAAAATCCAACTTCTTGCCGGACAACAAAAATGGTACAAACGTATGACTTATAAACACAGTAGTTTCAAACTCAGATAATTGGATAGATTAAAAGATTTTGGTCATCTATCAGCATGCTAGTGTACATTTCACCAACAAATCGCCAATATTAAGTACTTTGGTGAAGATTTGGAAAAACTGGCGAATGGGTGAAATTGCAGGTAGCATTAGTTTCGATATTATGAGACCACCTTGAAAGTAAGTGAGGATTTAATGCTGAAGAATAAAGCCTACTGAAGATGATGTTGAAGAGCTCCAATAGTGTAGGCTGTGTTACCCAGTTATTTAATTATCATGAACATCAAAGAAGTAAAAGCAAAAGTTGGCCATAATAGAACTAGCGTATTTGAATTGGCTTCCGATTGGAACCGCGTCACGTTGACTTCTTCTACTGCCAACTTTTCGTTCTCCATTGCAGAAGAAGTTCCTCAGGGCTGCTGCTGCTGGTGGTATTGCTGCTGCTTCTCGTTAGTCGTTGAGACTAGCGTACTTGGCAAAGTTCTAGAAGATTTAAATTACAGGAAGGAGAAGAACAAGAAAAAATTCTTGAAGTATGAGACAAACCAAGAGTATTTAAAACAAAGTACACCAGTCCGTGAAAAAGCTACTTATTGTTAGTAGAGAAAAGACTGCTAGGATGTTGAGCCGTATTCACAGCATACTAAACCAAGGCTTAAAGAAAGTTTACGAAAGTTATTCAAGGCAACTTTTCACAGTAGAGTATCTTAAAATCTTAAAATGAAGACAAAAAAATAATACGAAAATTATAAGATTTTTCAGAATTCTTTAGGTATCCTACCTATTAGCCTGCATCTTGCACCAGTGTAACTGCGTCCATCCCGAAGTAAACCAATATAATACGTGGCACAATCTAAAATAGATCATGTGACGTAACTCCGATGGGAAAGTTATTAAAAGATCAAATCCAGTCTACGTTGATGCCCTGTGACTAACACAGTTTGATATTTATCTCCTTTCGATTATTCCAGCGAACGGACACGTTAATTAACCGTAACGAATTTAATTGACAGTGAATAGAGGAAATATGTCGGTAAAATCTATACGAACCTAATTGCAGTTAATAAAATATAATTAACCAAAAAGGTTTTATTATAAAGTGAACGTCGATTTGATTTTGCAATAATTATCCTTTTACTCGATGTAGATGACTTGGAAACAAATGATATTTTTGACCAGTTTTGTCTTAGGTTAAATTTGCGAGAGTTTCTCGACCTAGACAAACATTCCATCTGGTCTGGTTAGAAAGAAAACTACTGACCTACAAACATCACGCACATGCAGGTTATTGATTCTTTGTGTTACATCTACTTTCACTGGACGATGTTCTGTGTAAAACAATTAATCGTCGATTTTTTAAACGATGTAAAACAGAAACGATAATTTGTTACTGAATCGGAGGCCATAAAAAGTAACGCTAGTACTAGTGCTGTTGTATTTGTGCTTATTTTTTTGTTACCTATTGATGTTTCGCACAAACCTTCTTTGTCTACGTAGCTCAAGCAAGAGGCTACTAATTTTTTCTTTTTGGAAAAGGCTCGGTTTATCTGGTTAATCTTCTTAATATCTGCACTGTTTTTTAGTCCTGAGGGATAAAATCCATGGAGATATTACAAAGGGTACCTTAAAAACCTTTATCTCAAGCAAAAACTAATTAAAAGAGAGTTGATCGAGATGATCTCCCCCTAAACATTTCGTTCTTTAATTTGAGAGAAAAGAGCAGTGTTAAATATCTCTTTAATCCGGATTAGCTCCTAAATTTGCATCAGTAATTTGTAAATAGTAATTATACAGAGGGAATGAAGAAGAAGAAGAAGAAGAAAAAATAAAAATAGAAGACACAAAATTCTAAAGGACTTTACATGAAGGCGCTAGGTTCCCAGGACAATTGCCTTCGACATTTTTTCCCATTCTTTCCCTTCATGTCTTCTGTTATATAAAATAATATCGAAAGTAATTTCTACCCTTCTATTTAAAATTTCGTCGATTGCTAAGTCGATATGAGGATATGTTATAAAATTGATTAATTTTCAATAAATAGTAGCAGGGAGTCCTCCCTTTTAGGACTCCCTACGTCGACATGCCAGTCTCCCCGTATAAGACCAACTTCAGTTTAAAGCTGCAAAGCTTTCTAAGACTAATGGCGCCTAAAATATTTACGAATAACCAACAACTCAAGAAATCATTTTCTTATCTGAATTTAACCATCAAATTAGTATAAAGAAAAGCAGGATTTCAAGTAGAATTTATAAAGACCTATTTGAATGTGTTACTGTTTTCAAAATGGTTTGATAAATTACCCTTACGTCAGTTTTATTTATAAATCCATTTGATAGTTGTTTACCTGTTCGTTAAACACCGTTCAGCAAACAATACGCCTTTAATTCCCTGTTACGTTTCACGAGCTTATAATTTATTTAACGACAGCCAAATGGGTGAGATATTCCGAAGTTACTGAAATTAATAAATCAGCTTTCGTTAAATATTATTTATACACCTCACACCTAAACATCTGCGTAATAATTGGCGATTTGAAATTCCGTATTTTTAAGCTTTACGTGAATCGACTGGTTGGCTCCCACTACAATTTTGTGCAAACGTGGGTTCCTTAATCGTTTACATCGCCTGAGTAAATAATAATGGAGATATGAAAGTCATGATTACAACAATTTATTTTATAATTCGATAATTTACGACCGAATTACCAAAACAAATACATTTATTAAGCGAATAGTGCCAAGAAATTATTGTACATGTGTTAATTAGGGTCTGGAATGCTTGTTCGCAGTTACAAACATGTAATTAACAAAGTCAGTAACTAACAGAAAATTAAAATCAATACTCAACTCAAAAATAAAGTTCGTTGATAGGTAAATGAAAAGGTAGGAACGTCTGGAATGGGGTGTTTGATATAGGGTGTTATTCTGAAGAATGGAAGACACGACTACATATTATTATCGTGTAATTTGCTATGTTCAATTTATCACTTGAAACCAAATTGAAGTACCAAAACAAATACATTAGATCGACGCCTGTTATTTGGCAAGATATTGTTACACACATGTTTACACGAGTAAGTGCAAAGTGCATATTTTCATTTAAATGCATGCAATTATAGAATGATTAGTTACCTCAAAAGGAGGCAAAAAATTAATACATTTTAATGAAGCTTAAAACTATTACGATTTTAAATTAGTTTTATTGAAAAGTTTTATCTATTTTGGCTCTTGAAAGATTGACATTGATTGAAGATTGATTTCTTTTAATGAAACTGCATTAAAATTTTACGAAGAAGGTGTTAATGAAACACACATGTTTAACATAGGCATCAAAAGTCAAAAATTGGGGGAATCCAGGGCAACTGGTCTTTTTTAATTTGCATAGAATGTTCAACATGAAACCGCATTTAAAAATAGAAAAAACTAAAATTCAAGAAGTGCCCAAATAGATGTCACGTAAGAATTATAGTGTATCCCTTTTAATAAATGAACTTTCGCAGTAATTACAAAATGCGACATAATTTTTTTGGCAGAATTTAATATCAGCATTAAGATAACAACAAAACAATAGATTAAATTAAAACACGGAGATTTTGAGTTACTTTTGGCTTGACATTACTCAGCAAATACGTTTATAGGACACGGGAAAATTATAGAGATCAGAGTGGCGAAGGATTAATGCATCATGATGTGTTTCACAATAACATTAATTATTTAGCACAGCTAAATTTACGCATCTCATAAATTTTAAACACGAAAATATATGAAAACTTGCAATATGTATTACTGGCTCGAAGAAAATTCAAAAATATCCAGAACATGGATGGACTTGGAGATTCTGAGCTTAGCTTTAATGGCCATCTGTTCAAAAACAAATGCACTTACGTAATTCTCTTTTATTAAAACTTTATGCTTCGCAGGCTAAATATAAAGGTATTAAGGCCGGGGTGTGTACAATATACTAACAATAACATAATCATCATTTCACGTGTCCGTGCAAAGGTCTGGCCCGAAAAATATTTTACGCCTTGTTTTATTGCACTTTTATATTCCAAAACGTAAATTAGCAGATAATAATAGTGTTAGAGTTTCCTGAAAATTCGATTATTATCATCTAACAAACACCAGTTTTGCCTGGACTAAAAATAAAACTAATCCTGGAAGAATGAGACTTTGACGCAAATGCTTTTTTTTTTGTCGAATGATATTGATGACATAACGCGCCAGACATGTCTGCCAATGACAAAATAATAAATTTTAGAGCTGTATATTTAGACAAGAAAGTGCCACATGTTTGTGGTCGTTGCGGAACATAAATTTTTGCCGAAATTTAATGATCGGCATGAATTTTAATAAATTTTACAAGTTGATGGTGAATGACGACAGAACTTATTACTAAAAAGTCGAAAGTAATTTCTAAAAATATCTCAGTCTTACTTTAATTTTTTTCTATTGATTTTGATTGAACACCTGTCATTATCAACATCGGGAAGTTTATGTAACCATAACATTTTAGGAACCATTACAATTGCATAGGTACAAATTAACCCAAAAGTAAAATAGAGAAATTCGAGGGATTTTTCAAACAGAGATCCAAAAAACTACTTCACGATATAATTAATAATATTTGTTTTTGAGAACTAACTTGATTTAATAAAAATTATTATTATTTTACTAAGTGGTTTTCACTTGCAAGTTCTTTCCCAAGTTAATAACGAAATTTCATTAAATCTCAACGCTGCTGCCGCAAAAAAAAATTATGATTGGTGAAAGCATCATCATACATTCCTTTGAAAATATCTGTAATTATCTAATATGAATTTCACATCTGCACAGAAAACTGATTTTCCAATAGTTTATTTACAGGTTGAATAATTTCATCTTCGGACGTGAAAACGTTTTCACTCTTCAAAGAAACTCAAACACTTTTATATTTTACGCTCATCATTTAACACGGCATCTGAAAAGTTATGATTCCCGTAAATTGCGGACATTAATCAGCAAACAAAGCAACACATTCGGCTTCTCTCGTGTTTAAAAATAATCGGGGAAATGGGAACGTCTTAAAAGAGATCAGCATTAATTTATTCGTTTTTCTTTTTTTAATTAATTATCGGCAAAGTGCCACGCAAATTTCTTTTTTTTTATTCAAAGATAATCCATATTTTTGTGAATGCTCAACTCCGTTTGACAAATCCCGAACCATCTGGAACGTTTGGACATACTTGAAGATTAAAGGCCTTTCATATGGTAAGTGTAAAAAGTTATAATTCGTGTAGGAAGGTTGTTCATATTCTGTGCTCTGATTGACTGATGGAACGTAATGTTCGTCAAAATGTGCATATAATGATCAAAACTTGAATCCAAAAATTGAAGAAAAGGGCCGAGTATACTTCGGCAAGATGAAATTTAAAGTGCCAGTTCTACAAAAACAAGGTAAATATATGTACTGTACTGTAACGGAGCACAACAAACTAGATGAAACGATAATAGAAAGACCAGTAAAAATAGGGAGAATTGAACAGCAGAAAGGCAGAGAGAGAGGAATACGAAAGAATGCCAAACAGAAGTGTTAAAGAGAAGCTTCACCTAAGAATTAATATATGGCTTAGAATCGTGGGCAAAGATCAAAATAGGAATTAAGGTAGAAGAAAGAAAATTAATAGTAAAAAGTATGAAATGAAAGTTTTAGATAATCTAAAGTCAAAAGATTTTGTGGTGGTCATAGTTAAAATGAATTGGATAATAGTAAGAAGTATAAAATAGGCACCAGGAAATGAAAGACAGGAAAGGAAACGGTGAAAGGCAACGAGAGGAGACTATATCAGACAACGGCCTTATACTCACATGGTAAGTAAGGTCAACAAACAAGTAAATAAGGAATAACATGCGACTGCCAAAATTTATTTTCAGCAGAGATAAATGAGATGAAGTTAGCTAGATGCGTGTAACTGGTTGTGGAGAAAAGATTGATGAAAGATTATTGTTTCATCCGCCGAAGCCTGAACAAAAATGGGTTTATGCGCAGCATTCCTTTTTAAAATAAATAGAAACTACCTAATCCCATTATTTTAACTTACATCCTTACGTATAGAAATAAAAAAGAAATGTATTTCCTCTCATGGAATATTCGTTGAAGATTTCTAGAACATATTTTGATTCCGACGAAATATTTTCGTGCTGTGCGTATCTGAAAAGCTGTTTATGAATATTTTTATTTGATGACCTCTTGAAACTCTCAGTTCCGAGTATGATTAAACATAAAACAAAACATTAACTTTTTTCACTGCTAAGGATTCGAGCATTCCTACGGTCTGAAATAGGTTCGAAAGTCTATAATTTCGACGTGTGAAGTTCCTGGTTAAAGACGATAAAACTCTGACGTCGGCGACTTTATCGCGTTGGTATCATGTTCGAGATGATATCACAGCATTTTTCTAGCCCGAGAGCGTCATTGGCTTGCGCGTCTCTGATTTAGTAGGCGAAAGTCAGCAAATATAAATTATTTGGAACACGGTTAAAAACGAACAGGTGCAACAATGAAAGTGTTTTATTCACTGATCGTGAGTGGGTGCTATTTTTTTACTCCACGACAGGGCTGTCCAAAACAAGTCTCGCGACTCGCCTGGCCTCGAGACAATCTTTTCTTTCATAATGCGATCCTCGGTTTCTAAGGTTGGACATTCCAAATAACTAAGGGCTACAAAAATGAATCTGTTCGTGCGTCTCTGGTCACCACCAACCACTTTAATTAGAAATATAATGTAGAATCCTTTCCGCCAATTGAAGCTACTTTGCCCTAAGGCACCAATTGAAACTAAGAAATACTTCTAAAACTACTAAATGCAAATTAAACATCAACAAGGCAAGTGTTGGTTTTGGAATGTACGCTCTCACCAAACCGTAACTCTCAATTTCGAAATGTGATGAAAAGTGTTCTTAGAAAAGTATTTGAAATACTGACGAGAATGGAGTGTAGATACAAGGTTCAACTTTGAACTTTACAGACTCGCTCATGATCAAGGCCTAAACGTAACGAAAACGATGAAAGCCGGTTCACTTAGATGGATAGGTAAAATGACTGGAAAATGATATTGAAGAAGTCAATTGAACAACTTAACTAGAAAAACCTAAAATACGGTCCTTAGGGAAGGGTTACTCAATTCGTCGAAGAGTTTGGAGTTCCCGATTAAAAGCAAGGATTTAACTTTGAATTTCACAGGCTGGCCCAAAGCCCAAACAAAGTGCAAGCAAAGCAATTAAATCTAGTCTATTTAGATGGGAAGGCATGCCATAAAGAGAACTGTAAGAACGCTATTTTGAAAACCAATTGAACAAAATAACGACCCGACGAAAGCCCAAATTATGTTTCTTAGATAACATCGAGATATTTGGAGCTCCTGATGAAAATCAAGTAAAGGCACTACGTTGAAGTTTCTAGGCTAGTAATAACTATTAAAGCCAGTTCTCTTGTTGACATAGCTTTCCCATGAGTTTATCTGGGAGAGCCATTGGACAACGCAAACGAAATACGTTTTTTGAATAATATCAAAAAAGACGTGAACTTTTGAAATAAGGAATGTTAGCTGAAAACATTAAATCCAGATAATTAGTACTACAGTAGTATCAATTTTTCTTTACTCTAGTTTCGTTTATTTTGCACTTTTTGTTATTTTCAATTCCAGGATATTCCTTCTCGCTCGTCGTCGTCTGAGCATATGAAGACGAGCAGGAAGGGAATCGAATCTACAACATCATCATGTTTCTTTGTGATTATTATTTTATAGTATTTTATAGTTTGTTTATAAAATTATAATACTCCTCTTTTATGTTTTGGTTACTCTGTTCATATTAGATTTACTTCAACCGTGGCTTCGTACTCTTTTCGGAACCGCCGGAATTACAGAGAGATCAAAGCCTTACGCTGCACGTTTGACAGCTTCTTCAGAATAAATAAATGTTATAAATAAAATAAAGTATAATAATCATTGTTTTTCTAGTCTTGAACATGCAGTTTTTCACAAAAATAATGTAAATAAATAACGCTGTGAATGATTGTCTTAGATTTTATTTTCCAACTTAAACGACATAGTACATCGTCATAACACAAAGGATCCAAGCACATAGAGAGTTTGAATTCTCGGAATCGCTTCTATTTCCAGGAAAATTTTTAGTTTAATGATATTTCTGCTCTAATTTACGAATTGCTTTCTTCAAGTTATTAAAAATTATGTAACGCACAGAATTAATCTATTAATGTTTCTGAGTCAAGAATCCGAATATAGAACCTTATCTCAGAAATAACCAGTGTCATTCTTTTGTCCTTAAATTATACAAAAAATTAATTAATTAAAAATAAATCTTTTTATCTAAGGCAAAATACTTGTATATGCTCAGGTGTGTTTAAAAATAGGAGACTATTAGATTCTAGAAATTCTAATCGATTTCTATGGGGAGGTCATATGTATACACTTGATATAAGAGAAGATAAGAAAAAAATAATAAACTACTGTTCTTAAAACATTCTAAATACAGTGGCAGCTACCGAGGCACTCGGAACAATTTCCTAAGAATTTAAATGCATGTATGTACTCTTTCTAAACATCTTGTTTCGTTTGGCACACGAAAAATTATTCATTATTTATTTTGAATCTAATATTCCGCAATTACCTACATAATTTAAAACTCGTTTAAAAGCATGAAATTCCTAATAAACTATAAAACCATTGCAAAATATTATAGTTTATGTTTATGTTAAACGCCGGCTTATTAATTTCCTGAAATGCAATAAACGTAATCCTGTCAACATATATTTGATCTGAAATACTCTATAAACAAAAAACTAATATTTTCGTAAAAATAAATTCTTGTCGCAGTAATCAAATGCGCTCGTATATTTTTAAATTAGTATTTATATTTTTCCACATAAAAGAAAACACATCTGCCGATGAAATCCAAGTCGATTTGCAACACGACATGACCGATGTTTTCCTAGTCATAATTTGGTGATTTTGTGAGATGCGTTCTGAAATAAACGCTTACAAAGACGGAACTTTCCCGAATAGCATCGATTGCCTTTCTATTTCGGAGAAATGTTAACTTTCCGAAGAAAATATCACTTGTAAATGATACTTTTATTTTAATTTCGTGAGAGGTTTCAACATCGTACACTCATGTGTTTGTGTTATAAATTCCGGTGTGAGTAAATTTGGAATTTGCCTATAAATAGACTTAGTAAATTTTTTATACTAAATTTATTAAAGGATGACTTTATTAATAGTACTTGACATTAAAGTCTTCTGTATTCTTTGTAAGTTATCGTGCAAGTTTATATCAACTTTCTCGTTATTAAAAACTCTTGATTTTCATGTAGAAACAAGCCTAATAAATTTTTGTATAAACGTACATGAAACAATAATAATCATTACCCAGCAAAAATTAAATAAAAAATATTTACTTTCATGCTATTACGCGTAACTTGACATACATAATTAACCATAAATAAAATGGAGCAAGCAAGCGCGAACTTACGTAATTGTATAATATAATAGACGAAAAAATTATAAATAATTTATTGATATCTGCTTTATAATATACCTGGAAAAATTAATCATAAACTATTTTAAAATGTCATTTTGACATGATATAATCATTTCCTAAATATTCAATAATGCCTTAATTATAGCAGTCAAGTACAAAGACTTGAAATAAGTAATAATAACGCGTATAACAAAAAACATCAAAGAGTTTCATGTTCTTACCAAAGCTTAAAGGCTATTGTCAGTATCATTATTACTTTAAACAAAAACAATTATTAGAGATTGAGAAATAAACTTGTGAAGAGAATTATCTAGTTTCAGCATTTAATATATCAGAAAATTTTCGTTTTCAAATTAACAGAACGACAGGTCGACTGACTAAAACCCCTTAAACCCCTTAGCAAAGGCGGTATTCCACTGAGACAACATGTGGCATGCAACACTAATGAGTCAACATAAGTTGCACACACGGAAAGCTGAGCTTGCCTTTCTATTGTAGTTTACTAAAGAACACAACGTTAGAGATATGTTCTGGGGCATTGATTTAAAAAATTATAAAAGAAGTGAATTGAACGTGTTCGTGGAAAACTTGCAATATAATGGGTGGTATGCATAAAACGAAGTAGATGCTAATACTTCTCAAATTAGTATATTCTTCGAAGTATCTTCTATTACATAAAGTACCTACTGCAGCTCTGAAGCATACACTACGAAAGCAGTAGTATTTACTATTAAAATGAATCTGAGGCTTTGAAGTAGATACTACAGTAGATGCTTCTACAGCGAAGTAAAAACTTCTATGTGCTCTTGTGCTCTAGTATCTACTAGATCGCATAGTAAATACTACGTTACTATAGTAAGTACTTCACTTTCGAAGTAGGTGCTTGAAGTATTAGCATATACTTCGTTTTATGCATACCACCCATTGCGTTTCATTTAATGATATAAATTTTAGTACAAAGACAATTCAGAATAACAAACACTTTTGGGAAAGAAGATGTTTTTATGTACCCGTCATTATCTTTTTTTAAATTTTTAATAAAATGGAAGGTTCTACATAAGAAATGTATTTCTTCTTTTCATTAAATAAAATAACAGTTTTTCACGACTCAAATCATAGATTTTAAGTGCGATGTCATATTACAAAATCGTAAATTCATATTATGACTGCGTTCAGTTTTAGAGTGAAAATCCATTTGTTGATTCATCCAATCTGTTTTGATAAAATGAATATGACTTGCATGTGATTCATTTATCCCAACATCACTTTTGCATCATTCTGATGAATCACGTGAAACGCTTTTTGACATTTCTGTATCGTATGATATTTCTAGTATTACTCTTACTTTATAAGAGAAGATTCAATAATGCTATCATCATCAAACCACGAGCATTAATTTTTTAACTACCGTAGAAAGTAACGCCGTGATCCAAATTTCTCATTCATTTCTGTTCTTTTACTTCCTGATTTTTTTCTCAAGCGAATACGCGATTTCATTTTATCAATCTTTTTACATTTCTGCACGTTCTATTTTGGTTCCTTTGGTGATACCTCTGACTTGTACTTGTAGACATTTCTTTAGATATTGATATCCACAAATTTGTTTAGAAATTCTCAATGTGAGTTCGATTTTATATCTCAGTCGGGTAGTTTAATACTTTATGCCACATTTCGTAAATATAGCGTGTATTCCTTTTCTATAATCAAAGTTTTCTTGAATGCTACGTAAGTTTATAGTATCAAAATCTCACAAGTGATTTGGAAAATCCCAAATTTTTTGCTTTTCACTTGAATAAATGTATGCAATCTCATTAAGCTCTGTTGGTATTCAATTAACATGACTAATGATTAGAGAACTTTCGTAAATTAATGAAAGTTGATTTAATTATTGCAGAAAATTTGCATGAAACGCAGATCTGTGTGTAAAATCAGTATTAATTGAGAAAGATGAACACCATGGGGTTTTCAGATAATATAAGTAACATTAACTATTGGGTCGATTATGCTCTTATCTGTAAGGACCGTAAGATCCGTAAGTCTGTAATTCAATTATTAAAAAATGGAAGTTTGAAGTTCTATGGAAGATACGATTTCTCTTAGGTATCTAGCTTCTGCGATGTTATCTTAGAGACTTACAAGAAATTGTATCATATTGAGAACTTCAGAATTCTACTTTTTAATAATTGAGTTATAGGCTTACAGATCTTACGGTTCTTACAGTTCTGAGCAGAATCGACCCATGTATCTGTTTCAAATGGCTAAATGATTTATGATTTGTTTGGCTATATATGAAGTTGGCCGATAATAGGCATTTGTCATAAGCATCCACATCGTAAATTTTTGCTTACGTCTTTCATAAAAATTGGCGTATTTGTGAGGAGACATTGCTAATGCTAAACATTTTTGTTTAAAACAGGGTCACCAACGTTCGGTTTCAGGAGCGTAGTTAATTCACATAAAAATCTCATTCATGTAGCTTAATTTATGGCAGGGAAACCTGACGCACGCGCGACAATATAAACAGCACAATAAAAATGTGGTCCTGAGCTTCTAAATATGTCCTCCGTGGCGAAAACACACCTGCTACTGTGCTGAAGCAAGGACAGAATCGCCACGGATATAAAAATTTCGTCTATGTCGCGTATCACTCGTCAGCGTATTTTTAGCAAGCTAACGCTTTCGCCTGGCTATTTTCAGATAGGAAAAAAAAAGGAAAGAGTACATCGGGAGTTGTATAAACTCATCTCGGTCCTTATAATTCTTATTACATTGCAGATTTTCCAGAAATAGAGTGAGAAGTGAGAGGTCGTTTCTAAAATAAGCCGGGCCACTCTAGACAACCAAGCGTCTGTATAATGAAATCCAAGAAACTTTAAATAGTCAGCCGTGTCCTATATATCAGTTCCGGTTACGTTATATAAATATTATTATGCAGCGAGAGCGCAACGTAAACGATCAACATTATTATAAGGTCATTTTTGTTATTAAATAAACGCAATACACTTCCAGACCTGTTTATTTTCGAACTCGAACTGGCATTTTATTATTGCTATTTGTATTTATTTTTTATTTTGTTAAATAATCTCGAGGAATTTCTATGGGCCGAATTTATTTTTTAAAACGTAATAAACCGTTAGAAATTATTTGTTTTGTTTTGTTTGGCAACAGACCACCGATGTAACTGATCGTTTGTTTTGGACTACAATAAAATTTCTTCGTCGATAATGTGAGAATGAGAACCACGTGCCTCGTAAAATTTTGTATGCGGAGGCAGAAAGAAATGTAAATTGAGAATTGAGAAACTTATAAATGAGACTGTGATGGCGCAAGACAAACAGCTTTCCTCAATATGCAAACACTGCTGAGAAAAGACATTAAAATTTTTATATCTTCGGACGTAGTAGTAAACTTAACCAGAAAATTATTTTATTTTTGTGTTTCCAAATAATTTTCTCGTGAAGCAGGATCAACAATAGAATCTAAATTTAATGAAGGCCATTTTAATTTTAGCTGTGTTCAATATGTATATTTCATACTTTAAATCTTAATGGACAAGTAAAAATTAAAAGCTAATCCATTATAGTAAAGAAAAAATTATTTTTAAAATAAAAAAAAGTTCAATTTAGAGATTTTTTTAATAATATTCCATGTAGAATAAAGCGGTCTCTACAATTTTCGGTTTTTCATTTTAAAAATAAAAGCAATCAAACAAACGAGAAGGGAAATTAAATAACCAAATAAAATATAAACTCAAAACAAGAGTACTGTAGCAATTGAAAAAAAAACAATGTGGATACTGATACAGGAAAGATTTAAATGATCTAAAACATCTGAGGGAAGTTAAGATCCTGATATCCATTAACTAAAAATTAAAAAAAGAAGTGTTTGATAAATTAAACATTAAGCTCAGAAAGGACAAGACACGAACGATGTGTGTAGCAAGAAAAAAAAAGGAACAAAAAAATTAGAATAGGATCAAGTCACGGAGTGCTACAAATGTATGGAAAAAATTAGGCCCGAAAATTTAGACAAAAAATTAAAGAAAAATAGCAACAGCAAGCAGATTGTGCGAACCATTCTTTTCCTGCGGAAGAAAAAAATACTGAAAATGGTATCAACTAAGTGTTGTTACGATTTTAATGGTTCGATTAATTTTTATTTTTAAACAAAACACGATATAGTTAATAAACTCATTTATTTAAAAGCAATACCAATTTATTTATAACTTACACTATAACAATAATTTATTTACAAGCTCATGTCTAATTTATTTTAACAGCCGAGCGAAAGTCTAACGCGAACTTTGATGCGGAACTGTCCAATGCCGAATTGGTTACATTCTACGGCTGCTGGCTTTTATAAGCCAGGGTTGGTTGTACGTGAACTTTCCCGAAGGGTTCCAGAGTGTCTGTTCTATTCCGCCGCCGGAATTCTCCAGGCTGTCTGCAGAAGCCTCTAGTCTAAGGTGCGTCGGCTGTGACGCAAGAGACAAACTGACGCCGACTGGTGTCGACGAATCATTACAGTATTAATGCACAATTTGCACGAAAAAAAGAAATACTCATAATGGCTGTAATCAGAAATGAAAGTTTCAGACACAGATTAAATACAAAGGTTGCGAGAGCGACAACTGAGATGGTTTCGCCACAGTTAAAAGATGCAAAAAAGAAAAGTAGCAATATCTGGGTATGCACAGCAAACCCACTAGAGCTGGCAGAACAAAAAGATCTAGGCAGAAAGAGACTGGGGAAAAAACTTAATGCAAAGTGTAGAAGAGAGACAGGTGGAACTGAACTCCTTTAGATACTTGCATATGTAAGATGTTATAAATACTTGACCTTAAGATAATGTAGATTTTGGAGTAGGGACAGGTGAAATTGAACTTCTTTAGATGGTCGTATAGGTACCAAAGGCTTAAGGCTTTAAATACCTAGAAGAACTTGATAGGAAGATATGCGGAAAACAATGAAGAAAAAAGTTAGGAGACATAATATAGATTTTAGGATAGAAACATAGATCGAAGTAATTAAATCGAACTAAATACTCTGTAAGAATATTCCTACAATCTGCATTATTACATTTCTTTTAAAATTGAATTATGTAATTGTACGAGGGTGGATCCCTATGCTCCGCCCCTGACCTATTTCTAAGTGGTTGCTTGATTAATGTTTTTGACAGTTAGTTAAATGACATTTCTAGATCATATCTACAAAATATCAACTTTGTATCTCAAGGCGTTGTTGTGCTGTGGCTAATTCTTGAACTGTGTATCGTGATTGTTCATAAAAATGGATCCTGTAGAACAAATACCTCCAGAAAAAGGGCATGACACCAATTCAAATTCATGAAGACATTGTGACAACTAGTGAGGAGTCAGCAGTTTCTTATGACATAGTCAAACTCTGGTGTCGAGATTTTAAATGCGGAAGAACATCCTGTGAAAACCAACATGCCGGTGGCCCTCCCATAACGGTAACAACAGACAAAAACATTAAAAAGGTACACGATATCGTACTACGAGACCGACGAGTACGCATCAGGGACGTTGTGGAAGATACTGGCTTATCATATCATGAGGTGCACCACATACTGACTAAAGAATTAGATACGAAAAAGATGAGTGCAAGATGGATGCCCCGAATGTTAACCATTGATCAAAAAAGAAATCGGGTGTTGACTTGTGAGCGTCTTTTGGAAAGGTACCAAGCAAACAAAGAGAACTTCCTTAGTCGGTATGTGACCATGGATACACCACTATAATCCCAAGACCAAAGCGCAAAGTAAAGAGTGGAAACATCGCGGTTCTCCTCCTCCACCCAAATTCAAAGTCGTGCCGTCTGCTGGAAAGGTTTTGCTGTCTGTGTTCTGGGATGATCAGGGAATCATCCTGACTGACTATTTGCAAAAGGGACAGAGCATTACAGGAGCCTATTACGCACAATTGATTTCTAAATTGCGAGATGCTCTTAAAGAAAAACGCAGAGGAAAGTTAAGGAACGGTGTGCTGTTCCATCAGGATAATGCTCCAGCCATACATCTTGTATTGCCATGGCTGCTATACACCAAGCAGGCTTTGAATTAGTGGAACACCCACCATATTCGCCAGATCTCACCCCCAGTGATTACAGGCTGTTCCCCAAATTAAAAGAAAACTAACGTGGGAAAAAATATTCCAGTAATGATGAACTGATGCAAGCTGTAGAGAGATGGTTTGCAGAGGTAGGACAAAAATTTTTCCAGGAGGCTGTTGAGATGTTGGAGCACCGATGGACCAAGTGCATTAGTGTAGAGGGAAACTATCTCGAAAAATTAAAAATATAATGCCACTGTAGTTTTACTGTAAGGGGGTCAGGGGTGCAGCATAGGGATCCACCCTCGTAAATATGTAAATAAAATTCCATAATGGGGATTCGTCATCTAAATTATAGAAGTCATTGTAGTTTGTAATTGCTAATCTTTCATAAGAGTATAATAGTTTTGATTAAACATAATATGTAGTATATTATTCAACAAGCGAGTGATTAATAGCCATTACTGGGGAGTTAAATACTATACTTTTTCCACGACTATTAATGAAAATTTTTAATATTTTTTGACAGCACGCGGTCGAAAACAAATCTGACGTCTGTAGACAGTGCAGCAGAAGGGAACCTATTTAATTCTTTTCATTGGTATTTAAAGCTGGCTGCTACGATACTATTATTCAACGGGCCATTGAGTAATGAACCTCATTACTCAATGAAAAAGTGTTGAGTAATGACTAAATACTCGTGGAAAAACATATTTTCTCAGTGATAAAAATATGTGTATATGCAACGTATACGAGGCAGAGTCAAATGAAAACCTTAAAAACGTTGCTAGACAAAATTTATTAAAGCAATCTCAAAAACAAGTACATCATTTTTCAACGTAGTCTCCATTACGTTCTATGCACCTCCTCCACCGTTTTGGAAGTGCTTGAATACCCGAAGAAAAAAATTGCTTTGGTCGTGTGCACAGTCACTTATGCACCGCCTGAATACTTCCCACCTAATGCCTCTTTAAGTGGATCAAAGACATGATAATCGCTTGGGGCGACGTCAGGGGAATAAGGAGAATATGGGAGACACTCAAACTTCAAATCTTGGATGGTCGCCGCCGTTGTGTGGCCGCGCGTTGTCGTGTTGCAAAAGAATATCATTACTCAGAGATCCTCGCCTTTTGGTTCTGATGGCAGGCTTGAGGGGGTTCTTCAGGAGTTCTGAGTATGTGGCACTAGTAACAGTAACCCCATTAGGCAAGTAGTCCTCCAAAATTACTCCTTTCGCATCCCAAAAAAGGATCAGCATAACCTTTCCTGCCGAGAGCTGTGCGTTATTGAATTTGTTGCTCCATTCATACACTTGTTGGAGTGACAAGCATGGATTTCCATATTGCAGCTTCATTCCACGATGAATTCACTCCTTCATTGTGCAAGAACGAATAACAGAACGCTGTTTCTACATATCCTAGTGCAGTCCTCTAGTGGAGTTGCCATTTTTAAACTGTCACTGTGTCAATACTTTCAGTCGTTCCTGCGATATGTCATTATCAATAAGGCATTCTGCATCTCAAAAATAACTTTTCTGCCAATTTGTAAGACGGTGCATGTTTTAAGGCACTTTTAAGGTTTTTATTTGACTTTGCCTTGTATTAGGAAATTACATTAACTTCAAGCTGTATAAAAACATAATGAGCGAACACTTAGGCCAGATTTTACAATCGTCGGATAAGCATTATTCTTAGAATAACGTGACGTGGGTGTGACGTAGATATAGAGGAACGTTAAAGCGAACAGTTATTCCGTCCTTATTCCACGATTGTAAAACTGGGCCTTAAACTACATGAGTTTGCTAGTTACACTTAGGTACACTTACAACTTTACATTACAAATTTTCAATAGAAAGCACTGTCTTGAAGCTTGAGGTTTTAGAAGGAACTTTATAGTTAGTCTGAAGGATTATTCTCAGAGCAAATGTGCGCAGTTGGACTTGTCGAACAACAACAAAGATGAACAAGATTACCTAACTAAGACATTTGCCTAGACACTTAATACTTTTTTGAATTTGATTATCCTCTTATCTTATCTTAGATGATTTTGTTTCCAGTTTCGCCGAGTTACGTTGTCTCCTGAAGGTGGTGAAAGCCGAAACTAGTCAGGTAGAAAAGTAAAGGCCCAGTTGTACAATGCCCGTTTAAATTTAAGCTGAAGCTTAAACCCATAACAAAAATTATTTCAACAATTATCGTTAAATTGTACAACTGTCCCTAAATCTATATTCATCAGAACAAACAAATTACCTACAACACAAGTGAACATGCAGTCTTCTTAATTAAACTAATTAACTTTACAAACTTAATTTAATATAAAACCTGTGAAAACATCTGTTTTGTAATTATATAAGCAAAGCCAGTAACTTGTTTTCCACGACGATAGAAAATGTAACGCTTAATAAATTGTTACGGTTCATTATTTCTTGACTACAAAAGAATGATAAATATTTTTAGCGTGAAAGTGCTTTAGTTATTAGATTAAATTGAACATTATATTTAAATTCAATAAAAAATTGATTACTTAAATGTTTCTTTGATTTTTTTTTAATGAAATAGTGTGATTTTTATAAAACTACGTCGAGGTCTCTTCAAACAATACTTGTTTAAGAAATAAATAAAATTGTTTACAAATCGATTATATCCATGTAATATTATTAAATACGCTGTTTTTCCTGTTTTGCATTTTATGTTAATTTCGTCAAACTTGCGATTTACTGTCATTCTTGATTTGATTGGATTTTATATTTTTTTCCGCAAGTTGCGATGGAAATTTTTATTTTATAATTTCTCAGGTAAATTATTTTAAATTTTATCTGTGGACTTTTCTTTCGCATAACATCGTGATTAAGTTCTGAAGGGAATTCTTTACTACAGTTTTAAATACTTCTTAGAAAAATAGTGTTTAAATTATCAGAATAGATTTTATAATATTTACAGTTGTCTTAAGTACGCAAGCTTTGTATTTTCGCCGGGAAATGTCATTTGCCAGGATTTCAAACAATGCGTTGTTATTTCTACCCGAACATTTAACAAAATGAAAAGTTTCTTCATCGACGTTAATTTGTTCGTACAGAAACTGTTTACGGGATAACAATCCATTATATATTTCTTGGAATGCTAAATATTTTGCCGAATTTTAAAAAAATAAAATAAAAATATTAAATGGGATTTGTCTTAAGCGTTTCTCTCTCTCTCTCAATTGCGATATTTTTAGTCGTGGTGAAAGGTGTCCGTTCTGTTTACTTAAATGCATGTGTAAGTTTCAGACATTGTTGCAGCAAGATAGAAATAGTTTAGTAGCGCATTAAAAAAGCATCACATTTATGTCAAAGTTGTCTTTTAATTTACTTGCTAACCTGAACTACATAAACGGTTTTTATTGCACTTTTAGAGAATTCATTTAGCTACAATTTAACAAACTGTTAACATATAGACAAGCGAACGATTGCAAAAGTGTATGCCAGAAATAATTATATAAAATATCGACAGACAAGAACCTATTTAATTGTGGACTTTGCCAAAACTTCATATACTTTTCTACTAAATTATAAAATTTAATTTATTCAAAATTGTGCACATTAAACAATATGATGAAAAAAAAATCACTTGCTTAGAGAAGATATTGTACAAAGAAAGTGGCCGATGAAATAATCTTAATGGGAAACCTGAAGTCAATTCGTACTCTAAACTTTAAGCTCCATTTAAACACATTAACATTATCAACTTAAAAAATGCAAATATCTTATTCTAAATGGGATTAACGATACATTTAAATAAATATAAAAGAAATTCCTATTGTATTGGAAGTATTGGATTTTCACTTTTTTAATAGCTGAAAACGACATGAAATTATTCGAAATATGTTTCGTGTTAATCAGCTAACCCAATTACTTTTATCTGTTTAATTGGACTTAATATTTACAATTAAAAAATAAAATAAAACTTGACGTTATTCCGGAGAACTGATAGATATTGGTTCAGAGAATTGATAAATATGATTTGTTGACACGTACAGTGCCTGTGTGAGAATTTTCACAACCTTTAACTTCTTAACGTTTCAAAACGGAAAGAAATGTTTAAGAAATAACTTTTGAATTCTAATTCAATTTTTTTTTCTACGTGTTGACAGAAAAACAACTGAGTGAGAAATAAACTAAAGTTACGTTTTTTTCATGAATCTAGATTACTTTTTATGAAAAGTTTCTACAATTTCGAATCAATACCCTATGTGTATGAATCTCTTAGGCCCCATTTTACAATCGTGGGATAAACTAACACTGTTCTTGGAATAATGTGACGTAGACATGGAAGTAGGTTAAGCGATCCCCGAATAGTTATTCTGTCCTTATTCTATGTTTATAAAACTGGACCTTAAATTATAAAAGCGGTGTTACTGATAAGGCGTGATATTGTAATTTAAATAAAAATTGCAAGTACCTAAAGCTCGACAATATCATCGGCAAAATTTCGGATAATTTACAACTTACGTAGCGAAATATACCGGGTGTCCCAAATTTAGTGTTACTGCCAATATCTGCCTTAAACGGTAAGATTAAAAAATATTCAGATTTTGTTGACAATGACTTGGAAAGCAGCTCTACAAGACAGAGTACTTACAAGTAACCTCTAGGCAGTAACCCCTCAGAAACTACTCCAACTCCATTTTTTCATGTAGCACCCCTATAGTTTCTTTATTCTTTAATGAAGTATTTTAGATTCTAAATACAAGGTATAAGTAATAGTAATTTTCTATTAAATTTGCATCGAAAAAACTACAATATTTATAAAGGCATAGGTATCGCAAAATTACATTTTTACAATTTTACATTTATGAGTTTTCTGCTCTGTTCTGTTTACCTTCTATATTTGTTTTAGGTATCTGCCTTGTACCAGATTAGGTATAACATTAAAACTGGAACAGAGGCATTTTTTTTTCAGTTAAAATTGAACAGAAAATTACTATTGCTCATACTGTTGTATTTAGAATCTAAAATACTTCATGAATAAAGAAACTATAGGGGTACTATTTGAGAAAATGGGACTGGGGGTAGTTTCTGAGGGATTGCTGTCTAGAGGTTACTTTTAAATATTCTATCTTGTAGAGCTTTCCAAGCCATTTTCAACAAAACCTCAATATTTTTTTACCTTGCCATTTAAGGGAGATATTGGCTGTAACGCTAAATTTGGGGCACCCGGTATAAGATATTTCAAGAATATTTAAAAAGTAATATAAATAAAATTTAAATTTGCAGATTCTCTTACGTTCAATTCTCACTTATTTATTGATATACAGGATATCTCTAAAGTAAAGGCCCGTACACAATGACTTAACGTAACAAAATTAATCACTTAATAAAAGTTGGAAACACTGTTAGAAATGTAAGTCTACTAATTGGCTAATTCTATTAATTTACGTTTCTTAAGTTGACAATTTCCATTTTTAGGTTAACTCTGTTAAGTACATTCCATCAAAAGCGTTCTAAAACAGTATAGTGAGTGTAGTCTTTGAGTCTTCGAGTTGAGCAAAAGAATTTTATCCTTTAACCTAAACAACCACTAAAAATTTGAAAAAACTTGCGCATGCAAAGAACAAAACATTTCTTCATTGTGTTGTCGTTGTATAATTTATCAAGTTTAGAATTTAAGAAAGTTTACACATTTTCAATGTATCCGTAAAACACGAGCACGTTTGTTTATTTTATCTTATGGTTTGGAGTATGATACGGGGTGCGTCTCAAGTAGAGGAATGAAACGAAAGCACTTCAGTCTCCAGCGGCGATCCTTGTAGGGTGAACGTCTTGGTGAAGTTGCGCTAACTACACAAACGGGCTCGCGAGTGTTGTAATAAATTGCAAGGACATGTGATGAAGTAATTGTGCAAGAGTAAAAGGTTTGCTGATGGTAGATGATGCTCTGAGGTAGAATAAGGTGCCAACCACGTGGTGTCCGCTTATGGCTCGGACAGAGAATAAGAGATTGGGCATTCTATCATGAAGAGTGATTGCTCTTTATTCGCCCATAAATGGGAGAGAGTAGGGGGTCATCTCATCTGCATACGGCACCTGACTATATCCGCTGCTGGAGAGGCGTGAGTAGTAAATGCCGGAAACACAACTAGTTGTATACCTGACCAGGTGATTGCATTGCGCTTTCCAAGAAAAGTCATGACTTGGTGCTGACTGGGCTGTGGCCAGTGCAGCAAACACTGTGGAAGTCAGCTAGCACCAATGATTCTAAGAACGTATGCTCGGAAGGCAAAGTATGCTAATATCCACCTGGGGTTCGTCTTTATGCATGCGAAGTACGAAGATGGACATTCGAGGACACCTCCTCCGTGAATTCGCATCCCAGCAGGATGCTTCCGCATCTAGAGTCACCGCTGGAAAGGGGCGGGGCCAGAAGAGGGCCCCGGTGAGTAAATAAGTCCTATAGTCTTGAGTAGATACTCGTAAATGGTTATTTGTAATTTTGCATGACGTCCTTGTCGAATCGAAAAGCGAAGCCCAGATGTTGAGACGTTTACTCTCAGCTCCGCAGAGGTCGAGAAAGAAAGAAAGAAAGCAGGGAATGAGAAATCTAACCAAAGGGTGAGTGAATGTTTATTGTAACTCGGTCCTCTGACATTGTTATTAGTCGAAAATGTTTAACAAAAAAAAAAACTATCCTACAATTGTGAATACATAAATTTACACTCTAATTTCCTTAATTTAATTTTGTTGCTTTAAGTCATTGTGAACGGGCTTTAACGCCTGTGGGATTGGATTGAGTAGAAACAAATCGAAATAAAAGAATGATAAAAGTTCCAATGTGTCTTCATTAACGAATTCTAAGTAAAAAAACATCACATTTTTTTAACAAGTACAATTAATTAATCAAATTTATTAAAATTTAATAAAGCCAATACAGGAGGGATTTTTTATATACTGATAATCGACAGTGATTGGATGATTTGCGTGTATTATACTCATGTAAATCATTACTTTTATTTAAGGAATTCTCTATTTTATGAATATGTATAGATAATAAGTTTATAAACGTAGGGAGAACAGATTGTCAATAAGTTATTTTGCACAAATGTTTCACGGCAAGAATGTAGGCGCCTTAAATTAAACTTATATGTAATTACATGTTTCTGATTAATAAGTCGGCGATTTATTTCCAAAGCTGGGCTCCACATAGATAATATATACGAGATATGACTAAAAGAGAGACCGTAATCCTTGAACTAGGCCTTCTTTGGATATATATTTTTTTAGCAATCTGATAATAGTAAAATATCCCAATTCAAGTTTTTTTTTTTTTTGCTAGAGCAGCAATACGTGTCTCGCCACGTAAAAATCGATCGAGAGAGTTATGCCCAAAAATTTAAAACTCTGTGGGTACGATTTCGATTTTGTGTCCATTAATTGTCAAAACAGAATTAGATAATGTTACATTATTCCGCAGAGTAAATTGTTTAGTTATGAACTCCATGCATGCAGTTTCTTACCAATCGATTGCTTGTACTTACACCACTCATCGAATTGGCTTAAGACCAAATTTATTTTGTATTCTAGTTCACTATAATCGTTACCCGACACAATAATTGAAATTATATCGACGTATGTAATCAACATGATATATCAAATTTGGCAAATCATTCAGATACAGTAGAAAAAATGCTGCTCGTTTACTTCAATGTCCTTTCCAATTTCTTGAAGAAAAGATTCTTATGTCTTTTGGGGGGCTATTCTGGACTTAATTCCGAATATGTACGAACTGTCGTAGAAAAGTGTCTCTTGGGTTGGGCAAATGCATTGCCTACAATACAATAGTTCTATTTGAAATTTTTACATTTTATTCGTCATTCGAAAATTTTCGAACGAAGTGGAGAACGGAGGACCTGGAGTATCTCCATAAGATTTCTGGTTTCAGGTAACCCCATAAGAAACGTAAACGTGATACAGATGTTTTTGTTTGTCATAAAATAAACGTTGTGCATTGTCCTGAACAACAAGGACATCTATGAGTGCTGTTATCAATTTGTACGTTTCAAAATTGTGCGAAAAAATTTACATAAAAGTTGTTTATTTTTGCATGAGGAATAGGAATAAAATACAACAAAGATGAGTTCCCATTAAAAAAAAAAAAAACTTAGATGGACCTTCAAATGTCATTGACAGAGTCCTGGAAGTAAAACATAAGTAATGTTATCCTCCCTTACATTCAATTAACTTTTGCTTCAAACATTTCTTCCGCAAACGTCGTTTTCGTGAGATATTTCGCAGTGTCAACGTAAATGTTCCGCTCTGTACATAAAGTATCGTTTGTGAAGAATATAGATAATTTTTTTAATTTTTATAGTATTAAAGATTAAAATAATTTTAAGTGTTTGTGTGTCTCAATTATGAAGAAATGAGTCCTAAAATAATTGTAGCAAAAGATGTGTAAATTTTGGTGGAGTAACCACCACACTTCTATTTCTACGCTATTATAAGAATTTTGTACACTTTTTATCTTTTCAGTTTAGCAGTTGCCATAAACTTTTTCAAGTCTACGAGTATAAATCAGTAAATGCACAAATTAGAGTTGTGAAATTCAGCACGAAACTCACCGACAGTTTTGATAATAGTTAAGTCGTCCAGTTCATTATCTTTGTCGTCTTCGGAGTAATCTTCGGTTGTTTGTACGGAACTAACACTGTCGGTGCTTTCCTGCCTGTTCATTAATTTAGTATCTGCCATTGTTTACAATAATTTCACTCAAATTACGACTGCACGTGAATAAATGCGCGCGCGGAGAAAGTTCTGTTCAGTTGCCGGCAAAGAGGAGTTTGTACTGAGTTGTGATCATTTGAAAGCCGCGGGAGAGTTCCCTCCACAACACACAAGTTACCCACGCGCTTAACACGAATCATGTGGATTTTACGCATGCGAAATCGCCGTCCACGCAACTTCTAAAACCGAATTCTGTCTCACAATCAGAAAAGAAAAAGAACAGCTTGCCGGAGTTACATTAAATTAAAACGCAGATAAACGAACAGATACGTATGAATTATAGCATTTAGATAAAATTCCTCTCACACTTGGATGGTATGAACTTATTTGAACGTTATCGATTTAATTTAATTATACCTACTCACTATTTTAAATTTGTTGTTATCAATCTTTTTGACATTGAAAATCCTTGCATAGCTGATGTTGTGATAATCGGGGCGCAAGTTCAAGTTTTAGAATAAGTTGAAGTTTTGTCAACAGGAAATATTTACTTTTTATTTTAGATAGTGCAAGGCATTTAAGTATTTCATACTTTTCACTCAAGAGCTTTTTTTAATGCAGTTGTTTAACATGCTACTTGTACAAGATTTAGTTCCATTTCTTAAACAATTTACATACATAATTTAAATTGAATTAAAAACTATCTAAAAAATATAGAACACGTTCTACTTCCAAACCTGCAATCCCAAAGTTTCTTGTTCTAAATTTTTATTGTAGAAATTAAACCAAATTTTGTATAGTCAGAATTAAAAGTATTGTCTCCCCAATAAAAAGCTAAATTGAGGCCTAATCACTCCTGACCAATATGAACTAATATAATAATATTTGTAAAAATAATTTAATAAACAAGTTGCAAGATTTTGCCCGCATTTTGACAGTTGACCAATGATATTTAATTTCACTAAGATATTAAATCACTCAAACGATTTCTATAAAAAAAATATTTTTGGTTATTATTGACTTCTGCCCTATGACTGTATAATAAATGTTGCTTTTTTTATATACGAAGGCGGTTCAAATCTTTTTTTAGACGCAATTATTCTTGGTAGGCATATTAGCTAGCGTCATAAACAATTGCAACTTGCTTGTATCAATATTGTCAGTTTTATTACCCTTGCGATCCAACAATGTTTCAATTGCGCAACGTGTAATTATTAAATTTCTTTTTAATGAAGCTGTTAGAGCAACAGAAATTCATCAGAGACTTCAGGCAGTTTGGAGAACAGTGTTTATCCCTGAGATCAATCCTTTCATGATGAATACGAACGCGTAACAAATTAGCAGCATGGTTCCCGTTCAACGCCTGCTGCGGAAATTGGAGCATTCAAAAAGTTGACCAGCTCATCCGAAGCCAAAGGAGAATACCTGTGAAGGAAATTCCTGTTGGAAGTATAGAAACTCTTATCCACGATAAACTTAATTTAGTAAAGTTACTGCCAGATGGGTCCCAAAACAACTTTCTGTGGAACAATTGCAAAAACGTCTTCAGGATTGCAGACAACTCCGGCTTCGTCATGATAACGACGTTGAATTTTTGTCGTGTATCAACTGATAAGACCTGGGCGCACCCTTATATCGCAGAAAGCATGGAATGGCGTCACGTGAGCTCAACTCCATCCAAAAAATTTAAAGCCCAACCATGAGCTGGTGCTGTAGTCTGCGATGCCATTGGACTAATTTATGCCAATTTCCTTGAAGATAGAAGAACAATTACAGTGAACTTCTTGAAAAAATCAAACTAGCCAAACGAAACGGTTTCGCCACAATAACGCTCGCCCACATACAACTCAACTAACAGACGATACATTGGCTGGATTGGCTGGGAAGTACTGCCTTACCCTTCACCATACAATCAACATTTGGCTCCATGACCATCATCTCTTTCAGCCATTCAAAAAGTTTTTGGGAGGCAAACAATTGAATTCTGTGGTGCAAAATTGGTTACGTCGTCAACCGAAGAATTTTTCAGCGAGGATAGGGGAGAGTGTGGTAATTGCGAATACTTAAAGGAGAATTAAAATAAAACAAAACCAGATTAAGTTACGAATGCTATTTATTACTGACAGTTTACGTAAACTAATCAATCTTAAGTTCCCATAATCAACGTAGATAAATTTTCAAAATAAAATCAAATTCTAACAAAAAAACAAACCTTAGTGATCCGGGATTACCCCACAGCGCATGGGGTAATTACGGACATAGTATAATTAGTACAGAAATCACAGAGAAATCCCCTTGATGTGCTGGCACCACTCGTGCAGTCTTCTATTACATTTGACGTTAGACGTTAATTAACTTAAAAGATACCGAATTTCTACATTATAGCTAAAATTTTGTACACCTACTCAATTTTACTCTAAAATTAGATGAAATTGTTGAAAAAAAGTCAAGTTAATATACCTTGTACAGCGAGCGCGGCCTCACTTCACCACTCACTGTTCGGCACTATGTTCGGGCTCGACTCGCGATTGCGTCATTGGGAATATCTAAAATCCTTTTCTAACACAGCTAAACTGGCGTCTCCGCCATTACCCGCCGTCCGTGATTACCCCACTCACCCCTACGGAAGCTACTAGATTAGTATTTTAAGGGGGGGTTATTATTTAGAAAAATGATTATCGACATTCTGATGTCAACACAGCGAACTCATACTGTATTCATGTCTTACTCTGAAATTATAACGTCACTCATGGAAAATAACTGTGTACCAGTTTTCTCTCGAATATTTCTAAAAGCCCAATATTGAGCGACATTCAGGTAATCTGGTCATGCGATATAATTGCTTTCGAACGAATTGCTCCAGCGAATTCCAGCGTTTTCCAGCTTTACAAGAAATCTATTTGAAATCGCCCAGCGATGACGGAATTGCCTCCTGAATGAGCGCCAGCAGCCGGATTGCACAGGTCCTACAATTAGATTGTGGCAACAAGATTACTTGAAAATCATCATGTCAATGGCCACTATAAAGGATGCGATAAGATGCAGCGAGAAATCTAACAAGAAACGAAGAAGCGATTAAGTTTACCCCATCCGGTAGAGATTTATGCTTGATTTGTTACATGACGAGTTTCTGTTTTTGCAATGCATACCATAACTTAATTAAAAAAAATGTTTCAAAAATGTTACTGAGGAATTCAAGCAAACTAACTCGAAAGAATAACAATTTTATATTGTTACATCCTAGTGAATATAGTTACCACCACGTAGGGAAGTAACTTGCTTAAAATTGCCTTCACATTTTCTGATATTTTGCTCATTTTCTAGGATGGTTAGGCAGCATTATTTTTACATACCTTGTATTGTATTGTACCACGGGGTCGATGGGCTTTATTTAGCCTTTCAGAACTGCGACCATATTGATCTTTTGTTGAAACCCTCCAAGTAATTAATTTCTTAGGAACCCTACCTTATCAGCGAAATGTAGAATGTTCCTAAGAGGCTTTGTATCCCCCCGTCAGGTGTCAGACTCATCCTTTCTAGGTGACTAAGCCGAAGTCTTGTTAGACACATCATGTCCGTGGGTTTATCTAATATATCTGGCTGCCAAAGATCCAGAATTCTGAGGAGACCATTACAATCGCCTGGTTTAATTTTCTTAGTTCGGGTTACCCCCCCTATTCTGTAACTCATAACGACATTGTTAAATGACATATTTTGACCAATCAGTGCTTAGATACAACGCATTTCTTTGCACTGATTCTCCAAATACATATGTCATTTAACGATTATCGATATTTAACGATGAGGTTATGAGTTACAGAATACGGGGGTCAGTCTCAAGGAAGCTTGCATGCCCTCCTTCTGCACCTGTAGGTGAAGTGGTGGGATATTTATCAAAATTTTCAGAGTTGCTGTTAGGGTGGTATTCATAGCCCCTGTTATTCCCAGACATGCTAATCGCTGCAGTGTCTGCAGCTTATTTTGCGGCGTTAACTCTGTGGTCTTCGTCTACCATACTAAAAAAGCGTAGGTAGGGTCTTACTACCGCTGTAAATGACCATTGAATCATTTGCGGTTTCAGTCCCCATCTCTTACCAAAGAGCTTGCGACATTCCCAAGAGGACGCCGTTGCCTTTGAAACTGTCTTATCGACATGTGTTTTCCAACTGTGCTTAGTATCTAGGGTTACTCCTAGATATTTCACTTCCTTAGAGAGCTGTATAGTTGATCCATTTAAGCGGGGCGCGCATAGAGTCAGCTTTCTGCGCTTCGTAAATGGTACTATGATGGTTTTCCTGGGGTTTACATTAAGTTCCTCCTTCTGGCACCATCTAATGATAATATTCAGAGCATTTTGCATTAGGTTGAAAATTACGCCTTCATGCTTTCCTCTGATCAGTATGACTATGTCATCTGCGTATCCTAGCACCTGATGACTTTTGTCAGTCATTTCCCTCAGTAGGTCATCCACAGCAGCGGTGATAGTACCCCACCTTGTGGCCAACCCTTTGCTGGGGTTATTGAAGTTTCTTCCCCTCCTAAAGAAGGTGGTACTATTCAACTTGCCAGCATTGCTTTGATCCACCTGATTGTCGGTAGATTAATGCCTCGTTTTGTGGAATGCTCCCTCAATATCTATAAAAATGCCAACGGCAATTTCTTTTGCCGCTATAGATTTTTCCACTACACTCACAAAGTTATGTAGGGTATCTACTGTGGATTTGCCTGGTTGGTAGGCAAATTGTTTATGGTGAAGTGGCGCTTTTTCAAGAAGTTCGCTTCTAATTTTATTATCTAGAATTTTCTCCGTGGTTTTAAGCAGAAAGGAAGACAGGTTAATCGGGTGATAAGATTTGGCGTCTTCTGGAGATCGCCTGCCCGTTTTCCGTATGAAGATTACATTTACCTTCCTCCAAGATTGGGATATGTAGCCCAATGCAAAACTAGCTTTAAAGATGATTATTAAGTAGGGGGCGATAGTGTTGAAGCCTTTGTGGAGCAAAGCTGGAAATATTTCATATCATTGCCGGGTGATTTGAAGGGCTTAAAGCTGTTTATCGCCCATTTTACCTTGTCAGGTGTAAAAATTCTACTGATTCTATCTGAACAAAAATTGTAGGATATTAGGTCATCAGAGCAATTTGCAGTAGATGATTCCTTAGATCCTGGAAGTTTGCTGATAGTAACACTTGGAGAGTACCCAGGGATTCCTCGATATCTGCTCCATTTGGCTTCTTAGTGAGCCCAATGGTATTTGAGTGATCTTTAGCCAGCACTTTCTGGATTCGCAATGCTGGGGCGATTTAATCTATTCCTTCGCAGAAACGTTTCCAGGACTGTCTTTTCGACTTCCTCAATTCTTTGTTGTACCTTGTTAAGGCTGTTCTATAGTCCTCCCATTGTCCTATTCAAAGCTTTCCTAGTCTCAGTACTGAGTTTATCTAGTTCTGCATTCCACCAAGGTACATCTCTAGAGATTACTCTCTTTCTTAACGGACAGCTTCCATTGTAAACAGCCATTATGCTCTGGCCTAAATGTGTTGAGGCACCTTCGAGATCCTCTGTCCTACCGATATCGTACTGGAGGCCTTTTAATATAACTTTTAGTGTCTCTTGATGGAGAGAGACACCAATCTGTTGATCTCGGCGCTCTATACATACTCCACTACTTCCGTTTTTTTTAGTTTTCAGATCAAATGCTATTAGGGCATGATCGCTCATCCAACACGCGCCAATTTACAATAAGTTGTATCATAAACGGGGTGGTCACACCTTAGACATAGTACCTACGTAAGAAACAAAATGCCAAAAATATTTCATCCAAAACTTGAACTATTGGTGAAAACGTTTTCCTATGAAGGATAGAAAGTGATAAAAAGGCTACAATATCGGAGAATTTTTAATAATGAAAAAAAAGACGTGGTGATTGCAGGCGTACGTCGAATTTGCACACACAAAAAGGTAGAAAAGCGCCGGTTTCTTATATTTATTCTAAACCAGAAAAGTTGAAGAGCCTTATCATTACTCAAAGTATCCTTCAATATCAAAATTAAGGCACAAAATTACATTAATATTTATTTAAGTGTATCTTGATAGAACTAACGAAGTGTATGTTCACCATGATGTTGTTTATTATTATCCCAAATTCTAAAGTATCAGTCAAACCTCCTTTCAAGAGACTTGCGATAAACTATAGAAGGTCCATGGAAAATATTGCAAGAATGGAATTTCTACTGAAACCGTTGCAAAAGTTGTTCAATATTGGAAAAAGCAATTAAGAGCCATTATGAAACTAATGGACTACAAATTGAACAAAAAAAAATCATCAATCCCATTATGAAAGCGAAATAATCGTGAAATTTAAATAATAATTAGCGACACGACATGTGCGTTGAAGTAATGAAGAAGAACTGCGCGATATCTTTTTATATTAGTTTTTACGAAGTATTTGTTTATTGTTATTTTGTGCTTGGCGTGTGTAAACAATTAAGTTATTCTAATTTAATTGAACACGATTATTTTGTAGATCCAGATTCGTAGCAATAATAATATTTGTGTAAGCATGAAAAATAGTTTCTGTTCGTCGACTTCTAAAGTTTTCCAATATGTTTAGTGTGCCAAATTTTCTAATTTTAAATTAGAGTACTTTTTGAAAACAACTGCAATGTTTTATAGTTTCCTGCTATTATGTTAATATTTTCACTACAAATTGTAATTGCTTTTCATAAAATTCTCTTGAAATTAAATGCTGAACGCATTTTAACCAATTCATTTTACAACATGATAATGGTCGACAAAACATTAAAGTCTTTGTAAACTGAAATCAAGTTTTGATATTCGTACAACAAATGACCTAACTGTTAGAGCTTACCAGCTTGTAAATAGAAATCTGCTCCTTGAGTTGTTGATAATTAAGTTTATGGTATCTATAAAAGTCGAAAACAATAAATTGTTGAATAAATTTAATTTATTTAATTATTTACTTTCCTAGAAACAACGGAATTGTTGCTCAACTTATAATATAAATAAGACATTTTCATTCCGACAATGTTCTCTTTCCACAAAATAAAATTTTAATAATACCTAATGTTTATTTTTAACTTGTTTATAGTGTATAATTTCCATGCAAATACACTTTATTTAATGCGTGCTTTTTATGTGCTGTTTAACGTCGTGTTACATCTTCATTTTTTATAGGGTAATTACCGATATTATATCTAAATATACTGTTCTAAACTCATTTTATATTGAAGGTGCTATGAAAACAAAATTTAGCTTTTCAAGACGTATTTTAAATTATCATCATTAATTATTTTCATCCATATAAAGCAGTTAATAGTAAAATAAATTTATTCTAGTTATCAAGTATATGGTAACTCGTAACACTCCTGATTAGTAAATTTTCCATTTACTTAAAGGTTATTAGGGCAAATGGCAAATTTGTTACTTTCAAAACAAAAATAACTTGAGTCGCAATAAGTTTACAAATCTAATTGAATTAGCTTTACACATAATACATAAATCCAGATAAGCATATGAATTTTTATTTATTTAGAGAGAATTTTATTATACCTATCAGCAAAAAAAAATCGAAGTAGAGCTTTCTAGGAACGCAAATCCAGTTTACATATTATTATACTTGTGGAAATTTCATAGCAAGTTTACAAATAATTTTAACAAAATACAAAATAAGTTTATCAAAAGAAGTAAGCATTAAGAGCTCAAATTTTCCAGACATGCAAAACAAACACACACTCGTAGCATGTGTTGAGTGCATTAATGTATTTAAGTTAATATTGATAACAAAATATGTGTTAATCTTATATTAATGTAAACAGAATCAAGCAAGTATTTCCCCAGAATTCCTCAAATGTCGCAATCCTTTGAAATTAAAATATGATTTTATTATGCAAGTACGAAAACAATACAGGATAGGTATAAGCAACTATTTACCTACTTAGAAGCACAGACAACTGATTTTAAATAATGCTTCTTTTTTACTTAAAAATTGAATTTTCATTTTTTTAAATATAACCGTCATGTTCACAAACTTCCTATTTTTTAAACGAGAGTGTGTACAATATTTTGTGCTTAACATGAGTAACCATGTAGGCAAGCCACTCAACAAATCTGTTAATTACAGTTGAATACTTACCTAAATATAATAATTAGACGATTATCTTGAAGTCTAAATATTTATTAATCAGGTGTTATATGTATAAACAGTATTAATATCGATGATACAATGAGAACTGTTTTTATATGAACCAATTAACTGCGATCTCAATGTTGATTAAATCTAGAACACAACAAATTCCCATTTGAATTGAAATCGTATTAACAAAATGTAAAAGATTTGGGAAACCTACATAAAAATTACTCTTAAGATAAAACTAATAAAAAATAAAAGCCAGCTCGAATGTGGCTCAATATTAAAAAAAAAAAAACAAACTAGATGAAATTAATGAAATCCTAATAAGTATTTAAATAAAAATGTTGATGTACTTCCTAATTTGATTTTAAATAGATTTAGCGGCCGGTTTCCATAGTTACATCATCATCAGGCCACTATCGTCAAAATAGTGGCCTGAAGATGATATCAGGCCACTATCGTCAAAATAGTAACCTGATGATGATGTAACTATCGAAACCGGTCGCTAAATCTATTTAAAATCAAATTTTTATTTATTCCAATACCTAATTATGGACACTCAACATAATAAATATTTGTTTGTTTTTCTTAATCTTGTTTTCTGTTCTATTTTCTGTACAATGCGATGATGTAATACTAAAAGTTAATTTGATAAAAAAAGACAAATTAAATAAGTAATAGGTGAAGAAAAAAGTAAAGGATGAAGAGCTTTCACGTGATGTGTTTCAAAACGAAAAATGGATGAAAGAAGAAACTAAATGAAACAAAAATAGTTTTTTTTTTAATTTTTAACGCTTTACGGGAAAATCGTCGATTGTTTTCGATTTTGCCTTTTTTTCGAATTAATTTTTCATATAACTTGAAGAATTGCGCGGCCATTGTCCGTCTTTTCTAATGACTTTCGGTTGCACCGCGTCATAAAACTTCCTCTTCCGACGTTTCGTCCTGTATCATAACAAAACATCCTCAGGATTGCAGCTGCAGCAACAAGAAGAACATCAACAGCCCTGACGAACTCACGTTGTAAAGCGGACGAAATTTCGACAGAAGAATAATTTTTCAGAGCTGCTTCATTTATATACTTTTTTTTCTTATGCTTCTTGCCTCAGCCATCCCACTGAATGAAAATCGTCGCTCTACTTTTGTTTTCTGTTAATTTAATTTTGTATTTCGTCCTGATCCTTTTATCTAATTAGTTTTGTATTATGTACTATCGTAATCAGAAAAACCGACTACACTCGAAATTTTAGTTAATTGAGGCTTGCTTCAAAATGAATTTCTGTCATTTTGACATTAATATTATTTTGACAAATCAAATAAAAATACCTCAATTAAAAACAATTCAGAAGGCAATTGCAAGACGGAATTGCAACCGAATTAGCTGTCAATATTACTAATCATAGAGAATATTTATATCTTTGGAATAGAAAGAGATGGATGAGGTTTTATAGGTTGACAAATACATGATAAACAATGTCAAACCTAATGTTACACAACTAATTTTTTGGAAAATTTGTTAAGACATTTATTTTACAGTTTAACTTTAATCTACAGTTAATCTACAATTTCCGCAGGAACAATTGTTCTTATAATTGTTACTATGGGAATAAACTAAAGACTAAAGTTAAACTGTTACTGAAATACCGGGCCTTAGTTTATAAAGCCAATAATTAAGAAATAAATAAATAACTGTAATGCACAGTAATAAGAGAAGTTTTTAAACTCTGTTTGTATGTCTGCCATTTCTTTTCACGGAGAATTAAAAAATAGAACTACGTGTACATTCATACTGTTTTATTTTGTTAGTATAAACAAATTATTAAATAACTTAGTAGCTTAGTACGACATCTGTATCAAAGAAGCGACATCGTTGGCGAACGGTGTTTGAATACAACTAAAGCATTCTATTTTGATTCCTAACTTTCTACTTCAAAGCAGCATCTTTCAGTAGCAGCCTATACTTAAATACATTCTCTTTTACTTATTAAATACAGTTTTGAGAGAAAACTATTAATAAAAAAACATTTGCTTTATTATTTTGATACTTAATTAATTAAACTTTTTAAAAAATTCTTTTTAATTTAAGATTTCTAATAATCTATATCTTCAATTTGTATAATAAGTTTTGGACAAAACTGAATTAAAATATTTAATATATTATCTGTGAAAACTAATACAAATTCAAACCAATTCAATAAAGAAAAATATTTTTTCTACAACCGTGCGGAAAGTAGATACTTTAAAGGTTAATTTTAGTTTGTAAAGTGTCACTTTTTACGCACTAGTGCGTAAAGTAAAATGTTTAATGGATTTTGTTTAAAAATGCGTGCGTTGTTAGTTTTAGGTATGTAACAAAGTACCCTTCAATTGATCTACTCTTAAAGGCAAAACGATATGGGCCATAATACATATACAGTACTTATATTCCATTTGAAAAAGCATAACTTTGGTATGGTACAGATTTACACAATTTACCCAGTCCAATTGTAACTCATTTTAAATTATGCACCTACAACATACTGCAGTGATATTTACCTATGTCCAGAAGTTTATTCATCGTATGCTGTTTCCGACAAATTTTACATCTAATAAAGAACTTTCCAAAATGCAATATTCTTCATGCAATATTTCCCAAAAATGAAAAAATAAGTTTCTTCATAACATTCACAAAGACAACAACGTTTCACAAGATGAAAGCATTCTTTATCAACATCATGCGAGAGGCGTTCTGCGGGCTGCGGCATTTGTCCAGGAGCGGTGTTCTTCGGGATGAAACATCTTCAAGATGGAGCATACGTCAAGATGCAGCGTCCTATAAATTAAAAACTGTTATCGTTCAAATAATTAGGTTATTATGTTTAAGAATGTTAATTAATTTAAGATTTTATTGAAATGTTAATGGAATACTTACTTAGTATAATTTAAAAATTTGAAATATTTAAGTTATCCGTCAGATTGACGTTTTGTGTGACAGAAGTGTAAAATTGAGTGAAGTGTTTGTAAATAAAATGGAGGGGTTGATCACCTAAGAGAATAAACAAACCGAGGTGTAATGGGGAGGATATGTACACAAAACGTTAATCTTTCATTAGATACCAAACGATAAACATTAAAAATTTTGTTATTATAAAAAAGAAAAACTTGACAATATACATTTAGAAAATCTCAATTCTATATTTCAATTAAATCTAAACATTGTCCAGGAATGCATTATTGCATAACGATAAAGTAAGTTTATTTAAATTTAAAAAATTCTTTTGGTTTTAAAAATACACTACATATAACACATCTTGTCATTCATCAATCACTTGAACTGTCAACACACATCTACAAAGAATCTTTATTATTATAGAAGAGTTATTGTTTGTTTCGCGATAGGGCGTAACAGGTAGCAACACTTGGCAAATAAGGCTCTATCTATAATAATAATATAAAAATTCTAATTCAACATTACACTACATATAAACGTTATAAAGTTCTAAAGTATCATAGGAGTCTTATCGCTTGTTTCGCGATTGGGCGTAACAGGTAGCAACACTTGGCAAACGAGGGATTACCTTTATTACTTTAGAATTTTGCACATACATTACAAAATTAAACAATTAAATTACTTACCAATTTATCTTCAAAAGAATTTTCTTCAAAATTATAATAAATAACTGGATTACAAGTGACATTGAGAGTTCCCACCCTGAAATGTCACTTTGACATTATAAAATAGAATTCATATAAGACTACTAGACTACATAATTGTGTAGTGGATGTAATATAAAGATTAAATTAAAAGAGAAGATAGACAAATTAAATACGTACCACATCTGCAAATAAAAGCAACACTACAATACGTAAGTAACAGCGAAAACAGATTTTAAAAATTCTTCCGAACACGTACTGCTGGCTCAGCCTGTACCTATATCTCGCAGGTATTTGGGTGCAGCAGTAATGGTCCCTAATTAATAAGTAACGTACAAGTAGAACCTGAAACAATACATTTTGTATAAAATTATAATTTCTTGTTTTTTAGTAAATCATTTTTTATATAAAATACTTGGGAGAATTATTTATTGTAATAAAATACCATTTTTGTTTTTTCCAGCAGATCAGATACGGTCGAAAATGTAATGCAGATGCAAAACGAGTTTTTATTTTGTGTCATTGCATATTTATAAGTTGTCTTCTGTTCTGGAAACAGAGAAAGCATTTTTATGAAAAATTGGTTTAAAAATGTTTATTGTTAGAGAGCAATAAGTTATAGCCAATGACATATTAACAAAATATAGTTTAATTATTTTGTGAAAATGAATAAGGAATTTCAGTTCATAACATATCAGCGTTTCAGAATAACAAAGAATTTTTTAAACGAAAGTAACATTAATTTTGTACCCAAAGAAAATAATCCCCCAAACGTTCCTCAGGCGAGACATATTGAAGAATTTTCGACACAAGTTTATGATAAAGGTTGAGAAGCCCAAAATGAACACCAGCTGCGGAGAAGAATATTTCAGAAGATTCGGGAAATAAATGTTAACTGTCAGTATTCCTTTTTCTTCTCTCCAATGTTGGTGTTTTCAAAATCAAATTTAACATTTAGACGTTAGTTGCCTGATGAAGATAAGATAACTTATCGAAACCGGTAGCTAGATTAAATTTGTACACAATTAGGAAATACTTTCTATTACCAAATTATAAAATATTTTCATAGCCCACCCCAATTAGAATTTTTTTATCACCTTTCACAATTTTATGTCGATAGATAATTTGCACCCAAAGCACTGAAAATATTTTTTAAATATACTTGTTATCGAATATATTGAACCCTACAGACTTGCTATGCAGCGAGATCAATATCCAGTCCATTTATTGTTGTTGTTTTGTCTTATTGACTCCTGCTGAAGGAATAAGCCAAGCCAAAAATTGGAAACAGCTGGTCTGAAAATGGGCAGGCTCGAAAGTTTCAAAGAAAATAAAAAGTGATAAAATTTTTAGATAAACAAAATTTCATTAACCTTGTGAAATTAAATGTGTTACACAATCAGATGTTGATAAATAAAATTAATTAAATTGAAAAAACATTACTTCTTGTTATTTCTTTTTTTTTCTTAGCTAAAGTGAAAAGTTACAAAATCTAGATATTGAAAGCATCCCATCAGGATTACGGGGTGTAGCTAAATTTTCTTTCTTTTTTCTTTCCCAATTTCTTTTTATCGGAGGCAAGAAGAATCTGGTGCAGAGAAAAATATAAAATAACGATACGCTCACCAGTTAACTGACTTGGAATACCGTAATGGACTCAGACAGAGGTGACTCCTTGTCTTGCAGTTCGCAGCCAAAATAAGGAAGCTTTTAGGGCCGGTAAAATTAACTGCTCGAGATTCTTGCTTGGCTAGCGTTGAAAAGATGGAGTCTCCACGCCGTCAGCGAAAAATGTGAAACGTATGTCTGGCTTGAAACTCTGTACGGAGAGAAATTGTGGTTGAAATAAAAATTTGAAAAAAAAGAAGCATCTTACCCTGAGTTTCACACTGAATATAATTTATTAATATAAATTTTACAAACAATAAAGGTGTACCGCACACACATAGCGGTCGGTAGAGAAAAAGAGCCAGGAAAACCTGCCCGACTTGGCCAAAACCACAGGCCCTACTCTTAGGACCAAACTCTGAAGGTTTTATCAACCCCATTTATGAAAACAACAATAAAGTGTTGAAATTGTCCTCTAAGCGTTAGGCGCTGAAATGGATAAGAGTTTGAATTTATTTCGTAGGAAAAATTAACCTTTCATTTGGGAAAAAGTATGTAATAATTTTGGAAATCGATTAACGGATTTTAGATTATTGCGGTTGATTTTTACCAAGTTAATGAACTTCAAAATCAGCTGGGGTTGCTCCTCTTGCTTGGCCCTTGGGATGGCAAGTTCTAAATCTTCAAAGACCTGAAGTTGTCCTGATGTAAAGCAGTTCTTAGTGTTCAACAAAGTATCGCTTCCCAACAGGAATATTGCATTACTTTATTGCGTTGTCCACATGGAGTTGCAATGTGACTTGAAAACGACCGGTGAATGGACGTAGGGATTGGTTGATCTCGGGGACCGGATGTATTGCAGAAAATTTTCAAACGGTAGTTTATAAAATGAGAGCAATTTAGGAAGTTGTTGCTCGTCAATATGTTCCTTTCACATACTGAATCTTAATAGGTATGTTCGTCTTATTTGCAAAAGTAGGTAGGTACTGCTTATTAATTAGGTCACAGACATAAGAAAGCGGTAAAATCCGAAACTCATACTTGAGCATGTATTTAGAATTTGGAACAATAATTTCATAATCTTTTGCTGGAATAGACAAAAATTAAAATAATGTATAGTTGATTTTTATCAAACAATACTATACTAAGCGTAAAAGTTCTTCGGTGACTCTGATAAAATGTTTAATTGAACTTCTCTAATCATGAATTTGGTTTAGAGAAATTTTAAAAGGCAGTTTATTTTCATAAAACGATAATATTTTTTTCTGTAATTCAAGCAATACATGAAGACATCATCACGTTCAGCCACTACTACCAGCCAAAGTTTTTAACAATATGGAATTAATGCCCAGTGGTTTTGTCCTGTTTACTCCTGCTGAAGGCACAAGATGTTCGCCTTGAGGGTGGAAACCATACTTATCCGCGGTATACTGAACGGTATAATTCTTTCTATCGTCTCCAATGTAGGAATCTATACCATATACCACCAGACCATCGTCTTCTTTCCCTTCGATAAAACCACCAATTTCTTCATGACTAATTCCATTATCGGTTTCGAAACTGCACGTACGAAATTTTAATCGTAAACTGGTTGAAATAATATTTATTTTAAACTTACAATGATCTGTATGCGTGTGTTAGTCCTTTTATGGTTTCACCAACAATATTAAAACCGGATTTAATTGTACGCGCTAAGTCAAAAGACTGGGGCGCAGGCGCGGCAGCAGTTGCTGCTAGTAAGCAACAAATTAGCAGCACCTGTAAAATACAATTATTTTATTTTCAATAAGTTATCTTTGGAAACCAATAAAATAATTCATATTTGAATTTGATGCGCTAATTATTTGAGAAAAATTGAAAAACGGTTAACGTAGATATTATTTATAATGATAAAGCGTTGAATAAAATTTGGCAGAAGAAGAAACAAGTAATATTTTTTGAAAGTGTGGAAGAAACGCTTAAGGGAATTTGATTATCACCGTTTATAATTTGTTCAAGATAAATATAAACTTTTATTCAAAACAAAATATCACTGCCATTTTAAGATATTATTTCTTAAAGCTAAATTTGTGCGACCACTTTTTTGTATTTACAAGCAAAGCTTAAAATTTATAAGTTTTTATTTATGTATAGTAAACGCGCCTTTCACTTTCATATTAGCTTAATTGCAGACGTTATATTTTTTAGTTATTTAAATAGCGATTTTATTTATTATAATACAGAATGATTTTTTAAATTTTATGAACTCTTGCCATGGAATTTGGACGGCATATCTTCTACTGTAAAACAGCTTCAAGGAGTGCAATGACTTACTTTTCACCTAAGCTAAGACATGCCGTCCAGATTTCATTGCAAGAGTTGATAAAATATTTAAGAAATCACTCGGTATAACTGAAAATTACTTTTATTTGGATTTGTCTTAATATTTTGCATGATGTATTTTAAAATAAAATTTAGTAAGAAATGTAAATGTTACAACTGTGTTAGAAAGAGAACGACTCCAGTTAACGTTTTATTATGTACAGGCTGTCTTATGAAAAACGCCCCAAGCCATAACTCCGTTATTTATGGATTTATTTTAACAAACAAAAAGGCAAATAAAATGAGACTAAAAATACTATAAAGTGAATCCAGTTTCAATTTTTTTTTTAATTACCTTCAAGGTCAAACGACTGTCAACTTTTATTTTTCAAATGGCTCTGTATATTTTTTATTATTATATCTGGTAGAGATTATTTTTCTAAATCCAATAATGTGCAACACTTTGATATTTAGAAAACATTTTTCGTAAAAAAAAGAAATGAACTAGTGTATTACGCAAAACGTGCTTTTCATAAAAATGTTAAAGTTTGTCGTGAAAACAATGTCACTGAGGTTATTTTTCACAGTTGTTTTAAACTATCAAGTTCTTCTACTTGTACGACTTATAGTTTCCTAAAAAAAAGCTGATTATGGATAACAATCACCTGACTGACTTATTGCAAGTACATTTTGAATGCAATAAAAACAGCAATCAAGCAGTACAGAAAACATTAATGAAATAATGAAAATTAAGTCTACAATTGTGTAAGTTGCTTTGGGAGAAAATCCCTGTTTATAGAGACGCACTGCTTGTGTTTTTATTGCATTCAAAATATACTTGGAGGAAGTCATTCAACTGAGTATTATCCATAATCGGCTTTTTTTAGGAAACAATAAATCATACAAAGAGAATAACTTGACAATTTGAAACAACTGTGAACAATAATGCTCAGTGACATTGTTTTCACGACAAACTTTAACATTTTTATGAAAAGCACGTTTTGCGTAATAGACGAGTTCATTTTTTTTACGAAAAATATTTTCTAAATGTCAAAGTGTTGCACATTATTGGATTTAGAAAAAGAATCTCTACCAGATATAATAATAAAAAATATACAGAGCCATTTGAAAAATAAAAGTTGACAGTCGTTTGATCTTGAAGGTAATTAAAAAAAAAATTGAAACTGGACTCACCTTATACTACTTTTAGTCTCATTTTATTTGTCTTTTTGTTTGTTAAAATTAATCTATAAATAACGGAGTTACGGCTTAGGGCGTTTTTCGTAAGACAGCCTGTATAAACATTTCATGTGAAATTATTTAATTTAAATTTAATTTTAGAGCCTGTAAAAAACACTTTGCTACTTAGTTTTCATCTCTTCTTTTATTTCATGGGTTTCAATTTCAACCTAGCTTTTCAAGTTAAAGAACTAAGAAGAGGGCATGCGGCTGTTTGTTCCTGACCAACTTTGACTATTTTTTATTCGATCGCATTACATTACTTTTTAAAGTAAAGGCGTTCACTTACATTTAAACATACTTACCACATTCATGTTAGAAGTGACGAACTAACTGTAGAAGATGTTTTCCGTAAATTTATAGTGTTATTTATATCTCTCCCACGTCGCGAGTTTATTCATATTCATAAGATAATAGAAAACTACTTTTATTTTTTAAACTGTTGTGCGGTCAAAAATTATGAGTGGATGTGCAAAACGTGTTTTTCCACAACCGTGTCTAAAGTAGATATTTTAAAGGTTAATTTTAGTTTGTGAAATGTCACTTTATAAAAACCAGTGCAAAAGTTATTTAACTTACTAATATGGGAAAAGGGCATTATTAACATACGAATGCGGTGGGTTGTTCCACGACGACAGTAGTCCGAGTCGGGTAAGAGCATGAGTATTTTAATAGGTCTCATCACACATGTAAGATACAACTTTTTATCTACAATTGCTCAAAATTGAAAAAAACTGTGTTATTTAATTTATTACAATAGTTTTCTGACAAACATCATAATTTTTTTAAAATCAGAGCAGCCTAATGTTCAAAAACATAGCAACCAGACAATTTGTATGTCAACTTGGGATGTCAACTACGTATTATACAGCCTGTTTTTTTACTGAGTGCAAATATTTAAACCTGTAATACATCACCATACATGGCAACGATTGAACTCATATGTCCTTAACAAAAAGTTAATTTTTTTTAAGTTTTCGAGAAAAATGCTTTGGCAGATTTTCACCAATCCGTTTGAGAACTGCTAGCATAGCTGAGTGGATGGTAGCCTAACTCTTGCGTATGCGGCCGCCTGTTTGAATGACGACGCGAAGATAAGGTCAGTCGGTCAGTGTTTAACATTGACCTTGTGCACGAACGATGTCGTAAACGAACATATGTTTGATTCGTGTGACGCGTACCTAACAGATCGTAATGGCATTTGCAAACAGGTAAAAAAAAACCTGCCGGAAGTCTCAAACTCATTTGGCAAATTTCTAAATGCGGAAGGAAACGAATTTTGAGAACTTTCGTTTTGCGTGAGTTTATATTCATCTTCATGTATGTTTTAAAAAATCGATCTTACAAATTACAGTTTTCCATTAATTCGATTACGAAATCATCCGCTCAATCAATAGTATATTATACACCTAGGTAGAGAAGTCTAGTGTTATAACCGGAGGGTATGATTATATCCCGAGGCCCTTAGGGCCGAGAGATGTAAAAGACCGAGGGTTATAAGTAAAGTCTCCAAAGGTCAAGCCCGAATGCATAGGCGCTTCGATGCCGCGTATGGCACACTGAGAAAACAAAATGTGTTAATTCAACCAAAAATTTTGTTTGAACGTATTGAACCGAAACTTTTTGTTGGTTAAACACTTTTTTTGGTTGAATTAACACATTTTGTTTACACTGATAAAACAAATTTTACCAAAAAATGTTCACCCAACAAAAAGTTTCGGATCAATACGTTCAAACAAAATTTTTGGTTGAATTAACACATTTTGTTTTCTCAGTGCACCGATCAAATTACGGCGTTGCACACATTATTTCTTCGATATAGCGAGAATATTTTGATCAACTTTATCACATTTTATTTTGTTATTTGCTGTATTTTTGACCATATGATATAATTTTAAAAAAAAACGAAAACATTCGTTTAAATAAAACTCGTTATGCTGCTCGTAAATGCTGCTGTTTACGGCTGCGTGATGCATAGATATAACGAGTTTTATTTAAACGAATGTTTTCGTTTTTTTTTTTTTTGGTCAAAAATACAGCAATTTACAATTTACATTTTTAACGCGCTCGCATTGCATATTCCAAAATTTACTAATTGATTGATAAAGTATTCTCGCATGCATTTTATGAAGTCGCAGTTTCGCATTTCTCTTGATGCCTTTTACCACGGCAATTTTTTGCCCGTATGTTTTTACAACGGCTGGCGACCACCTCTTTGAGTGACGCGTTTAAGGTAGGTCAATATTTAACATTGACGTTGTGCAGTTACGAAAAAAAAAACAGAGGAAGGCGTCATTGACCTTGCTAAATATAACTTTTATTTCCCGCACATTTCAGCAGTTCCAAACAAGTGGTACCTCCGAAATTTTTTGCCTATGGTACAGTAGCCACCCGAAAATACGCGCAGAAGGTAGCATTTCATGTACTTATACTAAGGTTTATTTATTTGCACACAGTAAAAAATACACCCTGTATATTGCAGTTTTTGTAATTTCACCTAGTTTTGTGGTAAAAAATTTGTAGAAAATTAGTAAATATATTCATAAATAATTGTTCTTAACTCTTATACAGAGTGTACATTAATGATTGAAAGGCGTTTGAATTTGGCGCGTTGTCGAATTAGTAATTTTCGTCTTACAAGATTGGTATTCATGCTGGATATGTTGAATTTCGTCAGTAGCGTGCGTGTGTTGTATTGTTTACGTTTTGATTTCCTTATTTTATTATTATTGAGTTAGTATTAACGAAAAGGTTATTTTTATTTCCACTTTTGCTGTCAGACATTTTTCATTGGTAAGTACAGCCATATAACAGGAAATAAAAATACACACAAACGTTTTAGGTTAGCGATGGTTTTCACGGACTTGCACAATAAATTTATTGTTGAGGCCTATTTTCGGTCGGCGATACGCAATGAACAAAATGTGTGGAATTATTCTTATCAAAGTTGTCACCAACAATTTCAAGAACAGTTCCCTGAAGTGGTATTCACATATGATTCTTTTATGCAACACGTCCGCCGTATAATTCAGAGATTTCGTGAAACAGGCAGTGTTTCTAAAGGAAAATCTACAGGCCGGCCCACTGTTCTCACCGAAGAAGTCATCGCAGATATTCATCAAAGAATGGATGTAAGTCCGAAGAAGTCTTTACGGTGTTTATCGGCTCAAACGAATTTATCACTTGGTACATGTCAAAAGGCTTGCAAGAAGGTTCTACATTTACATCCATATAAGATAACTGTAACTCATGAGTTGCTACCTCTTGGTTTGCCTCGTCGAGTGCAATATTGCCAATGGTTTAATGAGTTCTTAAATAATGACGATATGTTAGACATAACTTTCTTCAGTGATGAAGCATGGTTTCATCTCAGCGGTTATGTAAATTCGCAAAACCGTAGAATATGGTGTGCAGAAAACCCTCATATTTTTGAAGAGACTTCATTACATCCTCAGAAGATCGGTGTGTGGTTGGCAATGTCAAGAAGGAGGATCGTTGGACCTATTTTTTTTTCAACACAATATTAATGCACTTGCATATCAAGAAACAATTTTAAATCCTTTCATTGAAGAACTTCATGACGATGAATTACAACGGGGTTACTTTCAACAGGATGGAGCTACAGCCCACACTGCACTGACAACGTTGAATCATTTGCAACAGTTCTTTGGGGATAGGTTAATAAGTAGGGACAGATGGCCTCCTCGGTCACCAGACTTAACCCCACTTGATTTCTTCATGTTCGGTTTTTTAAAAAATAAAGTGTTTTCAGAACGTCTCCATACGTTAGAAGAATTACAAAATGCTATTACAGAGGCTGTCAACAGCATCACTCCACAAAGACACAAAGTTTTCGAAAACATGAAAAGAAGAGTAAATTTGTGTTTGGATTCAAATGGGGGACATTTTGAACAGATGTTATAATTTTATTTTATATCTGCTTTACTTTTTATATTCTCCATATCAATGTATGTAATTAATAAACGTAAAATAATTTCTAATCACTAATAAATTGTTTTAATAATATATAATTTTATGTGCCGCCCATGGTAAAACAGAATAGTATGCAGTACCAACTTTTACAAATAATCTAATGGGCGGGAAATTCAAACACCCTTCAATCATTAATGTACACTCTGTAGTATATTATACACTTAGGCCCGATTGTACAGTCATGGTTTAACTTTAAACTTCGCTTTATTTCTATGGCATCAATTGTAAAATCATATCGATTTTGATGGATGGCAAAGGGAATATTAAATTGGCCATGCTTTTTTGCCCAAGGTAGTAAAACATCCATTTTATTCCCTTAAATTAGAGAGTAAAATTGCTCATTATATAGAGGTCGTACAAAAAAGTTCTTTATCTATGACCACTACTGTAAATGACGAATTACGTACAACACATAAATTAAGTAAGCGGGTGGTTAAAGTAAGAAAAACGCACAACGCACTTACTTTACGCACGCTTGTAGTTAGATCTACGTAGCCGCATCACATTAGATTGACAGTCGTCGAAGTTGCAAGTGTCATTGCTGATTATTTTGAACTTCAATAATAAAGTAATTTTTGTGGTCGTAGATAAAGTATAGTACAAAACTCGAGTTGTAAAGCTATTAGGCACTTGTGGAATTACTTGCATTCGCCGCTGCGCGGCTCATGGGCGACTTTTCCACCGTGCGTAATATGCCCTTTACAACTTTCGTTATGTAATATACTATTATAAACCCTAGTGCGTAAAAAGTAAAGTGTAAAACGGGTTTCATTAATGTTTTCAAAGCATTTTATAACGTAATTGTACACTGAAAAAAAATCTATGTAAATTTACAATTAAGTGCCTCAACCATTTCACTGGATGTTTTCTGTTCATTTAATTTTATATTTCATCCTGATTTTTTTTTATCTAATTAGTTTTGTATTATGTACATTGTTACTTTCTGATTTCATTGCTTTCTGTTAAGGCTTTCATTTTCGAACAATTTATAATCGATCTCTTATTTTTAATTCGTGTTTGGTTCTTTTCCTACTTTAGTTTTCTCGTAATGATATTAGATGAGCAAAATATTTTTGAATAGTGACTTGTTTCTTTGCGTTTATGTCGATGAAGACCACATAAACAAAAGAATTGATCGTAACTCGATCAACATACAGGTTGATGGACTGAAGTAAACAACTCTCTTAAATCTAAAAAATAGACAGTGATATCTTAACCTTTATTATTATTTTTTTAATGGAACTTTCCGATGAGTGACCAACAAGATATGTTAAAGTAAATAAATACCGATATTATATTTATTTTATTTTTATAATTATTAAGTATTTTTTTGTTCATCGTCAAAAGTTCTTACTTTAATTTATCGCCAACCTCTTTTGCGACCGGAGTCCAAGTTCTAAAATTATTGGTATGGGTGAAGTGGCGGCATAGAACCCAGGGAACGATCCATAAGTCCCAAGAATACAAGTCCTCTGTTGCTATGTCTCATCCTACTTAAACGCAGGAACCATTTATACCCCCATTGTATATATTTCCTAATTAATATTCTCGATTATTGTCATCCACATCTTTCTTTTATTTTGGGTATATTTTTGCATTTTAATTCACTTTCAACAGCTTTCGCGTCCACGGACAACGCACTCCAACAATGAGATTATAAATAAATAAATGAGGTTAATCTTTAGCAAATGTATAAGTGTCCGGTATCCCTTAAAACTCCGGCGGTGGCAACGTAGTCATTTTAAATTTAATAAATTCTTCATTTCTACTTCTACCAATGAATGAAAATCCTCATTTCAAAAGCGCCCGCTACATTAAATAGTGATCGCATATTTTCCTGGTAAATTTCTCTAATTTTACCAAGCTTTAACATGCTTCTCTAGTTTTCTTTGTAAATTCCGCGGCCACAGTAAAGAGACTCTTCACTTTCACCTGCCTACCGTTCGGTCTGATTAAGATTATTTCGATTTTAAGTTTCAATTCAGTTTACTTTTGTGACTTGCATGCAAAAAATACTAATTTTTGGTCAATGCTTTATCTTTTTAAAGCTTAATAAATAATTTGCCTATCCCATAACTATCAACACGACATCATTTATCGTTTTGAAATTTGTATTTGTGAAAATTCTCCATAAATTTTTTTTTGCAATTTTTAGACATTTCTTTTCGTTATAATAAAAAAGTAATTATAATATTATTTTGATTGAATCTTCCTAAATTATAAGCAGTTTTATTTTAAATTTGTTAAGGCATTAGTTTATTAAAATAAAGCCAATAATTAACAAATAAATAAATAACTGTAATGCATAGTAATAAGAGAAGTTTTTAAACTCTGTTTGTATATCTGCCATTTCTTTCCACGGACAGTTACACGGACGCATTCATACTGTTCTATTTTATTAGTATAAACCAGTATAAACAAATTCATAAATAATTTAGTACGACATCTGTATCAAAGAAGCGACATCGTAGGTGAACGGTGTTTCAATACATCTCAAGCAATCTATTTTGATTCCTAACTTTCTATTTCAAAGCAACATCTTTCAGTAACAGCCTATACTTAAATGCATTCTCTTTTACTTATTAAATACAGTTTTGAGAGAAAACAATTAATAAAAAAAATATTTGCTTTATTACTTTGATACTTAATTAATTAAACTTTTTTAAAAATTCTTTTCAATTTTATTTGTTAAATAGGAGTATATAGAATGAGTCACAATACTTTGTCAATATGCAGAAGATAATATTTTGAGTACTAAAATTCCAGTAATCTATATCTTCAACTTGTATAATAAGTTTTGGACAAAATTGAATTAAAATATTTAATATAATATTATCTGTGAAAACTAATAGAAATTTAGAAAATTTCCGATAGAGGAAGCTTCTATAAAAGCAGAATCGAGCGATAAATTTTGGACAGTTCTTTTTTTATTCGACAACGAAGTAATAGTGAAGATTGGTAAAAATTAATTAGTATTTGTGGAAAAATACTGCGACTGGTTTGGTTGATTGTTTTAATACATTAAGCGACTGTGGACAATGAAATTATTTTAATAGTTAAGGTTGTGCCATCTTGCTGCCGATTTTTGGTTAAAATTGTGTGAGGAATGACAAATAGCTGCCTAATAAGTCATCTCACACAAGGGATCAAATAATGCCTTTGCAGCAAATTTGAAAATTTAGGAAAATTTCTTGCAAGTCCGGTCTTAATTGCAATGGATCGTCAGCAGAAGAGTAGCTCGCGAACTCCACTGCAATCTCACCGCCTGTTTTTGTATGTTTTTGGTTGTTTTTTTATAAATTAAAAATTAATCAAAACTTTTGATATTATATTTAAGCATTGTATGAAACGTTTATTTAAATTTTATTAAGAATTTTAAATGAAATTCAATGCTTTTCTTATTTAATCTAATTGTAAGTTCAATGGAATTTTTTTAAATATTTTCATTAGTTGTGCAGAATATTTAGTGGACAAAGTGCAACAGCCGTCGTAGAAAGTTTTGGAATTTGTTAAAAAAATATTTTGAAATAATTAATCAATTTTATTTTATTCTTGCTTCCGAAAAAAATCTATCAAATATAATTTAAATAAAAAAAAATTAGACGTATTTTTCCGTTCATTACGCAGATAAGATTACATTATATAGACTCTCAGACATTTTAATGCCAACATATGCTCACATACTCGCATCTACAATAAAAAAGACAAGAACGTATCTAAGACGATTAATCAAATTTAATTTCGTAATCTATGAAGGGTCTGACATTTATAAATTGAAAGGAAAAGTGTATAGCTGTGTAAAGATTAAATTAAGTTTCTTGAGCCATAAAATCTGTAACTGTAATTACATGTAGTTGTAGAATTTTATTTTGAATTTGAAGTTTTTACAACATTTAACATTTAGACTTTGAATTAACACATGCAGTACCTATGTCCCCGGATTGAGTTTACAATACGTATAATGGACTAAAAATTTTTCAATTAAGATTTCATGTTCTGCAGTTCAGGTCTGCTTGGCGTGAAATGAATTTGTGTCAAATTTGACGCCGAAAGTTTTCAAGGTGGCGGAATTAACACAAGAAGAAGTAAAATCTGTGTAGGTAAAGTGATCTTCCTTTTGAATTTAGGAGAAAAATCTAGTAAGATAAAATTATTCTCATTTCAAATTATGGAGATATTATGGAGATATACCAAATTCCAAAATCTCAGAAAAAAAATTGTATTACGGAAAATTAGGATTTCAGTACAGTTGTAAGACATTCACACTGGCAGGTGCTGATATAGACGAAGTGTTATTTGAATTAATATTTTATTTGCTTTTAGCCAATAAATATGTAGATGGCGTTAACACTTTACAACTTTATTGAAATATTTATAATTTAATTAGTAATTTTCCGTAATTCAATTTTTTTTCTAGGATGTTGAAATTTGGTATATCTCCCTAATTTGAAATGGGAATCATTTTATCTTACTAAATTTTTCTCCTAAATTCAAGAGGAAGACCACTTTACCTACACAGATTTTACTTCTTCTTGCGTTAATTCCGCCACCTTGAAGACTTTCCGCGTCAAATTTGGCACACATTCATTTCACGCCAAGCAGGCCTGAACTGCAGAACATGAAATTTTAATTCAAAAATTTTTGGTCCCTTATACGTATTGTAAACTCAATCCGGGGACATACTGTATACCATTGCTGAGATGAAAAACCTGGACAAGACTTTTTAAGCTGCGTAAAACTGACCATAAATTTGAAATTATTTGAAATTATTTGAAATGGTCATTCATTGTGAGTCATATCTACAGTAAATTAATATTTTTTAAAAGCTAGGATAGCTGCTTATACAGAAAAAGGTGACAGTTAAACAAATTGCTCAGAATTTCAGCGTTAACAAAAATACAGTTCTTGGCAAAGTCACACGAATCACCCCGTGCAATTGTAACTAATTTAAATCATGCACCTACACCGTACGTAAGTAATAGGGAAAACAGATTTAAAAAATTTCCAATAATAAAGACTCTATCTTCCGAATACGTATTATTGGCTCAGCCTGTAACTGCATCTCGCAGATATTTGGGGTGCAGCAGCAGTGGTCGCTAATAAGTAACATACAAGTAGAACCTGAAACAATATATTTTGTATAAAATTATAATTTCTTGTTTTTTAGTAAATCCTGAATGTTACTCTTTTATATAAAATACTTGTGAGAATTATTTATTGTACTAAAACACTATTTTTGTTTTTTCCAGCAAGTCAGGTGCGGTCGAAAATGTAATGCATGCATATGCAAAACGAGTTTATATTTTGTGTCATAACATACTTATAAGTTGTCTTCAGTGTTAGAAACAGAGAAAGCATGTTTATGAAAAATTGGTTATAGTTTAAAAATGTTTATTGTTAGAGAGCAATAAGTTATGGCTAATCACATATTAACAAAATATAGTTTAATTATTTTGTGAAAATGAATAAGGAATTTCAGTTCATAAGATATCAGCGTTTCAGAATAACAAAGAATTTTTTAAACGAAAGTAATACTAATTTTGTACCCAAAGAAAATAATTCCCGAAATGTTCCTCAGGCGAGACATATTGAAGAATTTTCGACACATCTTGTTAGAAAAGTTTATGATAATGGTTGAGAAGCCCAAAACGAACACCAGTTGCGGAGAAGAATATTTCAGAAGATTCGGGAAATAGATGTTACTTTTGTCTAGCGAAAAATGAGCCATATTCTCAGAAAACTGCGCGCCATTGAAGATAATGGTCTTCTGGCAATTATGTAAAATTGGTTACGTATTGCTTTAGGATGTAGGAACAAGCTCTAATACTCACTGATCAATAAAAAATTTGCTACTGTTTGCTTAAGAGCTATAAATTTTTTCCCAAAACTTATGTTACATACGTTATTCTGTGATTAAAATACACCAATATTGTTTAGTAAATATGATACAAAGATGTGTTTATGTTACTTTAAATGTGTACTAATACCAAAAACAAAAGAGTCAGTTACGCCCTTTGGGCTTCGGATGGCAGAGTATATGTAGATCAGAAAAGAAAAACATAATTGGAACTGAAGAACGGCATAGCAAAAGGGAATCAAAAACATGGAAGTCTGAAGGCATTAATGAAATCAAATATGTACTTGTCTAGGAAGATAAATCTGGGTTCTAAAAGAAAATAGATGGTGGATAGGTGAGAGAGCAATTTTGGAGGAAGAAATACAAGAGGTATGAATTAAACACCGCTTATTATGTGTTAAAAAGATGGTTAGAATTAAAAGGAATGCATCACCATAAACGGTAATAAGACAGTACATTTAAAAAAACCGTTTAAAATTACTTACGGGTTACAAATACCTAAATGACATTTTTTTAAACAAAGGTAAAATATTTTCATAGCCCACCCCAATTATAATTTTTTTTATCACCTTTCACAATTTTATGTCGATAGATATAATTTGCACCCAAAGCACTGAATATATTTTTTTAAATATACTTATTATCGAACATCATATAAACTTGCTACGCAGCGAGATCAATAACCAGTCTATTTGTTAGGCATTTTAAGTATTCAAAAACGCCAACATATTTGGCATAACTCCTTGGTTTTGTCTTATTGACTCCTGCTGAAGGAATAAGATGCACGCCTTGAGGATAGATGCCATATATGAGTACTATAGTGTACCGGACTATTCTTTCCATTATTACCAATGTATGAATATGTACCATTTATTATTTATGTCGCCTGTTTACATTGTAAATCATTCCTTATTGTTATTCCTGTCGCCTGTGTACAACATTTACAAATGAAGCAAATATTTACAAGCTTTTTTTATACAATAAACTATAAACACACTCACTAACCGTAAAAGCAGCGTCTTGCAATTATTTATGTTGATGTTTATCTTGTTTCGGAAGAATTAATATGTATGCAAAACGTGTTTTTATTATGTTCAAATATATACTGATGTGTGATACTGATAATCATAATTAACTACAGTATTGTTTATTTTTGGAAACAGGATAAGCTTTACTCTCACCTTTTTTCTTCGAGTTTTTTTTTTAACTCCTACAATTTATAAAACTTATTAGAAAGTGAGATCCTTTAGATTTTCTTTGGCTAATCTTACTCGCTAATCGACATTAATACCTGAGTAGTTATAATGATTTCGGTAATGGTAAGATGATTGTCGGCAATTCTTCAGATGCAACAACTAAGGCAAATAACATTGAAAGGCATGTACAGTCTGGCTTAATATCAACGACATTGTCGACACATTTTACAAAATTTCAAAAACTAAAGGGTTACTTCTGCAGTACAAGAAACGACCCCTCTAAAAGGGGGTTGATCTAAAACGATGCTGATCTTAAACAATTTTTGCCAGCACTAGTAGGTATAGTGCCCATTTTAGACGGTCATATTTTTGTATCAAATTTATTATGAAGTGAGTGAGAAATGCCAATTCAACCAATCAACATTCACTGTGGTAGCTTATCTATCTCTCTCACTTCGTAATAAACTTGATACAAAAATATGACCATCTAAAACAGGCAATAACATTTTAAATATTAATTTTATGAAACTTTATAGGGAAATTTTTATCAACTTTTAGATTGTTTAGTTTTCACTACAAATACAATACAAAAAAGCGTAGCGACAATTACCTCAATTTTTTTTAATGTGAATATAGGTTTTGTGATACGTCTTTTAACAGGATGACTAGTTCCGAAATTGAAAGTCAATTGTTTAATGAAAATTTGAGGATTTTCTTGAACGTCTAATAAAACGTTTAGAGAATTTCTTCATTTGCAATACTTTTTGGCCGGCCATACCTTTCCAGTATTGTTAAAATTTAAAACAATGTTTTCATTATTTTGCAAATAACATTTAAACTTTTATAATATATTTCCGAAAAATCAACCTGATTTCAGGCCATCGGCACAGTTGCAATATCATAAAAGTAGTATTAGATGAGTTTACAGGAGCCATGAGTGCAAGAAATTTAATAATTCTGGTAGCTTTAGATTATTCAAAGGATTCTGATATCCTAAATTCCAATTTTACATTGTATTGATTTAAGTGATGAAGCTGCGAAATTAATTGTTTAATACTTATGTCATCGTACTTAGTCTGTAAAAATTGGTTCCATACTTGGACCTTTATTATTTTGTCGTCGATTGTCATCGATTGGTGGTTAATGAACGTTGCTTCATTTCAACAGGCTTCTTCGATCGGAGTCTGATCTTGTAAATATTGCAATTACATATAAAATTACTGTTCCAGACAAATGCCATGAATTGGGGCTTCCAGTACCAGTAACATTGTTAATTTTTACCTAGTTAATGAACTTCAAAATCAGCTGGGGTAGCTCCTCTTGCTTGGTCCTTGGGATGACAAGTCTAAATCTTCAAAGACCTGAGCTTGTCCTGATGTGAAGTAATTCTTAATGTTTAACAAAGTATCGCTTCCAAACAGGAATATTGTGCATTACTCTATTGCGTTGTCCACATGGAGTTGCAATATGACTTGAAAACGACCGGTGTAATGGAAGCCCGTAGGGATTGGTTGATCTCGGGGACGTATTGCAGAAGATTTTCAAACGGTAGTTTATAATGAGAGCAGTTTAGGAAGTTGTTGCTCGTCTATGTGTTCCTTTCACATACTGAATTTTGGTAGGTATGTTCGTTTTATTTGCAAAAATAGGTACCGCTTATCAATTAGGTCACAGACATAGGAAAGCGGCAAAATTTGAAACTCATACTTGAGCATGTATTTAGAATTTGGAATAATTTCATAATCTTTTGCCGGTATAGACAAAAATTAAAATAATGTATACTTGATTTTATCAAATACAACGAGAAGGTTTAATTGAACTTCTGTAATTATGAATTTCGTTCAGAAAAATTTTAAAAGACAGTTTATTTTCATAAAACGATAATATTTTTTTGTGTAATTCAAGCAATACATGAAGACATGATTACACTCAGCCACCTTGACCTTGCAAACTTCCTAACAATGATGAACCAATGCCCAGTGGTCGTGTCCTGTTTACTCCTGCTGAAGGCACAAGATGTTCGCCTTGAGGGTGGAAACCATACTTATCGGCCGTGTACTGAACGGTATAATTCTTTCTATCGTCTCCAATATAGGAATCTATACCATATACCACCAGACCTTCATCTTCTTTCCCTTCGATAAAACCACCAATTTCTTCATGACTAATTCCATTATCGGTTTCGAAACTGCACGTACGAAATTTTAATCGTAAACTGGTTGAAATAATATTTATTTTAAACTTACAATGATCTGTACGCGTGTGTTAGTCCCTTTATGGTTTCGCCAACAATATTAAAAGCGGATTTAATTGTACGCGCTAAATCAAAGGACTGGGGCGCAGGCGCAGCAGCAGTTGCTGTTAGTAAGCAACAAATTAGCAACACCTGTAAAAATACAATTATTTTATTTACAATAAGTTATCTTTGGAAACCGATAAAAATAATTCACATTTGAATTTGATGCGCTAATTATTTGACAAAATTTGGAATATGGTTCACGTAGATATTATTTATAGAGATAAGCCGTTGAATAAAATTTGGCAGAAGAAGAAACAAGTAATATTTTTGAAAGTGTCGAAGAAACGATGGAGGGAATTTGATTGTCACCATTTTTAGTTTGTTTAAGATAGATATGAAGTCTTATTCAACACAAAATATAAATCATTATATCATTGCCATTTTAAGATATTATTTCTCAAAACTAAATTTGTGCAAACTGTTTTCTATACTTACAAACCAAGTCAAAATTTATTTGTCCAACAGTTGCATGTTTTTAGGTGTTTTAATAATAATAATAATAATAATAATATTTATTAAGCAAAGCAAAGCAAATCAACATAACAACTAAAAAAAATACAATACAAAGTAAAATACAAAATACAGTGCAAAAATACAGACGCAACAAAAATTTCTGTTTTGCTTAAATGGTCATGGTTCAGATGAACTGATTTAAAAAAAAAATCAGTTCCCTGATCTACCACCAAGACCGGAAAACTTAAACCCTAATGCTAAGAAATGAAGACGATATTAAACAAAGATAATGAAGAAGAAAAAGAAAAGAAGGAAAGGAAGAAAGAGAGAAGAGGGAAAAAATATTTGCTTTGGGGATGTGAACAAGCGAAGCACATTCAATTTAGGAGCAACAGTTTAAGTTTCTTTTTGAAGATTGATGGAGAAAGCTGAAGAAGTCCTTGCGGCAGAGCATTCACATCAACTATTTTATAACTGAAACAACGCTTGAAAAATTCCATGCGATGTCTTGGAATAGACAATAGTCCGCGATTTCTTATGTTGATGTTATGAACGTCCGTCCGGAACGTAATCTTATTATATAAATAAGGAGGGCACTTATACATCAAAATTTTATGATAAAATTGGGCAGCATGTAAATACCTCCTATTTTTCATATTCAACCAACCCAACTCGTTAAGTTTGTGAGAAATATGCTGTCTACGTCTTACTCCACAAATAAGCCTCATACAGCTATTCTGAACCCTCTGAATCCTAGCCGCGTCAAAGCAGCTCAAAAACGGACCATAAACCGAGTCTGAGAAATTGAAGTGCGACAACACCAAAGTTTCACATAGCATACGTTTCACTTTATTTGAGACGAGATGCCTATTTGTAAAAATAAGCTTTAAATTCGCATAAGCTTTTCGTATAAGGTTGGTGACATGCTTAGTAAATTTGAGTTCAGAATCCATATGCAGTCCGAGGTTTCTACAACTCTCTGATACGTTAGTTTTGAGTGACTAAAATCAAATTTCAATCACTAGCACTCAGAGTGCAAAATCAACAACTATCCATGACGACCGACCATGACTCCTTGACATTTTAAGTAATGTCACTTCAAAAATATCTTTTCAAGATTCTTTGTTGATGAAAAATGCAACTGTTGGACAAAACGTCGTATATCACACGTGAGCGAAGTGCAATTATACACTCGTGAGAATTGTCTCACTCATGTATAATTTTACATTTCTCTCACTTATAATATAATCTACTATTTTATTTATGCACGGATGTATCATAAAATACAACTATACACGGATTTCTTTGTCATAAACGTCTTTTTATAGCCCATGGAACTCTTTATACCCGCTGGGCTATAATGAAACGTCAAACAGCGATGTCATACCTAATACAAGCAGCATTTTAGACAATATGGTTACCGTTGTTTACCCGTAGCTATAGTTACGTTTCTGAAATCTTTTAATCAAAGCAACGCTGGATGTGGGTGCAAAATTCAATTTATTTTAGAAATATCAAAAAAGAATAAAAAATCTTCATCCGTGCATAAAGTTTTGTATGCACCACGGACGTAACTTGCTTTTATAGCCTTCGACGTATTTTTATTACGTCTTATGCCATGAAAGCCTCTTTACGCCCTCAATGCATAAATAACTATTATGTATAAAGCCGCATTCAGACGACATGGCCAACGTTAGCCAGTGTTGGCTAGTGGGTGGTTTGCCATGCCGTGTGGACGAAATACACATGGCCAATGAATGCCAACAAATCGCCAATGTTGGCTTTGGAATGCATTCGCTATGAGGGCGGTTTTTTCGACACACATCAAAGAGTTTAATTAACGTTGGCCTTCACATCCCATCTCGTTTGTTTTTACGTCCAGACGATTTGAACAGTTTGCACAAGGAGATTTCTAGGATATTATTTATTTTTGTGTATTGTGCGCGTTGAGTTGTACTAACTTGCTTTCGGTTTACTGTTTTTTTTTTTAATTTCACCAAAAAAATGTCGTCATCAGAGACCGAATGGAATAACCCGTTAATTTTGGAATTCCTCAGCTTTATGAAAAATACCCAGTCATTTGGGATTCCAAAGAACTACACAACCACTTGCAACAACCGTATCATATTCTTCGTTCTCCATATCTTCTTAATTTAACAAATGTTGGTAGCTATTCGCTATGCATTGGCCGAACTTTTTTATCTTTGAAGTTTGACAAGCAAATCCAATCATGTGGACAGGCAATGTGCAAATGGTAAACTTGCCCAACGCCCAACGTTGATTAAAAATTTTGTTGCCAATGCATTTACCAACGTTGGCCATGTCGTTTGGATGCGGCATAATACACGCGCCTTTCACTTTCATATTGGTTTAGTCCTAAACTAACTGCAGAAGTTACGTTTTTCAGTTATTTATGTAGCGAATTTATTTATAGTATAACTAAAAATTACTTTTATTTGGAATAAAATTTAGTATGAATTGTAAAATATTATATTACACTGTGTTAGAAAGAGAACGACTCTAGTTAACGTTATATTACAAATATTTCTAGTAAAATGATTTAATTTAAATATTTTCAGCGTCTATACAATATACTTTGCTACTTAGTTTTTATCTCTTCTTTTATTTTATGGGTTTCAATTTCAACCTAACTTTTCAAATCAAAGAACTAAAAAAAAGGGCATGCGGCTGTTTATTCCTGACCAACTTTGACTAGTCTTTATTCAATCGCATTACATTACTTTTTAAAATAAAAACGTTTATTTACAATTAAACACACTTACCACATTCATGTTGGCAGTGACGAACTAACTGTAGAAGATGTTTTCCGTAAATTTACAGTGTTATTTATGTCTCCCCACGTCGCAACTTTATTCATATTCAAAGACAACAAAAACTACTTTTTTTTACTGTAACAGTGGTGAGTGGATGTGCAAAACGTGTTTTTCTACAACCGTGTCTAAAGTACCTAGATACTTTAAAGGTTAATTTTATTTTATGAAGTTGCTTTAGTCACTTTTTAAAAACCAGTGCAAAAGTTATTAGTGAGAAAAGGACATTAGAGTGATTTTTTAAATTTTTTATCAACTCTTGCCATGGAATTTGGACGGTACGTCTTAGCTTTACTGTAAAACAGAATAAAGTAGTGCAATGACGTACTTTTCACTTAAGCTAAGACATGCCATCCAGGTTTCATGGCAAGAGTTGATAAAAAATTTAAAAAATCACTTGGTATATTGCAGCTCTTGTTATTTCTCCTAGTTTTGTGGTAAAAAATTAGTAGAAAACAAGTAAATATGTTAGTAAACAACTCTTATTAATTCAGATAGGTATAATAAATTGTACTAAAAAAATGAGTTTGTTAATGATTTTATACACGAGGCTTTAATGAATGGCATAGTTGTATATTATACTTTGTCCGCGAATATAATAGTTTATTATTCGACGACCGAGTAATAACGGTTATTAATCACGAGCGAAGCGAGTGTTGTCATTCATTCGAGTGATTAATATCAATTACTCGGGAGTAGAATACTATACTTTTTCCAGGACTATTAATGAAAATAAGGAAATAATAGTTATTTCCATTACAAGTGGGATAGAGACATCATTATAATATGAGTGCGATGAAATAAATAAATCCGTTCTGTCCGCATAAATGTCCTTAACGATATTTAACGTTTAAAAAACAGTTCTTTAACAACACGAAGTTATATGAAAGTTTTATTAATTTCTTTCATAATGTGATGTAACATTTTCTAGTTAAATATATGTATTATTAAAATAAGGAACTATTGCCATATGTCACTGTCTTTGTAGAGCATGAAGAGATGTCATCACTTCCAGGTATAATCTTGTACTTCAACTACAATAAAAATGACGAGAACGTATCTAAGACGTTTAATCAAATTTATGGGTCGATTCTGTTCATATCTTTAGCAACCCTAAAATCTGTAAGCCCGTAAGTCAATGGCAAAGTTGAATTTTGAAGTTCTCAGTATGAAAAGCTTAAAAATATAACGCAAAAATAACTTGGATGATTATGCAATCATCAAGGAAAACGACTAATATTCTTATCTTGTATGCCTCCAGCAATATTCTATGTTAAATCCGAATATACGTATTATGTATGTATGCAGTAACTGTATAAAAAAACAAAAATTATGAATGGAAAAGGAATTTAGTTATGGATTAATTAGATAGCACTTGCAGTCTCATATTATTTATGATTACTATGACATTCGTCAGTTTTGATTGTAAGGAAACTGATGTCATTAAATTCTCCGCATTTTTAAAATAATGAATGATAAAATAAGAAGGTTTAATTATGTAATTATGTAATTATGAATTTCCTTCAGAGAAATTTTAAAAGGTAGTTTGTTTTCATAAAACGATAATTTTTTTCTATAATTCAAGCAATACATGAAGACATGATCACATTCAACCAGCCAAACTGCCTATTACGGCGCCACTAATGCCCAGTGGTTTCGTCCTGTTTACTCCTGCCGAAGGCACAAGATGTTCGCCTTGAGGGTGGAAACCATACTTATCGGCCGTGTACTGAACGGTATAATTCTTTTTATCGTCTCCAATGTAGGAATATATACCATTTACCACCAGACCATCATCTTCTTCCCCTTCGACAAAACCACCAATTTCCTCTTGACTAATACCATTATCGGTTTCGAAACTGCAATGAAATTTTTATTGTAAACTGGTTGAAATAATATTTATTTTAAACTTACTATGATCTGTATGCGTGTGTCGCTCCCTGTATGGTTTCGTTAAAAATATTAAAAACGGATTTAATTGTACGCGCTAAGTTAAAGGACTGGGGCGCAGGCGCAGCAGCAGTTGCTGCTAGTAAGCAACAAATCAGCAGCACCTGTAAAATACAATTATTTTATTTACAATAAGTTATCTTTGGAAATCGAGAAAAATAATTCATATTTGAATTTGGTGTGCTAATTATTTGATAAAATTTGGAATATAGTTCACGTAGATATTATTTATAGAGATAAGCCGTTGAATAAAATTTGGCAGAAGAAGAAACAAGTAATGTTTTTGAAAGTGTCGAAGAAACGGTCAAGGGAATTTGATTGTCACCATTTTTAGTTTGTTTAAGATAGGTATTAACTTTTATTCAAAACAAAATATAAATTATGTTATCATTGCCATTTTAAGATATTATTTCTCAAAGCTAAATTTGTGCAACCTGTTTTCTATACTTACAAACCAAGTCAAACGCGCCTTTCACTTTCATATCGGCTTAGTCCTAAACAAACTGCAGAAGTTAGGTTTATCAGTTATTTATATAGCGACTTTATTTATAGTATACAGTGATAGCTCTCATAAGCGGACACCGACGATTCCAACTTTTTTGTCTGCTTATGGGAACTGTCCGCTTATGAGAAAGCTTTAAGCGAGATAAAATTAAATTTTGGTTCCAGAAAAATTGTCCGGTCATGAGTAATGTCCGCTTATGGGAGCTTTCACTGTAACCAAAAATTACTTTTTTCTACTTTGCGTTCACAATGAACTCATTGTGACACCAAAAACAGTTTCACAATGAAGCTCATTGTGACACCATTTTTGGGGAAATTTTAGTCAATTTTTAATTGAAAATATTTAATAGATTTTACGAAATAACTCATTATTCATTTGTTACTTAACAGAATACTCACAATGAAGCTGGATAAGAAAAATTAATAACTTGTTAATGTGACTTTTGATTAAAACGAAAGGTTTTCAGTGTTGCCACGCATTACAACTAAAATTCCCCATATACTAAGGAGATCAAATTTTTGACAGTATTTTTCATATTTTTGTTCAATAAGTGACGCAAAGTAGAAAAAATACTATATTTTACACGTTTCACAAGAGGCATTGTAACACTCGTTCCGTTGGGGCACTCCTAGCTCGCTACGCTTCGCTAGTCGTACCCCAACTCCACTCGTGTTACAATAAGCCTTCTTGTCAAACTCGTAAAATAATATACTATTATTTGGAGAGCTGTCCGTATGGAGAGCTTTCACTGTAACTAAAAATTACTTTTATTTGGGTGTATTTTGAAATAAAATTTAATATGGAATGTGACTGTGTCAGAAAGAGAACGAATTTAGTCAACGTTATATTACAAACATTTCTAGTAAAATTATTTAATCTAGACGTTTCCAGCGCCTATAAATACACTTTGCTACTTATGTCTAGTTGTACAAAGTCGGTTTAAACTCGAGTTTAGCTGAACCAGGTTCAAAGTAAATAAATTCGCATAGGATCTTCATGCATTCATAAATAAAATTTGAAGCGATTTTGGCCACTTTAAAATCTGGTTCAGTTGAACGTCAGTTTCAACCTCCATTGTAAAACTGGCCCTTAGTTTTTATCTCTTCTCTTCATGGGTTTCAATTTCAACCTAACTTTTCAAATTAAAGAACTAAGAAACGACATTTTGTTCCTGACCAATTTTAACTATTCTTTATTCGATCGCATTACATTACTTTTTAAAGTAAAGACGTTTATTAACAATTAAACACACTTACCACATTCATGTTAGCAGTAACGAACTAACTGTGGAAGATGTTTGAAGATGTTTTTCGTAAATTTACAGTGTTATTTATATCTCTCCCACGTCGGGATTTTATTCATATTCATAAGACAAGTTAAAACTACTTTTCTTTTTTACTACAACTGTGGTGCAGTAAAAAATAATGAGTGGATGTGCAAAACGTGTTTTTTTTCAACTGTGTCTAAAATAGATACTTTAAAGGTTAATTGTTTGTGAAATGTTACTTTTTAAAACCCAGTGCATAGTTATTTAACTTATAATTTTTTGGCCATGTCTGCATTAACGTCTAATGGACAAAAATGCCTGAGTTAAGGCGAGAAAAACGAATGCGCTAAGTTTTACATTGGTGGTTAACGTCATTATCTGTCCCGCATTTCATTCCGAAGCGGCTGCAGCAGTGGTATGTTACTTGAATATTTCCAATTTTTTCTTAAATGTCAAATAACACAGTAGTTCTATTAAAATATTTTAGCAATTTCTTTTTTTCTAAACTTCAAAAATTATATTTTAAATTAGTACTTGAAATAATGAAAGCTAAGATAGTACGTGACTAAAGACACGAGATGAGGCTGTTTTCGTGCAAGAAATATATATTCTGTCTTCCTCATCTTTCTTTATCTATGGACACAACTACGCCAATAATCTCTGGATATACTCTGTTGTCGGAGCCATGTCTGCGTCTAAGATGCTGCCCACCGTGCTGTCTAACGTAATTTTTCACGTCTAAGTTGACATTAATAATTGTAATGTAGCCACTGATTAATGTCAAATTAGACGTTGAAAATGACTGCTGCACGTGAAGCGCAATATGAAAAAAATTCTGATTTTCATTCGTACGGCACACGCCACGGCGCCGGCGATTCTTTGGTTTTGGCACAGTATAAAGAATACAGTAGCGCAACTCGCTTGTCGGCACTTTGATCTCTTTACTGGATTTTCATTGACCTCGAGTAGATTAAAGGGGTGTGTTGAACTGTTTGTTCTGCTTTACGTGTGAGCGATTTTGTTCTAAATTGTAAATTTACACGTGCCCACACACCAGGGCCAGATTGTAGTGTTTAGTGGATGTGGTAAAAAAAAAACAAGGTATAAATAATGTGTATTAACATAATTATAAAGATCCATTCGGTACCAGAGCCGTGAATGAATGAGCTCTGTATCCCGAGATTGTGACTCAGACCTTGCGCGGGATGTTATGCGCGAACTGAATATTTTCATGAAAGTCGCGCTACTGTGTAATCTTCTGTGGTAATCTTTATACTGTGGTTTTGGCGCAGCATCGCACGGCGAAGTTTGAGAAAATGCCGTCTTGCATAAGAACAAAAATGTACAATAAGCTGCACAAAACCTTAAGACAAGAAAATGTTAGTGCATTTAAGCGTTCTATTAAGGATTTGTTAGTAAATAAGGCTTACTACTCAGTTACTGAATTTTTAGACGACGTAGATTAATTTTGTCATATGGCAATTTGGATACATGTTATACAGTGTGGTGATAAAGTAACGCACCAAGCGAAAAAACACCCTTAGCGTTGACTTTTTCGAAAAACGCTCGGACAGGTCGATTTTATTTTTAAAAAAGACATCTTTTACAACCAATTTTAATTTTACGTCAGTTACCACTTTTGCGCCGTGACGTCATCGACATTTTTTTAATGACAACTTATTTTTTTGAAAATGTCATTTGAAAGCACCCATTTTTCTGAGTACAAAAATGTTAATGAATCACTAATGCATAAGAAAATTTTGAAGAAAAAACTTATTGAAAAATGGAGATGTGATTTTTAATCTTAATAAAATTTCAACCTAAAATAATGCTTTCTTATAAAAACATAACAAAACAATTAATCAGTGAAACACTGTTTCTAAATTTTCACATTTATTAATTGATAAACATAACAATTGTTTCGACACACAGTGTCTTCTTCAGATGTATAAGTATTAAACTAAACTAAAATTATACAGGGTGAGTTATTAAGCGCCCTTTCTTTCATAGCTCATTTACAGAACGAGATAAACTTTTTTTTCTTTTACAAGGACATTCTACCTATTGAGCACTATAACCTAAAATTATTTTGGTACATACAGAGTGTTACATAAAATAATGGCAGCATGCAGCGGGATTTTTTTTAATGGAACACCCTGTGTATTTTCCTATAGAAAGATAGAGCACTCGATCCTCTAAACAGCAACACATAAAATATTTATATTTATTTAACCAATTAAGAGTAAATTAATATTTTATTGAAAACAGTCTGATTTTCAACTTCACTTAAAATACTAACTGTAAACGTATCGTTTGTTGTACGGGAATAAAAATAGGTAGTATTATAAATTAAAGTATAGGGAATAACCCAGATATAAATTCATTTAGTTTCATTTGCTTTTTCAAGTGTTCAAGCCTGTGTAATTATCAGATTTTCAAATTGCCGTTATTCAATTTTTTTAAATGCAACCCCCCCCTATATCTTTTCACGAATAGATAGTGTTTATGATCCTCTTCAATTCTGTTATAGGTTTTCTGTATCTAATCCTTACAGTTTTTTTGCTATAGTAAACTTTTTACATTTTTACTCTAAAATCAATATTAAAAAGTTATTTAACGTACCGTATTTTAATTTCTTTAAGACAGCGCCCTCTATTTCATAAAATAGATGGATAGTATCAAGTTTACAATTGATTACAGACTCTTATTACCTTATAATCATTGCATTCTTATTGTAATACAGTTCTTTCACTTTGTTCTAATAAACAACGTCTTAAAATTGATTCGATGTGGTTTACAACAAAAGAAAACATCAGTGTTTGCAAATAATTACCTTAATGTAAAAATTGTTGTAATTCAAAAAAAATATACAAATAATAAATTAATAATCTAACAAATAAATGAAAATCGGTGAATTTCTTTTGTTCAAGTATTCGGATTTCATTAAATCAAATGTTAATGAAGACAACTGAAGCTTAGGAACTACATCGAATCAATTTTAAAGCATTCTTAATTAAAACAAAGTAAAAGGACTGTATTATAACAAAAATACGATTTTTATAATGTAATAAGAGTCTGCAATCAATTGTAAACTCGATATTATCCATCTGTTTTATAGCATTGTCTTAAAGAAATTAAAATACGGTACATTAAATAACTTTTTAATATTGATTTCAGAGTAAAAATGTAAAAAGTTTATTATAGTAAAAGAACTGTAAGGATTAGATAGAGAAAACCATAACAAAATTGAAGAGGAACATGAACACTATCTATTCGTGAAAAGTGATAGGGGGGGTTGCATTTAAAAAAATTGAATAACGGCAGTTTGAAATTCTGATAATTACACAGGCTTGAACATTTGAAAAAACAAGTAAGACTAAAAGAATTTATATCTAGGTTATTCCTTACACTTTAATTTATAACTCTACCGATTTTTATTGCCGTACCAAAAACAATACGTTTACAGTTAGTTTTTCAAGAGAAGTTGAAAATCAGACCGTTTTCAATAAAATATTAATTTATTCTTATTGGTTAATTAAATATAAATATTTTATGCGCTACTGTTTAGAGGATCGAGTGTTATGTCTTTCTATAAGAAAATACACAGGGTGTTCCATTTAGAAAAAATCCTTCTACATGCTGCTATTACTTTACGTAACACTCTGTATGTACCAAAATAATTTTAGTTTATAGTGCTCAATAGGTAGAATGTCTTTGTGAAAGAAAAAAATTCTATCTCGTTTTATAAATGAGCTATGGAAGAAAGGGCGCTTAATAACTCACCCTGTATAAAACAACTTCTTATAAGTGTCTACTACTACTTATTTTTAGGTACTTGTCTAAATTCTATGAACTAGGGTAAAACGGGTGTGGTAAATAACAGATGTTTACGAACAAAATAGATTTAATAGCGGTGAATTATTCATTTCTGTTTGGTCGTTTAACAATAAATTCGAATTTTTAAGTTTATTAATTTGTAGTGATTCTAGTAAGTCTAATTTTTTACCTTTGTTTTCTATATGTAAAGTTATGAAATCAAAATTAGAGCTATGGTTATTGTCTATTAAATGGTTTGCGAAGGAGGAGTCGGTTTTATTGTTTAAAAATGAGTTTCGGTGTTCTGATATTCGTTTTTTAAATGTTCGTCCAGTTTGTCCTATGTATATTTTTTGACATGAATTACAAGTAAGTTTGTATACTCCTGATTTATTATGTATTGGAATTTTGTCTTTATTATTTTTAATGTGTCTCGCTATGGTATTGTTTGTTTTAAATGCTACTTGTATTTTTTGTTTCTTTAAGAATTTGCTAATTTTGAGTGTAGGTTGTCCAATATAAGTGACGGTTTTAAATTTATTATGTGTGTTACTTTTTGTAGTTGAGTAGACTTCCGAAATAGCTTTCTGTAATAGCTTTTTAGATAAAATATGGTTGATGATAAATGGGTTGTAGTTATTGTTATATGCTATTTGTTTTATGATATTCAGTTCTTTTTCGAAATTTTCTTTAGACATCGGAGTGTTAATTAAACGGTGGATCATACTATTATATGCTGCTAATTTATGTTGGTACGGGTGAGTAGAAGTATTACGATTGTACCAGGATTATTCAAGAGAGGAAAAAGATACTAAAGCAATACAAAGACAATCGTACTCTTGAAAATTACATCAAATGCCAAGAATCGATGGCCTATTCGAAAAGATATTTGAAAATAAAAAAAGAGAAAGTTGGCAGAAATTTTGCGATGGACTGAACAAAAATACCCCGTGTAACAGCATTTGGAAAACTATTAAAAAATTTTAAAGAGTCTATGTAGATAATCCCAATAATTCTCCTGTTGACGAGAATTGCTTTAGCGAAATGTTAAATTTGCTCTCTCCGGATTTTGTGCAGAACTATAGAAAGGTGCGGGTAGATAAATCAACCGAAGATAGTACCGGGGAATTATTTCAAAGACTGTTTTTGTTTGAGGAATTAGAGAACGCTTTAGCTGTTGCTAAGGATTCTGCCCCTGGATGGGATGATATAACTTACGATATGGTGCGTGCGCTCCCAAGAAACGCAAAAGAAGCTTTATTATCGGTATTTAACACATTTTGGTTAAGTGAAGAAATTCCCTCAACATTGAAAAATACTGTGATAATTCCAATTCTAAAAAATAATTCAGATCCTACAGACCCTGGTTCGTACAGGCCCATATCATTATTGTCATGTTTAACTAAGACATACGAAAGACTTATAAAAAACAGATTAGAATGGTGGTGCGAAAGTAATAATATTATGCCACTAAAGCAGTACGGTTTTAGATCGGGTATGGGTACTACAGAAGCTTTAACAGATCTTATAACAGACATACATTTAGGCCTCACAAAAAATGAAATAGTGGGAGGTCTGTTTTTGGATATCAAAAATGCCTATAATTGTATCGATTTAGATAAATTAGAGGAAAAATTAATTATTCTGGGAATTCCAGTTAAACAAGCTGACAATATAGTTAACTTATACAGGAATCGGTCTATCGTTATTAGAGGAAATAGGAATGAAAAGGTAGGGCCGAGAAATGCAGCGACAGATCTTCCACAAGGATCAGTACTTAGCCCGCTACTATTTAATCTATATACTACTGACCTACATAAAAATATTAATTTAAAATAAAAAATTATTCAGTATGCCGATGATTTATGCATCATAGAGTCAGGAAAGAACCTTACTCAGTTAGAAAATAGAATGTCGGTAGTCGTTGATAATACTTTAACATGGTTAATTGATAATGGGTTAGTCATATCGCAAAATAAATCCAGTGCTCTTTTCTTTTCAAGACGCAGAATACAAACACCAGATTCTGTTTCTCTCAATAATACCAAGTTCCCAGTAAAAAACAAAGTAAAGTGCTTAGGGTTAATAATAGATAACAAACTTCGATGGACAGATCATATCAACCATATTATTTCTAAATGCGAAAGATTCCTCAACGTGCTGAGGATGATCTGCAGATTTAAATGGGGAGCTGACGTGTTAATTGCCAAAAACTTTTATAATGCATGCATTAGATCACACATAGATTATGGTTCAACTATTTTCGAAGTAGCTACAAAAAAACAAATTAAGAGATTAGATATCATACAAAACAAATCATTAAGGATTGTGGTCGTTGCGATGAGATCTACCCCTATTGATGCTCTGCATGTGGAAGCTCAAGAACCACCAATAAAATTTCGTCGGCAATTTATTGCTAGCAAATATATTATTAAACTGAAAACGAGTTCCCAAGTACATCTGATAGACAAAATTCACAAATTAGCAATCCTTGATTTAATTAGTGAATACTGGAAGAAGAAAGCTTCCTTAATCATAGTTGAAGCTTATAGATACATAGCTAATATAGACGATGTTATCGACACTTCCCTCCCTCCTAGTTTTAATTATTTTGACTACCTACAGGTAATTAACACTTATTTTCCGGGATATACTTGTGAACCACATGGTAATAATAGAATTTTTTCGGCCATAATTAGTGAATTACCAGATTTTAATTTTATTTATACGGACGCAGCAAAAACAACTGTTGGATGTGGATGCGCCATTTATTATCCTAGTACTAAGGACTATAGGCTTTTTAGATTGCATAACAAATCATCCATATTCACGGCTGAAGCTGAAGCTGTTTTACAAGCCATGTTGTATGCCCAAAATATCCCTAAGACTAATATCGGTATTATGAGTGATTCCAAAAGTGTTTTACTTGCCCTAGCATCCAAACATAAAGTTAGCAAAAGTCACCCAATAATTTTAAAAATACGGGAACAATATCTGACTTTACAGGAAAAACACAAAACTGTTGTTCTTCTCTGGGTAAAAGCTCATTCCAATATTATTCCTAATGAAATAGTTGATAAGTTAGCGAAACGGGCATCGACTGAAGGAATAGATTCGGATTTTAAATTACACAGAGGCGATTTAAATAATGTCGTAAAATTTGAGATCTTGCATGATTCTTGAAATAATTACTGGATCAAATCTTATATTTAGTAACAAAATGACGCAGTACGCTTTAATACATCCACCAATTAATATTAGACCTTGGCACAGGCATTTCCAAGTATCTCGGTACTTCTATTCCACTATTGCCAGGTTAAAATTTGGTCATGGTAAATTTCCTTCGCATTTGCATAGATTGGGTCTTGTGCATTCCCCAGCTTGCACTTGCGGAGCATTGGTGTGCGATATTAACCATATTCTATTTAATTGTCCAAATTTAGAGAGATTTCAAAAAGAATTGATTTCTAATTTAGTAAAGCTGGGTGTACAGATGCCCACAAATATTGTATTAATTTTAAGAGAAAACCATAAGAACATTTATCATGCGGTAATTAACTTTTTAAAGCAAAGCAAAATAGATATATAAGACTATCTTTTGATAGTAAATTCTGATGCATAATATGTTGGCATATGGACTCAGATCCCGAAATGCTAAAATAAAAAAAAAAAAAAATTATTACACACTGTGTATAATAATTTTGCAGCGTAAAGAATTTTAAAATTACCAGTTGATCAATGCGATTTCTAATTCTAATAATTTTAGACAAGCTCGATTTTAATACAAAAAAGGAATGGCAATCTAAACTGCAAAAAAAATTGCCAACCTTGAATGAATTTTTAGAATTTACCGAAAGTAAATGTCATACTCATTAAAAGGTAACAATCAAGCTCAATCGAAAAGGTCGGCTGCCAAATACAAGGCATCAGACACCAACAATTAAATCATTGTAATAATGTAAGTAGATTGATAAACAAATTAAATTGAAAAGTGTATTCCTCTTCCATAAATAAAATTAGTTTCAGTAAATTCCATAATAATAAGAACGTGACACCTCCAACAAATTGTTTGAGAACACTTGCAAAACGATTTTCCAAATGCAAACACTGGCGATAATTGCCTCCTAGAGATTCTTAATTTGTAATGTTGAAGTCGCTATTAAAATTTAGTTATGTGTTTAAATGTGCAAGGACCAATTTCATTAACGCATGTTAAATTTAATGTACTGCCTTAATAACAATTTTTACTAGGGCAATTAACTGTCGAATAAATTTAACTTGTGTATATGAAACCGGGCCGAAAGATAATTAATAGGTATATACAGGCCTATCCTGTAACTTTTTTCGGATCGAATCGGAATATATGACAGGAATCGGAATGTTTCTCAATCAAAATATTCAGCCTCTAATATACTTTTTTAATATGGTCTATGATATTCCGTAAAGAAAGTAGAATGCATTAGATATTCAACAGTCTATTTAACATTTTAATATAGAAATAGAACATAATTGTGGCATATTAATTCGACTACTTTACGATCTGATCTGTCAAATTCACTGATTTCGATTCGATTTGAGTTACAGAATAAGGGGGATTGTAAATCCTCGGGGTTCATAAATTATAAACGTTGTTTATAATCAAAACACTTGATGTCTATGATCATATAACACTATGAAAGCACAAATAATATCGAGCTGCGCACTTGTCTAGCAAATAACACTTCTATAATTTAATCGTTGTACTAATTCGCTTGCTACACACATCGCTTTCCAAATAAAACTGATTTAAATATCCAGCTGCCTCGGGCTTATACATAACTCACGCTATTCTAGAATAGCGTCGAACAAACATAGAACATTCCAGCAAATTCTACTACCATTCGGTGCGAGTCTGGAATACACTAGACTCTTGTCTGCATCATAGGTGGCGCGACCAGTCTAAAAATAGAATTAACTTCACGGAATGGAACAATATGTATGTATACTCATAAAGCTTTGCTGCGCACGAAAATGTAACCAATCGTATGCGTCGCAGTTGACTCAACTAGCTTTTGCATATTGATAGTCCACACGGAATTAACTTGTGCTCAAAGGCCGTCTTCCTTCTTGACCGGTCTGTACAGTTGGATCGCTGTCGATAACCATACATTTTGTATAAAATTATTATTTTTGTGTTTTTGTAAATCCCGAGTGTTGCTTATTTATACCAAATACTACAATTGTGAACTAAATTTATGAACACTTTATTGTAAGTGATTCGTCAATATTACCTTTTTAAGCCACGACATTTATTTACAACAAACACTTGCCATTTTTATATTTAGCTCTCTGTTAAATTAAATGTAAAAATGCAGTCGAAAATGGAATGTATGAATGTGAAAAGCGGGTTTTTGTTTCGTGTCATCGCATATTATTTATAACTTGTCTTCAGTAGTTGTAGTGTCGGAAACAGGGAAAGCGTTTTTATGTAAAATTGGTTGTATGGAAAATACTCTTATAACAAAAGAACGCTTCAACCAATTTGTATGATATTTGAAATGTTTGCCCATGGGAAAGTAAGTCACATTTTCAAATGGTTTTAGTAATTTGAAGTAAACATTCGTAGACAGCTAATGTGAAAAATAGAATTACCACAACACAGATTTCGCAATAACGTTTTAGAGATTAAGATAATAACTTTAATTAATACATTTTTAGAAGGAAGCTTTTTCATATCTTGTAATTTTTTATACTTCTTACGGTTTGGTCACAAAATAGAAAAGTCTAAGTGGCTGCAGCGCCTCTTATGCCCGGTTGCACCGACTTTTTAAGCAGAGCTTAAATTTAAGTGGTGTTTAGACTATGACAGTTTTTATAGATTTAACAAAATGTTAGTCACATTCTAATTGATACTTAGGTTGAAGTTTAAATGTCAATCATAATGTATTTGACATTATACTGACCATAGGTGAATGTCACATTTTAAACATAACTTAAATTTAAGCTCTACTTATGGGTATTATGGAATAATGTAGCCTTTACACGAAGAACAAATGCATTTTATATGGATAACTAATTTATTTTTAGAAAGTGTCATTCATTAGTGAACATTTTTGTCTGCAAATTTTGGCACCTGTTATGATTTAGTGAAAAAATTGAAAAATTCATATGGCTGCAACCAAGCTGCAACGTGCTTTCTTGCAAACAGTTTTAATTTCGAATTTTAATTTATTAGGCTGTACATAGGAAAGCAAATACTATTACATACATACTAAAGTGCACGTGTGTTTTATACATAACAGTTGTTTGGATCAGGAAACAAGATACTGGCTCAAATAATTAGGAACAATGCAGAAAAGTTGAAGAGATGTAGTTCAAATTTTTACGTTGAATCTTTATATCCGAAAAAATTGTGATCGGTGACCACATTAAACTTTCTTGTAAAACTATTAGGGTATTTACTTTTCAGGAATAAAATTAACTTCTCATCACTGGCAGAAATTTTTCTGCTTATTATTGTTACTGTTTCTTGAATTCCCTTTTTAATACAGTATGAGCATAAATGATTGAGGACAAGTTGAATTTCCCGCGTCTCTATCTAGTAATTTTTACTCTTTGTGTGTGGCCGTCCTGAGAAATTAATTTTTGTTCAGTGTCGCCTGTGTAAATTTTGCAGCCGGCTCCAAGAATTCATAAGACAAAATGGGGCGCGTTTGCCTAATGTACCTGTCAGTAGTTATTGCCGCTTCTTGTATTTAAAATAAACAAATTACTTGCCTATTTTTTTTTGTAACCTATGCATTTGACCAACTTAAGAAAAATATTGAAAGGCGGGAAATTCAACTTGTCCTCAAACATTTATGCTCATACTGTATATCTTTAACATTTAATATTACCGAAAAATCAACCTGCTTTCAGAACAAGACACAATTGTAATCCCTTAAATGTAGTATTAGATGACTACAAGAGCCACGGATGCAACAAATTTAACAATTCTGGTAGCTTTAGATGATTCAGAGGTTTTTGATACTCTAAACCAAGAGCTTCTAATTCCAGTTTTACATTACATATATTGGTTTAAGTGATAAAGGTAATAATAATAATAATAAAGCTAATAACAATTTCGTAATCTTTTGTCGGAATAAAGAAAAAATAAAATAATGTATATACTGATTTTATCAAACAATAGTATAAGAGTATAAGTTTTTCAGTGTCTCTAATATAAGACGTTTTCCTGTTAGCTCTGAATTTTACGCACTAAACACAGTTGACTTTTAAACCCAAAATTTTCGAGTACAAATGTACAAATACGTTCCAGTAACGTATTTGTAGAGGTGTGACATACAACAAATTGAAAATGAATTTCAAAAATTGTTTAATTGTTGCATTTTATCAAAATATTTGACATTAATTAGTTTTCAGTGCGTACTTGTTTTGTAGTTATCTTGTAAACACCATATCAGGGCAAAATTCAAGAGTGAGGGAACATGTGTTCCGAGCACAAAAATAATAGGTGGTGCTTGAGAGGGCAGGGGAAGGGCATATTGAGTGTAAAACGCGAGCATCGAAACGCTAACTGGAAAGTGCGTTTCGCGAATTCTTGGGCTTTTGGGCTCGTTTGCATGCATTAATTGGGTAACGGGAAAGCAGCTAAAATAAGAACGTTTAGTTAAAATTCTGTAATTATGAATTTCGTTCAGAGAAATTTGAAAAGGTAGTTTATTTTCATAAAACGGCAATATCTTTTCTGTAATTCGAACAAAAGCCCAGAAGACGTGATCATACTCGAATGTAAAATTTTCAGTTCACAAAACCTTATTGAGGTGTCAATGTCTTGCAGAATGCTCAAAATAACACTTAAAAGGTGAATAATTTGAGGTAATTATCTTTGGCAAAAGGAGGATCAGCCTGAGGTTTGCACAGAAAGTACTGACAATTTTGTCTTAAATATATTTGTTATCGAATATGTTTAACCAGCATTCAAACTTGCTAACAAATTGGTACTAATGCCCAGTGGTTTTGTCCTGTTTACTCCTGCCGAAGGCACAAGATGCTCGCCTTGAGGATGGAAACCATACTTATCGGCGGTGTACTGAACAGTATAATTCTTTCTATCGTCTCCAATGTACGAATATATACCATTTACCACCAGACCATCATCTTCTTTCCCTTCGATAAAACCATCAATTTGTTCTTCACTAATTCTGTTATCGGTTTCGAAACTGCACATATGAAATTATTATCGTAAGCTGTAGAAATAATATTTATTTTGAACTTACAATGATCTGTACGCGTGTGTTGCTCTCTTTATGCTTTCATCAAGAATATTAAAACCGGATTTAATTGTACGGGCTAATTCAAAGTGGTGCAGCAGCAGTTGCTGCTAGTAAGTAACAAAATAGCAACATCTGTAAAAATACAATTATTTTATTTACAATGAGTTATCTTTGGAAACCGAAAATAATTCATGTTTGAATTTGATGCGCTAATTATTTATTATTATTTGACAAAATTTGGAAAACGGTTTTTAGTGACAAGGCGTTGAATAAAATTTAGCAGAAGAAGAAACAAGTAATACTTTTGAAAATATCGAATAAACGCTTAAGGGAATTTGATTGGTATCGTTTTAGTTCGTTCAAGTTAGATGTGAACTTTTATTCAAAACAAAATATAAATTATGTTATTATCATTGCTAGATTACCCAACGTTGTGTAAATCATATTCTAAGGCCTGGTTTATCGATCACAAGTTAACTTTAAGTTAAAGGTAACCTTCAGTTAATTGCCATAACAACAACTGTCTTCGTAGTAGTTACTATGGGAAAGTTGGAGTTAACTTGTGATTGATAAACCGGGCCTAAGTAATGCTTAAATTTAAGCTGAGGGTATTTGTTCGGTGCAAGTCAAAGTTAGTTATTTATATAGCGACTTTACTTACAATATAACTGAAAATTACTTTTATTTACAAATTTAAATATGAATGATATATTTTGAAATAAAACTTAGTATGGAATGTAAATGTAGAAAGAGTTAGACTCTAGTTAACGTTTAATTACTAACATTTCTTGTGAGATTATTTAATTCAAACATTTCCAGCGTCTTCTTTATATAAAATACACTCTGCTATTTAGTTTTTATTTTATTTTTTTTAATTTCAAAAATGGAGTTCAAGTTCGTCTTTAATTGTCAGTATCACTTTACAAATTTAAAGAACTAACGATAAGAAACGACGTGTGGCTTTTTGTTCCTGACCAACTTTGACTATTCTTTATTCGATCGCATTACATTACTTTTTAAAGTAAAGACGTTTATTTACAATTAAACACACTTACCACATTCATGTTAGCAGTGACGAACTAACTGTAGAAGATGTTTTCCGTATATTTATAGGGTTATTTATATCTCTCCCACGTAGCGGCTTTATTCATATTCATAACATAACAGAAAACTACTTTTATTTTCCAAGCAATGGAGTTGCAATAAAATAAACATGAGTAGATGTGCAAAACATGTTTTTACTTCATTATAATAAATTGTTATACATAATCTATTTATTGTTTTTTTATTCTAGGTACATTGTCTTTAGTAGCACAATTTTAAAATTTACGAGACTGTCACATTAACTGCAAATTCAAATTGAAGAATTATGTAAGACTGGAGGTGCTTTGGTTTCTGACGAATTACAGAAACATAAAGCTAAGTACACACTGAAGGAACAATCGGGAACTTTTAGTTTCGTTCCATGTTCCTTGAAAAAGTTACCGGTAGTTTCCGAAAGTTTCTTTAAGTTTCTTCATGTTTCTGTTTCCAGTAACAAGAGTTACGTTTGTTGCGTGTTGCCATTGGGAGCGGTAAATATCAAAGGAAAATGGGAAACAAGCACCAACATGCAGGAACAAAAAAGGAAGTTCCTTCAGTGTGTACATCTTGTCACCAGTTTTGGTAACGGCTTGTAGTAATCAACACCATATTGTGCTTGAACTTTTAAAGAATCATTTGCTTTAAAGTGTCTAGCAAAGTAAGGATCGATACCACTTAGGTAATATTTTATGTTGAATTGGACAAATAAATAAAATTTTTAAGATGACCATCTGTTAATAAATCATCCCTTACAAGTGGTAAGCCGCCACAATCAACTTGCTCTTGGAGGCTTGGGCGCACTGAAACTCTTCGTTTTTGTTAGCTAATAACAATATAAGCTGCGAGAAGTACGTCTTTTTCAGTCACGACTCTCAACAATATTAACTTGTTTCTTGTGTGTGTGTGTAGAGATTGTTACGTGCAACAATTTACGACAATGGAACAGAAACAAAATTCAGACGTTCTTCTATTTTGCTACCTTTAGTGTGTACAAAATGTTTCCATAAGTTGACGAAAGTTAAAAACTTTTTGAAACATTTAGCAACAACTATCAACAAAAAGTTCCTGTGTGTTCCTACAGTGTGTACTCAGCTTAACGCGTTTGGATCAGCCAGTCGTGTTCTTTTCTGAAAATGATTCATCCCCTCTACTAATAGTTTTGGATCATGATTCGATTTTCGACAAGGTAAGAGACGCTTTCGTTTTTGAAATAATCCTGTTTAGAGATTCAAGATTTGTTTGTTCTTGTTACAAGAGAACATTCCTTTGAAACGAAGGAATGTTCGAAACACGTTTTAAAGGAGTATTCTTTTCTAACAAGAACAAACAAATCATGATTCTCTAAACATGTTCAGATCGGATCAGGATCATTTCAGAAACGAAAGCGCCTTGGATGTCGACCAGCCAATAAAGTTGGCGGATCAATTTTAAATTAGGTACTCTTCCTAGTTAATTAAAAGAAAATAGCCTATACATAAACATAAATGGATATACTGAGTTAGAAAATGTTCCTTCTGAAGCAGAAATGAAGAAACCAAGTCTTCAATACTAAAAACCCTTTAAGTCTTCATGGTGAACCGTTCATACTTTGTTTTCATTCCACTTTCATGCGAAACAACTTGTGATTTTTGAAAGCAACATTTTAACTCGGTATTAAACTGACTAAAAGATGCATCTTCGAATGATTTCGACCGACGTTTCTCGGCCTCGCAGAACATTGTCAAATTTTTTGTTTCTGTTGACAGTTTAATGACTTCTAAAAATTAACAAACGTGCCGCACGTTCAACTTTCTTACTCCTACGTATTCTTCAGCTGTTTCTTTTCAATGTTCTGCAACATTGCACTCTTTCGCCCAGCCCTCAGCCGTTCCCTTCTATTTTTTTTACCTATCTATTTTGTTAATCCATGCGATACACGATAAACGTGCCCAATTCATTATAATTTCCATGCCTTTACATTTGCATTGCATTTATAGTCGAGTCTTTATAAAATTTCGGTATTTCCTTATTTTTTACGTTATCCTCAGGTTGATTTTTTCTCTTTCTTCATAAAAACTGTATAGAATCTTTATTCCCATATTAGTACCACTTTGTACTCTTTTATTACCCAAGTTTTTTTTTATAATTTCCGTGTCGTTCCTGAGATAATATTATAACAACGAACGTTATAGCACATCTTTTGCATTCAGTAGAAACTCATATTGATACTTGCTCCGGGAACATAATTTTGTGCAATATATGTACAGAATTTATTGTTCCTAAAAAAATTACCGTTCGAGATACATCCGTAAATAAACCATCTATATTTAAGTTTCACTGTTTCGGTGAACTTTAAACTTTCATTAGCATTGCACTATGGTCATCTTGTTTGCATAACGAGTTTTCATTACTGTCCTTTCCACATTCATTAATAGTACGTACGTTACTGTTATGTCGAAGCTATAAACGCAGAATATTTAGGAAGTAATATTATTATTATAATGTACAGTCAGAATTAAAAGAAATGTCACTCCAATGAAATGTAAAGGCCCAAGCAGAATGCAACGCCGTTATGCGCCGTTATCTGTCAAATGAATGTTAAATATAAAGGTTCAAATGTCATTGCACAGAATGAACGACGTCAAGCGGCGTTGCACACAAAAAGTTGGTCAACTTCCAATTTTAATGGCGTCAAACGTCATAATGCATAACCAAATACTTATAACTTCCATCATCGCATTTCCATCTGGTAATTTTTTGTATGTGAATAATACAGCATACAATACATCAGGTGTAACATATACATATATAATAATATAAATACTTGAAATTTATCCATTTTTAGCACAAGTCATTTCTATTTTTCGGTTAGATTGACGACGTTCCACGCCGCTTTATCTGTGCACGTCTTTTGAAGTGATAGTTGGCGCCGTTGCAACGACGCGTAACGGCGTTGTATTCTGTTTGACCCTTAAATGTATGGTCTTACGCATTCTGATTACGTGATCACCATAACAAGCAGGCGTGCAGGCGGCCAAGAATTGGACGTCTAGGAAGGGTCGTGGAGATGAAAGATAAAGAGTTTCCCCGTAATTAATCCTTCTTACTGTGGCTGCGGAATTTTTAAAGTAATTTAAATAAGCAGATTAATTGTGAATTAAGCGCGCCAAGGCACGGATAATTTCTGACCTATAATTCGTGTCGTAAATAGCAAAGAGCAACTTTACTGCTGCCCATGAGCTAATACGCACGAGATGACGGTCATAGAAGACAAAAGCGTGTCAACGCAACTGCAACCAACAATTTTGAAGCAGATTAATTGATGATAATATAAAGAAATTTATTGAAAATTAAATAAGTAAGTACCACAGTATAAAGATTACACAGTAGCGCGACTCTCATGAAAATATTCAGTTCGCGCATAACATCCCGCGCAAGGTCTGAGTCACAATCTCGGGATGCAGAGCTCATTCATTCACGGCTCTGGTACCGAATGGATCTTTATAATTATGTTAATACACATTATTTATGCCTTGTTTTTTTTTTTACCACGTCCACTAAACACTACAATCCGGCCCTGGTGTGTGAGCACGTGTAAATTTACAATTTACAACAAAACTGCTCATACGTAAAGCAGAACAAACAGTTCGACACGCCCCTTTAATCTACTCGAGGTCAATGAAAATGCAGTAAAGAGATCAAAGTGCCGACAAGCGAGTTGCGCTACTGTATTCTTTATACTGTGAAAGTACGCTGCCACCAACGAAGTTTAACGGGGCTTCGGGCCCTAGTAATACTTATTTTAGTTACATGGCCATTTATTAAGAAATTGGAGGGGGATTCTTTCGGGCTTATGGAACTATGTAAGTGAAATAAATACAAAATTCGTCATAAGCATTGTAAAAAACATGCTTTACACAGGGGCCATAAATCGACGTATAAGTCAAAATCCAGAGGGCATAGCAGTGGAGGATCTTTTTACTCGATATTTCCCTTAGGGCTTCCAACCTTCCCCTGGGGCTCTAGGCGGAGGATCTTCTTCCTTACACTAACACGTCACCCACATCAGGAATACATATTTCATTATTTGACTCTTATGCTCCTATATGCTTTTCCAACTTTCGGAAGCGTAATTCTCCATGGCTCACTGACACCCTACGTGACATAATGAAATTACGGGACCAGGCTTTGAAACGGTTCAAAGCTACTGGTAATTCCGTTCATAAAGATTACTATAAGCAACTAAGAAATTATGCTACCTTTGCAGTTCGAGAGGAACAGAAGGCATATATTTCATACCAATTTCAATCATCCAACTCTAAAGAACTTTGGACGTCCCTAAATAAAATAGTTTTAAATAAAACTCATAATTCTCTACCTGAATCATTCAATAATCCAAATGATTTAAATAAATATTTTTCAAGTACAGGGGTCGCTCATAATCCAAATAAAATCACTATGCTAAATCAGTATCTAAATAGCCGTCATCCAAACTTTGTTTGCGAGTTAAATTTTCAACTAGTTTCAGTTCATCATATTGGAAAAATTGTAAACAGTATAAGTAGCAACGCTACAGGATCTGATGGACTGAATATTAAACTTATTTCTTTGTGCTGTCCTTTTATATTACCTTACATCACACATTTAATTAATTTTTGCTTGGAATTTAACGTGTTTCCTTCAAGTTGGAAGGAGGCTTTAATCATCCCCATTCCTAAAACTACAAAACCCACAGATTTTAAAGACCTGCGTCCTATCAGTCTATTGCCAGTTCTTTCTAAATTGCTGGAAAAAGTTGTAGATGAGCAAGTGAGACAGTTTCTAAGTCAATACAATCTCCTACCTGTTACTCAATCTGGTTTCCGCTCTGGCCACAGCTGCTGTACAGCTATGTTAGGCGTAGTCGATGATATAATTAATTCTATCGATAAGAAATGTTCCTGTCTTCTAGTGTCACTCGATTTTTCCAAAGCGTTTGACACCCTTGACCATGACATATTATTAGCCGTCTTACATTTTTTAGGCATGAGTGAGAACACTATTGCTTTCTTCCGTCATTTTCTTGAGAATCGTATTCAAAGAGTAAAAATCAAGGATTTGCTATCTGACCCTGTTGGTTTGCATTATGGGGTGCCTCAAGGCAGCATATGTGGCCCGTTACTGTATATCCTATACACTTCTTGCTTTACTGCTATTTCTCAAGACTGCAAATTATATACATATGCGGACGACACGCAGTTAGTTTTTTCCTTTCCTCCTGGTAATCCAGATGATGTCATTTATTCTGTTAACCGCGAGTTAGAGCACTTTCGTACCTTATCTGCGAATCATGGCCTGAATATTAATCCTTCTAAATCTTCGGTTTTGATCTTCGGTTCCCCTTCTCTTATTGATATTGTTGCTAATGGGGCTTTTTTCATGTTGGGAAATGAAAAATTAACCTTATCCAACTGTGCCAAGATTCTTGGACTGTTGGTGGACAACAAATTACGTTTCAATAACTATGTAAATTCACTTATTCGTAAATCTTTTTCAACCCTTAAAATATTATTTTCGAATAGATTTCTCCTTAATCAAAAACTCAAATTACTGCTTTGTGACTCGCTGGTACTGTCACGCTTTAATTATTGCGATAGTGTGTACGGTCCTTGCATTGATGCCATTGACAGAGCTCGTATCCAGAAGGTTCAGAATTCCTGTCTTCGGTTTGTGTACGGCATAAAAAAATTCCAGCATATTTCGCATTTACTCCCCGTGGCCGGTTGGCTAAACATGGTTAACAGGAGATACGTTCATAGTGTATGCCTTTTTCACAACATCTTATTATATAAGACCCCCGCTTATCTCTACAACCGCATCTCTTACCGTACCGATGTGCACAACATCAATATTCGTCATAAGAATGTCATCACCATTCCTCGTTATTTTACTACGTTTTTAGACGATGTTTCTCCTACAATATAGCTCTACTATGGAATGCTTTATCCCCAGAACTCAAATGTCTCCCAATTAAAAGCCTCAGACGTAAGCTAATGGCCATGAAGAAGAGTGAACGTTTTTGATTTTGATTTTTCATTTTTGATATTTTTGCTATTCGCTTCCGTTTTCTCTCTTTATATACTTAAATTTGCCTTTCACTTCCTTCAATTTTTTGTCTCACTTATCAATGCGATTCTTCTTATTTACTTTTTTTCTTATTTATTTTTTATTTCTGTTTACTTTAGTCTATACTCCATTTCTTTATTTCTACCTTTTACTTACTATCATAATCTTTTCGCTCTTTTATATACCTACTCTGAACATTTTACGTGGGTGTGAATGGAAGAACAGAAACTCGGTTCGCCGACGGCCTGAATCCACACCTATTGATCTACTCCATTTCCGTGCTTTTATGTTTAGAAGCATAATATAGTTTAAGTTTCTGTAACTTGTTGTTATAATTAATTTTGATGTAGACAATAAATTAAATTATTAAATTATTATTAATTATTATTATTTGGAATGCCCACTCGCAAAAAGAGTGGCGATTGATTTGAACAAAAACTTTGGACGATGAACAACAAAAAATGTTAATTATAAAAATGAAATAAAAGAAAAAGGCTGGACTGCAGCTGTTCGCAAAAACGACTCGATGAATAGTTCCATAGAGTTTGAATGTGAAAAGGGGGAACGTAACCGTTTAAGAAAATGACTTGATGAACATTAATTAATTTTGAACTTTCTCTCCCTGCGGAACCGCATTGTTTATATTTTCAAATTTTTCTAATTTGCGACGGTGAGGAGCAACATCTGTGTGAGTCTCCCTTTTGGTCACGCTCATTTAGTTCACTGGAGTGACTTAAGTTGCCTACTTCACAAGTGATTGTAAGGTGTTTTGACGCTCACTTGCGTCGTTTTGTTCTCACGCGCTTGTGATCTTTATCGTGATATTTACTTTTACATATCTTAATGGACATTTCTCTGAAGAAGTGTCAGTATTTTGGCTAGTGACTTTCCGCTTCAGTCCTTATCGCCTGAAAAATATTTACGTTAAAAATTAAAGTGTGAAATTCTTTTATGAATACAGCTAAAGATGATTCGATTTTCCTTCAATTATTTTTGATTCTGACTGTACAGTAAAACTAGTAACTAGTTTTCATAATAAATACAGTAAACTTAGGGTTAAAAGAAAAACTATAATAAATGAAAATCTAGGGAAGTAAAGTCCATGTAGTACGATATTTATTATACTAATGAAATTAATATATCTGGATACACTGAATCTGTAACAGTTTACAAATTTGAAGGAATCTGTGGCCCCAAAAGTAATCATTTTTACAAAATTTATTTACTCTCATTCTACTTAAGTGTTTGTCTTTTATTTAAGATAAGAGGTTTTTTATTTTATTATCTTTTTTCATATTCAACCTATTTCAGAATTAACTTTAACTTCGTTTCAAACTATTTGATCAACTTGTTGGTTTACGTTTGTTGGAGCAAGAAGAATGTGATTCTAAATCCAAATATTACGCCACGATTCTGTAATTATCTTGTTTATACGATGTAAGAACAAGTTAAAAAAAAATACGTTCCGACATGTAATATGTTGTATTGCGACATTATATGCTGGTGGAGGACATTAACATAAACTTATTCTTAAGGAAGCCGTTCATTCATGCAACGAAACGTTCTTTATCCAAAAATTTTCAAGACATGTATCAGTAAAATATAACTTTCTTGTCTATCTTGATTGAGTAACGCTGGGTATAATTAAAATTCGCTTTTCAATTGCATAATTCTCACGCAAGCTTATTCTCAAATACGTTGATATAATACATAGTAAGTACAATAACATTATATTCCCATTTCTCACTAATCGTAATATTGCCCCGGCAGAACTCACGTAACTTAACAGCTATATAAAGATGAAGTTAACTAATAATCTACAGTCGGTGAATTATTATTAACCAAAGGCAACATGAGGTTGGTAAGTAACATCCAATTCAGTAATTGCAGGATTCTAATTTAATTCGATCGTGCAGTGAAAGTATCAGGCTCTATCTTCGCAAATTAGTGTCAAGTTTAAAATAGCTTTGAAAAATTGGATTCAGTAAATTAGTGCTTATAAATTTAAAAAATGCAAAAGACATTAATTAAAAGTCACTTGCTTTTACGAGAACGTTTGCGAACTTTATGACGTATAAAACATTTACGAAATAATGTGCAAGAAAGTGCAGGAGATCTGCGTAAATGTAATGTTAACATTTGCTTACGTATTATTTTATGCAATTTCTAATTTTTTTGCAAATCTTGTTTCGCTTAGATTGAAATCGTTTGAAGTTCTCTGGTGAATATTGTTAAATGTCGTTATTTATTCTTTAAAACTTCTAACTAAATTAACTCTTTGTTGTTGAAATTTAAGACACATAACACACCCTCATATACAGGGCAACAAAAATTGAGACCTGTAACGAATCTAGAGAAAAAACTATGAATATCCCTTAGATTAACAATTATAAATAAATAATCTTGGACTCACCTTTATAATTAAATTAAATATGTTTTAAGACCGTTTTAGACTACCCTATTTCTTCTCAAGATTTGTTTCAATTTTACAATAATATTTGGGTTACAGATGTAGATAGTTTCTAGATAGAACACATTCTATTTTTCCGACAATTTTTGTTACAATTTACTGTGTCATTTAAACTGTACAAGAAATGGAACCAAATCTTGTGAAAATAATAGGGTAGTTTAAAACGGCCTTTATTTCAGACAAGAAATTAATGAATAAAGTAGTTTCTCCAGCGTTTGGCTTTGAAAGAGATGATAAAATGTCTGCATCACTCAATTATATTGTTGCGTTACTCTTGTCCGAAAAAAAAATCTAGGACAACAAAAGTCACGAGAGAAATTTGAAGTCTTCAATTGAATGTGTATAGTAAGAAGAAGGTCGTAAATGTTGGTAGGTGTTTCAACGAATGTTGTTTATCAGATAATTATTATTATGCGTGGTTAGCTTACACATCCTAACGTAAAATTACCTGTTGCAATATCCGTCGTAATCATGACAGCTGAAGCTTGTGAACGACACTACTCATACTACAAAGTTTGTCATGATGTATGGACAAATATGTAATTGCCACTTTAAAGTCACGATGAATTAACTAAAAAACCTGACTATGTAAAATAACGAAAACTGATTTGTGATTATGTTAAAATTACTGTTGGGACAAATAACATAAATATATCACATAAATAATTCTCGAAGCAACATTTCATTCGATTAAAACTTTCGCTTAATATTCTATTTTTTCCTTAATTGCAATTAATGTAAAATATGTTCTTGCATTTTCAGCTATTCCTGATTGGTTGCCTACTAATATCATCAAATGCCAGGCCCCAATTAGATAAGGATGCTTACACAGTGGATTACAAATTTGATCCTCTAGGTTTGTCGGGATATCACTTTTCGTAAGTACAAGCAATTGAATCTGAATATAACCTCTTACTTCAAACTAATTGTTTGATATAAGAAAAAAAAAATCAATCGTTTATTCTATTTAACAGATTTTCAATATTGTTATAGTTTTGGAACAAGTAACGGTATAAAACGTGAAGAAATAGGGGAAGTGGAGAATGAAGGTCAACCAGAAGAAGCCTTATCAGTTAGAGGAATATATTCGTACGTAGCAGATGGAATAACTTACACGGTGGGATACGTTGCCGATAAATTTGGTTTTCGCCCAGAAGGTGAACATCTACCTCCAGCCGCCGACGTAAAAAGAACGAAACCACTGGGAATTTGTAGCGCAGCTTTAGCATCTTGCGCAGGTTGAAACACTTCGGATCTCTACTTTGCTGTACATCTAAGTCGAATTTCATTCCTATACAAAAACAGAAGCGAATGAACAATTTTATAATAAAGAAATTAAAATAGTAAGCAACAGTTTAAGTCGCGACATTCTAAGACCATTTTTTGACCTAACGTGTGGAGTTCTCGAGCTACTTTTCTGTTGCCTCAAATAGGGCCGAAACAGCTATGCAAGACGTTCGAGGAATCCATTGCAATTAAAACCGACTTGCAACAAATTTTTTTAAATAGTAAGGATTTGTTTAATTCTGGAGCCTGCGTAGGATACAGTTTTAAATCAAACTACAAAGTCATGATAGCCTAAAAGTACGTAATTATACACCACTAACACCGAATATTTCTGCCAATTCGAGGAAAGTATAGGAATAATTTTGAAGACGATATGCCAAGGGTCACAAAAAACAACTTCAGTACAAACATGAATTAGATGATGACATGTTTCGGTTTAATAACCATTCTCAAATCTGTTAAGCGACACACATTAGCACGTGGCCATTTTTACTTAAATTCATATTCATATAAATTCAAATTTAAGTAAAACTGGCCACGTGCTTAATAGATTTGAGAATGGTTATTAAACCGAAACACGTCATTATCTAATTCATGTTTGTACTGATGATCAAAATATAATTCAAGACCTTAGAAGTTGTTTTTTTGTGATCCTTGGCATATCGTCTTCAAAATTATTTAATTTAGTTACAAATAGGATAACCCGTTAATATGAAAGTAAAGGAATATTGAATAATTACAAAAAAATATTTTCAAATTCAATTTTTTTATATGTTTAATAATGCCCTCAGTATCTCAAGTAGATCATTACAGATTTATAAATTTACAAAAATACGAGGAAAAGTAATTTTCGCCAGTTGTACATCCTTTTAAAACAGACATTTTTCAATTGTGAAAGCCAGATTATTGTTATATAAGCTTATCTTGTCTCGAAAACTAACAGCACTCTTTTAATATTAGGAAAAAAATAATATGACATAGAGATTAGTAGAGGGTAAAGCAGAGGTGCAGCGATCGAGGGTGCAGGGGATGCAACTGTAACAGCTTAAAGGATGCCGAGCATACATCAAGTTTGGCGTCATATTGAACATCCGTAGTCTGTATAAAAAAGTAAAGGGCGCGCTTCATTTTAACAACAAGGACTGATAAATGTAAAGCTAATCGAATAAAACCATTTCGTTCAAAACTTACTAAAATGCTGCAAAAAATATTTTTATTTCATTTTGAAACTTCCTCATGTCTATGAATGACGTATCTACGCAAAGTACTTGTGTTCCTGGGCCCAGTACTCGTTAAATTTGACATCATGCTCAGTCTCCCCAGATTGTAAAACACAGCGAAATAAACTTCATAATCCAGCAGCAAAGACCAAGCCACTATTTTTTTAAACTGTAGTATAATTATGAGAGACAGTTGATATCTAAGTGCCTGTACCCAGTGTTGCCAATTTTGGAGATTCATCGCAATTTTGAAATAAAAAATTTATAATTGGCGATTTTTGTGCAGTTTCTTTTATTAATATTTTTAAAATTAAGTTTTTACGTAAAAATAGGCATTAGGTTAGTACATCCTTCAAGGCTCCTTGAAAAAAGTTTATTAAAGTAGCCCTTGCGATACGGGGAGGGATATTATCCTCTTCGAAGCGATTTTTCAAACCTCCACGAGTAGGAATACACTCTGGCTTCTGCCACGTTTACTAAATGTACCACTGAGTGTCAAAATGCCTCGTATGAATACCACAGAGTAGGTTAAAAAGGCTACCTGACACACCGGAGTACACGATCTTTGTGTGCGACAGATGGGCCGGAATCAGAAACGTAGCTGAGAGAAAATGTGGAAAAGCCATCTCCGCTGATACCGTGGCAGACATCTTACTAGAAAGCGAGACCCAGTGGTACATATATCCATAAATAATGTCCTCTCTTCCTTATGACTTTTCATTCACTAATCGCAACAACGAAATCATGCCTAAGTTGCGACTAATCGGTACGGCTAATCGCTGCAGCCAACCGCAACGACTGGTCGCATCAACGAAACTCCACCTTTAGTTAACAATAAAAAAAAAGAAGGAATCCAAAGAAAACGCAGACTAAGAAAAGTTTGAAATAATTGAAGGAGTGTCAAATGCGTCGTTGTTACCTTAAACTTGAATCGAAATTTTAATCAGTTATTATTTTTTTGTAGCCAAGTTTGACTGCAAAATTTGTACTTGTTGTTGTATTGTACATACAATGTGGTAAATAAATTTTATTAACTTACGCGATTTACGCATTTATTGGATTTAAAGGTTCAAGTACAAATCCTCCCCTCCTAATACTCCATATTAAATTCGGAAACCAACTCTGTTGAAATTGTCCTCCTTAGAAGTACATATCTACATATTCCAACTGAAAATCTAAGACATTTAGTAGGTGAAAAATTCCGTTCAACTGAATAAAACAATACTGCGGAAATTCTGTGAACCATAAATCAAACGCTGGTGTACTAACACTAACAAAGTGACTACGTATTGCACACAAGAGGATCAGAAACCTTCTAAGAAATTGCAATAAAATATTTACGATGATTGCTACTAATTCTACTGTAAACTCGCTTGTAATAAATCATTACAAATTCTTATTACAAATTCTCTGATTCTCTTGTGTGAAATACGTAGTCATCGATTATTTGTTACTAATAAATAGTCAGGATAGGTCAGTAACCAATAAAGTAAGTAAACGGTACAGGTTTGTCAAATTTTAAACTAATTAATTCTAGAAATGAAACCCATCTCCGTCATTTATTAAAAAAAGTGTACTGGATAAGTTTGATAATGGAACGAAACTAAAACTAACATAAATTATATGTATACTTGCGTTATTAAACCATGACTGCTTTCATAGATGATTATGAATTATTTTAATAATTTCAAGATTTCCACTCAGAAACTTATTATCTAATAATAAATTATAATGAGTTGAATGTCATTTACAAGATGTTGAATGAATGTGGATAAGTAAATATAAAATAAATGTACCTACAAGATTTCGTAAAAATAATTTTGATTCAATGGTTATGGTTTGGATGACCTTAGATAAAACCGTTATTAAAACGTTAATAGAAATGAAAACAGCCAGCCTGGAGAGCTTTGATTAGCATAAATAAGGAACACGACGTCAATACAATTTCGACCATTCAAACATTCATCAAAGTTCTATTGAAAGTTGTCTTCGGGAGAAGCACTAGAGGAGAATCAATTTTCCATAGGAAAGGTGGACTGCATAACCATCCAGAATCATTTACCTACAACAAAGATTACATTAAGAAATTGTCCGAAGTTTTTTTTTTCTATATTTACGACACTCTAACCATTTTTCTTGTTTAAAAAGAATGGTGAACACGTTGACATTCATATCCAAGATGTAGGGGTAGAATATAATAGCGTTTTTGATTGACTGCTCTAGGAATATCTCCATCTCTTATTATTACATTACATGATGTTAAAATAAGATATGAATACTCTGAGAGTGCTCTAGAGCTGTAAATTGAAAACGCTATTGGATAAGAACTATTATCTTAATAATATGCGAGAACTCTACAGTGCTCCGTGGGGAATAAACAATTTCCTACTATTTTTGACTATAAAAAGAGGACATTTTAAGTAGCGACATCTTTCGATTGCTTTTTGAGCTGACATTGCATATTGACATTGACCGATTTGCACATTTTTTTTATTGAGGGTTTGAACGTCAAAAATGACATTATCTGCTAGAAGTCAATAAAAGAAAATGGCACAGTTTTAGAAAATATATGTATCTAAGAGAAAAGAACTGTCATCTAGATAAACTACATCAACTTAATTTTATTCATTATACAAAACATAATAAAAAATTCCGTGGTCAATCAAATTTTTAAACCTTAGCTTGATGGCACATTTGATTGAAATTCAGAACTATTCACAACGCAAAAACATAGTAAAGTTTCTCGATTGCAAGTTATTAATGATTTAGTTCTTTGAAATTAACGGTAGCAAATCCTGATAGCGTGTGAGAGCAACTGGAATTGAGTTGAAAAAAATAAAAATAAAAAAGAAGAAATTAAATAAAGAAAAAAATCAAAATAAAGTTTATCACTCACAAAGAGGGACTTTCGTCCACGACCCTCTTGTTATAAATTGGCGCCCAACTTGGGGGCAATCCATCATCACAGCACTGTACAATATACAGCGTGTAATCGAATAAGTTTCACATATTAATACTGTAAGTTCTTCATCACATAAGGAATTGATTCTGCAAATATCAATGTTCTTGCTCGAAAATAAAAAACTGACTTACCACAAGAGTGCGTCGCCTTTTGTTTGAAAACCTCTGCTCGTTCGTCAGTGCGTCTGCGATTTTTATAGACGCATCGTAAAACGATAAATTCCGAAAATGTCACGGTCACTGGGTTAGTGTCGCCCGCAATACAATTTGAAACGGAATCTTCGAACATCTGTTTCATTAAATAATCCACAATAATTACATCGTGATATTTCACACTTTGTAAACAAATAGCACACTATGTGATATAATTTGTTAATTTCGTTTGTTAAAATAATGAATATAAGTTATAAGTACATTAATAAGAAACAAATTGGTGACAGGAGAATTTTGCGGATGCGAAAATTTTTTTCGTTCCGTCAAATAAATAAATGCATTGACTGCACTAAATAAAAATGTGTAGTTTAACGCTTTCCCTAAGTTTTGAGAGCATTCTTGAATCATTTACTGTAATAAAGTAATTAGGTGCGATTTTATCGCTCGAGTTTAACAGTACGATCGTTTATTGTTTAATTCACGTATAAATTACTATTTGCTTTCAGAATATTAAATGATAAAGAACGTCTAATAATTAAAAAGGCAAATTTTAACACAACACTTGCAACTATCGTAATCAGCTGACACTGTGAACAGGCGTACACACAGTACCTCCGCGATCTTTCGGATTTTTTTTTGCTTAGTCTGAATGTAATAAAGAATCATAAATTAAGGGATGATAAGTTTGGCGCTTTTTGTTCCAATAATACTTTTAATGTGACCTTTATTGAATTAATTGTTGCCTATTTTTTTACTTATTGTTAATAGGGAAATAAAATTATTATGTAAACATTATTTTGTGAAAAATCTATTACGTAAATATTAATTTAAAAAACAGCTGGGAATCTCCGTATTCTTTCGTACGAAAGTAATAAATGACCTGCCTCAACGTTTATTGTATCGCACCTGCGGGTTTACTGCTCTATCAATTATTGCGTATAATAGTAAATTTCGCTCAGCCGTTCGGGCCGTCCGGGGCTTTAAATCAAAGCCAGCGGTTCTCAAACGTTTTATGTAAAAACTAAACATATATTTTTTCGGAGTTATTATTGACATTTTTTTCAAACGTATGTCGTAACTTCGCTTCTTTTCTTTTGTATTAGTTGTGGTTACAATATGTGAAACTTATTCGATTACACGCTGTATAGTCAATCCTTGGATTAATTACCAGAAATTTCTGAGAAAACATTAAACAAGTTTCTTCCGTTATTACGACTAAATACGAAGAACAAAAAAAAAGTTTTGAAATTTCAAAAAAGTCACATGTCACTGTCAGTGTTTTCATGTAGTGCTGAGATGGCTTACTTTCTCGAAACTGAAATATAGGGAAATACAGTCGGGTTAGTATGTTAATATAGCCAGAGCCCTATAGTCCTCAACTATATTTTAATAAATACATACGTATGTATAAGAAGATATAATTTAAAAATTTAATCCTTTGCCAGATAACGGTGTTACTGTAGTGTGCGGTCTACCTGTATGTTTCTAATGTAGTATGCGGTCTACCTGCATGTTTCTAATACCGGGTGATTTTTTAATTCTTTTTACCAACCCTTGCTATGAAATTCAGATTAACTGAAAAATAAGTCATTGCACTGTTTTAGGTTATTTTACAGTCAAACTAAGACATGCCGCCCGAATTTCATAGCGAGACTTGATAAAAAAATTAAAAAATCCGTCAACATACTATGCGGTCTACCTGCATGTTTCTAATTGTTCTTCCCGAAACTTGCAAACAAAAACAAATTAATCCTTTAATTATGCCAAGTTGTAACAATATTCCTAATCTTAATTAATATCCCTAATTTTCATAGAAAAACATTTATACCCAAACAAGTAAATCCTTTAATTACTTCGTCACAAACAAGTAGGGTTTTAAGAAAAAATAGTAAAGAGTGATTTGTATTTACAATTTGATGTTCTTTCATTTGTCAACAAAAAATATAGGGTGTTCCATTAAAAAAAAACTTTACATATGCAATTATTTTGAGAATGCGATGTGCAGTTGTTTCCTTTATATCACCATTGTAATCGTGAGTGAAAACAGTTCATTTTTGCTAATTTGAACCACTTCGTAGCTCCAATAATAACGAAGTTAGTAATAGTGCGGCAGTAACTTTGATCACCCTGTACAGTGACTTTAATAAAGTTCCTAGCAAACGGAAAAAAAATTATTATTGACTTTTGCCAAAAATTTTTACTACAACTGGTTCGTGCATCAACTAAAATAAAAAAACAACATAATTCCATCATTTGAGATATGGCTTTAAAAATAGAAATTTGCGAAAATGAAAAACTGCGATAATTCAAAAGTTATTAATTTTTTTCTTCTAGAATTGATGCATTCAGATAAAATTAAGTGCAATCAACAACCTACAGCGTCCAATTCAATATTTTGCTAAAATTCTGACCAAAAATCAATTTTCTTAGAATTTCATTTTATGTGGTTTTAAAATTAAAATCCTGTTTTAATTCCTTCAAAAACAAATTTCATCTCTTTCTTTGATCTATGTTTACTAACTGTAAGACGAATACCACTCATATGAAAATATTACTTTAGATCTGACGCTTTTTACAAAGAATAGAAATTTCGCTATAAAAAGCACGTCTTTGTTAGATTGTGCTTTTAACAAATAAAAATAAGTTGTTTCCGTTTATTTCTTGCACACGAACTAACTGTGGTAAAAATTTTTTGCAAAAACCGATAATAAAAATTCTTCCCATTTGTTACGAACTTTATGAAATTATGTTATATTTACCTTAGGCCCGATTTATTCACCTCCAAGTAAATTTATCTGGTGATTTATTCCCATAGTAACAATTGTGATCACAATAGTTACTATGGGAATTAATCACCAGATAAATTGCAGCTGTTCTCCTCCTCACCCAAATTATTCTCTTTGTCAATTCTATAAAACAAAACGTAAAATCACAAAACTGGAAATTTTGTATCTGTTCAGACGTCATTTCGATGTAATTCATAACAAACAAAAGCAAAATTAATATTACCTCTAATAGCGTTTTCCACTGGCTGCACTAATGCACAGTCAGTGTATCTTCATCTCTTATTATTACATGAGGTTAAAATGAAATGAAAATGCAATAAGTGTGCACTAGTGCAGCCAGTGGAAAACGCTATAAGTATAGTAATGAAAAGTTTAAGACAGTATTAATTAAATTAAGAACTTAGATATATAAAAATTTCTTGCAAAAAAAAGGTCAAAAAATGGCCGCGCGATGTCGTGACTTAACTTGTCGTGCTTTAAGAACGCTTTACTAGTGTACGCAAGCAAATCAGAATAAAAAAAAATATGGTTTACTTACTTGTTTTTGGATATATTCCCAGTGATTAAAGAACATTCCGCATTTTTTTTTCTTTTAATTAAAAGCTATCCGCAGAAAACAATTGCAATAGTGATGTTACTTACACAAAAATATAAAAGTCCTTCGAGATTCACAGTTTCACGAGCAAAATCGAATCATAGTTTCTTTAAAGAAATCGGATTGTTTAATTTATCTGCGAAAATAAACGAACATTTCCTATTCACAAATGAGCAAGTTTAATGACCTATGACTAGATGAATTTATCTAATTTCGTGAATTTCAATTTTTTACACTACTATCGCCTAGTACTTTTACTAAACTGGTTAATCTGCGAATAATTTCCAGTTTGTGTATAACTATGAGATCAGCTTCAATTCCTTTCCCTCGGGCAAGGTTACATTAATAAATTTATTACTGTTTTCATAAATTTGTAGTAGCACGAACTCGATTAAATAAAATACTCAATAATTACAAGCTAAAATCGATTTTTCGAGTTTAATTAATCAATTAATTAATAATTAATTCATATTCAGTAGAAATTGCTAAATGTGCAGAAATAAAGAGAAGATGTCCTTCAATAAAATATTTGTTGTCTTCTGTGAGTAATTTCTGTGATTATGCCGTTGGCAATCAGTCACCTTCTTAACTTTCCTTACCATATAAAATTCATTAATTTTTTTATGCTAGCCAAATAATGCAAATTTATTCTTCAAATGTTTGTTTTCGAATGACTTGGCTATCAGTATTTTCGCTAACGTCACACACTTCTACTGTAATAATAATTGTTATACAAATAATATTGTTTTTGATTACTACGAACAATTATAAATGAATTATTATAGTCTTCAAATTTTCCATTAACCATTTGCAATTTGTATTAGTCCTTTATTTGCATATTAAACATATTAAGTAAAGTTTAAAGTAATATAATGAATAATAATAAAACATTAATTGAAGTATTTTCTATAAGAGAATAAATGAATTTAAAAAAGAGGAAAGAAGAAAGTATTAAAATGCTTGTGTTAATGTAAAAAAAGACTTATACCTACACAATCTAATTTCTGTGCAGGAAAACAAGTTTTATACTGAAATAAAAGAATTGTTTATTACAAATAACTTAAGGTCTGTTTGAACCGCGAGTTCTGACTAATTCCGAACCGTTCAAAACATGCACTCCTCGGAGTTGTACTTCTCAAAGGTGCTGTTAAAATAACTCACTACTTCGAACGGTTTTGAACTGGTCGAAACCTGCGGTTCGAACAAACCTTTAATTAGTTTAAAAATAATTTCGGAGGCTTTTATAGACTAGACAATCTGCATATACTTATTCTTTGTATTTTTAATTTATAAATTTGGAATTATAGATAGTACATTATGTTAAATTATAATTCTTAATTCTTACTTGCACAAATACGAAATTAATTGATTTGAAAATTAGACAAGCACAAAACAAGAAACAGAAACAGTCTCCAGTACGTTTTATTTACCACTATTGCACAATGATGCTAAAACTTGACACGAAATAGGATTCTGTACCAGAGGATATTGTGGCGTTGTAGTTTCTTTTGAACTCTCTGAAGTCGAAGTACTTATCTGGTTTCCCGATTGTGCTGGAAATTTGGAGTTATTTTGCCAAAGAGGAGGAGGAGGTGGCCTACGTAAAACGTTATGATAAACATTTTTACAGATACGTATGTACTATTTCATTCTACGCTAAACAATGCACTTACGGTAGTTCTACTGGCACACCCAAAGTTCCTGTTACAAGACATAAAGCTAAAAGTACCTGGAATAAAAACGTAAATGTAAGTGTCTTAAATGAAATTCAACAATTTGGGAAATGTAATAGTTTATACTATTAAAAAAAATACAGAGGAAAAATACTTCATAAATAATCAAGAAAAATAAAATAATATTACTTCATTTAAAGTTGGTTCTTGTCCGATGAAAATTGTATCACAAAATCTTTAAACCGGACACTAAATAGCGCACAAAACACTTAACAAAACACAAACGAAGCTGTCGAACGACGGTATTTTGTGCGCTATTTAGTGTCCGGTTTAAAGATTTTGTGATACAATATTACTTTACTAAAATAAATTAAATGTATTAAATTAATGTAGGTGTACTTACATAAATTATGTTCATGATGAAGTGTTAAACTTGTAGTGAAAAATGATGAATACCTGATGCCATCTGCATTTATAATTTTTTTCTTAACAAAAAATGGCGACCTTCACATACTGGTTTCTGTAGGAAATTTCTCCGGTGATATTTTATTGTTCAAGAACTCGCACATTTTTTCAGTACATAAATTAAATACGAATTTTCAAATTGGAATAATACAAACTGAACTGCTGAAATGTTTTCTATTTGCTAACTTCGATTGTCGACCTTAGCACTAATGCCTGTACTTTACATTTAGGTATATATAAACAAAAGTTTTTAACTGTTCTTTCCCGTTTTTTTTTACATAACATATCTTTATAAACTCTTAACGTTCCTGAAATATTTTCTGTTTCCTGAAACTGAAATAAATATACTGTATAGTTTGTGTCATGCTTTGAAAAAGTTTATTAAAAATTTTTGTATCAATCTACACGAAAATTAAAATGCTTGATACGAAGTCTTCCTCCGCTTCTTTTATGTGTAGGTTACTTTTCTGATGATTCTATGCAGATTTCTCTCTTTTTTCCTAAATTTCTACTTTCTTTGCTATGCCATTCACTATAAAAAAATCTGATGTTTTATTGTCGACTCTTCCACTTTCTTTCATTTCACTCCTCTTCTATTTTTTTTTCTGACGTGTACTTTTGATTTTTTTAAAAACTTAAGACTTGATCTGAGAACTTTAATTTTTGTAACTGCAGCTTGTCTTTTATGTTTAATTCTTCTTAACTCATTGTAGGTTTCTCTTTTTTCTTAAATTGTAATCAAGTGAGTATGCCCTATTCGTGCATAAAATGAAGTTGTCTAAATTATTGACAAATGATCTATCTAATGTGCACGTAAACAACAAATAAATAAAAGCGATATCATATTGCAATTTCCTTTGAATATATTGTAACGATTTTAAGGGTTCTATTAATTTTGATTTTAAAACAAAACACGAAATAGTTAATAAACTAATTTATTTGTTATACTAAATACAACACTAACACTAAGTTATTTACAAGCTTATACATAATTTATTTTAACAGTCGAGCGAAAGTCTAACGCCAACTTTAATGCCGAACTGTCCAACGCCGAATTGTCCCTCGCCGGTCGGCTTGCTTTCTTATAAACCGGGCTCTTTTTTCGAGAATTGCCTGGAAGGCGACGGAGAGTCTAGGGTTGATTCCACCGCTGGCGTGATCTCGAAGCGCCCGAAGTTTCTCGTCTAAGGTGCGTCGGCGGTGACGCATGAGACGGGCTGGCGCCGGAATCGTCACAATATTTATAAAATTAACAATATTCCACATCTTTAAACGGAATATTGTTAGAAATCTTAGAAATTTGTTTTGCTATTAAAGCAAAAACGAACTGCTGTAATGTGCTACTTTCACTGATAGATTCCTATATCCTATTCAGTTAAATAAACAATATTAAGAACAATGTTTAATTCACTATTTTTAATTCACGTTGAATATAGCCTACACTTTTGAAATAGAATTAATGAATGAATTTGCATTATTATTCTTCAATAGCTTTTAGAAAAGTTTGATGTCATTGTAAAGAGGAAAAGAATATTTTTCTATCGATATTGCTAAATGACGACGCTCGTTTCTCTTAAAACGTAAGTAGCTTTTGTCAGATTTCATAGAATCAGTCGAAATGAAATTGAATCAAATGACGTTTACGCATTTATTATAAATAAATTAAACCATACATTTTGTAGATAATACTTTGTATACAGTGAGAATTTTTTCACATAGAACATATAAATTTCCTTTATCCACTATCACATTATTGAACTTTTATCCACACTTATGAAGTGACCTATTATCCACTAGTGGAATAAACTTACTTTATTCCACTAGTGGATAATAATAAACAACGTACCATAGCAACCAGTAGGTATGACAAAGCCTGTCTCGTTTCATTTTACGAATACGAATATTTTTAAATTAAATTTCGCTCATTCTCATAAATGTGGTAATTGTGGATAAAACTTTGTATTGTATGCGTCTTTTAGATGCATTTTATCCACTTAAGAGAATGCTATCTAAAACACTTATACAATAAATAACTAATACAACAGTAAAAGTGAGTTTCTTAAAAAGAACATAGGCTGGAACATGGAGTTTATTCGTTACTATGGAAATCAGTTTTTAATTAAAAAAAAAATATCTCACGGTATAAATATTTTGACAAGATTCAAGATTTGTTTCATCAGATTTAATAAACTATTAATCGAACTAAAATATTAAAAGAATTCTAAAGAGGGAAGTTTTAAAAGTGGATATAAATTTATATCACAAAATCTTTTAAGCGGACACTAAATCGCGCACTATACACTTTACGTTTCACCGTCGTTCGACAGCTTCGTCAGAAGTGAAATGATAATTTAAATTTAATAAAAAAAGACTCTGTTTCAAAATTCTTATCCAATAAATCTTATAGAATCAGTAATAAAAAATCGTATTAAATATTTACAAAATTCAAAAATCCACAATAACAATAAACAAATTTCAAACAAAAAATACATATCATTACCTTACATTGAACCACTATATGACACATTTAAACACATATTCAAAAAACACAATTTAATTTTAGCTAGCAAATCTGTAAATAATTTAAATAGTATTTTCTCAAATTTAAAAACCAAAACACCAAAATTAAAACAACCAAACGTAGTTTATGAAATTAAATGTTTCAATTGTAATTCATGTTATATTGGAGAAACAAGCCAAAATTTTAAAAAAACGTCTAGACCAACATAAATATCATATCCAAAAAAATAATCAAAATCATTCAATGCTTGTAGAACATTCATTAGAAAATGACCATAATTTTGATTTTGAAAATACTAACATTTTATATTACGGGTCTAATATGTTCAATTTTTAACATTTATAATAATAATAATAATAATAATTTTTATTATACCATGCAAAGAAAATAACAGTTCCAGTACAGTAAAGTCACATTAAAAGATTAAGACATAAAAACTTTACAGTTCATGAATTCTTCTACACTATAGAAGCATTTTTACAGTTGGTTCTTGTCCGATGAAATTTGTATCACAAAATCTTCTAAGCGTATATTTGCGCGATTTAGTGTCCGCTTAGAAGATTTTGTGATATAGAAGCATTGTTTTTCTAGAAAGTTCTTCAACTGTTTCTTGAAAGAGAGCAAGGGTTGCTCTCTCCAGCTTATTGGAATTTTATTGTAAAGTTTCAAATGGACATGTTGCGCCTCTGTGGTTGCTATTCTGTGATATGGGATGTTGAAATTTTGGTTTCCTCTCAGGTTGTAGTTGACTTCCTCTCCTCTAGGTTTCAAAGAGGAACTTTGTTTTTTTGCTGCCATCGATTGGCTTAGAATGTATGCACTTGGGAGAGTTAGGATTTGGAACTTTTTGAAGTAAGGTTTACAATGGGTGTCCCAGCTAACACCTGCTATCGCTCTGACAACTTTTTTTTGTAATGTGAAAATAATTTTCGCTTGAGCAGATCTTCCCCATACCTGAAGCCCGTAAATCATTCTTGAATGGAAGGTCGCATAATAAGTTGTGATTGCCGCGTCGGTGTTTATAAGTTATTTTATTCTTTTGATTGCGAATATAGCTTGCGATAATTTGGATGACAACAGATTTATGTGCGCTTTCCACGTCATTCTGCTGTCTAAAGTTAGACCGAGAAAGGGGGCGCTTCCTAAATTTTCAGTTTCACACCATCTGTCACTCGTAAAATTTATTTTTACAGTTTTACTTTGATTTAAAGCTAACTGATTTTCTGAAAACCATTCGTGTGCTTCTCTGAAAACAAGATGGGCTTTTTGTTTCAGGGCTTCCTTATTTTTGTCTCTAACCAGCAACGTTGTGTCATCTGCATACAATATAGTGTATCCTGATAACTTCTCGGGAAGATCGTTTATAAAAACTGTAAAAAACAGAGGACCGAGGAGTGATCCTTGGACTACTCCGCTCGTGTTTTTTCGCAGTTGTGATTGTTCGCCTCTGAAGTCCACCAGTTGTTCTCTGTTATTGAGATAGGATTCTATTCATTTTAAGGCAATACCTCTAATGCCATAATGATGAATTTTATTTAGAAAAGCAGCGTGTTGCATACAATCGAATGCCTTAGTTAGATCGCATAAAACAGCTTCACATGTTTCATGATTTTCCAGTGCTTCACAGACGAAATTTACTATGGAAACTGCAGCGTCAGTAGTGCTTTTTCCTACACGGAAACCATATTGGTTTTCGCAAATACAGTCGTATTTGTCTAAAAATTAATATTCGTTTTGCGAGAACAGCTTCGAATACTTTAGAGAATACAGGCAATATAGATATTGGTCTATAATTATCACAAGAGAGCGAATTCCCTTTTTTTAAAATCGGTACAACTCTAGCTGTTTTCATTTTCTGCGGAAATACACCATCGACTATACATGTGTTTATAATATCCGTAAGTGGTAGCGAAATATGTTCATTTACTTTTTTGATTACTCTGACGTTCAAGCCATCTACATCCGGTGTAACTGATGGGTTAAGTCTGTTGATAACTTTTTCTATTTCATCTCTTGTGACTGGGCTCATGAAGAGTGATGTTCGGCGATTTTTGACTACAAATACTTTTCAGGGAGGTTAAATTAGTTTCTGGCAAGGTCTTGATTATGTCTGGGCCAACATTGCAGAAAAAATTATTTAACTGTTCACTTGATGGTCCTGCTGTAGTGGAGTTCACTTTGCTTTGATTCAGTTCTCTCTTAATAACTTTCCAGACACTTTTCTGTTTGTTATTTGCCTCTTGAATTTCTTTTAAGTTATTTCTTTTCTTTTCATCTTCTGCGTATTTTAAGTAAAACTTTCTGTACCTATTTAATATATTTCTGGTGTCGTTATCACGGGTTTTTTGGTATACCTCGTGGATAAAATGGTAAGTATTACGTATTTGCTGCAGTTCATAAAATATGTGAATGCAATTATTATTACTTTTAATCGTCTTGACAGGAAAAGATGACTCAAAGAAAGTTTTGACTGTTTGAATGAAGTTGTTGTATTTCAAATTTGGATCTTGTTCGGTGTATACGGTATGCCAAGATTCTTCAGTAAGTAATTTACTGAATTTGTCATATGCTTGTCGTGAGAACAACCGTCTTTTTGATGAGAAATGATTGTCCTTGTAATTACATGTCGATAACATCTGTGCGTCATAATCTGAGAGCCCTGCTGGAAATGAAACCGCCGTAGAGTCATGGATGTTTATAATGTTCAAATTATTTTTAGATTAAAAAATAAAAATAAAAAAAAATCAAGTTACTTTTTCAGTTTCCGCTGACAACCTTGTTTATTTTTCACTTCTGACGAAGCTGTCGAACGACGGTGAAACGTAAAGTGTATAGTGCGCGATTTAGTGTCCGCTTAAAAGATTTTGTGATACAAATTTCATCGGACAAGAATCAACTGTAGATATAAATTTAAGTAAACAAATTTGTATATATGTAATTTAATTTCTACAGGAAAAGAACTCTTAGAATATATTTATCAAAAATAATTTAATAATAATAATAACAAAATATTAGTCGAACTTGTTTTTGTAAGAGAATAGAAAAATTCTAAAGAATTAAAGTTAATTAATTTGTATATAATTTAATTTCCACATGCAAACAACAAACCTTAAGAAATATTTATTAAAAATAATTTCATTAATTGAATTTATAAATAATAATTGTTTTATTATATTTTTTTGTAAAATTAATTTATAATTCTAACCTCATAAACGTTACGTTAGGTTTAATTTTAATACTAAATTGATTTGAGACTTAAAACACAAACACGAAATACTTTATTTACCACTATTACACAACGATGCTAAAACAGTACACGAAATAGGACTCTGTGCAGAAAGTGGAGTTGTAGTTTCTTTTGAACTCTCCGAGGTCGCTGTATTTATTTGGTTTTCTGATTGTGTTGCAAATTTTGAATTATCTTCCCGAATCTTGGCAAGGAACTCCTCGAGAGGAGGAAGAGGAGGTGGCCTACATAAAACAATTATATTTATAGATATACGTACATGTAATAACGTACTTACGTTAGTTCTACAGGCATGGCCAAAGTTCCTATTACAAGGCATAAAACCAAAACTATCTGAAACAAAAATGCGGATGGAAATGTGCATAATAGTCTCCAATCAAATTCATCAATTTGAGCTCATGCAGAATACATATTTTGTACTATAATTGTAATTAATACGACCTATAGAGGAACGTTAATTTTCTTCTATTAAAACAAATAACCAAGGAAATATATTTAGTAATAAATAACCAGAGAAAACTAATCACTTCACTAAAATCAAGCAAATTTGACACAAATTAAATGTATTAAATTAATATACAATTACATGTTTCGTATTCATACTGAAATGTTATAGGTGAATGCACGCGCAACGTAAAATGTGAGTATATATATGGTAAGTGCCTACCATCTACGTACATTTATAGGTATTTTTTTTAACAAAAGATGGTGTCCTTCGTACTTACTTGTTTTTTTGTAGGCAGTTACTCCGACATTAATTTTATTGATCAAGAACTTAGGCAATTTCAACTTGAAATAATGCAAATCTACTTCTCAAATATTAATTTTTTTGTTGACCTCGATCGTTGACCTTAACACTAATGTGTAATGTCAGTACCTCTTCGAATTATCGTTTTGATTAAAGATAATTGGAAGCGCCTCGAACAATAGTTGCTTATAACATGTGTTTTTTTAAAAATGCCATAAGGGGTGGCTGTGGAAAAAAAAATTCATGTCTTAGCTCCATTCATTTACTTTAAATTTTCAGATTTGGCATATGTTAGATGCCAAGCTACGACATGAGTTTTAATTTTCATGGCCAACCTTTATGGCATTTTTAAAAAAACACATAGTACATACATAGGTATAAAAAATAGGTAATTGACAGCAAGTTATAGAAGTTTTATTCTTTTAAACCTCTACTATTTTGTTCAGGGCTTCATGGAGTCAATCCAAATGAAATAGAATCAGGAAAAAGTTTACACGTTTGGTATAAACAGTCAGTAAACTCGTGCATTTTGAAGACAAAATTCTGTACTGAATTATTTTTGCAAGATTTGCAATTTGTTTTTTATAAATTTTAATAAATTTAATCAAATAAAATAAAAAATAATACTATCTACTAAAAGATTAATTGAACTATTTATTATTTATAAGAGAACAAAAGAATTATAAAGAAAGGAAAGAAGAAAAATGATGTAAATTAATACAAAAAATATTTATTAAAAATAATTTAATTAATTTAGAAATAATATCTGATTGATAGGATATTTTTTCTTATTATATTTTTTATATTGTTACACTCCGTGAAGTAAATAGTATTTTTAGACTGGTCGCGCCACCTATGATGCAGACAAGATTCTAGCATTTTCCAGACTCGCACCGAATGGTCGTAGAACTTGTTGGAGTGTTCGAGTATATTCGCCTCTATTCTAGAAAGACTGAAGTACCTTATACCGGGTGATTTTTTAATTTTTTTATTCTCTTGCCATGGAATTTGAACAGCATGTCGTAGCTTTACTGTAAAACAGCATAAAGGAATGCAATGACGTATTTTTCACTTAAGCTAAGACATGCCATCCAGATCTCATAGCAAGAGTTGATAAAAAATTTAAAAAATCACTCGGTATAAGCCTGCCGCGGCGGGATATTTAAGTCAGTTATAGGTAGTTGTTAGCCGAGTGGTTAAGTCCACTGGAAACGGGCGTGACGCTCGGCCGGGCAACTATTACGTTGTGGGTTCGAATCCCATCCTGGTGCATATGGGTTCTATGTGAGAGATAGAGTGCTTATGCGTTGGATTGTGTTTCGGATTCACACCGGCTCCTTCGAATTGGGTTTTCTGCGTTTCCGCAGTTTGTAAGGCGAATGCCGAAGGAGAAATTAACATCTAAGTCGGTCGCAGCCGCCACCCCTCCTAGACAAACTCTGAGCTTGGAATAAAAGTGGGTGAAAAGAGAAAAAAAAGCGATGTGTGTAGCTAGCAAATTAATATAACGATTAAGTTAGAGAAATATTATTTTGTTAGACAAGTGTGCAGCTGGATATTATTGTGCTTTCATTGTGTTAAGTGATCGTAGACATTAAAGTGTTTTTAAAATAAACAACGATTACAATTTGTGAACCCCAAAGTCGTAACAATATAAATAATTTATAGCTGTGTAACGTTAGATTTCGATTTTAGATTCACACATGTATCAATACATTATTGTTATGAAACTTTACACTAAATAGGAGTATAGTTATATTGTGGAATTGCAGTTTCCTTCGGGCTGTCTGAAGTCGATGTATTTACCTTATTTGTTTTGAGATATTTTCCAGATTTTTGGCAAGGAATGCCTTAAGAGGACGACCAGGAGGAGGTGACCTACAAAAAAAAAAAACAATTATATTTATAAATACAGCCTGTTTCCATGAAGATGCACCAAACTCGGTATGTCAGTAGATATCATGAAAAGAAATAAAAGTTTTCTCTAATTTTTTTTTAGTGAATAAGTTTTGAGAAAATCGAAGGGAAAGCAAAGTCGCATATTTTTAGGATGGACTTTAAATTAGAATGAATGGATTGATACGCATTCTCATATGAATCGCTTTATTGCATTTAGAACGGCGCGCCAGCTGATTCGGGAAAACACATTTGCCGTCGTGGTTGTTGGAAATCAATAAAAATAATAATTAGTCGTTTATTTTCGATTCTCCATTTAATAGAAATTTTCTAATTGTTAGTTGAAGATTTTTAGGATTGTTCAAACATTTAGTAGTTTGCGCTTATTTAAGAATTTATTATTCACAATCAATGATAAAACCGTTCGTAGAAATTTAGCGCCCAAGTGCCTGGTTTTACCCAAAACATTTCGTTCGCCGCACTACCCCAATTAAGGACTTTATGGTATTTTTTGTGTGAACATTTCTTGTAATAATAATAATGTAATAAAGAGAAATGTTTTTATTTTTAAGATTCGACAAATTTTATTTTAATAACAATTTGTAATGTGCGACAACAATCCATACTTAATGCACATTTTTGCATAGCCCTACATTTGTAATTTATTATTAAATTAAATAAGTTTAAATATCCACGCGATTTCACAGCTGCTGATACAGTTGAATGACCGAGCGAGTGAGTCGGTCAAGGGCAAAACAAAATCTAGTCATAAATTTCTTCGCTGTTTATGGCTGGCTTTATTGCCCCCCTGCAGCTGTGTGCCATTCATAATGCAATTTAGATCGCCGGTTTTGTTTTACGGTTTGTTTGGATTCCGCGCGATACAGTATTTCAACAAACATCGACTCCAAATTATGCAAATTTCAACTTGCTCCGATTAAAAATTTTATTAAGATATTTTGTTTGAAATAATTTCAGAAATGTGTCCCTCAAGTTTGATGCATCTTCAATGAAACACCCTGTATGTATATTTCTTTCTATGAAAAATAATAAAATACTTACGGTAGTTTTATAGTCACGCTAAACTTTCTATTACAATGCATAAAATAAAAAAAATAAAATCGAAAATGGAAGAATATGCACGACAGTTTTAAATAAGATTCAACAATTTTTGAGCTATTGAAAAAAATGCTGAACTCGAAGGCCTTAAACTTTAGTTAAACTTTAGTTAACTAAAATGATTAGAATAAAATTATAGTTAATTAAAAAGCGTTTCTCAAAAGACAATTATCTCAAATGTATTCAGACAATCAGTTAGATATTAAATCACAATTTTAGAAAATTGCAAAGTAGTATTGTTTTAAATTCTTTCTTTTGGTTAAAAGTTTGTAAAATTATGTATCAAGAAATACGAAGCAAACGCATTTTTTAGTGATGATGAAAACATTTTAAAAATCCAAAATCATGCCACCATTCTTATAGATATTGTAATGATTCGTCGACACCAGCCGGCGTCAGACTGTCTCTCGCGTCACAGCCGTCCAGCCAACGCGCCTTAGGCGAAAACCTTCTGCAGACAGCCTAGAGAATTCCGGCGGCGGAATAAAACCAGACATTCTGGAACCATTCAGGAAAGTTCACGTACAAACAACCCCGGCTTATACATATAAAAACGGCAGCCGGTGAATGGGAGACAATTCGGCATTGGACAGTTCGACATTAAAGTTCGCGTTAGACTTTCGCTCGGCTGTTAAATAAATTATTGTTATAGTGTAAGTTATAAATAAATTGGTATTGCTTTTAAATAAATTAGTTTATTAATTATATCGCGTTTTGTTTTAAAATAAAAGTTAATAGAACCCTTAAAATCGTAACAATATGAACAGAATCAGCTCATCAGACTAGCTCCTTCTATAGTTTTAAATATTTTAGAACAAACTGAAGATATTCAAGCAATAAATAGAAATGAGGCCTTGTCTGCATATAATCAACTTTTAATTGCCTTAAGTTTCCTCGTAACTGGATCTATTCTGTAGGATGAATGTTATTAAATGTTTGCTCAGTTTTTCCATGTGGAATGTTCTTGCCATGTTCTTCTTGCATTCGGCGATGTTTCTATATTATATTTTGTATAGATATATGCTGTTCTCTGTAAGGAAAATTTGCAGTTCTTTTCACATCCTCTGGACTCAATTAATTTTTAAATATTGTAAGCGAAAAATTACGTGATTTTTAATAAATTGTCGAGAACTTCCAATATAAAATTTTATTATATTTAAAAGATATTTTTAATTATTTTGTTCGTTAATTGATCAGATGTTGGACAAACTAAAACTCGCAATTTTAGTTTAATTAATGTATAATCACCATTAACTTACACGTTTGACACATCCGACAAAAATATAAGAAAAAACACTTTACATATTTTGATGCCCAAAAGATGACACATCTTAGCATATCAAAGCAGAATTCTGAAGTTTATGGCGAGTCGGCTTTGATTACAGTGCAACCAACCTCTGGATAGTTATTTCAGCTCTGGTTAGAGATCCCTATCAGCAGAAGATACTCGAGGAATACAATTGCAATTAAATACGACATGCTGCAAACTTTAGGACACGTTCCTTGTATTTTCCTAAATAGAATGAACAATTTATTCAATATATTTTCCGACTACTTCCATAATTTCACCTGTGGTTAATAAATTAATCACACATTATGGTCTTCATGATACTTGACTCTCAGCACTCTTCTCCTTTTGAATTTTTGATATAGTATATCATGTGGCACTGTCTAAATCTAATAATTATCACGACACTAAATTCACAGCGAACTCTGCATTAAGATTTCCATTATTACTTTGCCTTATTTAACTTTACTCTGTCATTTTTTTATGAGACTACAGTGTTCAATTTTAGTAGCACATACGAGGTGCTGTTCTTAAGTTCAGAGATCTTACATTAAAGAATTCTTCTGTCCAGGTTCCAATTTCAGCAGTTGCTTTTAAACCATTTGAACATTCGAATATTCGTTCTTGATTTAAAGTTTAATCGTTAAAGGCGTCTTTTAAGAGAGTGGCTTTCTACTGTAAGTTTTGGGATTGAAAAAATCATCACAAACTTTTCAAAGTCATTTAAAAAATCGCAAAAGATGTGACAATACTGGCAGACGGAAAGATGTCTACTAACACTTGAAATATGATTTGTGAAAGTACCTACCAATAAATTTTGACTGAGAAAGAATGACTGATGTTCTCTGCGTCGCTTAGGCTTTGTTTATAAACCAAATTCGCGCTTCTACTGAAACTTATCAAGAAATCTCGGAGTTTTTCAACATTACCTTGTATGTCAATGAATCAATATTTCTTATCTCAACAATATCCATTAATATTCACAGTGCAATCTGACAAATATTTATTAATCGCAGTAGCTCATAACATAATCTATAAAATAATAAGAAAAAATTTACATAAATTCTCATAAATAAACTCGGAAATCACCCCGGGGCTATTATATGTATGTATGTGCGATGTTTTTGTATAAATACTTATTAGGATATTTCTCACAAGACTTAATCGCTACTTAATTACAAACATCTCAAGCTAATATGAAGTCGGCGAAAATATTCTATCAATTAATTAAATGAGTATAAAGTTTTGCATTACATTGTGTTCTAATTTATAATACTGCTTCTTTGCTCTAAGATTTAAATTACTGTTTTGCAGCCTTTTATATTCAATGTTTACTAATGTAAACATTAAATTAACGGTTTTTTTTATGATAATGAAGTAAGAAACGTTTACGTGAAAACGTGTTTTAATGCAAATGTGTACAAATATGAAGTAATTAATAAATATTTTATGATGAATGTGTATACTATAGTATTTATTACTTAATCGAAATGCAAATGTATTTTTTCATCATTTAAAGAAGAATGTTCGTCTAGTATCTAACTGCTAGCTTCGTCAGAAGCTGTCGAACGACTGCGAAACGTAAAGTGTTTGTGCGCCATTTAGTGTCCGTTTAAAAGAGTTTGTGATACAATTTTCACCGGACAAGAACCAGCTTTAATTAAAACCTTTGGTTTCTAATATCAATCATGGAGCAACTTACCAAAAAAAAAAAAAAAAAATACCTATAATATGTTGTTTTTTGAATCAATGGTTTGTGAGATATTTGAGTTTAAAATATCAATAAAAACACAAAAATGTCACAAACGGAAATCAGGAAACAATGACATTTCATTATAAAGATCAATATACAGGTGTTCCATTAAAAAAAAAAACTAAAATTGTATTATTTTTTCCACTTTAAGATGCGATTTTGTTTTTTTGCACTAAAAGATGATACGTGTATAATGAAAATCACGGAACTTGAGCTCTGCGTAATCAATCGCCGAAGTTAGAACCGACAATTATTTCAATATTATTTCTTTGTTAACGGTGAATGAGAAAAAAGGACGGAGTTATGATTCATAAGTCTGATGATGCAACACCAGACAATGACGCAGAGCTCTTCTCTTATGAATACAACAATAAAACCCTACACTGCATTGCATTTAAAGTTTTTCACTTGCTGTAAAAGTAAAACCTTTAAGTAAGGTGCAAAATATTTTAAAAAAAAGTTATACATGTATTTTGTTACACTGTGACCTGTATTGTAGTAAGAGCAAAATTGAGCAATTTTTAAAGAAGTACTAATAATAATAATAAGCTAATAATAAGCATCTTGCTATTAACGTTTAATGGTTATAGAAAAAACTTGCTTTTTAAATAAATTATTAGATCTTACTAATTTTTTTTTTGTAATTTAGCAGACGAGTGATAACTGGTTATATCATTTTTTTGCGATGCACTATTTGAATGATCTGTAAGTTGTCAATTACAATTTAATTTACTAAATTAAACGATCAAACTAAACTAAATTAATTTTTATATTTAACAAAATGAATTCAAATAGGTTTCCTCCTGCTTAGATGCAATATTATCAATTAGCTAGCTACTTATGTTGCTTCCAAGATTCCCTGTATATTATCAAATTAAGGGATAACAGTTTTCATTAAGCAAATTAAAGAAATTAATTCATTAAGTAATTAAGAGTAATACCCCGTTCACAATCACTTAACGTAACGTAAATTAATAATTTGACTGTTTGGTAATGTAAACGAAGTAATTCTAAATTTAAATGATTAAGGCCCGGTCTTTTAACTTCCTTTTAAGTTACTTGTAAATTTATCTGTCTTGTAACTGAAAAATCTATCATTTAGCTGCCTATCAAGCATTATGCATCTCTTTCGGATTAACTAGACGAGTGCATCTATCTCAATCACATGAATACGCGTTGCTATAGCAACCAATTTAATGTTCATTTTAGTAAAAAGGAAGTTTGCAAGGAAGTTAAAAGACCGGCCCCACTGTTCATAATTAAACACATTAATTAGTTTCAGTTTAGAATTTTAAGTATTTACATTAAAACAAAGCGCTTCAGGTTAATTTTGTTACGTTAAGTTATTGTGAACGCTGTATAAGAAATTTTTCTTACTTCCATACGTAGACTTTAAAAGTCTTTCGACTCTTTAAATTTTTAAAGTTTTTCCTTAAGAAAGTCTTAAAGAATGAATGAATAGTTTACTTGAATAACTCTGCACAATTCACAGTCCGTAAATATGTAGAGCTATTTTTTTTTAAATAGAATCTGTAGCGTTAGATTTTTCAAAGCGCAACCCGAAACAAAGTTTGATAAACTTTTTAAATATGTAAATATCATCAACATTAACGCTACAAATATAAACTTTCTACAAAGACTTAGTATTCAAATACTTAAGAAGTTGTCGTCCTTCATGAATTCCATTTCTGAATTTTCTGACAATAACACGATGTTGTTTAGGTCACGTTTGCTTATATTTATTTGCAAGTTGCACACTGAAGCAGTGGTTTCTTTATTATAACCTTAGAGGTGCTTGGAGCTTGTGTTATCCATTCAAAATGAAAGCAGTAAGTAACAAAAAAATTTTGGATTAGTTAAATAAATAAGCATATATTTTTTATTTTTAATAAAGTTTCAGATATTTTTGATGATGTTATTCTTAATGGCATCAATAAGTTTTGCCTACAAGCCGAAGCGAGATGTTTTGTAAGTATTCATGTAATTTTTTTTTCGCATTTCATACATTAATACCATTTTATCTACGACCACTACTGTAAATGACGAATTACGTACAACACATAAATTAAGTAAGCGGGTGTTTACAAACGTCGTGCGTAAAGTAACAAAAACGCATCTACTTTACGCACGTTTTTAGTTAGATCTACGTAGCCGCATCACATTAGATTGACAGTCGTCGAAATTGCAAGTGTCATTGCTGATTATTTTGAACTTGAATAATAAGGTAATTTTTGTGGTCGTAGATAAAGTATAGTACAAAACTCGAGTTGTAAAGCAATTACGCACTTGTGGAATTACTTGCATTCGCCGCTACGCGGCTCATGCGCAATTTTTCCACCGTGCGTAATATGCTATTTACAACTTTCGTTATGTAATATACTATTAATATCTTCAAAATCGGGATAATGGGATACTTTACAACATAGCAACCATTTCTGTATAGCAACGTATTAACTGCTATTATTTTTCGTCCATCAATTGTGACAATTATTAATGTGACAGTGATACTTATAGTTAAATGTTACTCCTAATAAAATCAGTTTTTGCATGAAATATATATGCAACTCCTTAAAAAAGTGTTCTCTAAACTCGTATGGGTTTTAAAGTTACTCGCTCGTACTTAAACAAGCCAAACTCATTTAGTAAAACTAAACTTTTCAATACATGCTGCATAATATACTAATAAATTTATAGATCAGCATTAACTAACGCAATATGCATAGAAAACGGTTAAGAGTAATTTTTATGCGTTTTTGAAAGATCCCGAAAACTAATTTCAATAATGATATCGAATAGCACCTATCATAATTCTATTGGCGACTTAGTTTTAATTGAAAGGATCATTACCACGGTTAGGCGGATCGGATTCCGCTCGCGCTAGCAAGAGCGTCACATCTAACTGCACTCGATACGAGAATAGCAAATAATCGCATGCATAATTTGCAATAGCAAAGAACGTTTAGTGTTTAATTTGGTTTATTTAATTTTTAATTCGGAAATACGAAATTTTGTTTAAATTTAACAATTTCTTGCGCGATGAAATTAAGATTTCGTCCGACGCTTATGGAGAAATGAGCCAGCGCAATGATCGTACATAAACATGCACAGTAAAGCCGCGACCCAGGCGGACTGTTGCAAGCGGAATCTCATCCTCCTAACCCTGATCATTACATAACACGAAGGCTCAGGTGTACATTCTCAGTTTAAATTTAAGCTGAAGCTAAAACCCATAACAACGATTATTTCAACAATTGTTGCTAAGGGTTTAAGCTCTGGCTAAGCTGAAATTGTACGATGGGATTCAAATGTATTCGTCCCATTAGCAATAAACCTGATATTTTGGTGTGTGAATACATTTGGACCACATTGTACAACTGGGCCTCAATAAAAAAAGGAAGCCATTAATAAATCATTATTTAAAGACTTAATCCATTAGTATTTTTTAATATTTTAAGGAAATGCTTGATTAATTCATATTTTCTTTGCACAGATTAAACTTGAGTAACAGAAAATTCCGTGAAATTACAAAGCGCAATGCCAATGCACAAGGAAGAAAATTGCCGACACTTTCCTGTCAGACCATTGCTTCTTGCTCAGGATAATTCAAAGAGGATAATAATGAATTTTCTCTGTAACACTAAAGCCCAGTTGTACAATTTCAGCTTAATTTTAAGCCGAAGCTTAATGCCGTAATGACAATAATTGTCGAAATAATCCCGGTTAGAGGTTTAAGCTTCAGCTTAAATTTAAACTTGGCTCTAATCATTTAAATAAAACAGGAACACAAAGTAAATGCTTTTATTTTTCTACAGCTCAATTTAAAAGTCACGCACTTAAATTTAATTTAATTTAAATAAAATGCATGATTGACAGTCGTCCACAACTCACTTAGTCCTTTCGCAAATATAGAACATACCGTTATTATTGTTTGATGTGATTGCTTGATTTTTAAAATTTTGCATTAAAAATTTAAGTTCTAGTTTCTTTTTCTATCCATGGGTATGGTTGTCTACATTTTCATTTTCAGAAAGAAAATCTCTATTAAAAAGGGTAAAAAAATTAATAATAGTGCAATTTGAAAACAAAAAGTTGATTGTCATCTGTCAAAAAACAGAACTCGATCCGAATTGTGGCATTTTTAAGCGATTTTGTTTGACTTAAAAAGTAAGGAAGTTATAGCACCAAAGGTTTTTCATATTCCCCCGGTATAATTAAAAAAATTAACGAGGAAGTCAATTTGCACTCTATCGATAGAGTTAATTATTCACGTTTTGCGTGACATATTAGCTATATTAAGTCCAGATTTACATAACATAACTTACGTAACCGGAGAGATTTTACAAAAATATTTTTCATAAGAATTTACCTAATAATTGATTATTAAGTACAGCTTCCCAGGAAACGTGAGATGCAATTCGTGAATGATAAATGAATGATTACCAGTAATTTGCGTTGATGTAGTTTAAATAATATTTACTAGAAATTATGGAATATATATGAAGAACAAAAACAAAAAAGAAATAAAACTTTCCTTGTTCATCTCCATTAGGGCTTGCCACAATCTTATCTTTTTTAAAAAATTAAAACAAATAAATATAGAATAGGCAAGGTAACCGTTTGTTAATGATATTATTTGATTCTGATTTTATTTTATTTATTTTTTGTCCGCATAAGATATTTGCCATAGGCGTTGTAATTTAATTTTTAATTTAAATTCTAAATGCATTTGATATTTTTGTGTATTGCCATAGCAAAGTGCTTTTTAATGATTTTCAAACCTCTAAACTATTTTATATTAATTTCTAATTTGTCAATTTTTAAATATTATTTTATTAAAAAAATGAAAAATTGTTAAAACTTTTATATAAGAAAGTAGACTATGGTATGTATAGGCATTTTACTAAGGCCCAGTTGTACAATTCGAGTTTAACGTTAATCCAAAGCTTAAGCCCTTCACAATAACATGGTTGTAATGGACGTTGCTATGGGTTTAAGCTTGGCTTAAAGTTAAACTCGAATTGTACAACTGGGCCTAAATGTGTTCTGTAAAACTTTCACATACAGGGTGGGAAAAGTAACGAATCAACACCATGCGGCACTATTCAGGAATACCCTCTGAGCATAAAAGAAATTCTATTTGGTGGTTTCTTAAAGAACAACAAGTGTCCTCAGTACATCGAAAGAAGTCGTCATTAATTTTTATTTAATATAGCATACGTTTAGTTTAGGGAAAAGCATTTCATTTATATCATACTGCCTATACTCTGTTTATTCAAGAGATATTGTAAATAACGAATTGGTATTGTAAATAACGACTTAAATAACGAATTGGTATTGCTTAATTTGACTTCGGGAGGAAAACGAGTGAGGCAGTATCACAATGGAGAAGGAAGAGATCACGCCAGCTCCGCTACGTGTCATTTACTTGATTTTATTACTATATCTGTTGAATAAACAGACTATAGGTACATACAAACGGTTTTTCAGGAAACGATGTTTTATTAATGTTATTAAAGTGTGTAGTGTTTTCGATAAATTATACTTGACAAAGAATAGATTGTAACACGCCGACGTGTCACCTTGTTTGTTGACTTTTACGGACAACTAAATAACCAATAAAACTGTCCAAACAATAAACAAATTAAACTTATTGCCAAATTAAATAACTGGACCGACAATGTGTACTTGCGGAGAAATTCCAAAGAAGGGCCACCCAACGGTTTATTACTGCAATTGGTCATGCAATATCCCTATCTGTCTACAACTACCTAAATTTATTGCCGGCGCTAAAGGGACTACTCACTGCCCTAGTTACTTGTCTACGGTTGAACGACCCCTTTTGGACCTTGCGATAAAACTTCACCGTTTAAAAATGGCTCGTGATAACTGCAAATCTGGACTTACGTTGTTGTAACTCGGTTCTTTTGGTGCGTCGGTGGATAACTTGAGAGATCAAAGGAAATAATTACGTTTAAATAAGAATGCGGTAGTTAGATTCAATTAATTATTTATTACAAAAAAAAGGTAAAAACTCCTTGTACCAGCCAGCCACTGAGGGATCTGATACAATGTGCGAAAAAATCGTTGCGTTTAAACCAATACAAAAACAAAATTGCGATTATCAGAAAGTACAGTAGAATTCGCTTAACAGATTTCACTTTCGAATATCGGAGCGACCTAACTGACTTCAAATCACACAGTTGGTGATTTCGTACACACGCAAATAGTTGTTGGAGAGCTCTGCTCCTTATTTAAATTAACAATTAAATTAAGTTCAACTTAGATTGGTCTTAGTACTAGTGTTTGTCACTTCAGATCGTACTCTAAGACTCGTTGTTCGCAATCAACCAACGCACAGTGTAACACAGTGGGTATACATTGTATTTCATTAATGGAATTAATTAATTAATTAATCAGACGTTCTGGAGAAGTATGTGATACAAAATGCCGCCCTCGGCGATCAATTTGCAGGACAATCAATAGCAATCACCAGTTTTTCAGGGACTCCTTTCGGAGGTGATGGGAAAATCCTATCGCTAGCTAAACGAGTTAATTGAGGTCGAATGGGTATGATCTTTTCTCGCTACGTCCAATCGCCTTAAGAGGGTGGTACTATGTAGAGTTGCAGACAGAAAATTTCGGATGTCACTGTCATTCCACTGACGTGAAAGTTAAGAAATTCCTATATGTATACTTCAGATGAGTGACAGTGACATCCGAAATTTTCTGTTCGCAACTGTACTCCTTTTTTCAAATCCCTCTTCGTCGTTTTTTCGTGGGCTAAACCCATCTAACTAATTTATTGCGCAATGGACCCGAATGACTGTTTTCGGCACTCCACTGTGGGTGGTTATGGCCTTTCAGTCTCTCGGCAAATCGTTTCTAATTAACCTCAAATCTCTCGGCAAAGACCACAGTTCGGTTCACACACTGGGTGTGAGAGAAACTCTGTTAAGAAGATGGCTATGAATAGTTGGTTCAAATTGTTCGGCCTCGTAATTACGAATTCGTAATGAGCAATTAAAATTACTGACGACAACTACGTCAATTAACGTGCTGCTATAAGCATTGATTCGGGTCGGTTCGTCCATAATCTGAGTAAGGCCATACGTATTTGGCTATCAAACTCTTTGCTACGATCACACACATCTACTATAATAATAATTGTTATACTAATAATATTGTTTTTGATTGCTACGAACAATTATAATTCTATTATTGTATTTACATATAGTCTTTAAATTTTCCATTAACTATTTGCAATTTGTATTGGCCCTTTATTTGCATACTAAGGCCCGATTTTACAATCGTCGGATAAGCACTATTATTGGTATATCCTGTGGTACAACGTGACGTAGGTGTGACGTAGATATGGAGGAACATTAAAGGATATTTGGCGCACAGTTATTCCGTTCTTATTCCACGATTGTAAAATTGGGCCTAAATATATTAAGTAAAGTTTAAAATAAAATAATGAATAATAATAAAAGATTAAGTGAAGTATTTCTATAAGAGAACAAGTGAATTAAAAAAAGGAAAGAAGAAAGTATTAAAATGAATGAAAAGTAAAGTAACAGGTACTTGTGTTAATATAAAAAAGTGTATACCTACACAATCTAATTCTGTGCAGGAAAACAAGTTACTGAAACGAAAGAATTGTTTATTACAAATAACTTAAGGTCTGTTTGAACCGCGAGTTTTGACTAATTCCCAACCGCTCAAAACATGCACTCATCAGAGTTGTACTTCTCAAAGGAGCTGTTAAAATAACTCACTACTTCGAACGGTTCTGAACTGGTCAAAACCTGCGGTTCGAACAAACCTTTAATTAGTTTAAAGACAATTTCGGAGCATTTTATAGACTGGACAATCTGCATATACTTATTCTTTGTATTTTTAATTTATAAATTTGGAATTATAGATAGTACATTATGTTAAATTATAATTCTTAATTCTTGCTTCCACTTGAAGTTAATTGATTTGAAAATTAGACAAGCACAAAACAAGAAACAGTCTCCAGTACGATTTATTTACCACTATTGCACAATGATGCTAAAACTTGACACGAAATAGGATTCGGTACCAGAGAATATTGTGGCGTTGTGGTTTCTTTTGAACTCTCTGAAGTCGAAGTACTTATCTGGTTTCCCGATTGTGCTGGAAATTGGGAGTTATTTTGCTCAAGAGGAGGAGGAGGTGGCCTACGTAAAACGTTATGATAAACATTTTTACAGATACGTATGTACTATTTCATTCTATGCTAAACAATGCACTTACGGTAGTTCTACTGGCACACCCAAAGTTCCTGTTACAAGACATAAAGCTAAAAGTACCTGGAATAAAAACGTAAATGTAAGTGTCTTAAATGAAATTCAACAATTTGGGAAATATAATAGTTTATACTATTAAAAAAAATACAGAGGAAAAATACTTCATAAATAATCAAGAAAAATAAAATAATATTACTTCATTTAAAGTCGGTTCTTGTCCGATGAAAATTGTATCACAAAATCTTTAAACCGGACACTAAATAGCGCACAAAACACTTAATAAAACACAAACAAAGCTGTCGAACGACGGTATTTTGTGCGCTATTTAGTGTCCGGTTTAAAGATTTTGTGATACAATATTACTTTACTAAAATAAATTAAATGTATTAAATTAATGAAGGTGTACTTACATAAATTATGTTCATGATGAAGTGTTAAACTTGTAGTGAAAAATGATGAATACCTGATGCCATCTCCATTTATAATTTTTTTTTTAACAAAAAATGGCGACCTTCACATACTGGTTTCTGTAGGAAATTTCTCCGGCAATATTTTATTGTTTAAGAACTCGCACATTTTTTCAGTACATAAATTAAATACGAATTTTCAAATTGGAATAATACAAACTGAACTGCTGAAATGTTTTCTATTTGCTAACTTCGATTGTCGACCTTAGCACTAATGCCTGTACTTTACATTTAGGTATACATATATAAACAAAAGTTTTTAATTGTTCTTTCCCGTTTTTTTTTACATAACATATCTTTATAAACTCTTAACGTTCCTGAAATATTTTCTGTTTCCTGAAACTGAAATAAATATACTGTATAGTTTGTGTCATGCTTTGAGAAAGTTTATTAAAAATTTTTGTATCAATCTACACGAAAATTAAAATGCTTGATACGAAGTCTTCCTCCGCTTCTTTTATGTGTAGGTTTCTTTTCTGATGATTCTATGCAGATTTCTCTCTTTTTTCCTAAATTTCTACTTTCTTTGCTATGCCATTCACTATAAAAAAATCTGATGTTTTATTGTCGACTTTTCTACTTTCTTTCATTTCACTCCTCTTCTAATTTTTTTTCTGACGTATACTTTTGATTTTTTTAAAAACTTAAGACTTGATCTGAGAACTTTAATTTTTTTAACTGCAGCTTGTCTTTTATGTTTAATTCTTCTTAACTCATTGTAGGTTTCTCTTTTTTCTTAAATTGTAATCAAGTGAGTATGCCCTATTCGTGCATAAAATGAAGTTGTCTATATCATTGACAAATGATCTATCTAATGTGTACGTAAACAACAAATAAATAAAAGCGATATGATATTGCAATTTTCTTTGAATATATTTATAAAATTAACAATTTTACACATCTTTAAGTTTAATATTGTTAGAAATGTTAGAAATTTATTTGACTAAAGTAAAAACGTACTGCTGTAACGTGCTACTTTCACTGATAGATTCCCATATCCTATTCCGCGAAATAAATAGTATTAAGAAAAATGTTCAGTTCATTATTCTTAATCCACGTTGAATATAGTCTACACATTTAAGAAAAAATATATTTTTTTTTAATCTGTATCATGATTTTTTAATAGATTTTAGAGAAATTTAATGTCATTGTAAAGAGGAAAATCATATCTATCGAAATTGCTACATGACGATGCTTGTTTCTCTTAAAACGTAAGTAACCTCTGCCAGACTTCATAGTACCAGTCGAAATTAAATTGAATCAAAGGATGTTTACGCATTTAGTATAAATAGTTAAACCATACATTTTATAGATAAAACTTCATACATAAAAATTTTCGACAAGATTTCCAATTTTTGTTTTATCAGATTTAATAAACTATCAGTAAAACATTAAAAGAATTCTAAAGAAAGGAATGAAAAAAGTATTAATTAAAAGTGGATGTAAATTAATGTATACATATTGCTACGTTATTCGTTTTTGAGAAATTAATTTGTTTATATTTCAATAGCGTACATATTCGTCTACAACATGAAATTGTTTCAGATTCAGATTCAAGTTATAAATCCAGTTAAATCAAATTAGGAATTTGTTCAGTTCCTTACGGTTTTTTTTACACTAAACTAATGTTTTTTATCACTTCACCTTGCGTTGATTAATTTATAATGTCAATAGATATGTTCAAACCCATGCATTTTGAAAGGAAAGAATAAAGTATTAAAAATGGTTGCAAGTTAAAATAAATTATAATATTTATTAAAAATAATCTAATTTATAAATAATAATTTTTTTTATTATATTTTTTTGTATAATTAATTCATAATTCAAATCTCATATACGTTACATTATATTTGATTCTAATACTAAATTGATTTGAGACTTATTCCATTATTCTGTAACTCATAACGACATCGTTAGATACCGATATTCATTAGGTGGTATATTTTGACCAATCAATGCTTAGATACAAAGCATTTCTATGTACTGATTGGTCAAAATATGTCACTTAACGATTATCGGTATCTAACGATGTCGTTATGACTTACAGAATAGGGGAGTTAGAACACAAAACGCGAAATACTTTTATTTTCTTTTATTACACAATGATGCTAAAACAGCACATGAAATAGGATAAGGTGCGTACTGTGGAGTTGTAGTTTCTTTTGAACCCTCTTGGTTTTCTGATTGTGTGATAGACTTGGAGTTATTTTCTCGAATCTTGGCAAGAAGTATCTCAAGCGGAGGAGGAGTTGTTGGTCTACATAAAACAATTATATTTTTAGATATGTGGTATATCTCTCTATGCAAAATAATAGTATACTTACGGTAGTTCTACAGGCAAGGCCAAAGTTCCTATGACAAGGCATAAAACCAAAAATATCTGAAATAAAAATACAGATGATAAATGTGTTGAATCAAATCAATAATTTGAGCTAGTGCAATTAAGCAATTAATATTACTGTTATTAAAAAATATTTTCGAAAGGAAAATGTTTAATAATAGGTTTAATAATAGGGAGTCAAAACTAAAACTAAATTGAAGTTGAAATAAATTAAATGTATTAAATTAATATATGTATACTTACATATTTCATGTTCATATTGAAGTGTTAAAGTTGAGTAAACGCACAACGTAAAATGATGAATAATTGTCTACATCTACATTTATAGACTTTGTTAACAGAAGATGATGCCCTTCACTTATTTGTTTTCTGTAGGCAATTTCTCCCATTATTTTTCAACGTTTTCATTTTCCAATCGTTTCGCAGTACTTTTGATCACGTGCTCAATTCCGTCCACTAACATTCTTATTATAGTGGAAATAATTACGATAATAATTTATTATTCATTATTAATTACTTTCATATTTAATTACTTTGTTTTGTGTTTATTAATTGCGTAACAATAACAAACTTGTTGTCATTTGGCAATAACAAATTAGTAAACATTAATTATCGGCTTTTTACGATAATGAAATATTGTGAGAAACGTTTAAATTTAATGCAAATGTGTACAAATATGAGGTAATTAATAAATATTTTATGTAATCAATTCCTATACTATAGTATTTAGTAATTGAAATGCAAAAGTACTTCATAATTGAAAGAAGAATGTTCGAGCAGTAATTAAGTTGTGTATTATGAATTATGATATAATTACCAGAATATCATTGATAACAAGTAATTCTGAACACTGTCATAATTAATTCTTAACTCCCTTTTACAAAAATATTCAAATAGGTTTCCTCCTGTAACATTATAATATGTTACTAACATGTATATTATCAAACTAAGGGCTAACAGCATTCATTAAGCAAATTAAAGAAATGGTGTAATTAAAGATAAGAAATATTTCTTACTTCCAGAGCAGAATTTAAAAGTGTCTTGACATTTCTAATTTTTACGTAAATTTTTTGCTTAAAAAAGTCAAAGAATGAATAAATGGTTTACTTAAATAGCTCTGTACAATCAGTACTGTACAGCTATTTTCTTTAAATACAATCTACAGAGACTGAAATACCTTCCGCATTATAAAAAAAATAATTAGGTTTTTCAAAGTGCACCAGAAAACAAAGTTTGATAAACTTTTTAAATGTGTAAATATCATAAACATTAACGCTACAAATATTTCGTATTTAAATACTTAAGAAGTTGTCGTCCTTCATTAATTCTATTTATGCATTTTCTGATATTAAGACGATGTTGTTTTGGTCACGTTTGCTTATATTGAATATATTTGAAATTTGCTAAACATGAAGCCAGTTGTTTTCCTCTCACAACTCTAGAGGAGCTTGGAGCTTGAGGAATCCGTTCAAAATGAAAGCAGTAAGTAATAGAAAAATTTTGTATTAGTCAACTAAATGCTTATTTACTTTATTTAATAAAGTTTCAGATATTTTTGATGATGTTATTCTTAATGGCATCAATAAGTTTTGCCTACAAGCCGAAGCGAGATATTTTGTAAGTATTCATGTAATATTTTTTTAATTTTGTAAATCAGCAATATGCATAGAAAACGCTTAAACGTTTTTGAAAGGTCCCGTAAACTAATTTCAATAATAATATCCAATAGTACCAATCATAATTTTATTGGCAGCTTAGTTTTAATTGAAAGGAACATTAAATAACACTAAATAAAAAAAAGGAAGTCATTAATAAACCATTCCATTGATTATTTATCAACTTAATATTAACGTGTAACTCAATCCATCTAGTATAAACATTATTTTTTAAATATTTTGAGGAAATACTTGATTAATTTATGTTTTTGTTGTACAGATTAAATCTGAGTAAAAGAAAGTCCCGTGAAATTACAAAGCGCAGTGCCAATGCAATACAAGCTCAAGGAAAATTTCCCACACTTTCCTGTCATACCATTGCTTCTTGTTCAGGATAAATTCAAAGAAAAAAATTGATTTATATTCGAATGTTTTGCAAATAAATTTGTCTCTACATTCTCGAAATTATTTGTAAATAAATAAATAAAATGTTTAAATTTTTTTGCAATTCTTAGGGTCAGTTTCACAATGGAACTTAAAGGAAACTTTAAAAAAAAGTTACATTCAAATGTGTAGGTAAAGAAATGTGTTTTCATGTTTGTTTTGACATCTGAAAGTGACTTTAAATTTCATTGTGAAACTGGTCCTAAAAATTACTTTAAATTAAAGCCTCCTTTAGCTCTGTTGCGAAAACGACCATTAACCAATTAAAATAAAAAGGGAGCACAACAGAGTAAATGCTTTTATCCATCTACAGTACAATTTAAGAATCACGCACTTTAATATTGTGAAGAGAGGGCTTTAAGAAAACCAACGTCAATCTATTTATATAATTAAAAAAATAAATGAGGAATTCGATATTGCACTGTAACGATAGTTGATTATTATTCACGTCTTGTGTGACATATTAGCTAGGAAATCGAAATTTAGATTTTAATAACAACTCTTACACAACTGGAGAGAGTTGGATCAGAATCTCTTCTCTTCGAAGAATGACTATAACTCGTTATTGTTGTTGTAAACACACTATAGCGTGTAACGTTCACATTTTTCGCTGTCCGTTACATTATTTTTTTTACGTATTTTCTCGTTATTTTGCTGTTGAAATTCAAGTAAACACCGTTTCGTTCATTTAATTAATTTCGTATTTATGACTTTCACACCTCTATATCTCAGGATTAGTGTTTTAATTTCAGTTTGTAATGCGGATTTCCATTTTCTTCTTAAAGTCATTTGTTTTGTTTCGGAAATTAATCTGTAGATGTCGTACATGGTCCTTTGGTTGATTTTATTGATCGATGTGACGTATGCGGATATTGCGTGTAAAATCTTTGACGAGTTTCCGTCCTCCTTGATGATCGTGCGACTTGGGTGTGTGCTCGTACGCCATTGAGACGCGTGGTTTGCGTCTTCAAATTTTTGTGGTTTTGTGAAGCTGAACGGCTTTGAGATTTTCCAGTTTGGCAAATATTTACGTCTCTAGTCTCGTACGCCCTACTGTGTCAACTTTGCTGTCTGTTTTTTCATAACTGCTACCGTTTCCGTTCAAGCACGTATCCGAGCACGTGTTGCGTTAAAGTTCTCGCTCAGGAAAAACTAATAGAAGATTGTAAGTACCCTAGTTGTTTAGGAGAATATTTTCTAAAATTCCTTTTCTCTTTATGTAGAGGTTTTTTTTACTCCCGAAATTGTGTTGAGTTACCGAAGCCGAAGCTTTCCTCCTATCGCACGAGTTTTTATGCGAAAATTCCTTGCTGTTTACGGCGTGTCGTTTGAAGATACTACCGAACAGGAGTTCCTTCTTTTATTTGACGTGGTTGTTCTTGGAAATACATCCAGTATTACGGAGTCGTTTGAAGATATAATTCAACGGTGTCGTAAATGGAACCAAGGTCAAGTTATTACGGAGTCGTTTGAAGATAAGTTCAACGGAGTCATAATTGGAACTCAGGTTAAGCTATCGTCAGGATTGAGTAAGCAACACTCACCATTATTATCGTACCGTATCGTTGAGAAAATTATCGTATCGTAAAATCTATTTCGAGTTCATTAGTTTTGTTCCGAACTGTTTTAGTAATTACAGTTTAAAGAGATTACTTGGCGCTCAACAGCTTTCGTTTTGTCACCTAACGTTTACTATTTTTTTTAATGAATTACGCAAGTTATTTTTTTAAGTATATAGTTCACAGATTTATCCTTCCGAATCCACCTCAGTCTCCGACTAAACTGAGCTATGGCAACCGAACAGGTGAGAATCTACTTACAAAAAAAGTATGTCACAAGCAATACTTGTGCAAAAAAAAGATATAAAAAAATAAACATAGAATAGGTAACGTAGCCAATTATTAAAGGTCAATTAAAAAAAATTTGAAAAATAGAATTAAATTTATTTATATTATTTTATTTTTATTTTTTGGTCTGCATTACATGTTTGTGATAGGCGCTGCAATTTAATTTTTAATTTAAATTCTAAATCCACTTGATATTTCTGTATATTGCCATAGCAAGGTGTTATTTAATGATTTTCAAACCTCTAAACTATTTCATATTAATTTTTAATTCGTCAATTTTTAATATTATATTCCATGATATCCAGTACCTACTTTACTATAATAGAGTGTAAATTAAGATTAAGAATTACTTTTATATTTTTTTCTCAGACAAATTAAAAATAATGGTTTTTCACACAGCTTCTCCAATTGCTTGAAATATTAACGTTTCGCTGTATGTACGTCGACCGAAAATACTTTTTATATCAGTATTTTTTTAGGAATATTGCACGTGAAACGGGAACTGCAAAAGCAAAGTATAAAAACGTCGCTGGGAATCAATATCCAAGGAAACGGAACGTGGTACCACAACGAAAGACTGGAACTATCTTAGGCTGTACATTGGCTTCATGCAATGGTTAAAAAGTTCTTTTAAGTTGCAATTTGATTCGTACTTATGTCCACTATTTTAATAAGTCACTGTCCTACATATCTAATATTACAGCACGTGTTTTTCTGTAATCTAATTTAATATCCATTAATACTCAGAAATTTTAGTATTTCAGAAAATAAGCATCCTTTAAATGATTAATTTTCTGATTTAATTAACGAGTTACAAATCAAATTATTTGTTACGCTAGTACTATATGTCCCAGTAAATTTTTGATAAAGGTAGGCCATGGAAGATAAATTATTACATTATTTACATGAAAATATTGTCTAGTACTTTAAGCAGTTAAGTAAAATTGAAGTTTATTTTCCACATTTTACAGCTTGATGTGTCACTAACTTCAAAAATTGCTTGGTGTTGTAGATTAGACATACATTTACACTTCCATGACCTACCTTTATCAAAAATTTGTGTGGACATATGGTATTAATTGCATCAACGAAAATTGAAAATTAACTTGTTATTTTGTTGGCTATTTGACTTGTAATATATTATCGACAATAAAGTTAAAACAACGTAGGTTGCATGTGCAATTCGTTTCGAAGTGTATCTTTGTGCTTTTTTCAGGATGCAGATAATATATAACTAAAATTAAGGTGTAATGCGTATGTTTTACTTATAATCTAACGTCACATAACCTAAAGTGACATTTGAACTAATGTGACATTGAACTAATAATTGAAGGCCTGCTTAATGAACTTTTTAATTGAACATCTGATACTTACATTAATTGGTAATTATAATCCATAATTCTTCAGGATAAGAAACTGTCAACATACAGTAAAACGTCGATTTTTAATTGAATTTATATCCGATTAATTATAATTACAAATTATGTGATAATAATTATATTGTTTGTGATAGTGAAATTGACCCGTATAGATTATAAAGAAATTATGAAATTGACAGTACGTTTAAAACTTGTAATGACCAGGACGGGAACACCAATTTGATATATTTTAAAAATGAAAATTTATAAACGGTCAAACAAAATGCTGATTCTTGTTTTGTCCGTTTCGAAAGATTTGTTTTTCTCCTCGTTCTTTCTTTTGCTTTAAAGCAAGGATCACTACAGGGTTAACGTAATTCATTCTGATCATAAGTTGACATTTTTTAATGTCGTCCGTCCTGATCCTTCTTTTCTATTTACTTTCTTCGTTGATTCGCTTTTATTGACCACTCTCCTTCTAACTTAGGAAGCATTAAAATTTTCTCGTTTTCTATTAGTCTCAGATTTTTAACTGTTTGAAACTGACAGATAAAAATCAAGACCGACTTAATACCTATAACGAAAAATATGTGTACGTAAATTTCTTACCAATTAGCATACCACCCGGTATATCGAAAAATAAAGGACTGTAAATCGTCACGTGTGCCTTTGATTACAATTTCACTTGTCACAAATATTTGTCAAGAAATGTTGTATATACAAAGAAATGTCGTAAGTACAAAAAAAATGTTGTAGATACAAAAAAGAAATTGTGACTAAAAACTAACCAATGGCCACCACTGTATGTTATTTAGTTTTATTACAAATTAGAAATTTCAAATTATCGAAAAGAAATACTCCTATTTTAAGTTACAGAGATATGCAACTTAAATTTACGATCGGCTAATGTCTAAAGATTTGACATAAATGGTGCACTTGTCAAAGCACAAAGGTGTACAAACATACATCGATGTAATTATTTTTTTGTATTGAGTAGAAACTACCATCTACTTCAAAACTATTTTAGAAGATATTCAGAGTTCAGAATGTCAAGAAAAATTTTTTTTTTCTTAGGAAGGTGAGGCATAAATGTTAATATACTCATCGGATGATTATATTCCGAGAACAAAATTAAACTTTCAAACATATACTTTTCTCTTGTATAATACATAGAATAATTATCTTTCCATGAGTCACATCAAAAGTGTGGGAATAAGAAATATAAATTACAAGGTAAACACATTATTATCTTAACACGTATATAAAAGCACGTCTGCTTATATTTACTCAGAGCAAATTAATAAGTGCGTTGAGTTATATATTTCAGATTCTGTCATGATATACGTAAGTGTTTTACTTTAATTTAAAAGTTGTATAGTGCGCAACTTAAGAGCTTCTAAAATGAAAATTTATTTAAGGTAAATGATAAATTATTTGTTTGTTTTAGTTTCTTATATTTAGTTGCGTAGTAACGATAACTGTCTGCTCAAAGCCATCAAATCTAATGTAAGTAAAGAAGCAAATTTAAAGTAAAGAGTATAAACACTGAACATTTATAAAATGAATTGAATTTTAGGGAATTTATAGCTGAAATATTCAAAAACGAAGAAACCAAGAACGTCACAAATAATGGCAACGGAACAACCATTTCTGCAGAACCAGATAATTCCACGGACATAGTTCCTTACATTTGTACTCAACTCTTGGCTTCCTGCTCTGGTTAACAAATTATTTTATTATTCAATTTATTTATAATAAACTATTTTAAGTGACATCCATAAATGAATTTATTCAGATCTGCTGCTAGTCATAGAAAAGAACTTAATAATAAATTAATATTGTTATCTGAGACGCAGTAATTTTAATAAATTCCTTTAAAGAGAACCAAAATGACTTATTTTTTTCGAGTAATATAAACAGTGATTTAAAAAGGATTTGTAGCTATTTCCTTTTGGTAACGTGTGAATTACGTTTTTAAGGATTACAAAAACTATTACTGGCAATATTTTTTCATAAACTTAGATTTTCTTAAGGTCTATAAAATAACAATGAAATTAAACTTATAAATTAAAGTAAATTAAAGAAAAAAAAGTATAGAAATGTTTACATTCAGTATTTTCCATTTTTGATATCAATTGACGTCAAACTATCGTCATCATTTACTACTAGTGTTAATTTCCACAAAACTTTTGAATGTTCAGCATAGTTGTTTACGAAACAACAAACTATGTATTTATGTTCCTCGTTTGCAACTTAAATCAAGATGTGTCCTCCAAATTGATGGAAATGTGTGTAACACTCAAGCAATTCACCGAAAAGTATTTATAAAATTATCTGTTATGCAAATTACTATTGACACAGGTTATGGGTAAACAAAAATATTAAAATAAAATAAATTCTAATTCAGCATCTTCATTTTTTTGTCTTTTTGTATGTTTACTAGATTCGAAACGCGTCAATAAACAAGCAGATATGTATAGGATGTTTCGAAAATACTGGCAGGACTTCAGAAGGTGTTTCTTGAGTCAACTGGGAATAACGAAGACTTTTTTTTTACTTTAGTTATGATTTCTTTAGTGATGAGAACCGTTAGATATTAAACGTTGTTTTATATGGTAGGGAAGGTGGAGGTAAAGGTACGCACCTAACAGGTTTTTGGACCTACACGAACCTGCTTAATAGATATGGTTGGGAAGAAATGGTGAAATTATAAGTTGATCCTCGGCGTATCATGTGCCGTAGGTAGAAAACTGTATTGTTGACAGAAGCTTCAAAATTTCAATTTTCCCCAAAATTTGTATTTGCGGACGTTTGCCGCACGGGATGGGGCAAAGATACGCACTGCGATTTTCCACCTTTTCTATGATTCTTGAATGAAACAAAAACAAAAACACCGAACTAAAAAATTGATTAGGATTTATTTAAAAAACGAGCCTTATTATAAGTGAAATTACATCACATTGTTCCTGTAAACAGCCTTTTCTTATTACTTTTGAGCTCTTTACTACTAACCTAGTGGTTATTGCTAGAGTATCAACTCTGGAAAATTAAACAACACAAATAAATAGGTACCACCTTAGAATTGTATCAAAACTGAAAGCTGCTAACTTGGTAGGTACCTAAATAACGCTACCATGACTAAGACATCAAAACAACAAGTGCGAATCTTTTCCCCATTTTAATAGCTGCCGAAAAACGTGACTTGTTGATTTCACCTTCGAGAAAACGAAAGAAACTGGCAAAATGATATTCAAGAAGTCGCGTCGACTTTCATAGGATTGGTCAGTATAAAGCCTAATCCTTGCTAGTAGATGAACAGGGGATGCATAAATTGAACAAAATATTAGATGAAAAAGGTGAAAAATGAACTTATCGCATTTTTTGCCCTTGTTTTCCCATTGGAGAAGCACAACTGAACTGAGGTTCGAGCAGGAGGCGTCACCTGCCGCATGGGCTCCTGCAACTAGCGGCGATCCTCTGAAGTACCTGGAAAGCACTCGTACACTGCGTACGCTTTCCTCGCTGCATATCTTTACCCCCACCTACCCTATATGCAATGTACATACCAATTAACACATTGACCTGTTCTAAACATACAGAATATTTGTTGATTCGTTATCATCATATATCCTTTTCAAACTCTTATTGCCGTATTTCTTCAGTATGTCCTAATCGGTTCATAGTCCTCCACAGTTCCTAGATCAAAAACCAGATGCGGTGTCGCGACCAAGCGAAATCGGCTCAGACTCAGTGACCAAATTTTAGGAACATTTGTAAATATTTATTTTTGAAGACAGTTATTCGCACTGCAGTTTGTTAGACGTCCTCGTTTGAATTACATAATTCAGCTCAAAAACTACACTTCTCAGAGAACACGACTTTTGTACTCATCATTGATTCTAGAATCAGCTTCCGAAGACCATCTCTATGGTTCGTAGAACACTCTGTATAGTTTTACAAATGGTAATTAAATAATGGTAAGTAAATAATTAAACTCCGTCAAACGCAGGAAATGAAAAATATGATCAGTATTTTATTCTTTTTTATAAACTATGAAAGAGATTTGTGGGAAAAACTGATACTTATTACATTTCATTACAAAGAAAGAGTAAAACTGAAAATAATAATTTTCTTTTGGTGACAATATTCCAAATCGAAATAGTATCGTATAATACAAGTGCATAAGAAAGCCTTTAAAGCACGCGCGACGGGTTTAAAAGCGCGACGCGCAGCGGAGCGGTTTTAACGGCGCTTAAACGGCGGTGATGTTACGTGCCTTGTAATGTGGCACACACGAAAACAGCAAGTGAATTTTATTTTGAACATTCGAAGAGCTGCAATAAGTTTAAGCAAACTAATGCAATTATGTACAAATTAAAGTGGAAATTTGTTTGAACATTTAATGTAAATATCTTATTTTGAGAGCCTCTATTTATTTATGTTATTATTTCTTCAATTTAGTTCTACATTTTTGTTACTGTAAAGAGTAGGTACGTATTCTAGTAAATGATTCCTGCTCTTCAATATTGTTGTCTAATTATAAAAGTATTGTTCTAAGCTGTTTGTTCTCCGAGTAGGTTTGAAAGTACCTACAGTTCACTTGCTGTTTTTGCTTTTCTGTTATAGGAATAAAACACACGTAACATACATATTCTGTTTCTCTTATCTTATCGCTGTGCCGGTAATATTTATCAAACTAGTGCCTACATCAAAGAAATTGCTTTTAATTTGACTCCAAAGTTATCTTTTATTAACCACAAAATTACCTTCTGTTAACTACAATTCCTATATTATATCAAATATTCTTCATTCTGACATTATTTTAAATAATTTTGATAACATGTGCTATGTTGCCGTAATCAGCAGGAAGAGTAGATTCTCTTGGGACCAAATTTCATTATGGCGCCCATAAGAAAAAATGAACTTGGTGATGATATCAATTTGACGAAACGTGTTATAGCAAAATGGTATTCATCAGTATGTAGAGAATTCAAAAGTGTCTTAAGAAAGTACTTTTATTTTCTTGATATCTCTTCAAATAAAGAAGATAGAGGAAAAATAAGAAAATGACAATTTTTGATTTTTACAATTATTTCGAATAAGAGTTAACATAGAAGTTATTTCTCCGCGGATTATTAATGCTCATAAAATTTAGCAACTTTGCCAAATTTAAACCTACCGTCTATCTCTTCAAATAAGCAAGATCCCAATGGTGAGGGTCGAATTTGAAACAGCCTGTATATGTTCCTAGGCAACTAGGCAACTTTAAAACACGGCGCGGCGTGCTTTAATCGCCCTTTTTCGCATGCTTTTTAGTTTTAAAAACAGAGATTTTGATGCAGGTATAATAAAAAACTATTACTTATTACATTTCATTGCAAAGAAAATGTAAATCCGAAAATAACAATTTTCCTTTTTGGTGAATATACTCCAAATCGAAAAAAGTTATTAAAATATTGTGTGCATGTCTCACAAAATGTTGTTAATTTGCAGCTCCACAAATTTGGTTGCATATCTTGCAGTGTTGAATTGATTAAATAAATAGAATGTTATAAGTTCGCCTATATAAAGTCAAGCACATTTTTAAATCTATTTAATTTGACTTTAAATTAAAAATTTGTTCTTAATTAAACTATTGTCTTTTTTTCTTTTACTTAATTAAAGGTCACACACCATATTTTTAACACCAGTAAAGGTTCAATGAGTTTTGTAGAAAGTGTTCAGTCATTTATGCGGATTTCAATGAACTTATAGGTCCTTTTATGGTTCACTCATGATGTCATGAAACCATTCAGAATACTTCTTTGTGAATCATTTCAGGTGAATAAGAATCTAATACAACTTGATGACAATTGAATTGGCTTCCGGTTGGAACAGCGTCACGTTGACTTCTTCTACTTCGACGTTTCGTTCTCCACTGCAGAAGAAGTTCCTCAGGGTTGCTGCTGCTTCTCGTTAGTCGTTAAGAGACTATGAGAATACTTTGATAAAGAATTATGCCGAGAATTGACAGGAAAGCACATGTTTGTTAGGTTCTCAAGTTTAGTACCTTACCTTCATGGTGGATATGCATATATTGCTTTCAAAACCAATTACTTGACTAATGATATAATAGAATCTTTGTAATCTACTGAAGTGTGTGATAGGAAAACACCTAAAACCAAACAAACTTTTTAATAAATGCTTGTATTTAATTTGCAGAGGCACTTTCAGGAGATGAACACCCAGTCATTTCTAAATACCTAACGTGAAAGTGGCAAACTGTTATGGACGCACAAATGGAAAAGTAGATGAGATGTTGAGAAAACTTGAACTTGAGAAATGATAGAGGTCAAACGAAAGGAAACTGATGACTGGTTCGATAAACACAGGACAGCAAGTGGTGTTCGTATCTACAATAGCTGATCTGTCTTGCTTCGAATATTTGATCAGCAGGAGGAGACGAAAAAGTCGGCGCAAATAAAACAAAACTTACGTATTTTTCGAAGTTCTCGGATTTATGTGGGCAATGTGATGAAAATGGCAAATGTCCCAAAGTTTACATTCTACAGAAAATTAAAGCATTCGTTGATATAGAAGACATTTGACGTAATGCTGATGGAAATCTAAGTTGAAATTATCATTGGATGTTCCAATTCCAGAAAACATATTTATTTCAGCGTTTTCTGGTTAACTGTGATTATTAAATAGGCTCTTGGTAGAGGATATAGAGGAACTGTTGAAGTCAAAATGTAAGCAACATCAACTGAAAACGAGAAACATTCAAGCATACTTAAAAGCTTTGTAACAATAGCGAGGAATCCAAATTTCAATACAATTGCTAATTTTACATCGACAATTGCACAAGACAAAATTGCCAAATAATTAAGATTCTTTTCACTTTGTTTTCTATAATTTTTGCCTTTTCGTTTCAACTGCACACTCAATTAGGTGTGAAAAGTAGAAAAAAGATACCAGACCCAGAGAGATCAGTAACTCTAGACATTTTGATAATCTGACAGGACACCGTAATCCTAATGGATCAATCCCACGACGGAAGAAGCAGAGAAAAGTACTATCAAATTTAATTTTAATTGTTAAAAGGAAGGTATATCTCTTTAAACAAAGAAAAAACAAATTGTGGACAGCTAGAGATAAGTAAGCCTTAATAGTATTTGTCGTGAATCGGTTAATTATGACTTCAATTGTGAAATATTTGTTTGGATTATTTGAAAGGAGTTCTCAAGTGATTAAATATGTTCTTCGAATACTTATTTACGGTTTAAACAGTATATTTGTATCAGGATTATAGGAAAGCAAGGAACTCACAACATGTTACATGATTATTTATTAAATTTATGGTTTTGTACAATATTCTTAAATCAGGATCACATAAATTGAAAAAGTAAATAAATGATTAAACAAGTTAGTCGAACATTTATTAAATTTTACTGTTTTATAGCATACCTACATGTACCAGGAGCTTATTAAAATGGACGCACTTCTTTTGGAACCTTAAGAAATGAGACAGTCTTCCCGCATTCGCTAAGAAGCTTGTACTTTTTATCCTGTTATTGCGTTAATCCAAATATTACGGTGTGGTTGAATTTTGCTTATACCGAAGTATTTGGTTTCATTTATTCCCTGAATTATTGTGAACTGCTTAATCTAATTAAATAATTTAATTTAATTAAGAAAAAGTAATTAGAATAATGTTTTGCCTGATTTGAAATATTTTTTCTTAAATTTCAGGTCTTCAAATGTTGATTAAGACGCAGTAAAAACCAAGGATGTTATAAAAAAATAGAGAGGCAACTTAAACCAGGACAACCAGGACCGCCATATCTGTAGGCCCACTCGTTTAGTTTCTTTTTACATCAAGGAGGTTACAAAAAATGGTTTACATATATTCAAGCATGTCCAGTAGTGATTGATCATGGTTTCGTGTTCTGCAATGAGCTGTTCTAATCAAACGGACAGCTTCAATACATTGCGGATAAAATTTTATTTCATCAATAAATGCCATACTATTTTATGAACGCAATTAAAACGTGACAATTGGACTGTTAGGCCCAGTTTCATAAAACGTAGTAAACTCCTCGATCAAGATAATCGTGTGATTAAGCAATATCATTGGAGGAAAGTTTAAATTTCCACCAATGATATTGCTTAATCACACGATTGATCGAGGGGTTAACTACGTTTTATCAAACTGGGCCTTAGTGCGAGAAGTGTTTTATGCTTTATTTATTTTTCCAAAGCACTCTCAATTTTATACAATTACGAGATGATGCACTACTAACTATACTACTCAAAAAAATTAGCGGAATGAGATTTTGAATGTTTCTCGTGTTCCCAAAGGAAGTTTTGTATTGTATTGTATATTTTCATACGTAGCCATTATACTTACAATGGATGTACGTGTCAAAAAAATCACATTACATAGAACAAACATATAAACATACATACAAAACTTAATCTACTTAAAGGCTAATACATGAGATGAACGTCGTCATTCAAAAATTCGGAAATGGTATAGTAACCCCTGCGTAACAGTAATTTCTTATCCGAATGTTTGAAAGATTTTAAATCTAGTGATCTCACCGTTTCTGGCAATTTATTAAAGAATTTAATGCCCATGTAGGATGGTGATTGCTCAATTTTTTTAGAATTGTGCGCTGAAGTTGCAAATAAATTTTTTGTACGAGTATCATAATTATGATAATGAGAATTTTTGGTATATACGTGGACCTTGGTTTTAACGTGCAATAAGCATTTAAATATATAGATACCTGGAAAGGTCAACAATCCGCTATTTATAAATATTTTTCTGCAAAAGCATCTTGGATGAACATTAAAAATTAATCTTACTATCCGCTTTTGCGCCAGGAATACTCTTTTGACATTAGTGGCGTTAACCCATAGGGCTGCGTGATAGGATAGATGACGGCATACCATTGCATAGTACAGAATTTAGTAGATCCGGATGATTCAGTGAAGTGGTTGTTAATCATAAATGTTTCTCTTCCAGGATTTTTCCTGTTGAAGAAATTTATCACTACTGTTCTTTGTATATTCAGAACAACTTTGTTCCTGGCACACCAGTTACCAAACTTAATGGACAGCTCGTGAGCTTTCCGCTGAAGTTCCTCAGGTATCTGCGCTACAACAGCCATGGACTTGTCATCCGCGAAAAATATAACCTTTTCAGCTTTAACATGCTCGACCATGTCATTAACAATTAGCAAAAAATCAACGGTCCTACCACAGTTCAACAGAGCGGTTTAAAATTTGAGCTAGTGGTACCGAAATAGGATTAATAATTTATTTCAAAATTCTTGTAGAACTCTTATCGAAGCCTACGTTAAATTTGTTAGTCAGATCATTGACGACATTCGAGATTTCTTCTGCAAAAAAAAAAGCAAAAGTTTTCTGGTTAAAAGCTCCCACTGTTGGAGTGGTATGGTAACTCGGGCCAAAGATTATGTTTAGTGATTCGGCCGCAATACTGAAGAAGTGTTGCGCAAACAGTTCAGCAACCTCTCGGGATTCAGAATCTAAAGTGCCATTGCAGTGCAACACAACCCTTTTCTTAGATTTCTTATGGCCCAGTCTATGGTTGATTATTTACCAAGAGATTTTTTCCTTGTTTTGTGCGGAATTAATCAATATTACTGTAATATTGTTTCTTGGAGTCATATTTTTTTATAATGCTTTCTATTCTGCTGATATTCATTGGGCAACTGTGCTCACCCGAATTACTGAGTACTGAAAAATTCGTCGAATATGTATTGATGTTTTGAGCATCACTATAATTCAACTGAGTAGCTTCTAAGTTTTGCTTTAAGGCTGCCAGACAGTTATTAGAAAAATTCGGATGAAATTAAATATCGTGTTTGTATGACTATAGTAGCTATTCTGAGGTTCGGCGTACCTGTAAGCTTTTAATTGACAAATGTTATTTAGAATATGTGTCAAGTACAGAAGCCATGATATCTGTTAACATGAAGTATTTTTGGTCCTACGTTAGGAATTTGAAGAAAAAAGATGGCATACCAATAAATATGGAGTACAATGGGACACAGTTGAATACATCACAGCAGATATCAGATGCATTCGCCAAGCACTTTAAATCTTCTTACTCTTCCGACCATATGCACACATTTGAAATTGGAAAAGACAATTGTTCCTCGATAAACCTGTCACATCATGTTTTTACAGTTGAAGAAATCCAAATGAAGATGCAATCACTGGATGTTAAGAAGCGGGGTGGTCCTGATGGTATTGCACCTCTATTTATTGTACGATGCTGCTCATCGTTCCAGCAGTTATTTAACCTAAGAAATTTTCCCGAATGTTGGAAACTGTCATCTTTGTATCCAATTTATAAAAGTGGAGACAAGAATCAGGTAACTCGCTTATGTCGACCATTCCAAAATTAATGGAAGCAATTATTGCAGACGAACTACTCAATACGTTTTGGAGGAACAGCATGGTTTTGTTAAAGGTCGCTCAACGGCGACTAATTTAGCAGTATTTCAAGATTTTTTATCTATTTCCGTTGAGAATGGTCACCAGGTTGATGTCTTATACACAGATCTGTCCAAGGTATTTGACAGTGTGTGTCACTTATTGCTTCTAATGAAATTAGAAATTATGGGAATTGTTGGTCATTACCTATCATGGCTTAGATCATTTCTCACTGATAGACGTCAGTACGTACAATTAGGTAATGCAAAGTCACATGAAATAATAGTAACATCTGGAGTACCGCAAGGCTCTCATGTTGGTCCCATACTATTCTTATTGTTTATCAATGATGTGGCTTCTTGCTTTAAGTACTGCAGATTTCTGCTTTATGCAGACGACTTGAAATTCTTCGCATGTGTAGAAACCAAAGAAGACTGTCTAAGAATTCAGACGGATCTTGACAATTTTTTGCTGTACTGTAAGAATAATCTTTTGAAAGTTATCTAAAGTAAGTGCAAAGTTATGAGAATTACTAGAGGACACTCACTACTTGTACAATCCGTTACCAGCTTTAACGACTTAGATGTAATCTTTGATGCTCAGCTCACGTTTTCTGAACATGTGGATAATGCAATAATCAAAAAGTTTTAGAATGCTTGGTTTTCTTCGTCGATGCATAGAGCATATACAAGACACTAAAGCTATATCTGCTCTATTCAATAGTTTAGTGCTAAGCTTGTTAGAATATAATAGTCACGGACCACATATAGATAGACAAGCAACTAAATTATATCACTTGGTTTCTAGTTTTTATAGATATCTGTAATTCTATATTTCACTGCTCGTCCACTGTATGGCGCCACTATTGCCAGTAAAGAGCTGTAAAGTCCCTGGATTTAGTAAATCAGGGACTTTAATTGCTCAAATGTGACCAATTTGTCTTATGGGTTATGTTGTATCGGTTCGCGGTATAGGTACAACGTATTAATTGTTAGTGACGTTGCTCTTAAATATTTTCTTGTGTGTTTAGAAAACTGTATTTGTACTCGTTTTTAAGATCGTTTTACCCTACCCTATTTCTTGTACAAGATTTGGTTCAATTTTTCAAAACAATTTAATTTGATGGAAATTGTATCACAATTTAAATTGTATTACAAAGTATGTGGAAAAATAGAGCGTGTTCGATCTCCAAACCGTATCTGCAGCTCAAGAACTCCTTGTTTTAAGCATTTATTGTAGAAATTAAACCAAATCTTGTACAAGAAATTGTGTAGTCTAAAACATTAGTGCTTCTGTAGTTTATTGATCTTTTTTATCAACTTAATTATGTATTTACTTCGGTTTTTACTGAATAAATGTAAGTGCTTAATACTAATATTATTTTATTTTAATTAGTGCAATGGAAGCAAAACGTGCATGTTGTGTGCCAGGCTGCAAAGATGCTGGCAGTAAAAGGCATCGGTTTCCTAAAGACGATGAAAATAATTTTGATTTATGGGCAAAGACCATTGGGCATCCACGATTTAGTGATTTGACGGCACAACAAATCTACCGTAGTTACTTTGTCTGCGATAGGCACTTTGCTCGAGAGTTCATTGTGCCTGGTACTCGCAGAGGTCTTCGACGGGATGCTATTCCAACATTATTTTTATCGTGTATGTATTAACATAATTTTATTACATTATTATTCTTATCATCACATTTTGATGATAGCTTTTAGTAAAAATGAGCCACATGGCATGATGTCAGAAACATGTGCCACAGAAAGTCAAGAAGAAAACATTCTTTGCAATCAGGAACCTTTAGGTATGTATTTATACCTATACAGGGTGGTCCCGAAAGTAGGTGCCAAAAAAAAAATTAGTTATAAGAGATGATGAGTAAAACTCATATACAAAAATTTTTCTAATAAAAGTCTTTCCGTTTTTGAGATAAAAATAATTGAAAATTTGTTCCAAATTTGCTGTACGCTGATGAATTGGGGGATTGAAAAGGTAATTCTGGTTGTATGGCAACAATATTTGCATTTTTTTTACTAATGGTACCTGTAACATCTATGACATTTGTCAAGTTTAATTTTAAATTTGTGAATCCAGCAAAAAGGAATGAAATTCCCAATACAACAGTACACCGATAAGTTTTAATTGTTTCATTTTAACTTTAAAAAATTAACAAAATTGATCCAAAGTGAACAATAACAACAAATTCTCGAAGTTAACTTACAGTTATGTAAGATTTTCAATAATTTTTATCTCAAAAACGAAAAGACTTTTATTAGAAAAATTTTTCGTATATGAGTTTTACTCATCATCTCCTATAACTGATTTTTCTTTCTACTCAGGACCACCCTGTATAATAATATTATTTCATTCCGATTTTACTTTAGTTCAATATTGGGTTTTTTAAATTTCAAATCTAGTCGACTATGACTTTGTAACGTGTAGCCCTGGTGTACACAATACACAGCATTCTAGACTTGAAATTTAATTTTATTATACTGGAGAAGTTTACAATTTTTTTTTTAAAGAAAGAAAAAGTTAAAGCTAGGTTCATGTAAGACTGAAAGAATTATTAAAATATCTTAAAACATGGACTAATTATGAATAAATCTTAATTTGTTGTAGAAAATACTAGAATAAAATGTTGGTCAAAAACAACTACAGAAGAGGAACTTCAAAGTAATCAAGGTATGTTATTTACATTTTTTCTTTTGTATGCTATCTTTGTGTTTTTTAGAAACCGATGGCAGAGATATGAATGTTTTTGGAAATGAAACAATATCTATATCCAACATTAGTAGCAGCAGAACATTTATCTCACAGGAAATTTCTCCTACTTGCATTCCATGTTCTGAAAAATGTACAAATGTGGCATCAAGAAGTACTGGAGTGTTAAAAGAAATTAATGTAACACGTGAAAAGCATTTATCTCCGAAATGCAAAAAATTGTATAAAAAAGTGCTGGAACTGTCAAGGAGAAGTAAAAGGTTCTATAAAAAAAATTTAAGCTTTAAAAAACGCTTATATGAAGCAGAGAAAATTGCAAAAAATGTAGAATTTTCTAGTCTGCTTGAACATATTAATCAAACAACATACAATTTCATCATGCAACAAATTCGCAATCAGAAGCTAGCACCTAAAGGTCGTCGATTTACCTTTGACGAAAAAATTTTTGCCTTGACCTTATGGAAAGGCAGTGGCAAAGGGTATCATTTACTGTCTAAAATATTTGCCCTTCCATCAGTTAGGACTTTACAAAATTTGCTGCAAAAAATAAATTTAAGTCCAGGTGTTAATAATCAAATATTTCATAATCTGAAAGCATCCGTCGAAAAAATGAACTACAAAGATCGATGCTGTGTGTTAATCTTTGATGAGATGGCGATAATGCCTGGTCTCAATTACAACAAGAAACTGGCTGTTATAGAGGGCTTTGAGGACCATGGCTATAAACGAATAGCAAAACTTGCTGATCATGTCAATGTTTTTATGGTCAAAGGTATTGGAAGGCAATGGAAACAACCTGTAGCATTCACCTTCAACAATGGACCAACAAAATCTTATGATTTAAAGAAAATGATAAAAGATATTATCAGTAAATGTCAGGAAATAGGTTTAGAGGTGGTATGCACTATTTGTGACCAAGGAGCAGCCAATCAAGCAACCATCAATTCTCTATTGAAAGATGCTGCTCAGCAATCTGAAAAAGCAAGAGCATTCAGTACCTACTTTCTTGTAAATGATAAAGAAATAGTGCCATTGTATGATGTCCCTCATTTATTTAAGGGCATTAGAAATAATTTACTCACGAAATCATTACAATTTCATCAAGGTGAACTTAGGAAACAAGCTCATTGGAAGCATGTTGAACAATTTTATTTGCTGGATGTGGCTGATTCAACTAGAATGTGTCCCAAATTAACAGATGCACATATATTTATTCAAAAAATGAATAAAATGAAGGTGTCTCTATGTACCCAAGTTTTTAGTAATTCCGTAGGTACATTAATGAAACGACTGTCACAATGGGGTATGTATTTGACACTTGGAAGTAATTTGTATTTATTAAGTATATTCTTCTTTTAGGCATACCTGGTATAGAGAAGGAAGCAAGTGATACGGCAGATTTCATTTTATTTCTGGATAAATTGTTTGACTGTTTGAATGCGAGTAATAAAATTGCACCATCCAGCAAACCATTGAAAGGAGGAGTGACAAGTAGCTCAAACCATGAAACTTTTTGGAAAGAAAGTATTAAAATTCTAAGCTCTATAAAGTTTTATGATGCAAGAAATAACAAATTTGTTACGATTCCATCAGTACTTAATTTAGTGAAAACCCTAAAAAGAATTATATATGTAAAAGATATATTATTGAATAAATACAAATTCACATTTGTATTAACTAGAGCTTTAAACCAAGATTGCATTGAGAATTTTTTTTCCTGTGTGAGAGGTCAGAGTGGATCTTCGACAAAGCCTTGTGTCCGGCAGTTCATTGGCTCACTAAAATCTTTAATTATTAACAATTTTTTCGCAAGACACTCGCCAGGTGCTAACTGCGAAGACAGTCACGAAGGTGCCCTCAACACATTGGTGGTGTCTTCTTACAGGTGAAGAAGTGAGCATTTGTCCCTTGAAGATGCTATTAGTGCAGACATACCATTGCCATTACCATTACCAGCATTTGTACCTTCAGTGAGAAAGAGTAGAATAGAAACCTCTACTATTACATATGTTGCGGGATACTTAGTTAGAAGTTGCCTTAAGGTGACAAAAAACTGCAATGAGTGCACCAAACTACTAACACACAGAGATAACCCTGGTGAAATGGACTTCATTGAAGCAAAACAATATGAAAATTCTTTCCTATATAAGCCAGCTACTTATTTAGTCTATGCGATCACACAGGCTCTAAGCAGATTATTTTATATTTTACCTAGGGTTTGTCAAATGCCAAATTTGCTAAAGATACTGACTTCATGCATTGCAGCAGCAATTAATTTCTGTGTTTTAAATTGCAGTACTCATCAATTAGGTTTAATTGTGCTTGACAAATTATGCAAATGTATTTTACATTTTTGGGCAAAACAAATTAATTTAATTTTATCAGGAAATGATACTAAATTCAATTTATCTTTAAGAAATCTGTCTGACAAAACAAAAGTTGATCCGATCAAATTATTGGCTCACAAAATGTTTTTAAGTCGAAATAAACGTCGAAAACAATAAAATATTTCAAGTAAACACGTATTTAACTTATATTTTTAAAATTCATGTATATTTATGAAAGATCTACAAAGATTCGACAGTTGCTGAGAATATTTTAAACAGCTTCAAATATATGACGTATAAACATAGTCCTAAATATAAAGGAATAATTACATAATATAATGAGCTTCCAATTAGATTTAAAAAATATTATATAATGTAATGTATAATATAAATAAATATGTAGATGGAAATAAATGTTTTGTAGATGTGAATAAAGATTTTTATTTAAAGAAATATATACATATGTCTATTATAGTTTATCTTGAACACGTGCTTAATTAAAGTGATCTTTATTTCTGTGTATTGATATACAAAAAAGGAGATCATCTTAATAAAGTCAATGTTCAAGATGAAATGATGAATTTTCGCCTAAGTGAAAAATCTGAGTACAGTTTGAAATACGCGCCACTACATTTTCGTTTTATGCTCATCCACCGGGTGCGCTGTTTTAGTATTTCATCTCTTAATACAGTACATTCGTGTCTATCTATATGTGGTCCGTGATAATAGTATCATATGGACGCCGATCTACAAGCGTTACATAGACAAGCTTCAACGTGTTCAAGATAGATTTGTTAAATATCTTTTATGGAAACATCGATCCCCACATAAACAAGTGCCCAAACCAACAAGATTACTGCTTCTGGGTATGAGGTATTTAAGCTCAAGACGTGACGTTGTTCCTTCTTATATAAACTGTTGAACAATCAAATTGACTGTTCTACTTTGTTATCCAAAATTAGCTTGTGTAAATACGGTGTAAATACCAAACTCACACGATACATGGGTATTTTTATGGAGCGTTCCCACAGAACAAGCTATGGGCAAGCTGCAATATTAGTTGCATGAAAACGTAATTTTTTTGCTTGCAGAAGCAGAAAGTTTGCCAAACTGCATGCATTTGCTTGAGCGTGAAAACGGACTATTAAACTGCAGTTACATAACTCTTTGGATAATTTTGTTTCTAGTTTATAATTCCAGCAATACCCCAATTTATAATTACTGGGAAAACATTTTCTCCGGTTTTAGTTTTTTTTTTTTTGTAATTTCTTGGCAAAATATCTATTTCTGTCAGTTATAGCGCGTCATCTATTGACAGATGCTCAAATAAATGTTTAGCATTTCATAATTCATTGGAAATCTTTTCTTTGTAAAACTGAAGTCGCAATATTCGTTGGGAAATCTTTCCTCTCCGATTTTTGATTTCACGCGACCTCTTTGCAGAGTAAAAAATAGTACTGGGTGTTTCAACGCAAAAAGTACGAACTGAAACAAAACAAATGACAACGACTTTTCAAATTCATTTTAAAGCCAACTCATCTAGCGACGAATTGATTTGAATAATATGTAATACACTGAATCTATTGAAACTACACTACGAATTACCAATTTCATTCACAAATAGTGATGGTGCTATTCATACTTCGAATTTGAAGTTAATATTTTTAACAGTACGAAATATAGGTGGTTACAACTACTTTAAACAGTGGCGGTTCGCGCCTATTTTCAATTTATTAATTATTCATTCTATGGGTACCAAAAGCTTCTTTTGGGCCTTCTTTGTAAGTGGTTGCACACCTTTGATTCTTAAGAATGATTAATAAATCCTCACAATGTTTGTTTATCTCATATGTAATTATTACCTCCAAGTGATTGCCTATCTGATGAGCCGCCGCTGGTTTTAAAAGTGTAATTGGGAACTGGTTTGCATTATTAAAGACAAAAACATGTTATTTTTTTCCCTCTCATCCCTGTGCTGCAGATTGCAAGTGCTTCAGTTTAATACCAAACCTAATTTTTTGGATTAAACCCTGACTCCTGGACGTACTGAGTATTATCAAGTTTGGTGTGGGCCCAGCGTGAAAAGGCACTTTATATTAAATAGTTTCAGGAAAGTTTCCCTTAAAATCAAATTTCTGTAGAAGTTTTCAAAGAACTCAATACACCTATAGCTGATTGTATCGGGTGATTTTTTAAAATATTTTATCAACTCTTGCCATGGAATTTGGACGGCATGTCTTGCTTTACTATAAAACAGTATCAAGGAATACAATGACGTATTTTTAACTTAAGCTAAGACATGCCGTCCAGACTTCATGGCAAGAGATGATAAAATATTTAAAAAATCACTCTGTATAAGGTGTTACTTTACTTCGTTTATTTGGGAATAAAAATTCTCAAAATTTGTAATTTGTATAATTGATCGGACAGTTCGTAAAATCAATATACATGTAGACATTTCGCTGTACGTTTGACAGCCTCTTCAGAATAAATAAAAATAAATTTTCATTATCCAGTTGTTCAGATAATAGCGCCCTTTCGTGAAGTCTACCAACATGGATACGCTGAAGCAATTTTCTTTTACGAATCGCAAACCAAATTTTAATTAAGCAATGAATTTTAAACTTCGAGAAACAAAACAATATTCTAATACTAAAGCATTGCGTAACATGACAGCGCTTGTAATTGCTGCGTTAATTAGAGCACGTATAAATTAATAGATTAATAGATTTACTTATAAATGAATTACGTCAGTGATCTACAGTTGCAATGCAGCACGTGGATCTCAGAAAAACACTGCGTCTTTTCTCGGAATGTGAAAGTAATATTTAAATTATCTCTAAATTCTGCTCTGTCATATGACATTTTCTCGTCCGTAAAAAGTACAGTAAAAATAAGAGTCCTTTCAAAAATTACTTCTCTTCAACAATGAAGTGGTTATCTTGGGACGACAATCACCTTGCAATGGGATCTCCAAGAACTACTACCCGGTTTTGTCTTGCCCTGTTGAATTTATTATTTGCAGAACCAACTTAAGTAAATTATTATTTTCATGCCAAGTACTTCTGAAAACAAACTGTGTTTGTTTGTTATATTTACGATAAATAATTTTTAATTCTAAAGACAAAAGAGGCAGTCTGTGGTCTGATCAAACGAGGAGGTTACAAATTCTTATAAATCATGTACAGGGGTTCCTCAGCATTCCATTTTAGAATCTCTATTATTTTTTCTTTTTGTGAATGTCCTACATAAGAATTTATCCATTGGATATTTATGTGTGTAAAGCAAATAATTTGTTAACGATAGTCTAAGCAAAATCTGAGGAATTAATATTTTCACCGTAATTAATAAAAATTATATTTGGTCAATGAATATACTCACTGGTTTATATAATAATTAAATTCATATTCGGTGTAATAATCAAATTCATATTTAGTGCAATAATTAAAAATTAATTTTTCATTTAATTATAATTTAGACAAAACCGTCTTTATGCTATTTAACAATGGATTATTCTAGAAATAAAATGTTTTGGTCCCTGATTTTGAAGGTCACGTACCTACTATTGCGACCGAAAAAATTGGGGCTTTGCAATGATGTTTTTTCAAGGTAACCAAATACTTGTAATTAGATTTCATTGCAAAGTATTTGTCACTTTAACAAGAGTTTATTTCGAAATTGTAAAATGCTAGAAGAGAAAGAAAAATTCGGTGCATGTTATGTTAATTAAAATAAATGCTGCGATCTCTCTGTCCTCGCAATGAAATGTCACCTGTGACATTAAAGACCTAGTTACAATATCTAAAATTCATAAAAACTAGTCACTAAATCTACTTTGGTGTTTCTATTCTTTCGGCTGCAATAGTATATCTAAAAAAACGAAGGGGCCGAGTTTGTTTAAAATTTTGCAGCGTATCGATCAACTACCCCAAGTAAATTTTTAAGCACATTGCTAGATTACTGCATTCCCAGTTCAATTAATAAAAAAATTGTTTGCTATTTGTGATACATATTCGTATGTTTTTAAACATGCGGTTTTAGTTTAAGAAAATTTGGTGAAATTCATTAAAGGAGGAAGCTCAGGGCCGCGCCGCCCATAAGGGCAAGACGAGCAGAATAACTGCGTTGTTTTGGGGGTGCATTTTAGCACTTTGTCGTACTTTTTATGACTGAATAATGTTTGGATTGTAAATATTTAATACAAAAGTATGAAGCGTATTTTCGATGATTGATAACGGTATTATTATAATATACATTTACTTTTGTTGTTGTTATTTTGTTGGGGCGCCCCAAAGTGGCCGGCGCCCCAACACCTCATCATTTAAAATTCTACTAAGCTGAGTAGAATTTAGAATTTTATTCTGTATTGTAATGATTTAATCATTTAAGTACATGTATATTATAACAGTATCAATAATCGAAAATACGTGCTTCATACTTCTGTATTAAATATTTACAATCCAAACATTATTCAATCATAAAAAGTACGACAAAGTGCCAAAATGCACCTCCAAAACTGCGCAGTTATTCTTGTCGAAACACGATTTTCTCCCGACGTTCACCACACAAATCTACAGGTTTAATCCTGTAAATTCTTGCACAGAAGTCGTTGGCTGGATTTTTTTGCGCGTGCGCGTTTGCTTATACCGCATTACTATGGAAACTAATTCCAATTTTTAAAAATGTCGTTGCATGATCGTCTTCGTTAGGTTAGGGTTTCTAAGTGAGTGAAAATGTATCAGGAAGAATTACCCTTTGACAAGTAACTAATACAATTAACAACTTTTATAATCGTTTAAGATATTGCATGGTAAATGAAGAAATTTTTGAAAACTGTTTTGAATTAACGAATTCCTGTTTTCCTTATGTTTTAAGTTTGCTTATTTTAAACAAGAATAAACTTATCTAATGTAATTGAATGAGTTGCTATTATTTTGTGGTACAAATCACTAATAACAGAACAGATTCATGACAGCAGTCATCTAATGTTCTATTTTAAAAAGGACAGTTTAATTTACAAATTGTAAATGTTGCTATGGATTCTCAGGTTCGTACATAACAGTCACGTAACAGCAATGTTTTATGTTAAAATAAATTCACGTATAAAAAAGTGATCTTTGACATTATTATATTGTTATTACTTATACTTCAATTTAAGTCACCATAGGGAGTAACAATTATTGTATAAAATCTATTATACATTTTTGAGATAAGGAGGGACGAAATTGTATTTCTTGCCCAGGGGCGCATCCAAGACTAGGCGCGGCCCTGAGGAAGCTTGCACGAATATGATATGTGTCAGAGGTCATTACTTCACCATTCGTCAACCTATGAATTAGTTTAAGCTACAGTTATGTTCAATTTATAACCGTTTATCCTTCTGCATCAAGGAGAGCACAAATTATAATGGCATCATCCTTCTAAAACTTCAAATTTACTATGATTTACAATGTTGTCATTAACACAGGCTGATTCAGCAAGAGTAAGTTCAACCTGGACATTTTTCCATAGTAGAATTTTCTTCTTATTTCGCCTTGTTCGTTCTTATATTACTCGACGTTTTGTTGTTCAATTTTTTTTGAATCTATAATAGACTTTCTCAATTAAATTCAAATTTTAAACGGAATGTAGGGCATTCGTGTGTTTTGTTGCAGAAAAATTGACATGTTTTTAGTATAATCGTTGGAAGAACATTAGAAGGTAAATACTAAGGGTTTTTACGTGTTGTGCGGTTAGAAGCATTATTTTTAAGCATATCCTTCAGAATAAAATGTTATGAAATGTTTTAGTTTTTGATCTATTTTGCTTTTGATTGGTGGGTATCATGTTTCCCACTGCCTGTTTTAGAGCAGCATACTTTTATGAGTGTTTTTCTTTTATGTTCCTAAAATGTTGTTTATTCGTAGAGACAATGTCACATACATGGGATCTAAATGATCCTAGGCAGGCAGCTGCAGCTTTGGAATATTATTACGCCCTTCCAGAAGATGAGGTAGACTCTGATAATGAACCGGATGAAGGAGCTGCAGAGGAGTTGCAAAATTTAGAAATATTTGATCACTCACAATCCAGCATTACTAATACACTTGACCTACAAATTTTCTCTTCTGAAGCCGATGTTATTTTATTGCCTCCGTCGCCAATAAACATTCCGTTAGTTGAAGAACAAGATGAAAATGTGAAATGTGAATAATGATGAAGATGAGCAAAGTGACATCGAAGAATGGAATCAAAATACAGATTACTTTGACAATTTGAAATTGAACTTGAACAAAGAACCAAATCCTACTGGAATATTTACTAATCATCATAAAGAAATTGACTATTTTCTAAATATTTTTGATATGGAAACGTTACAAAATATTGTAGAGCAAACAAATTTGTATGCGTCTCAGAATATGAAACGAAGAAGTAATGCAGAACCTGGGCCATCAAAAAATTGGATTGATACTAGTGTTGAAGAAATAAAAGCCGTTATTGGCGTAATGATAATAATGGGTATCCATGTGTTACCTCAACTTCATCATTACTGGTCTAGTGATCCCTATCTTGGCGTATCCACAATATCTCAAGTTTTGCCTTCAAAAAGATTCAAAAAAATCATTGAAAATATTCATATGAATGACAACCAAGCAACGATACCAAAAGGGCTATGACAAGTTGCACAAATTGAGGCCCCTAATTGAAAGACTGAAGAGTATGTCTCAAGCTGCATATTTTCATTCATCTTTTCTCGCAGTGGATGTGTCAATGATACCATTCAAAGGCAGATCTTCAATAAAACAGTACATGCCCATGAAACCTGTAAAGCGGGGATATAAAGTATGGTGCTTGGCTGATTCGCAAACAGGGTACATTTATAATTTTGAAATTTATACCGGAAAATCTGAAAATATTGATGGAGCTAAAAATTTGGGGGAGAAGGTTGTACTAAATCTTACTAAAGTTTTGAAAAACAAAGACTGCATAGTAGCATTTGATAATTTCTTTACCACTTATTCTCTATTGAAAACTTTACGAGAAGATCAAATTTATGCTGTAGCAACGGTAAGAGCAAATAGAAAAGGATTACCAGACTTTTATAAAGAGAAAACTAAGCTAAACCGTGGAGAGTTCATGTTTGGTACCAAACAAAAAGTATCGGCAGTAAAATGGATGGACAGTAAAGTGGTAAATCTTTTGAGTAATTGTGTTTCACCTCGAGAAACAGCGACTGTACTAAGGAAAAACAGGGATGGTACAAAACAAAAAGTCTCCTGTCCTAGAGTCGTCGAAGTCTATAACAAAATAATGGGTGGAGTTGACAAATTTGACCAGAGAGATATGCTGTTGGGCGTAGATCAACAAAATGGTGACACCGAATTTTTTATTACTTACTGGATATGGCCATTATAAATGCTTTTGTTCTTATGAATTGCAATAAAACAAAGAAAACGGATCAACTAACATTTCGATTGAACTTGGCTCGGCAGTTGATATCCAATTTTACCACTAGAAAATGTCGAAGGAAGACAGTATTATTCTTGGCAAAGAAACGTCAAGTTCCGGATGATGTGCGCTTATCAGAAGTAGGCAAACATATGCCAAACCAGGAACAAAACTACCGACGCTGTAGGCTCTGTAGCACTAAAGCAAATGAAAAAAGAACCCGATACGTTTGTGAATTCTGCAAAATTCCTCTTTGTATCGCTCCATGTTTCAAAAAATTTCACGGGCTTTAAATTTGCTTTTATAATTTATTAATCGAAAATAAAAAAAATCTCCACCAAAAAAATGTTTTGTTAGTGAATATTCCATAATTTTAGAGTTAACTTTTATTAATAAAAGGTTTGGTAAAGGGCAGTGGGAAAAGATATTTTTAATGATATTCCAAAAAATTGCGGTTCTGAAGTAAATAATTCATTTGCGCCCATGAAAGGGTTAAAATATGAATTTGATTTAGAGGTGATCCATCATTATTTGAATGACATAGTATCAAGAGGAAAATGATATACTCTGCAGGTTCTCACAACCAATCTCTTGCCATGTTTGTTGTACTCTCTATTTCACTGTCCAAGCTGCCAACTTTTCCAGGCTTTGATTATAAATCATAAAATATTTGATGGAGTAGATTAAGTAGAGAAGGAATGGTACACGACATCGGGTAAGAAACATTATTACTACCGAAAACTTCTTACATTATGTAAGCACAAATTTGAACTCCCATCGATTTTCCTAGATGAGAATAACCTCAACATTCAAGCGTTTGGAGTTAATTTGCTGCAATAAAATAAATGGAAAATGAAGAACAGAATTCTTATACATACTGCTATGTTATTCGTTATTGAGAAATTAATTTGTTTATTTTTCAATAACATACATCGTCTATAAACATGAAATTCTCTCAGATTCAGGGCGTAATTATAGCGTTTTATATATAATAATAATATTTATTAATCCCTTAAGATCATTTTAGATATGGGACATGTCGGTTGTAATTTAAAAACATAACAAACAGTTTAAAATTGGTTGTCATCTAAATGTTCAGATAAAGTATAGTAAGCTTTTTCCTGTAACAATTTCTTTAGTTCTCTTTTAAAGATTTTTATATCTGTAATATTCCTTAGTTTAAGATCTAAGTTGTTAAATATTTTGCAGCATGCATAATACGGACATTTTTCATATTTCATCATGTTTTGTGTGAAACAGTGCTTAACATATCTTGTGTTCTAGTATAATAATTGTGGTTTGTTTAGAGTACATTTTGACAAAGACGCAACACTTATAAATGTATATACAGTGTATGTGAGTAACTAATGTTTATTCTCACTTCACCTTGCGTAATTTGAATGATTGTATTAATTTTTAGCGTCGCTCGAAATGTTCAAATCCGCGTGTTTAATAAAACTCTGATACATTCAGCTTCGCTTATTTCATTAGACTCCACCCTAATTTAACGTTGCTCATATTTATAGGCTGTGTTAAAAAAAACGCGTCATACAATGATGAATATGGAAAAACAATTTTTTGTGAAAACGCGAAACCAAATCTGATATAAAAAATAGTTTTCTAATTATTTATCCCACATATTCGTGCTTGATCTTGAATGAATCGCCATGTAATTCTGATTTTAGTTGTCAAACAAATGAAACCGTACATGTTATTAAGGCCCGGTTGTACAATGCCAGTTTAACTTTTACATTCCAGTCAAGCAAGAAAGGTTGAAGTTTTTCTACAAATTAACAAACCTCATAAATTCACTATCACTTGCGTTTTTTATGTCTTTCTCAGCTTACCGCTCTTCTTTCTTTCCGCCCACAATTCGCATTTTTCCAGTTGTAAAAATAATCATTTACGATAAATCTCAGGAAGCTACGACTTAAAATATGAAAGTACTTTTAATGAAAATTATGTAATAGAGAAATTACTTATGGATACATCGATTTTTTAAATGCAATTCTATTTATGTTCTACAGAGTAATTTTAAAACATTGCCGCCTGAATAAAAATAACAAAAAAATAGTATTGGTAGTATTATAACAATATTACTACAGCCAAAGTTTTGAAGTGCTTATAGAATTTCTTAAACATAATCTACTGGTTTCGAAATCTTTTAAATACCGATTTTTTTATGGTCTACTTGGGACTGATAATAGGTCTGTTCGATAGCTCTGCACTTTCTACACTTTTAACACCTTTACTCTATTTTTCTCACTCCTACTCGCATTAATTATATACATCTCCTCCAGTCTCTCTCCGGTGCGGTTGGTATAAAAAGTGTACAAAAGTGCAGAGCTATCGAACAGACCTATTATTAGAATAATTTACTTTTCAATATCAAAGTTGTTAAAAGTTTTACAATTTATATTATAGGGAAAACTGCAATGTTTGTCGTAATTATTTAACGTAATTAGACTAATTATTAACACCTAAAACTTAATCAATTAAATAATTTGTAGTTAATGTGGCATAATCGTTTTGCAATGGAAAAAAAATATAGTTTTCTGATTAGGAAACAATTATGTTGAATTAAAAAAAAGCTTTAAATTACAGAAATACTTTAGAAAAAAAAAACTACATTTGAATATCACATTGACCGTTGATATAACAGAAAAATTACCGTAAGGACTTTAGTCTGTTTTTAAGAAAAAATCTCAAGGTCTCTCAGCAAGAATATTATTGTAGATCGAATGAATTAACGTATGTAATAACAAATTGTTACCGTAATCCCTTCAATTCATAGCGGTGCGGTGCGGCGCGGCGTTCTTTTATAATTATGAAGTTACTTAAAAGAAGAAGCAACAATTAAACAGGAGTAGTTAATTTTTACGAAATCGGTTGCAAGTTTCAACATTTATTCCGCTAACAAATTTGACCGAAATAAAAGATGCACTTCAATCTACATTTAAAAAAAAATTTCGTCCTCTTCGCGTTGTCATCCAACTCTCGAGATGTTGTTTCTCAACACACGTGGGGATGTGGAGGCCGGCGCTATATAAAGTAGATTCATTAAAAACTTCTAACTAGTCAGTTGTTGGAATTCCTTAATATCATCACCTCAGCACCATGAAATCGGTAAGTGACATTTAAATTGACCCAAGAATCGTTAGGTATAGTTCAGCAGCGGTGCGTCCTTCGAAAAATGAACGCGTGTTATGACAGTTATAAAATCATCGCGGTTGCATAACATTATAATTATCCGACATGAGTAGAGTTTAATTAATAATATTTACATTACTCGAATTTTCACGTCATTATCAATTTATCAATCTCCATCGTTTTCTATCTTCTTTTAATTTACTCATTCATTAATTTTTAAATAAATGTAACGCCGCCACTCTCAGCTTAAACTAGCATTGTCGAAGTGGTTTTTAATTACGGTTCTGATATTAATACATATAAATAAAAGGTACAGGACACTGCTTTCGTAACTTTGACAAGATATATTTCGAAATAAATTTGAAATTCAAATAGATCCTTATTTTAATGGAACCTGACTGTGTACATGTTGTTGAAAAAGTTAATCATTAGGAATATTTCTCTATCTAATTATTCGTATCTTTCAGAGGCAAAGTAAAATAATTGTGTAAGGTTTAATAAATAAATAATTCTAGAAAGTAAGCAACGTGTTCGATACTTGTATTAAAATATTTAATGTGTGTATCTCCTTTATCTTATCAAATTGACTTGGATTATGAATCATCATTGGCAATAAGAAAAACTGTTATGCTTCTTCAAGAAATTAAAAAAAAAGGAAAAATTATTCGATAAAAAGGTAAATTCAAGATTTTCGAAATTGAGTACTTTAGTTTTTTTCAATTATTTCAGAAATGAATGAAAATAGAAGTGATTTATTTGCACATTTTTATAGACCCCAAAATAGAGCACCTTTTTTTGTAATTTAACTGATCTCTTATAGTTTAGGAGATCCCCCATCGTGAGTCTTTAATTAGTCGTACCCCTAATTCGTAATTAAAATAAAGTGTTCATAATACATTATCACAAATTTGTAAATATAATTTTTCGAACAATTAAAGTCAACATTTCATTGTGCATTAATAGCTTCTTCAGGATAGACAATTTATATTCTTCAGGATAAGTAATAAATTAATAATTTATCCTGAAGAAGCTGTGAATATAAAACGAAACGTACAATTCGATTTGAATGGAATTTCACAACAAATTATGTTTATAAATCTCGTCATAAAAAACAGTTATTGAATTCCCGGGAAAAGTAAAAATGCATTAAAATTGTATTCATTTTCAGAGGACTAAACAAAAAAACAACCAAAGAAATGCAAACTGTATTATATCAAACAGCCCCCCCTCCACTCAAGTGGATACAATTTTATTTGCAATCTAGGGGGAGGGGTGTTTGTGACAAATAATGTGGAGTGCTTCACAGGTTTAAGGTCGCTATGTTTCGCTAAACATTTTGACAAAGCAAAGTGTTTGCAAAACTGTAATATTGTAAAGAAAGTATTACTTAAGCCAAAAACAGTTTCTTAAAAGTAGCTTCACTAATTTTATTCTTTATTTTTTAAAGTAGTTTCTTATTAGTTGAATTTATGAAACAACTTTGTAAGTTACGTTGATAACTTCTGTAGAATAAGTTATAAATTCACTTCGGCTTTTCCTAACAATTCATTATAAATGGATTTATTGTTTTATTATTATTTATTGATTTAACATTTTCAAGATTAGCTATTTACTACTTATCATATTGAAGCTGTTAATACAGAGTAAAACAATCTTGTTTTGTAAATTTTAAACACTGTTGGAATATTTCTTATAATTCTATTAATTCAATATGTTTTTTTTTTAATTTATATTTTGTTTTCCACTAAATAAAAATAAATAGAAAAATGTTCCCTGGAAACAAATTTCTGTATAAAGAAAAAAAACTTTTACGATCAAATAAAGTTCCTGAACTTTCCAAGACACAACTTTTTTTTAATTAAAAACAGTAGACGTTATATATACAGTTTGAGTGAAGCAAGTAGGTTGGCGACGCGTGCCTCGGATGTATTCGGACGGCCGGCCTTGTCTCGCATTGGGAAGCGAAACGATGCGCGCGTATTTAATAATTTTATTTTAACTAGGATTTCAATAATTCGTCTAAAATATTGTTCTAATTGCCGCAATACATTTGCATAACGCAATTATTATTGTTTGTAATATAATAATGCAGCTAAAAAACAGCTCTAAAAACTGCATGCTTCGAACTGAGGCGTGAACTGATCCCCTAGAATCCCCTCTACTCCTACACGACTTCGTCCGAAATTACTTATATCCACCTAGTTTTAAAATTCTACCTGTACATATATATATTAGCTCTGCGAGCCTGACAGGCCCATGGCTTGGTTAGTTAAGTCCCTCCATAATTTCTTGTTTTCCTTCCATCTGCTAATTCTTAACTGTTTAATATCATTCTCCACTTCCCTTAGCCATCTTGTTTTCGATCTACCTCTTCTTCTTGTTCCTCCGATTGTGCTTGCTAATATTAGTTTTGGCACTCTTGCTTCTCCCATCGTTTCCATATGCCCAATCCATCGCAATCTTTGTGTTCTTGCCATCTCTGTTATTCCTGCTTCTTTGTATAGGTCCTTCAGTTCTTTATTTGTACTCCTCATTCATCTATCACTTACTTTTTTTCCTCCAAATATCTTCCTAAGTAGCTTTCTTTCCCATATCTGCAAACTTGCTATTTTGCCCCTATTTAGTGTCCATGGTTCACGTGCAAACAATACTGTCGGTCTTATGACTGTCCTGCACCTACAGCTTTAATTATGTCCCATTCAAAATGTTTTTATTCCTTAATACTCTGTTTAGCGCTCCCATACACCGATTTCCTATCATTATTCTCGCTTTTATTTCTATTTCTACACTTGGTTTCCATGTAAATGTCTCCCCAAACAGTTAAACTTATCTACTTCTTCGATTTTGTATATTTTTCCCGCATCAGTGTTTATCATCAGGCAACTACCTTTTCGAAATTCTTTATCCGACCATTCCACATATTTTCTTTTGCTCTCGTTTATAACCAATCTCATTTTTGCTGCCTTTTCTTCCAAACTTTTGGTTACCCGTATTAATTCATTTTGGCTTCTTGCTAGGATTACAAGGTTATCCGCAAACGCTAAATACTGATGCTTTTTGTGGTTGGAATATTTCTTATAATTCAATTAATTCAATATGTTTTTTGAATTTATATTTTGTTTTCCACTAAATAAAATAAATAGAAAAATGTTCCCTGGAAACAAATTTCTGTATAAATTAAAAAAAAACTTTTATGGTCACACCTTTTTTTAAATTAAAAATAGTAGACGTCGCTTCTAGGAAAATTCTGCTGAAATATAAATGATCTATGAATGTTAACCTTTTGAGACAATTTAATTTATACACGAATGAAGTCAAACCGGTTACTTCGATTCCTAGAACAGGACCTTTTATTTCGAACTTACGTCAAAAATAAAATCCCCGTCGTAAAAGCTTTTACTCCGACCTTCCATTAACATTTTCTAAATTTCAAATGCTTTTTTTTAATACGATTTAATCCAAGGAAAACTGGGTCTTAAAAGTAAACTCGGCCACGAAAATACCTTGAGGTTCATCATGATAATATAAAATTTAAATCAGTTTATCAAAATTTGCAATTAAAGTTTAAGTTGCTCGCATATTTGGAAAGTATCTTTTTACTTTCTTATTTGAACATGTATTCAATTTTTTTAAGAAAATTTTCTAGGTGTGGATTGAGAAAAAAAGCTCGAAATAAAACAAGCAAAATAAGTTGCCATCTTATCGGAAGAATTGGAAATAACTGAACGTTAAAATATGATCGGGTCAAAGCCCAGTAAATAAAATTTTATTTAGCATTTTATTAATTATAATAGAAAGCGAAATGTATCTGGGGTCTTGTGGGTTCATTTCCTTATTCTTTATAATTTTTATAAATCAAGCAGGCGATGCGTTAAGAATTACATAAAACCAACGATTAAGTCAAATGCGAGATGAAACCTATCATTAATCAACAATTAAACACATAATAGGTAAACGAGCAACTGAAGACTTTAAGTTTGTTCGGCCTTCAAAGGTGAAGTGTGTACGTAACATTTGATGAGGTTTCATTCAGCTCAACTTTTTCACATCCGCAATTAGGAATCTTCAGAAAGTAAGAGCGTCTGCCTCCTCCGGCCAATTTGATTGCACAAATAACGTAGGTAGGTCAGGGTCGTTAATACGATCGAAGTTGGGCCCACATTTATGTAAATGAATCGAACATTTTGACCACTGACATTTAGTCAAGAATAACCGTTAACATTTTTCAGGAAGTTTTGCATACCACACAGTTAACGATGAGCAAAAGTAAAATTTATTTACGTGACACCTAAAGGTCAAGTTGCAAATAAATGTAGTTAGATTAATGATCTAAGTGTTAAAAATATGACTGATAATGTTAAAAATTACCATAGATTACACATTAAATTATTTTAACTCATGATTGATTGAGAAGCAATGTTAATCATAAAAAAAATTGCATACAAATTATGCTTTGTTACGTACGTTAAAATTGTCTGTGGATGAAGTAAGTGATCCTGATCAGATTCAAAGTAACAAAATTCATAAGGTACTTGAGATAACTGAAGGTCATTACACTACTTGTTAGCATTAGCGGAAAAAATTTTGCATGATTTATTATTTATTGATTCTTATTTTTAGTTCATCCTTCTCTGCTTCATTGGAATAGTACTTGGACTTCCCCAGAGTTATAAGGATGCACGTATTCTTCAGTATGCGTATGATCAAGTAGTCCCAAATTCCTACAGATTTTTGTGAGTGTTAACATTTTAAAAGTTAATTTTGCATGTAGATACAAAACTATAAACACTGCTTAGTTATAACTTCGCTTTCATTTGAATAACTAACAGGTGTTCGTGTTAACTCGCTTCCTGGAGACAGACCGTAGACACTTCAAACAAAAAATAAATATTTACTATTTTACGCAAACATTTAGGCGTTGTTAAATTGTCAAGTGTTTACAAATGACGGCTGGGTGGCGCGACCATCCCGCTTTCTATAATCTTTGGACCCCGATTTTCAAGTGACTATCCAGGTCGAGTGGCCAGCCTGGCGCTAGTTCCCCAGGAATCTTTTAAAAACATCAAGTAACTATAAGCCAGCATCGAATTTAGAAGTATTTGCCTGTCTTATCCTCTGGTCGCTTGTCTCGGTCATTTTGAAATATACTGGGGTAACAAAAATGTAGGCCCCTACTTCAGTATTCTACTCATCAAAATAAAGAAAAAGGTTCATATAAACGTATGTCCAAAAAAGAGTTAGAGTTAACTTTGTGTTAACTTTAATTTATGAAATATTTTATCTTAAATTAAAGTAGATATTCAAAGTCAACACCCCCCTTCATAATGTACTTCTCTGTATGCCTTCGTAGCGATCTTCTTATTCACAAACACCCAGGGTGTTACGTATTTCGTTGAAACCGTCTTCAATGCGCTGACTGAAGTGGTTGGTATCCACAATAGATTGAGAGAATACAATTTGCTTTAAGTGTCCCCATCGATAAAAGTCTAATGTCACAGATCCCCCTTAATTTATCCAACGTTCAGGAAAAGCATTGTCTAGAAAGCCTTTAGTTACCCCATTGAAATGTGCGGGTGTACCATCGTAGTGCAACCACGTGGCTGCTCTGATTCCACAAGATGAGTAACTCTTCTTCTAAAAGTTATCTATAAAATACTCCTCGCAAATCAGCAAAATCACCAATTATTCCACCCTAAACGTTCAGAGAGAGTTGCTGCTGGTATCTTGATGGAAACACAGCATGTGGATTTTGTTCCTGCCAGAGTTGGAGATTATGAAAATTCATAATTCCATTTTGGGTAAAGCCCGCCTCATCGATAAGCAGAATAAGAAATGAAAAATTAGGATTAGAACTAATTTTTGGACGTTTGAACATTTTTCTTCATTTTGATGAGTAGAATACATCCCCAAGTTGCGCCCTACATTTTTGTTACGCCCTATATATTAATAAGTACATTTACAGTTGGTTCTTGTCCGATGAAATTTGTATCACAAAATCTTCTAAGCGGACACTAAATCGCGCAACTATACACTTTACGTTTCGCAGTCGTTCGACTGCTTCGTCAGAAGTGAAAATTTTCACTTCTGACGAAGCAGTCGAACGACTGCGAAACGTAAAGTGTATAGTTGCGCGATTTAGTGTCCGCTTAGAAGATTTTGTGATATTAATAAGTACATTACAAATCTAGATAGAAATGAAACGTGTAAGGTTACAGAAGAATGAAAGGGGCGTTTATTTTTTAATGTAATCTTCGTCTATATACGAGAAACAGTTGCCCTGTTTTTTCACGGTCTCTTGGAAACGAACGGGGGGATTCGTTTGGTTGCCTTCGAAGAAGATGACCCCCAAAAATATTGTTTAAGAAGTCTGATTAAATGAAAGTGGCTCAAGGCAAGTCAAGGCTATGTGGGTGATACTCAAATGTTGAATTTGTCACATCTTTTATGGTGATTCTGACATAACCAAAAAAAAAAATTCTCTCTGGTGTACAGGAGGTTATGAAAAAAAGGAGAAGTGTTTAAATGTGAACGGAGATTACATTGGAAAATTATCATTGAATTGCATATTAGCAACCTTATTTGTTAATTTTATAAATTATTTTCCGACTCTGCCTCGTAACTTATCAGTAGAGTTTTTTTAGCTTATTTTGTATAGAATTGTGTACATTTGGGATGTGGGTCGTGAATAATCGTAGCCGTAAATCTAATATTTTGCAAGACATTGGCAAGCACATTGATTTTTTTTCAGAAACTAATTTTCTGTTATTTTATTTTTTTTAATTTTATTGAAAGCACTTTCGTTTTATTTATGCTAAGAAACAAATTCATCAGTGTTTTACTAACGATAACTAATACAGTAATAATAGAAATGAAAATTTTTTTTTCTGAAAATTGAAATTTTTTTGATAGTATTTGAACTGGAAACCGGAAAATATCATCTCACTTGGAGTCGCTTTTTGCGTCAACAAATAAACATCTAATTTATTTTTGCTTACAGCGTTTATAGACTTCAAATAACACTGAGAAAATTATACACGTTAGTTTTAGAATTGGGTCGGGAGGAAGGAAAGATTTGGAATAAGAAATTTATATATGTAGAATCAATCCTGGTAAACCAATTATGGTGTAGAGTTGTTCATGCAGCAATCTTTCCATTTTCCACGATTTCAAGTTAAGGTTTCAGCCTCTCTCCAGATTAAACCTCTTTTCTTTAGTGCTTCTGCAATTGTACCTAACATTCCAGGTACGGATTGGTGTGCCTCGTTTCTTCTTACTATCGCCTCCTGCTCTCCGGATGTTTGGCTCCTCTTGTGTTGTCTTTGCTCAATTTTATCCAGCACCGATATTACTTTCATTTATTAGCGTGTGGTCCTATTCCTTATTTTATCCATTCGGGTTTCACCTCCAGGAGGGGGATAGAATGCTCCCTGAGCAGAAGGAGGTGGAGTAGGGTAGAACATGGTTCCATTAGGCATCTGAAAAGGACCATATATGGACCTGGAGGTGGTAAACTGATATGTCAGTAGATGTTGTGACTGAGGCGGCGGTGGCGGTGTTTCTCAAACATTTCATTTCACTTATCTGTAATTTACTTTTTAGTCTGTCATTCGGTATCCAGGTTTTACAACTATAAGGCCCGATTTTTTCACCTCCATTTAACTTTATCTGGCGATTAACTCCCATAGTAACGATTGTGATCACAATTATTACTATGGGAATAAACCGTCAGATAAAGTTAACCGGGCCTATGTCAAATATACTGTTAAATATTCTGGACCTTGTTTCTATGGAATTCTTTTTTCTGAAAAAAGTAATGTTGAGTAGTGGTACAAGTCATTTGCATTGGATATTCTATTATTTACTTCTGACTCCAGATCACCTTGAGCATTCAGCATTTTTCCCAAATACCTAAAGTTATTGATATGATTTAACTTTTCACTTCGTAGAAAGATAATGGGTGGTGCTTCTTTATCTTTGGAGATTATCATAGTTTCTATTTTCTTATAGTAGGACAAATTACACAGTCTCCCGCTCGAATACCTCTAGTTCGAATCCCATCATTTCATACACTGTAATTTCTTTTTCCCACATTATGATATTCTCTTGTAAATCACTTTCACTGTTTGCCAAAATTACCAAGTCATCTGCATACAATAGTTCGATTATACGTAGGTATAGATATAATTAAGGTTTGTCATCCCAGTCCCAATTTTCCTAGTTTTATCCTTTTGGAATAGAAAGTATAAAAAATAGTCAGTTTTAAGGAAACAACAATCCTCTTAATGTATGTATGAATAATGCAAGATAATGTTTTTAAATTCAATGTTTTTCTAAAATTTAAGAGGATTATTGCATATACTTAGGTATTTTAAATCTCTCACGAGAAAGCAAAGAATATACATAGATTAGTTTTTCATCGAATGAAATTCTTATAAAATTAATATTTTGTAGTGGGAATAAATTTTTTTGTGTAAATTTTAGGTACGAAACGAGCGATGGTAGTAGACGAGAAGAATTAGGGGACATCGTCAACCCAGGCCAAGAAGATGAATACGAGGTCGTAAGAGGAATTTATTCCTACATTGGGCCGGATAGCGTAAATTACACGGTGGCTTACATTGCCGATAAAGACGGTTTTCGTCCAGAAGGAGAACATCTACCTCCAGCAGCGAACACGAAGAGGACAAAGCCTCTGGGAATTCCTTCAGCCGCCTTAGCTTCTCTTGCCGGTTAAAAAAAAAGAATTAGTTTCAACAACACTCTTAATTTTAACTGCCATTATAGAATTAAAAAAAAATAAAGAAAATGAACCGACTGTTTTTGTAAATACACAAAAATCACATTTCAATAAACATAATTTTAAATAATTGATTTTTATACCTAGTTATCGAGTTCTGGCAATTTTTCTTGACAGTATGTACTTAAAACTGCTGAAATAATTATTCTAATTTGCTAAAAACAACTTTAATTAACACTTGCGTTGCAGTTACTCACCGTATACTCGCTTTAATTATCAGAAGTTAAAAAGGAAACGTGTCAGAAAAAAACGATCTCACACAATAGCAGCTAAATTCTGGGATAGAATTAATCTGACACGTCTTATGTAACCGTTTCCCAAGAGTAATGTTCTAAACTTTGCGCCTTTGAGCCGCGTGTGTGATGTAGATTGTGATATTGTTGTGAAATTTATGCTAATTCAGTTAGATAGTGGATGTTGAATAACAAATTAATTTAGGATTCCAGCTTAAATGTTTTGCAACTATGATTTTTGCTTCAAAATTTATTAAATTGCAAATTTATTACAATTTCAATTTGTTTCAAAAAGTAGACATTCTTTGGTGAGGCTTATTAGTTATTACTTATTAGTTAAATAAAATAACTAAAACATGAAAGGATATTAAGAAAACGCATTGTGAAAATCATTTGACAGATTAACTAGCCTCTTTTTCTTGCACTAAGTAACATACGCTATTGCGGTGCCCCCGGCGCATTTTTGCAGACGGGTTCTGGTCAAAATGGGAAAAAAAAAACATACGCTATATTTTAGTTCTAAATAGAAATAGAAGGTACAACCTCAATCAAAAGTAATGAAACGCTCAAAACCGAAACGCTGTAGTCAGAGAGAGAAGATACTGAGTGAGATGAAGCCTTATGGCGAACGAATGTTTCTGAAGTCCTTCGGAACCCCACAACACGTTGCGCTCTCTCTAACTCGGCACCGTTGCACTCTGACTACAGCGTTTCGGTTTTAAAAGTTTCATTACTTTTGATTGAGGCTGTACATGATTACTTGATTTATTGAAAGTAAATACGTACTTGACAGGTTGTAACATGAGAGTTGTATTAAATACATATTTGAAATTTGTCAGTTTGCCCAACTTTAATTCTTCTTAAAAGTCTCCTTTTGCACGAAAATTGTGATAAACTTCAAATTTCAAAAAAATAGTAACTACAAACATCCTTCACATTAATTTAGGGTGATAGTAAGAGAACGTAATCATAATATTTATTTTTAAATAAAATGAGAGCAGAATTTCACATCAACGTTGTTTTTATGATTTCTTTTTTGTCAGAATGTCACTTATGTATTTAAATAATTTATTAGTCTATGCATACATTTAGTTTTATGTAACATTAGTTTATCATAAATTAATAAAAAAGAAATTTGTTGGACCTATTAAAAAACTCTGCATTTTAAGCAATCTTTTATAATTACATATTATTTAAAAAGGAATGGACTCCTGAATTTTTGAGGTAAAAACAAAATGTACATTTTTGGAAAATCTATAAAAAAACAAAACTATAAAAATTAAATATTCAAAAGATTAATTCCTAAGGTTTTTCAACAAATACTGTCTTTATAAATCAATATCAATGTAAATTAAAAATTAAAATCGTTTTTAAATGTATAAATAGTTAGTTAGTAAGGTACTTACCAAGGATGTTATAAGGTTTATAATGCCCGAGGTCTAATAATAATTTTAATGCCTGTAGTGCCTCCAACTTTTAATGTCCGACTAGTTTTGTATTTCGTTGGATTTATAATAATTTGATTAAAACCATCAAATCACCACAGGGTTATTCACACAGACCCTTCATTAAAAGTTTTCAAAGAAAAAGTTTAGATAGCAATTTGAAATTTACGGAGGAGAAATATGTAGTTCCAAAGGATCTTTTCAAATAAACTAAAATTGACTTTCAATTACTTCCGATTATACCGGAAGTTGCCATTAACTCGCTTATTTTAAATGGGATGCTACATTTTTTGTTACGTTTTTAAATTCTACATGTAAAAATATGTAAAATTGCAATACATTTTCCTATCTCTAAATTGCAAAATTTTTGAGATATTTCGAGTTTTCTTAAAAATCTGGATTCTGCAATATGATTTTCAAAATATTATGTTACAGTTATGATTGAAGCAATTTTATTTGTAATAGCTGACATTGCAGTTGAGGCTTTAAGGTTCCTAAAAATTTCTTAAGCATAATCTATTAAGTTACAGGCTGTCTAAAATATACCACTCCACTCGAAGATATTCAAACACAGAAAAATACTTTTTTTCAAATGGAACGGCCAATATTTTATTACACCATCGTATGTGCAATTAAATGCTGCATCGATCTGTATTGGCATTCCCTATATCTATCTTGAACAGTTTTTCAGTTATAAGATATTTTTGATTTAATACATCAAAATTTACTATTTATTACGTTAAATATTTCTAATTTTGTTGATATAGTTATGAAAACAACAAACAATTGCGTTTAACGTTTGCGGTTACTACAAATTTTAAGCAAAAGCAAAGAAAGTTGAGAATCAAAATCAAAATTATTCAAACACTGATATTTTAAAACTATTTTTTAAAATCATGAAGAATGATCTAAAATTGTTCAGAGCAGAGAATGTGTGCTCAATAAAATGTACCCTTCTTGTCTCCTATGGATAAAACAAAGTTTGGAAAGTTTGAACCTAACCTTATATAACATGAAAAGATAAAATGTAGGAAAACAAAATGAAGATCAGTAACAAATAACGAAGATAATTAGACAATGGTTTTAAAAGGCTTTCACGCTAACCCAGAGAATTGCAAACTAACGGCTATTTTATTCTTCAATTTAAAGTAATGAAATTCACCATTTTTTGTTGTATAAGATCACAAGCGTCCCAAGAAAAGGACGATCAAAGAACAATTAAAATTTGTGAATTTCCACTTGCGAAATACTATTTTGTTTGGTTTACTACAAAATTTGTAGTAACAGTAATCATTGTTATCATTTCCAATATTTGACTCATTAAAATTTTAAATTTTTATGAATTAAATCAAAAATGTTTCCTAACTCAAAAACTGCTAAAGTTAGGTATAGGGAATACTAACACAGTTCGACGCAGAATTTAATTTCACATACGATGATGTATTAAAATATTGATCGTTCCAAAGTATTTTTCTGTGCTTGAATATCTTGAAGTGGAGTGGTATATTTTAGACAGCCTGTAGCCTAATAGATTATGCTTATGGAATTCTTAAGAACCTTAAAGCTTCAACTACAATATCAGCTATTACAAATAAAACTGCTTCAATCATAGCTGTGTTATAATTTTTTGAAAATCAGATTGCGAAATCCAGATTTTTTTAAGAAAAACACAAAATATCTCAAAAATTATACATTTTAGAGATAGGGAAATATATTGCAATTTAATATATTTTTACATGTAGAATTAAAAAAAAACGTGATAAAAAATATAGCATTCCATTTAAAATAAGCGAGTTGATGGCGACTTCCGGTATAACCGGAAATGACTGGAAGTCAATTTTATTTTACTTCAAATTTCTATCTAAACTTCTTCCCTGAAAACCTTTTAATGAACGGTTTGCGTGAATAACCCTGTAGGTATAATAGATTTTTTTGGAAAACCCGTATGTAAGCAACATATTTTGTTTGTCAATGTGACTTTTCATTTGAGTAGTGTCAGTTAGTTAATTAAAATGGAAAAAGAAAACTTTAGGGCCAGTTTATAGAAAATTTAATTGCAATTAAATTTTAATGACGTTTAATTTGACTGTTCGCAATGTAATTCTTATGGCAACTTAATCGTGATTAGTTTAATTCGAAATTAAATATTTGATTTGCTTTCTGTAAACCCACCCCTAATTTCTCAGAAAAACTACTGCTGAAGGCTGAAAAGGCAGCGGAAGCCCCTGTACCCCAAAAAACAAAACAAAAGTGTACGAGAAAGAGAATTTCCGTTTTCAAGAATGGTTGCGTTCATAAAAATTACTTAGCCCAGTTGTACAATGCCAGTTTAAATTTAAGCTGAAGCTTAAACCCATAACAACGATTGTTTCAACAATTGTTGTTAAGGGTTTAATCTTTGGCTTAAAGTTAACCAGGAATTGTGCACTTGGGCCTTACAGTTTATATTACTTTCCAATAATAGAGTGCCTTGAAAATTTATTTTAAAATAACGCCCTAGGGCATTATTTCAATGCTAACGTAACTTAACATTGATCCATTATTTTGTTACAACAGTCTAGTCGGACATTAAGAATTTAATTCTCATTTGATTTATCCGATCGGACGTCTTTTTATCAACTGAATTCTGACCGTATTTTTGATGATAAAATACAGTGTGTCCCAAAAAGTTTTATACAAATGGAGAAAAAGTTTATCTTACATTTCACAAAAAAAAAACTATTCTTTATAAAAAGCTCTGCATGACTTGTAGGTCCATAATCAGGTACAAAATTTTAAAAAAATTGGCTGGAATACAGGGAAAATAAAAAATAATGATTTCGACGGAGAGCAAAATACGTTCAAACTGTAGTGGAGAAGCAAAATGTTCATTGAAATTGTGATTAAATAGCAAAAAATTATGCACGCTTGTAGATTATTGATATTCCCAGATAAAAATTGATAAAGAAGGTTATCAATGTTTTATAAAAATAAATTATCTAACAATTGCTGAAGTGTTTATTTTTTAATTTTTATCTGGGAATATCAATAATCTACAAGTGTGCATAATTTTTTGCTATCTAATCAAAATTTTTCAATGAACATTTTGCTTCTCCACTACAGTTTGAACGTATTTTGCTTTCCATCCAAATCATTATTTTTTAATTTCCCTGTATTCCAGCCAATTTTTTAAAAATTTTGTACCTGATTATGGATCTACAAGTCATGCAGAGCTTTTTATAAAGAATAGTTTTTTTTGTGAAATGTAAGATAAACTTTTTCTCCATTTGTATAAAACTTTTTGAGACACACTGTATATTCTTATTTTTTTATTTTTGTGGATATTTTAAAATCACTTTGCATTTTGCAAATGCATCGTCGCGTGACCAGTTATTAATTGTTTCCGTGTGACGTCATCTTTCTGACGGTCTCCAAATTGTTTATTTCATACACTAACGACAGGCACTTTCATATATTCTTTGTGTATTGCCTCAACAGTTTTTGTTTATTCATAATTTATTTTAGCAATTTGTTTTATTTATTTACATTGTTATTTAGTAACTTAAACTACAGAAGAAGTCGAAATGCAACTGGGTCAAATTTTGTTTGCGCATGACAGATTTGTATTACTGAGGTAGAGTCAATTTTACTCAAGAAACAGAGTGCATAGTTATTACATGGAACAAATACTTTGTAATATTTTAAACCAAAACCAGTAGATAAATTTGATATGATTGCAGTTTTACAAAGTGTTACAAATAATTTATGTATGTTGGGCCATCAACGGTAAGCACGGTCTATGGCAGCCTTTCCTTTTATACCGAGAGTTGCACTTTTTGTTACTCCCTGCTTAAACCCGATATCCTTCAAATTCCCTCAAGCTGCTTTCACATCAAAAGAATCCGAATCAATCACAATCAAAGCTAAACAACTGGAATCTGATTCACTAAAATTCGGTAGAACGCGAAAAATAGAAAAGGCAGGAATATGATGCCCACTTTTTCACATCACCGGAATCTATAACAGTGCAGCTCAATCCACTTCCTTTTTTTAAGCAGCCCTCACACGATCAATATATATTGTCAATTAAATATTGTCAATATGGTCAATAAATATTGACAAACTGTAATTGCCTGTAATTGACAATCTATTTAGTTTTGTGTTGGCAGTCAATGATGTCATACCCAATATTTTTACTTAATAGATGCTTTCCAGGTAGGAACCTATACTAACAAACCATACATAACCATAATATAAATCTGGCCCCTTCCACTCAGAACTTCGAGTTCAAAATTTCAATACCAACTGAAATAAGATTGTCAATCTCTCCCTCAGGCGGTCAATATTTATTGTCAATCTAGCAAATATTTTGGTTTACATCAAACCAGCCCATCAATATTTTACATATTGACAATCTATCAATCTTTCTACTGACAATACTCAGATATTGACAATATACAGCGTGTACCAAAAAGTTTTATACAAATGGAGAAAAGTTTATCTTACATTTCACAAAAAAAACTATTCTATATAAAAAGCTCTCAGGTACAAAATTGGCTGGAATACAGGGAAAATAAAAATAATGATTTGGACGGAGAGGAAAATACGTTCAAACTGTAGTGGAGAGCAAAACGTTCATTGAAATTGTGATTAAATAGCAAAAAATTATGCACACTTGTAGATTATTGAACGTATTTTGCTCTCCGTCCAAATCGTTATTTTTTATTTTCCCTGTATTCGTCAATTTTTTAAAAAATTTGTACCTGATTATGGATCTACAAGTCATGCAGAGCTTTTTATAAAGAATAGTTTTTTTTGTGAAATGTAAGATAAACTTTTTCTCCATTTGTATAAAACATTTTGGTACACGCCGTATATTAATCGTGTCGTGTGAGGGCTGCTTTACACACTTGCAAGGCGTCGTGGATTTTTTTATTTCTTCACTGTACCTCATTCAAAACAGTACTCTGCATAAAGCATTAACATAAAGAGGATTTAAAGCTTGAAATGTAAGGTATCTACAAGTACCGCTGATATAATATAGACTCTAGTGACGTATCAGTATTGGTAGACACTTCATAATTTTAGTCAGTCAAGATTAGTTATCACTCAAGATGTGTGGAGGACGATTGTAGCAGATTTAGGTTTTCCAGATAAGTTTAAAGTTGTTTCAACTCAAATACATATATTATTTTTTGCTGTATATATTGTAACGTGAATACTATCACCACAATAAACCAGAAGCAAATGAGAGAAGAACAAGTAAGAATTGAGGAAGGCTTGGTAGAAGGTGCTGAAGGGTGATTGATTCAAAATGATTCGGCATATGTGATTCTGATTGAATCAGATTCTGTTAGTGGCCTTAGGATGCAATACTGTTATTTAAACTCAACTTTGTTATTTTGTACTTAATTCTGCAGGTTTTTATATCAAATATATTCATAAAGTTCCCTTGACACATTAAATTTAACAATTTGTAGAATTGCATTACTATTTCTTATTAGAAAAAAAAAAACTATATGCGTAAGGATGCTTGTAAAAGACAAGCCCCACTAAAACAATTACACGTCATGATTACATGCCGTTTATAATTAATTAAATATAAAAATGAAAACTAAAGTCTTGCTGTACGTTCTTAGAGTTTGCACATTCTGTACAACAATGTCGAAATCTCGAACTTGAGGTATGTCAAAGCTCTATATTAAGAACGTGTCGACTGTTTCATTGAATTAAGTTTACGCAATATACAAGAAAGAACACAAGTTTAATTTATGCAAGAAAATTAACATAACTTGAAGTTTTCTACAATAAGGATAAACGTGAAATAATTGAGCCTGATACAAAAAAAAGTATATTAGACTAAACCGAATTTTTTCAACACCATAACGTATTTCTCGGGCATATCAAAATTGCTATATTAATTATTTATTCAAAGGACTTCGATTATAAAGCAGAAATTATTTATTCTCATATGAAAGTTTCTTTATTTAAATCTAGGTTAACACAAGTCCACTTCACTGTGCTCAGGGTCAAATACGAACATCAGATTCATCAAGTATGTACTACGTAGAAGCATCTTCCTCAAACTCGTTAATAATAGTTTAGTTGTATAGCATTACACCTGTTTGTTAATAACATAAAAAATTCAATTATGTTTTCGGTAAGTTTTAATTGAATAATTCTGCTCATTGGCTTTATACGATATCAAAAATATCACATGCTCGTTCTTGCTTTGTGTTTGTTCTATTTCACTTATAATTTCATTTATCAATTAAAATTGGATATTCCCAGTCAGAATTTTGCATCGGTGTATTAATTAATTTATTAAAAATTGCATCAATAACAATATCATTTTAAAAATCGTAATTTAGAATTATTTATTAATACTTTGTTTTTATTTTAGTATATCTGCTTGGGTGTCTTGGTAGCTTCTGCGGTTACAAAAGGCGATACTGATGCAATTTTAACATACACAGACGAGGGCAACGGAGTATATACATTTCAGTAAGTCACCTAGTAAGTATTCCTCGAAATTATAACTTCTTACCTTCAGATTGAAAACGAACAACAGCATAGAAAGGAATGAAACGTCTAGAATAATAGAAAAAAATGGAACGCAGTATAGAGTAGTGGAAGGTGCTTACAAGTATCTTGCACCTGACGCTAACTTACACAAAGTCACTTATAAAGCTAATGAGAAGGGTTTTTACTACACTTCAAGACTTATGGTTAAAATAGATCCCAGAATAGCAGGAAATACTCTTGCATCACTGAACGGATGAAAATAGGGTAATTAGAATGTATTAAAAAAATTATTTGAATTAATTCGATTTTTATTATATCTTTACTTTGGTTTTCGTCTGACACTTATCTTATTTTTGTAAGAAAAACAATGATTTAGAAATCTTATCAGTCAAATATATTTTAATAAATAAAGTACATTGCATTGAATTCGGGCTGGGCTTTTGAGTCGTGGGAAGCTTATATTCTTGGAACATGATCGCCGCTTGGCCTGTACCCGTTTTCGTCTGCTACATAGCTTATGGTGTAAGTCACACCATCAGTGCCAATGTAAGAAAAAGATCCTTCGACTACTAAAGCCTCGTTTTCGGAACCCACATTTTTTAATTCTGCTTTTTCTTCTCGCGCCATACCGTCACTGGTTTGATAACTGCAAGTGCATAAGAATAACATTCTGTAATCCAATAATTTTGAATGATCATTTCCAATTAATTAATTAATGACGGAATAACCAACAGTGATTTTCGAAACTAATTATTGTGCAGATTTATCTATTTTCGGATCTACTTCCAAGTGATAACAAAAACAGTAAGGAAAAGGAAAATACATGAATATGAAAAACGAAAAGTTCTTGGCAATGAACAGTATTTAGGGAAGGTTAAAGAATGCACTGAAGAGATTCACAAAAAAATTGATTAATAGAAAAATTACTTACGCAAAATTGTACGTTCCCGCACCTTCATTTTTATAATCCTGTTGAAGGATAGTTGCTCCTTTCGAGTCTGACAAATTAGATTGTGATTTATATTGCGGAGCAGCTGCGGAGATGGCGATGAAAACGGCGAATACAAGGCACTGAAATTAAATTTTAATTTTAAAACTTCTTTTATAAAAATGTTCACAGTATACATTATTGCAACGGTAATGTAATCCGATACGAAACACTTAACACTTTGCAAAACTTACCGTATTCATTATAGCGTTTTATAAACGACGGAATTACAACACTGTATGTGTGTGAGACTAGAGGAGTTCGAGAACTGATTCAAAACTGAAAATGCCCGATGTATTTATATATAGAGAAAAAAGAACCAAATATCCTGTATAAGTTTTGGAGGCATTGTTCCATTCATACAAATCAGCAATCGCATTTTCGTGATACCTCGATAAGCATCAGATTAATTTGCATAGAATGTGCTGCTATTAGGGACGCAAACTTTGCTGATTGTGTTTAATATTTCGTCAGGAGCAAGAAAATAACCCATAATTAGGGGCCTGCGATTAATACGAGTTTCAAATTGGGCTGGCGCTTGCTAACTTCACTTAGCAACAGACTCACACACTTTACACTTTTAAATAAAAAAAATTCAAGCCCTACTAATCATAATCAAATAGGATGAACCGAATTAAAATTTATGGCTTTCGAAATTCTTTATTATCAATAATTTATTTTTCTGGAAAATATGTTTTAACAATTGACTTTTACTTACACATATATTTATGATTGGATTCGATGATTATTTGCAGATGATTTCTGCAAAAGAATAATGCAGATAGTATTTATGTGAGACTCAAAATTATCATAAAATATTTTGCTCCTAATATATTAAATAAGCTTCCTAAATGCTAATTTACTGGTCCAGCAGAGGTTAACTATTAAAAGGTTTCTAATTTTATTATTTTCGACATCTTAACAATCTGTACCGATAGGTAGACTTTATAATTGATGGCAACTTATCCGAATATCCGGAAGCATGTAGTCTAAAATCATTTCCATTTATTAAAAGAACGATGTGTCTAATATAATTAGTAGCTATGGCTCTGTGGTTCAGCGATTAGTTCACTTCTAATATCTGTTGACTGGAACTGATAAAGCTCTGTTAGCAATCCTAGTTAACATAGGTTTATAGTGGACAAGTCCATGGTTACTAGTTTATGCCTTTTCTCAATGTACGCAATACTGTGCAAGTTGATGTCATTTGGAAAAGGCACTCGCGTTTCATCAAATTCTCCTTCAGAAATTACTACAAACTAGTTGCCCTTGTACCCTATTTAAAGAGTAGAAAATCATTTGTAGTTGTTAGTTGTTAATGGTTTTCAATCATCTTATGTTCCAGCTTTAGGAATACCACAAGGTTCGAACTTTGATCCATTACTGTATTTGGTATTCCTTAATAAAGGTGCCTGACACAATTTCAAGCAAGTTTTGTTATTTGCTGATAACGCGATTTTTTTTTGTATGCCTATACTGAAAATATAAGTGATTGACAACACGTACGAGAACAACTTAAGAAGTTGGAAGACTAGTGCAAGTTTAATAGATTCAGCTTCGTTGTTGATAAATGCAGAATTACTTCACATACTAGAAGAAGAGATATTGTGTTACGGGTGAAAATCCCGTTAAAATCATTTCTAGTATTGTCAGTCACCCTGTATTGCGAGGTAACATGAACTGTCCGTTATTCTGCCATTTGTGCGCCGTTAAACGAGAGTCTTTACACGCAATACGGAATTCTTTCCATCTCCCTCGGACTTAAGCGTGTCGCACTCTCTTCTTCTATTAACCCCCGTCTTGATATCTTACATGCATCAAATTCTGTACGCCTAGACAGTCCTTCGTGGTTCGTTGCGGGGTGTAGACGTGTTGTTGCCTTTAGTGTGCTTTGCGATTTCATTTGGCTGAAAATGCCTGGAGATGAAGATTAACGGTAATTTGATTACCGGATTTTTAAAATCGTCACCCCAAGCCTGGTCCCGACAGTTTGAGATTAGTAAATATGGCGATTATTTGGACGTGGTTCAGAGTGTAACGCTTGTTTTCTTTTCTTCTAGGTTTTTTCTTTTTTCTTTATTTTGGTTTTACGTTTTGCTGTTTGTTGCTTTTTCTTTTACCGTTTGATTTATTACGTTTACTACGATCATCGCTCTTTGGTTACCCAAACCTTTAGTGGTGATTGCTGGGGCCCAACCATCTTGATGTTACCGCAAGGTCAGTTCGACAACCGCTGTTGGTGATTTTCGTCATGACGACGACAGCTGCCGTTGGAGGCGCGAGGATGTAATCAAAGTCGGAATTTTTTGATTTGAATTGCGGTAACGAACGCTTTTAATTCTTTTGTAAATTAAGCAACCGTCTGTTGCCGAGGTTAGTTAATTTTGTTTTGACTTCGTAACGAAAAGTCATTACCGAATTTTCGGGTTTAGATTTCTTGATAACCTCGTTGCGTTTAGTTTGCGTTTCTTATTTATTTATTTTTTCTGTTCAATCCATGTATTTGCGTGCTAATTATTACTATAAATAAAGACAATTGTGCCGTATTGGGGAATTTTATTTTAGTAGTTATTTGTCCTTGTACTTTTGGGGTTACGTACGACCCATACCCATCTCCAGGAATTAGCAGGCTGTGCTGACCTCAAATTGCCCTCCCGCAATTTGCTACCATTCAGGCAGGTAGCAATAATTGTTTTATTTGATTATAAACTTTTAAAAATCTCAAGATACTTGGAAACGTGTACATTCTCCACTACGTCAAATTAACAGAAAAGTATTGCAAAAGGTTTTGAAAATATGGACAGAGCAGAGCTTAAATTATAAGGAATAAAAAATGGTTTCATGCAAAGAATTAAATATTAGTTACTGGTTTAGCTAATATAAATATAAACCAAAATTACGAAGCAATATTATATCATGTTGTTTGCCTTATAACTAACTACCTTCTTGATGATTAATAAAGTTTTACTTATTAAGTCACAGATATAATGATTTTTAGAAAAAATTCGAAATTACCATACTGTCTATTTTAAAGTTATAAAATTTTCACTTATTATTAAAGAAAATGATAAAATGGATATTTCGAGACGTCAGATTTACTGTCAAATAACCTGTGAGCAAATAAAAATCAGATTAGAGCAAGCGGTGCAAAGAAAATGTATGTCTGTGATTAAATAAAAAGTCAATAAATTTGATAGTCCATGAATATATTACATTAATTAATTCAGTTAATCACAGACATACATTTTCTTTGCACCGCCTACTCTAATCTGATTTTTATTTGCTCACTTTTTATAAATTGCTCATCGCCATTTTGTGGAATAAGTACTATTCCTAATTACTTATTTGAAAATTTCAATTTCGACTATTTTCCGCGCTTTCTGGAACACAAAGGCCTAATATTTCAGTAACGGTTTAACTTTAAACTTAAGTTTATTCCCATAATAACAATTGTTTCTATGGGAATAAACTAAAGATTAAAGTTAAACTGTAACTGAACTACCGGGCCATAATGTATATAAAGTCAGAAGATTCAAGACATGCGCGTGAGATATCCCCATACGTTTTCAACAAAGAATTAAAGGTATGGTATATCGTAATATAATATTTAGTGGTCCTCTTTCGTCTGTTGTGAAACCACCAAAACGCCAGTGCAGTGCGTGCTTAGTTAGATTATCGTTGTTATTAAATCAATTTATACAAATTAATTTTCGATTATTGTTTAGGTTAAGTTCCATTTCGGTTTAAATTTATGTTTTCATATATTACTCATTAAAAGCCGAAGGCGCAATCAACCAAGAGGTATGTTATTAGAAAACTATCCTATTTCCATCGTAGAGCGAGGGCGCGATTCGATCTTTATTATAAACTTTGTTTTTTCTGTTAGGTTTGATGTGTCACTGATTCAGGCCTCGCGACTTACTCCAATGCCCTTATTCTGATTATACAAATACACTCATTAATTATGAAACTATACGCTGGATTTCACAAACGTCACTTAACTTTAATCATCGATTAAGAATAATCATTCCTATACCTTCAACACATGTAACCATGGCAACGTTTACTTTTAACGGATGTTTAAATTTAAGTAACGTTTGTGAAATCCGCCATAAGTGTTCCTTCCCGAGCTAAATTAACAGAGACTAGTTTTACATTTCCGACGAATAACACGTATCGTCTATCAGAAGTATCGGAATCATTGTAGATTATTGTACATACTACTTACATTATTTTTAATAAAGTTAATTAGTAGTAATCGTGTTTCACTTTAGTCTCGGTCGCAAAATTACAATACGTCCAGTTTGTTCTACCTCATTTTTCTTTTGATAATTCATTACTTTCCTATGTTTCTTTCACAAGTTCAAAAAGAGTTAATGCAGAAAATATATTGTAGTATCAGATTTCCATTTTTTGAATAATATAATTCACACGTTTTTAAATTTTGTTCATTGGAAAAATATTTTAAATACCCACTCTTGACCGACAAGAATAAAAGAAGCCACAAAAATATGCATTGCTGCTTGTAAAATTTATTGTTTCTTTGATAAAATTTTTCTTAACTTTATTTCCACCTCAGAATTTCATCTGTCACTAGCATGTTCGAATCAATTATACCTTAGCTCTAAAAGAAATAATTCTTTGAAATTTCACTTCGAAAGTTAACGATTAAAAATGTTTGAATTTCCGACACTAAAGATGAGAAATAAATGATTTTATTTATTTGTATGTGTGTGCCTTTCTATATTTATGACGACAGATGCAGATATTATCACCGAAAAATTAAATGAAAGCTTTAGGAATTTCCACCAGAAATTTATTTATTTTAATTTAATACTTTTAGTAAGGACATTAGAAGAAAGAAACAACTTATTGGTGGCGTATATTTGTACCTATTCTCTAAAAATATATTCGAAACATATACGAAAATATATCTACCCAAAATAAAATACGACAAAAATAATAAAATATTCTTAACTTAATGCTTAATAGAAAGAACGAGTAAAACCTAGTATAAAATAATTTACTAGAATGTTTCATGCGCATTTGTTCTCCTCTTTAACGCATTTATATTTTTGGCGAAATTTGTCATAATGTTTGGTATTGTTGTTTTATTTACTTAAACTAGGAGTGCTAATAGTGTTCGTATTGCTGTGCTTCGACTTCTTCAACTTCCTGGTGTGCGCTACTATCCAACGTTTTAGCTATTTCTTCAGGAATTGGCGGAGGCGTTGGTAAATGCGCACCTTGGGGTTGAAATCCGTGTTCGTCAGCAATGTAAGTCAACGTTATAGGATGACCATGCTCGTCATGGTACCTAACGATACCCTGCTGTACTACAGTTTCGTGCTTTTTGTCGCCTTTATTTTTTATATAGCCGGTTTCTTGAACGTGAATTCCATTTCCACTTTCGTATCTAAAAAAAAAAAAGAATTAATGTGGTGAATGCAAGTGCCTGTGTCAATTAGTGCTTTGTCTTTCGCAGTGCTACGATAATTGTTAACATAAAATGACACGTCAGAAGTAATCACCATAAATACAGGAAGAGAACTAAAAGAATGTTTGAATTCCTAAAATTATTATCATTAGCGGAAGTGGAAGAAATTCTTCTGAAAATGATGCCTTACACGTAGTAGTCAGTAGATTTCTCAATGAGAAAAAACTGTTCAATAAAATTGTTCTGTAAATAGAAAACGGTGATCAAATTCAATGATCATTATAGTCTTTCAATTTTTCCGAAGAAATTTGTTGTAACTATTGTTGGCACTTTCACAATTAACCAAATTTTTACTTAAAAATAAAATGAAAAGTAATAACACCTACCATGCGGTTAAAAACTTTTTGTATTTTTTACGACAAAGAGAGCTTTGACTTCTAATCAATATCTGATTAGGAAATGCATCAGCTTTCTACTGGTATTAATTTCTTAATTAATTTCCTTGCACGTTGAATTACAAGTTGCCTCTGCAAAGCAGTGCTGGCAACTAATCGTTAAGAAAGCATTTTACTTGGACGCATGTAGAACAAACGAACATTTCTAATTGCCGCGTTACTTTCACGCGACATCTGCTGCAGTGCGCCCATTCGATTGCATTCGTCGAAAAAAAAAATTACTAGAAAGTCGCCGGTAAGATCAATTATTATTAGATTGGATTGTAAATCATCTCGTGTTATAATTTTTATGTAATATAATTGATTGAAATCGAAAGGATAGTTGTGGAGTTACAAATGTTTAATTTTTCTAATTATATTCCACATTTTAAGCGTCGACAGAAATACAGTATTTTAAATCTATTCTAATTGATTTTACTAATTTAAAAATTCAGTTTATCAGTTTCTTCTATAATAACATTTTTTTTTAAAACAAGACAGTTTAAAAAATATGTAAACCCCCTCCAAGACAAGTTCATGATTGTGAGGAGTGACTAGCAGGATATTTAAAAATGACTTACCATGTTAATACAGATTCTCTCACACTCGACCTTCTGCGTTTAACAAGTCATGTCCATGGCATTGTATTCTCAATAAATTTAATTCAGTATTAATTCCGGAAACAACAGAAACGTTGTTCGATATTTTTTTTCTGATCATCCGAGCGATTTACACGATTGTCAGATGGATATACAGGGTGTTTCACTTAAGGTGTGCCAAACGGAAAGAGGTCGTACAGAAAATTATTCTAAGCAAAAAAGTTCATATAAACATATGTCCGATTCGTTATCGTTATCGATAAAAAAATTAAGATCGTACAGAAAATTTGACAGTTTTTTGAAAGTTTGACAGTTAATAATAGTTTAGTGGTTGATAAAAATAATTAGCTTCAGTACTTCAGAATTCGTGGATATTGTGTATGTTTATGGTTTTCGTGATGGAAATACTAGAGAAGCCTGTCGTGAATATCGACGATGATTTCCGAGTCGACGTCAACCATCTCGATAATCCTCGCAATATTAGAATAAGAAGGTTTCAGCAACGGTTCAGCATAAATGTTTGGACTGGAATATTCAACAATACTGAATTGAATTTTCCGTCTTAATGCAAATCATTAAGTACATTTCCTTTAAAATGACCTTGAAACCATTTTAAATGATTTGCCACTTGCACAAAGAATTCGAATATGGTTCCACCACATTTACCAGAAATACCATTAATTGGCCAAACATTCAATATCCCAACAAATGGATTGGACATGGCCGCCCTGTTCCTTGGCCCCCAAGATCTCGGGATCTAAACCCTCTGGACTTTTTCTTTTGGGGCACATGAAACAAATAGTCTACAGCGTTCCCATCAATATCCAGCAAGAATTACAATTACTGATTCAATTAGGAACGCTCCTGAAATAATAGCAAGGGAGTTATCAATCCTATACCCGTCGATGTAACTGCTGTGTTCGTGCACAAGGAGCACAATTTGAACATTTACTTTGACTTTGTTTTTTCGTTTTTATTATAATTTATTTATTTATAAATTTGTAAAATTGTTAAACTTTCAGAAAATCTTAATTTTCTTATCGACAACGATAACGAATCGGATATATGTTTACATGAACTTTTTTGCTTAAAATAATTTTCTGTACGACTTTTTCCCGTTTGGCACACCTTAAGTGAAACGGCCTGTATAAATGTGGTATTTATTATGTATGTATTATTTATTTACCCATATTGATATCCTTCGTGATGAATATGGAAATCTTGCTTTAAAATCGGAATGATGGGCTTCTTGATTGGAACTTCGTGCACATGATGATATTCAGTAATGGCGACAGGTGATGCGTATACACCAAATGCGAAACTTAAGCATCCTATAATCTGAAATAAAGTTGAATCAAAAGTATATTATTACGCAGAAGCATAAAGTGAAAAAAAAATTCTGAATGATTAGAATAAATATAGGGCATATAAATGTCTGTAATATACAGGGTGTAATAAAAATGTAGGCCGCTATTTCAGGGGCGTATTCTACTCGTCAAAATAAAGAAAAATGTTTATATGAACATACTACTACGTTATTCGTTATTGACAAATTACTTTGTTTATTTTCAATAACGTTTTTATGTTCGTCTATAAACATCAAATTCTTTCAGATCCAGGGCGTAATCTTTTTCTTTTGTTTTGATTTGATAAAATCTATGAACGCTTTTGGGTTCTTTGCACGCTCGTAGATAATTTCTTATGCTCATAAATAAATTAAAAATAACTCTACTCAAATTAAATTCTTTACAACAAAAGTGACTGTTCGTTTAGTTGAATTTAATATAAACTAAGTTCCTGTAATTGCCATTTGTTCAAATACGTTGAAAACAATTATTGATGTTGTAATTATTATTGTTATTTTTAAAAGAAAGTTTATTTAAGTTGTTATTTACAATAAAATAAAAATGTGTTCAGTTCCTTACGGTTTTATACATCATCCAATATTTTAACGCCGCTCGAAATATTCAAACTAGCGCATTTTGCTTGACTCCAATACATTCAGCCTCGAGTACTTTATTAGACTCTACCCTAAATTGAACGCTGGTCATATTTATAAGCTGTGTTAAAAAAAACTCAATCGCGTCATACAATGAACAACAACTTTTTGTGAAAACGCGAATTCAAAGTTGATACAAAAAATAGTTTTCTAATTATTTATCCCACATAGTATTCATGCTTGATCTTGAATGAATCGCCATGTAAATCTGATTTTGGTTGTCAAACAAAAATTGAACTTGCTCCTGGTCTAAGAGGAGATGCCTTCAAGAACTGCAAATCCTTCACGATGGTGTGCGTCCATCGGAACTGCTTTTAGACTGGGCGTGTGTGTGTCAGTCTGTTGATTATGATTGCATCTTTTAATCGTTCCCCTCATGTTTATTTTTCCTAACAAAAATTTGTGTTTCAGTAATAGCAACATATATGTTGAAATATCTTGGGATCATAATTTTTTTTCTTTAATATGTTAAACTTAATTGATGTGTGATGAATTACGAACTAAATTGCAATTAATTCATCAAAAACATAAATACAAATAATAGTGTTACAACAACTTTCAAATTTCAAAACCAAAATAATGTAGCAATAAGTATGTCCAATTTTCCATTTCATATTCTATTTACTCATGAGGCGGGTTTCACCCCAGATGGAATCATCAACTTCCATAATCTTCACCTCTGGTAGGAAGAAATTCCTTTGTCTTTCCATCAAGATACCAGCAACAATTCTCTCTGAACGATTGGGGTGGGATAATTGGTGATTCTGTTGATTTGTTCTTTCTGTCTGCCAGAACGTTTGACAGGAGTAAAAACCATTGAACTTTTATCTATGGGGCCAATCAAAGCAAATTGTACGCTCTCAACCTATCGATCACCTCAGCGCATTGAAAACGGTGTCAACGAAACACGTAACACCCTGGGTGTTTGTGAAATAATAAGAAGATCACTACGCAGGCGTTCATTATGGAGAAGGTGTTCTCTTTGAGTATTTAATTTAATAAAGATAAAATGTTTCATAAATAAAATTTTAACACGAACTTAGATCGAATATGAAAACGGCTCATTTTCGACATATGAACTTTTTTCTTTATTTTGATGAGTAGAATACGTCTCTTAAGTAGCGGCGTACATTTTTGTTACACTCTGTATAATGTATCACATTTGATTGTGAAAATGATAGCATACAGCGTAGCTATACTTATCACAGACAAAATTTGTTTCAAATTATTTATTACCAAAGATTTATAACTAACATTCAAATTTAAAACGTAACATGATTCAAAAAATCGCAATTCTAGGGTAGCAATGAAAAAAGAACTCTTTCCTCAACAAAGGATTGCGCCATTTATTAAAGTAAACGAAACTTTTGACAAAATAACATTTGCCCAAAAATACCTTTAAAATGATTAATTTATAAATATGACGGATATCCAACAATTGTTGAACGCGTTAACCATTTACTTGAAAATATTTTTGAACCTATTTTTTGGCCTACGAAAAGAATTTGCGTTGAGTTGAGTTTCGACTCAAAAATTAATACGCATTGAAGGCGAGCCAGGCTTGAAAATGTTCTGCAGTCATTCATTAAAAAAAGAAAATAAAAAGGACCATGTATTCATTAATCATCCACCCAAAAAATTATTTTATGAAAATATAAAAAATAAACTTAAGCAATAAGACGCATTTTAATTCCAAATCAACGTTGCTTTTGGAACAAAATAGTTGGGAACTAGGTCCTTTTATTTTATTTATTAGCTAACTTATCAATCAACCAAAAGCCTCATGCAAAACGAAAACTGAAGTTATTTTAGGATAAAATAATTTGGCTGTTTCAATTACAACAAGCAATGATGAAAGATGACAGGATTGGAGAAACTAAAATGCCAATAATAAAAGATAAAACATTTAAACGAATTTTCCTTTGTGAGTGAGCTAGAATTTTTTTCGAATATTTATTTCTAAAAGCCACCGGTCAAAGGAGATTTGTTTAATTAAATAATAAATGAACTCACCAAAAAATTCATGTTTACTCTTGAAACTGAACACGAGCAACTGTCACAATATAAATGATATTCCCTTGCACACTTTCTTTTATATACGAACTCTCTATACGCGTCGTATCCGTGCTTTATATAGAAAGAAACTTCGTGAAGTCTAAGAAAGCTCCGCGCAATTTCTTTTTTACGTTTTCTGGACCATGCACGCGGACTTCAACTTGACCCCTCGTTGAGAGATGAGCACAAATTCGCTTTTCTTCGGCGTGAAACCGACAAAGGCATTGTTTGCCTAACTTTTATTATTTGACGGCATATGGCACGCACAATTCAATTAATTTTATTCCGCTGATGAACACAGATTTCCTTTTCATCTAGTCACTATACTTTTTTAATTAATTGGATGTGCAGGAAGAAAGTAGTTTGTTGCGTAAATTCTTTTGTAATTATTACATAAGTCGAATGAACCAGTTTTTTTCTTCAGATCATTGATTTTTAAACGTACTGGCAGATTCATGAATTAAATCACTGTAAAGAAGTAAAAAATCTACTTTAATATTATTTGGTAGGAATCATCACAAATATATTCTGGTAAATTAAAAATGACAGATGCAGGAAAGTCTTAAAACCTCCTTGTTTGTTTATATTGATTATCAAAAGGATGAGGTGGTGGAGGACTGCTTGGTGTGTCGTTTGTAGATGCCCGCTGTTCTGGTTCTGGGTTCGATAAGATCCACTCCAGTGCTCTTTAAATGGTGGGCCTTGTCCTTGGGGTTGACCATTCATGAATTATTGTAGAGAAGTAAAAAGTCAACTTTGATATTATTTATTGTACATACTATAAACTGTAATCAAATAAATAATCACAAATATATTGTGGCAAATTAGAAATGACAGACGCATGGAACTGTTAAAACCTTCTTGTTTGTTTATACTGATTAGCAAAAGGACGAGGTGGTGCAGGGTTGTTCGGTGTATACGCAGGTCTGTCGTTTGTAGATGCCCGCTGTTCTGGTTCTGGGTTCGATGAGATCCACTCCAGTGCTCTTTGGATGGCGGGTGGAATTGGTGGAGGAGTCGGAAGGTGTTGTCCTTGGGGTTGGAAGCCGTTTTCATCGGCTAAATACTGGAGTACTATCGGTGTTCCGTCTGGTGCGGTGAACTGGAAAGAACCTTGGGCGGCCTGAATTTCTGCTTCGGGATTTCCTGCGTTTTTTAATATACCGTCTTCCTGGGCGTTTATTCCGTTTCCGGTTTCGTAACTAAAAGAAAAAAGAATAGGTATAACGAACAAGATCTTCAAACACCAGTTCTTGATAATATTCAAAATTATTTTCTCTACTCCTACGAAGCAAGGAAGGAAAATAATGTGACATAAAGAAACTGATTCGATGAAATCCTGATGAAATGGTCCTCCTTAAACATTAGACAATGTGCCTTACATTTGTGGGTGGGCCTGCTTTGTCTTTTGGAAGCTAACATCTTTAGACCCAGTCTGCCACTGGTTGTTACAAAAATAGTAAAAGTAAAAAGTTTTTTCCGTATTTGTGAAATTTTCTAAATAAATTATTCTTACTAATTCAAGGTGCAAGAAGTAAGAAAGAGCTAAAAGATGTAACGGAAAGGTTGGAAGAAAAGGCGAGATAAATAGGCTTATACATAAATGAAGAAAAGACAAAATATATGGAGTGGATAGATAAGGAGTATAAAAAGGGAAATTACTTGACAGTAATAACTAGAGAAGGGAAAAGATACAAGTTTGAAGAGGTAGATAAGTTCAGGTACCTGGGAACAGTATTTACAAAAAAAAATCAACTATACTCGTAGATATTGAAGTACAGGCACGAATAATGGCAGGAAATCGAGGTATAGGAGCACTTAGTAGGGTACTAAAGAGTAAAAATATCTCTAGGAAGGCAAAGTTAAAAATATATAAAACAGTAATAAGACCTACAGTAATATGTGCAAGCGAAACATGGACCTTGAATAAAGTAGTGCAAACTAGGCTAGAGGTGTGGGAAAGAAAAGTACTTAGGAAGATATTTAGAGGAAAGAAACACGAAGATGAATGGATAAGAAGAACGAAAGATGAGTTGAAAGAACTTTACAAGGAGACAAGTATAACAGGAATTATGAGAACACAAAGGTTAAGATGGCTGGGGCACATAGAGAGAATGCCTGAAGAAAGAGTGCCCAAGCTACTAACTAAAAATACAATCGGTGGGAAGAAGAGAAGAGGCCGTCCAAAAACAAGGTGGAAAGCGAAAGTTGAAAAAGATATAGAAATAATAAAAGTTAAGGGACGGAAAGAAAAAGTGAAGAACAGAAAATTATGGAAGAAGATACTCACAACCAAGCCATGAGCCTGCTAGGCTCGCAGAGCTAAAATATTTATAACTCAAGGTACAAAAAAGTCACTACTAAAGTAATTTAATTGCTCATGGTCAATACTTAAGAAACGAGTTGCAGTATCGTTCTTCGATACTTCGATTAATTATAGCAGTTCGCTATCGTATAAAAATTATTTAAATCTCGCGCCCACTTCTGCTTCTATACCCACATAGAATTCTCGAGAATCCCCGACAAGCTGCTAGATGGCGCAACAGTCATGAACAGGTCATCTGTTGGTGACACCAGAATGTAACATTGTATTTAGTAGTAAATTCTCTAAAGCAAATAATAATTAATTGACAAAAATGTTTAAGAAGTATATTTATCAATTTTTTCCTTCTTTTACTTTATTTAATGTGTTTATTTTAAATGTTTTGTAATATTTTGTAATATAGTTATAACGACTGTTCAATTGAAAAGTTCATCAAGTTGATTTTGATTTTTTTGGCAAAAAAAGAAAGAGCAATAAAGGCATGACTTCCTAAACTGATTAACGTTCAACGGATGACAAAACAGTTAAGCGTCTTGCTTATGATCTAATGTGATTAAGGCCAGATCTACAATGCCAGTTTAACTTTAAGCCAAAGCTTAAACCCTTAACACCATTTGTTGAAATAATCGTTGCTATAGGTTTAAGCATCAGCTTAAATTTAAACTGGCATTGTACAACTGGGCCATAAAATAAAGTGACTTTCGCTTTGGTCTAATTCAAGACCTACTTCACAATGTTATGAAAAATTTAAAGGCTACCTACTTGATGAACTTTTCAATTAAACACTTGATATGTTTCAGTCTGTTCATACTGACTTAAAAAGTCGTTATTTTAAACTATTTCTTTCTGAATGAGATGTCAACTTCTTCATGTTCGTATATACACTTTGTTGACCTCTAAAAGTCCTTAAAATTGGTAAAGTTTAATTGACATATCAGATATATTTATCTTTCTGTTCTAAATTAATTTCTATTATCTGTAGTATACCACAAGGAAACATCCTGGAAGATGTTTTTTCCTCACTCTTTACCTAAACCTATGTATTTCATTATAATATAAAATTCTCGAAGCAAAATGATATTCTAGATGCATTGAATGAATTGTGTATTTTCGTGATTAAATTTTACAATTAAACAGAAATGAAATGACCTAACCAGAATATGTAAATACCTTTAATATAAAGAATTAAAAAAACCTTCTTCATTTTCTACAAGAAACAATTTAAATTGTTCATAACAACTGAGAATTCAGGAATTATTGGCTATTCTTTTTTATAAAATATTCAAGAATAAATCTAGATAAATGGATTAGTTTCTTATTATTTATTGAGATTTATGAATGTAAAGGAGAATGAAATTCTGATTTTTTTTGTACAACTTTTTAATTATTATTCTGTTCGTTTATTTTCGCCTTAAATTACCTATATTTGACATCTTTTATTATAATCACGGGAGTATTTCTTCCTGGAAAACACATAATACGTTGCATGAATATGTACATAAAATAACATACCTCCATCGATATGATCCGTCAGGATTCCCGTTTTCACTTTCCGACCTAACTATAGGTGCTTGGGAATCTGAATGCTGCGCCGAGACAGCAACCCATAATACCGAAAAAGCGATAATCTAAAAAGCAACACATTTCACTACTTTAAAGAAAATTAATCAAAAGTTGCTAATTTCAAGCGTATCTTAAAATACCTACCACTTTCATGATTGTTTTGAATTACAAGTACGCTACGAACTAATCCAAATTCGCAAAATATCTATTTATAAGGTACAGATCCCTACCAACGATCTCCGTGATTAAGTTCTCGCTGCATTGTTGTGGATGCAATAAGTGTTGGATGGGGAAGACACACATGAACTTTTGTTGTGTTGCGAAATAGTAAACATTGGCGGCGACAACCTTTCCCATAACGCAATGAAAGCTCTGTATTTTTAATGGCGCTCAAAATCGAGTCCGTCGATAGTATTATATAATTATGAGTGTTCGCGCGTTGCTCACATAATCAATGAATGATAATGTGGGCGTTTTATACATTGCAATTTTCGAAAAGAATACATCTGTAATTCGCATTCAAATTCTATCAATGAGTCATTTATCGATGCTAAAGAGAAGCTGTCTTGCACAAACTTAGGGTGTACGGCGGCAGTGACATTTATTATCCGTGTCTGCAGTAAATGGCTGAATGAGTCGTGACTGAACAACAGACATCTATCAAGTAATTGTTATTGCACAAGGGAAGTGAGGAAGGTGTGTTTACACGGTGCTTTTTATCAACAATAATGTATGTAAAGACTAATACAATAAGCGACTAGCCCAAGACAGATAAAAATATTGGTTTCTATATATACTATAATATCTTCTTAAAAATTTTATTGCAAGTCGGTTTTGATTGCAGTAGATTCCTCTGTACAAAACCGACTTGCAACAAAATTTTTAAAAATGTTCACTATACTTTGACAGCACGCTTGGCCGCCTTGTGTGGGAGGACTTATTAAGTAGCGAATTAACTGCAATTTGTCAATCCTAATGCAATGTTATGTCAAAAAGTGGTCGCAGGATGTCGCGATTGAAAAATTTCATTATCATATCTTCAAATGTAAACGTAAGTTCACTAAAGTCTTTGAATCCCAAATTACTGGCAAGAATACTAATATTGTGCAACGTATACATAGTCTCTTCATTTTTTTAACCCAAGTGGCTGCATATTTTTGGGGTACGGTTTCATGATTTGCATGATGATTATATTTCATGTTAGATATTTTAAGACGGAATTGCCTATAGTTGTCAGAAAGCTTCTGATCAATACCAAATAACTCGTGTCTAAATAAAAACCTGGTCAAGTAGGCTACATTTAGTCATTCTGCTATGTAAATGCAATGGATAAATTCTCAATCACAACCCACTTGACCAGGTTTTTATTTAGACGCTCGTTACCTCAATGTTGAAGTGTTTAACTTTTCCTTAACTTCCTCTTTGATTTGTTGGTTGGATAATACTGACAGTCCAGGACTGTTATCTACATATGACAAATATCCTTGCTCGAGTAAAAATGAGAAGAGGATGTTAGGACGGGAACATCTGACATTCTGATGATCAAACCAAATCCAGAACATCATTTACATTCAAGCATTTCTCAAGTTCGTCAACTTTTATAGGCTTATCCAACAATAGCTTTGTTTCAATTATTTCCTCAATTACAGGAAGTCTAAAAGCTTCGTTGAGACCTACAATAATTCCAGTGTCTTGCCATTCGTAGGTGTCTTCATTCTTGTTCTGTTTGCCAGCACATTCTAACTGGAACCATATCGAGGGCTTCATATCAGAAGGGCGTATCGGCATAGGATTATAATGGCGCTTACGCCCTTCTGATATGACGCCCTCGATATGTTGTATATTTTTTTTATCACTTCTACTTGTGTACCCATAAAATTTCTTTTCTACATCATCAATTGAACCCACAAGTTGTCTGTATCTGTTGCTTAGCCTCTTCAGCTGTCAGTCCATAGTAAGAAACAAAAGGGTGGTTTCCCAGAAATTTGAATGGCTCTACATTTAAACTAGATGGCTCTATTACTGATATATGCGATATTCCAGTAATACATCAACATTCTGTTCCTACAAACCATTAAGATTTTTTTTTCATTCCATCTACCGCCTACGCATTCTATAAATAGCATTGCTTGTGTTATAACAACAACAAATTTATCAACAAGCGGCACTATTCTTTTACTAAAGTGCTTATACCACATATTCGGCCGACGTTTTTAAACCTTGCAATATTTGTAGTCGACCATTTGGGTTCTTTATATCTCATTCATCGTTGCACCATTTTGTACATACTTTTCGGTCATGGGAAGTTAATGCTGTACTGGATTGCAAATACCCATGCTTTTCGAAAGTAGCACTTACGACTCTCTCACAGAACGCGATTACATCATCACAAGATAGCATTGGCGTTTCACACATGAAGGAGTTTCCCAAAATGCATTTCCATGAAACCTAAATTCCTTCTTATATTTAAATTATACTCTTGAAACAGCTTGTAATTACCTTTCTTTGAAAGTCTTTCTCTGACAGTGCCCATAGCTTCTTAAAAAATAATTTTAACGTGAACTGAAATATTTAAAACAATATCCTCTAATATATAAAATTCCTTTTTAAAAAAACACTTTTGAGAATTATATTGTGTAGGTATTATGTATGGTAATGGCATTTAGAAGGAGTGGATTTTTAGCTAATATCTTGGTGTCTGTGATCTCTTTTCAGTAATTTTTATTTGATTTGTGAAGTGCCCAATGTCAGTTATTGGTCAAGAAAGTATAAGCCATTTCATGGGGTGAAGAAAGATTTTACTAGGATTTGAGACTGTTTCTTTATATGACCAAACCACGTTGGTCCAGGAATGAAAATGAGCTTCTTTGGGATGTCTAAGAATGGTAGAATTGTATGTTATTTTGTTAAATTTTAATCATTTTTTAATTACCCAAACAACGTTTGTCCAAAAATGTAAATTTATTTAGGTCCTACAAGAAAGATGGTCCTGAAATGGAGCTGTCTAAAAATAAAGGTATTCAGGGATTTTGAATGTGCTTTTAATGATTTAGGGTAGTGGTCTCAAACTCAAATTACATGCGGGCCCAATGTATTCACGGGCCGTGTAAAACTGGGCCGCCAGTTTGAGACCACTCTAGAGTTGTCTAAAAATGTTTTCAAAAAATTGAGGCTTTATTTTTCTGTGATTTTTCAACGATTTTTTTCATGTTTCCCATTTTCCTTGGCCCGAAAGTAACGATATTATATCTACTAATGTACATTTAGATAAATAATTGTGAAATTATGATTGTGTTATTTATATTTATTTTGATTAATTTCATAAGTGCTTGAAAAACAAGTGTAATTTCATTTCTACATTGAGACGATTTTTTGTAAGGCGAGATAAACTATCAGATATTTACTGTGACAACAGTTTAAATTTTATAGACTGTGCAAATGTACTTAAAGTTTTGTATTTATTTATTTATTTTTAAAAAAATATCTACTTTAATAAATTTAAAAATAAACGATGACGTTACTTATATGTTCCTTATTTTAGAGGTCTTTGGTAATTCGCAGTAAAAATTCTTTTAATTGACAAAAATTGCACAATCGTTCGCTATCGGTTGATAGTTTCGTTAGGAGTGAAAAAAATTAATTTCATTTAATATTTCACTCCTTACGAAGCTATGAATCGATAGTGAAACTTTGAGCTATTGATTAAAGTAGACTTTTCTTCATTTAATCTGAAGGCTTCTGCGGCCGTCGTCCATGTTTGAATTGGCTTCTGATTGGAACCGCGTCACGTTGACCTTCTTCTACTGCCGACGTTTCGTTCTCCATTGCAGAAGAACTTCCTCAGGGCTGCTGCTGCTGCTGGTGTTGATGCTGCTTCTCGTTAGTCGTTGAGCCTGAGTGTCTTTTTCGTCATGGGTAAGTAAATTGGTCAAGTAAATTCGTTATGGGTAAGTAAACAACAGAACATCAAATCAATTTACTTACCCATGACGAAACTTTCAGATTGCCTACCCTCCGCAAAAGATCACATCCCCTTACAATCCGAAGGTATGTACCGAATTCCTTGTACCTGTGGGCGTGTATACATCGGTGAAACAAAACTGTCTGTTAGCACTCGTGTTTCTGAACATAAACGCTGTATTAGACTACTACAAACAACTGGCTCGGCCCTAGCTGAACTAGAACTAGAAACCGGTCACCAAATCCTATTCTCCGACACAAAACTTCTAGCCCGCTCATCTCATTTTTTCAATCGGAAAATCCATGAATCCATAGAAATCCTCAAACATCCCAATAGCCTCAACCGTGATACTGGCTTTTACCACCACAATGCCTGGAAACGTCTCATTAACGATCCGTCACGCCCCAACAGACCAATCCCCGGTCACCGTTCCGACCCACTACCCCCACCGATCACTATAAATACCACGATAACAGACATACCCACTCAGTCTCAACGACTAACGAGAAGCAGCATCAACACCACCAGCAGCAGCAGCCCTGAGGATGTTCTTCTGCAATGGAGAACGAAACGTCGGCAGTAGAAGAAGTCAACGTGACTCGTTTCCAACCGGAAGCCAATTTAGACTCTTCTTCGTTGAAAATATTTTTTAATCTTGTAACATTTTACAAATTGCACAATCGCTCAACGTTTCACTATCGGTTGATAGCTTCGTTAGAAGTGAAAAATTAAATGAAATTACGTAGAGAAAATTTATAGAATTATTTTTGCTAGCTACTCGGATTTTTCAGAATCCTTTAGACTATGCCTAAACAAACTCGTTGTTCAGATTATTGCGGTTTTGGATTAATGAATAAAGTTTTATCCTTATGACTAAAATCAATGTGGTCATTAAAGAACTCAGCAACGAAGTACGCTTTACTACATACATACGTACGCATTATTACATAAAAATCGTCTAGTAATTTTCTTAAATGAGTACATGTCTAAGTTACGCACTTCTTTAGGCAATTTATTGAAGAGCTTGATTCCCATAAATACAGGCGATTGTTCAAATTTGGTGGTGTGGAGTTTTTAGTTCTGGTGTTGTAATCGTGAAAGTAGCCATTTTTTTAAAATTCCCCAGTGTTACCTTTGGCAAAAATTAAACATTTAAAGATCTAAATGGCCGGGTGCGTTAATAGACCAAATGTTTTGAAGCTGTTTTTGCATGATTTTCTAGATTTCAGATTAAATATGAGTCTCTGTAGTCTTTTCTGTGATAAAAACACTCTGTCACTGCTTGGAGCGTTATCCCAGATGATTAAATTGTAAAACAGATAGCTGTAACCCATTGCAAAGTAGATTTTCAGCAAATGGTCAGAGCTTATTACAAAATTTAGTTGAGAGATTGCGAAGTATGCTTTGTTTAATCGTTTGCAAACGTGATCAATATGCTCCTCCCAATTCAATTGCTGGTTAATGTGTACGCCTAGAAACTTAGTGGACGGTTGTGGTTCGAAAATAATTAACAGTTATTTCTTGAGCACTTGTGAAATTTTATGAATTAACATAACACGAAAAAAAACACCATTGATTTCGTATACTACCGACGATGTTTGCTTAGCATACGAAATGTACATCTAGTGAATAAAAAAACTTTTGTAAAATCAAGGGTGTTTTTTCCTGTTACGTTAATCGATAAGATTGTTGTTTATATTATAGACGTTCCTGGTTGGACATTTCCTGTTAAAAAAAAACATAGCACAACAGTTTTATCCATATTTAAAATTAGTCGGTTTCTAAGGCATCAGTCACCGAACTGCGAGGAGATACCAGCTACTTTAACGTTAATTCCTCCAGGGTCCTCGCTGAGATAGCCATTGACGTATCGTCCGCAAAGATGGTGGTGTGGTCAGCCTTGACAAAATCACCATATCGTTAATATATAATAAAAAGATTAGCGGTCCTAGTACGGACCCCTGAGGAACGCCACTGTTTAGATCGTGGTCAGAAGAGCGGGTATTTTTTATTTTAATGTAAGTACGTTTTGCGTGCTTTTAAATAGGATTCAATCCAACTAAGCATACTGCCCCTTTATTTCGTGTTTTACGAGAAAGTGAATTTATTGATGATATTCCCAAAAAATATTTGATGATTTAAAATAATTTTGAACATTTCTTTAATGTTAAGGATAAATACTAATTACTATAATAATGTGAACAATTATTATTACATAAAAAGTAACGTCATGCAATCTGAAAGAATTCCTCGCAATTAACACAAGTGACCTATCACACTATCTGCAGCATCTTACATTTTCTGAGCGTGCAAGTATAAATATGGGTACTTGTTGCCAAGAAATAAATGTGTACAACAAATGTATGTGTAATCAATTAACTACTTAAGTAATTTTTGTAAAAATTAATAATATTTTTATACTAACGGAAAACGATAAGTACAAAAGTATTTTGATTTATTTATAATCACATTTGCTTTGTATTTTTTCTATAGTTTCTGCTCTTTTAGCTTACCTTTAATAACATTATTTTCTGAGTTTTAAAATGCCCTTGACTTTTTATACTCTAAATAATTCCGACAATTTAGATTAATAATAATGATCGATGATTGATTAGCAAATTCACCATAAATCACCATTTCGCATTTCGTATTCATTGATATGTTAAAGCTTGCTTAAAACAAAATAATTAGTCAATAACACATTATAAGACATGAACGGTCGATATTAAGGCGAGCGCCACACCTGCGTACGACGCAACTTTTGTTTTCTATGTTCTCTTATGTGAGATGTAGTGTAACCACTAGTATGACATGACACATAAGAGACCATAGAAAATAAAACTTACGGCGTGGCCGAAGCGGCGATGCCGCAGGTGTGGCGCTCGCCTTAACGTCGACCGTTCATTCGTAGATTGTTATGCGGCGAGTTCGGCGTGTAATGGTATAATTTCTTAAAAATAAAGTTATTTATAGTTAACACCGACATTCATCTCTTGCCTAACTGAAAATTAAGAACGACACCTACCTACTTTCACTAAATCGCCGCTAGTTTAGTGCCGTTGCGGCCTAGCGTCTTCCTGCGCTTCTTCTTTCTTTGGTATTACGAATAACATCGTAATTTTTCCGCCGTGCCCTGTAAATGTATGTCACTACAATCTAATAATACTTACTGTTCATGTGCATGAGTTTCTATTACGCAGATGAAATCACAGGATGTTATCTTTTTTTCAGTTCCGGGTTCAAGTTAGGTACTTAACTTTCAAAAAGTACAATAAAGTAAATATTGTGAAGAATTCGGTGAATCTTAATGTAATAGAATAACTGAAAGATTAAATGTCACAATAAACGATAATTGCCGTGACAATTGTCTTAATATACAGGGCGTACAATTTTCCTCTTAACTCTATACTTAAGTTACTAAGTGTTTAAAATTAATGATAATTTAAAAACCTGTAATAAATACTACTCGATACCGTCAAAATTATGTAAAACATGCAATAGATTAGTTAACTATACAGTGTTTTCATCTTTTCTCGCCAGGTTACTTATAATTTTATTTTATTTTAAGTAAATTCCTTGCATTTTATAATTCAAAAGGATGATGCGTAAATATGTATCCATCTAATTTAGAAAACCGTATGGTGTGAATACTTTCTGTTAAGCTAAGCCTTCACGGGCATGTTCGTAATAATGATCGAAGAAACACTAAATACTAACGGTTGTTTATTTTCGAATTATAGGACTGAACCACAACATTTTCAAGATGAAGATACATTTCTTTTTACCAAAAAGATAAGAATTGATTTATAAACAAGTCCTGAAATCCATATGGTGCTATTACCAATCGACTTCCAGATTTCTTTTGGTCACAATCAGATACTATGGGTTTGCGGTAGGGAGTAATTCTAAACATAACTTAAATTTAAGCTCTGCTTTAAAAGTTGGTGCAACCGGGCATAAGCATCTTATTTTTGACACATTTCAAGAAGATATCAGCTCTGTTCCAACCACGCTTTCTGACCGTTTAAAAACCGTCATAATCAGTTGCCCACCGACGTAATGATCGATGTTGACAACTTTGTCGAGTGTAAAATTTTGATGAGTGCATGCTTGTGACGGTTTCGAAACGGTCACAAAGCGTGGTTGGAACAGACCTATTATTTTAGTGAATGCGCTACCAGAAGAGAAAAAGGAAAAGAAAAGAGAATCACGTATATTATCTTGATAGGAAATGATCGTAACTTTTCGAGAATTTCATCATCTTTTGAAGACTTAGAAAAAGAACTCTCCTGGAGTATGAACTAACATCACACGGAGAAAAATCGTATTGTTAATTTTACCACAACCGAACTTGTTGAAATATTGTTGTTTATCTTCGTACAAATATTGACTTGAGAGAACCACATGTTGTAAATGCGGGTACAACTATTTTATAGTAAACTTTTGTTTAAATATTAGTTTTAAGAAATAGTTGGACGAACAAGTGTTTATTGTTAGAACAACAACAAATTAATATTTATTATTTTGTGTTTACTATACCAATTCATTATTTTAACGCCGACATGTCATTGTGAATGCATCATACTATACTACTTATTTTAACATTGACATGACATTTGTGGATGCAACACAACCAATTCGTAGTTAAAAACTACAATATTGATGTTGGGTTGACGCCAAGACGTGATCAACATTAACAAAAAACTTTGTGTGTCAAATATCTTTATGACACTGATAAAAACTACAATTTCAGTTGTTCACAAAAATAAAGTTGAAGGACCAATACAGAATTTGTGTCGTATATATGACACCAAATTCTTGTTAGATGTTTCACAATTGGTGGTAACTTAACAAAATATTTTTTTCCGTGCACAAAATACTACTTTTCGATGGCCAATTACAAAAGAGAAAGACTTACTGTAACATTAAGGCGAGTAAAAACTTTTATTTGTTTTCCTTTATAGTTCCTTCCAGATACTGTCAGATGCTGTCACTAATATCGTGTAGGTTTGAATCAAACAAATTAACTTCTCTTTATCCTTTTTGATAAGTAATAAGTATACTGACCGTATACTCCGAGAACCAATTAATGTGGAAACATAACAAATTCCATAATAGACCACGCACACTTTTTTTTAAATCTCGCCGAGTGTATTCTGAAAATCATTAAAATATATTAAATTCCTACATTCGGCCATCCTGCTCAATATGTCCCGAAATCATTTATCTCACTTTCTGCAGATAGATTTTTGATTTTTCTTTCCTCAGAATCATCGCCATCTTCGAACTCAGATTCGGTTTCAAAACTCTCCTCTGGTTAGGACCAAAGTTTCATATGGGCAGATGTGCTTCTAAAGTTCGGACCCTCGTGCTCGCCAATCTTCTCGACTTCATAGTGATTATTTCTCATTATCATCGTTATTTTATAAGGCCCCAAAAACTTAGGATAGAATTTCAGTCCTGGACCAAATTGAGTTCTTTTTATTGGTTTAATCTTACAGACATTTTTGTCTGCTTTTCTTCCTTTAAGTTTGCTCATTTCAGCCTTCTCTTCGTCATCACTTTCGTCTTCTACATCGTCATCACTTTCGTCTTCTTCATCGTCATCACTTTCGCCTTCTTCATCATCGTCATCACTTTCGTCGTCTTCATCAACGTCATCAGTTTCGTCTTCTTCATCGTCGTCGTTAATTTCGTCTTTCTTAACACTACCTTCTTTTACGTCATCATTGTATTCATTTCCATTGCCGTCATTCTGATTACCACCGACATCGTTCTTTTCACTACATCTATCCTTATCATTGGTACCTGCTGTTGTAGTTTGTGCTTTCTGAAGCCTCCGTTGAAGTACTAGCTTACATCCCGTAACAGATAAGCCTAGCATCTCTAACCGTCGTCTTAATTCTTTTACTTTCATCGTTTCCACCTCTGCTTGATCAGCCTAGTTGTATTGAAAATGTCGTCTTATTGCGTCTTCGTCGTTGTACTTTACTTCAATGGTTGGTCTGACCGCGTCTTCGTCGTTTTTACACTTTTTGCACTACGTCAACTTAGCTTCTGATCCCATCTTCGTCTTTGAACACTTTCCACTGCGTCCTCTAAGCTCCGAATCCCGGACGAGCCCCCAATTTGTGGAAAGATGAAGTTTTTTCTATATTTTTATTTGACGTAACATACATAACATAACAAATTCCATAATAGACCACGCACACTTTTTTTTTTAAATCTCGCCGAGTGTATTCTGAAAATCATTAAAATATATTAAATTCCTACATTAATAACGAAAATCAACTGAAAGAAATTCACCAAAAAATTAACGGCCGTGCTGGAAAGAGACGGTTAAGTGTACGACAACCTTTATTCGTTTGAAAACTGAATGAATTAAATTTAAAAAAAAATGTTTAAAGAATTAGGTTTCAAAAAGAAGTCACTGCAGTTGAGTATCCAAATACAAAGTGGTCAAGAATCACTGTTTGAGTTGGCAGTGCCGAATTTATTCTTAAATGGTACAATTGGAGTAATTTTGCGGTTGTTGACGGCTTGACACTGACAGCCGTCACTTTACAAGCGTCATATGACATTTCAAATTCAAATTAAAACGCTAATTTTTATCACATAACCTTCAATCTTATCTCTGTCAAATAAACCAACAAAACTTATATCCGGTTGCAGTGTTGCAAACAGCCGAATATGAAAATGCTCTTAATTATATTACCAACTTAAGCAGTTATTCTTGACCACTTTGTAGTTAATTACCAATCAGGAACACATCATCGTTGAGAGTAGTTTGGCTATAGTTAACAGAGATCCAAATTAATTCCTGCAAAATATTTTGGCAGCAGATGAAACACAAGTCGTCATTTTGATCCAAAATCAAAGTACCAAAATATGAAATGATGACTCACCCTCGAAAAAAGAATCCCCACGGAAGTTCGCGAAGCAATGAAAGGAAACTGTAGATAAAAATTAAGACTTAAACTTAAATTAAGCTCCCTCCCCTATTTTTCTCAAACTCTTTCTCGAAAGACAGATAAAGTTTTTCTTCATTCATTGCTCTTCTTCTACGTCTTGATGTACTTTAATTTGGCTTCTGCTCTTTTTATCTCCCGACATTTACCTTCAGTTACCTATCCTCTTCTGGTTTTCGGCCGATATTTCGTCCTTTGTGGAAAAAGATTCCGAGGAGCAGCAGCAGTAATAGCTACAAGGAAGAATGTTAGCAGCAGCCCTGAGGAAGTCCTCTTGCAAGAAAAGGCAAAGTGTCGGCGGGAAAAAGAAATTATGACGTGGTACAACCGAAAGCCTTCAAGTTTATCTGTCTTCAGGTGTTCTTGCCTTATCCTCATGAATTTTGCCATTTTCTAAATTTTCATTTCGTTTTCAGTCAGTGCTTGGATTTGAATTTCCATTTCGTTCTTCGACTTACGGCTTTGAGTTTACTTTCGATCTTTTCTCTAACACTAGGTGGATGCTGCTGAGTAGGTATCCATTCACTTATCATCATCATCGAAAAGATTATTATTGGAACTATAATCTTCAATTACCTTTGCCTCCTGGTTTGCGATTGAAGCGAAATTCATTTCGTGTTTTTTAATCACCACGATGTTTGTGACCTGCATGGCTATTAATCCTGTGTTTCATTTGAAATTTTCCACTCCTTCTCTTACCAGAGCATCCGAGTTTGAAAGGTGCCATAATTTTCTTTCTCTTTTTCGCCGTTCAGCAGCAATAAGATGGATAATCGCGAAAACAGCAGCAAATCTGAAGAAGTTTTTCAGTAAGGAAGAAAGGAACGTCGACAAAATATTAATGTGGTGAAGGTGGAAACCTCGACGTTTTAAAGACTTTTGAATACTTTGTTTCTAAACAAATTTGGCACAAATTTTTCTATTAACATTCAATATCTCTGATACTTTTTTGTCAGACTCTTTGCAAAGTATGATTTTGATAAACATATTACGGTCCTAAGATGTCGCAAAACTTTGTGACCAAAACTTATAATTTTTCATAAAAATACTTCATATTTATTAATAAATATTTACGATTTAAATGCATTTCTAAAGTTATTCATGTTGATTCTAATAAAAATATAATAACTTTTTCTTAAATTTAGCGCAAAAAATACGGGCCATTGTATTGCGGTACTTAATCAATCTAGGGACTTTAGTTCACCATGTCCCTTTTCTTCACTGTCACTGTCGACATATAAAATCATCAACCTTTTTCAATTTTCCATACAATTTACTAAAAATAGTATCCAAGAATCTTTTTCCTGAGATGTGTTGCTTTCAAGCAAAACATCATTACATTCGAATTAACTCTGTGAATAAAATTAGGAGTAGCAAAACCATTTTCTTCGCTTTTTAGAGAACACATCGACGAATTAGGCCCACTTGTACAAACGCCAGTTTAAATTTAAACTGGAGCTTAAACCTATAACAACGATTATTTCATCAATTGTTGTTAAAGTTTAAACTTTGGCTTAAAGTTGAGCTGGAATTGTATAAACATAATGTCGAAAACTTATATGAAATTTTTAACTTTCCTTTATAAGTAAAACCTCTCTATAAAACCCGTATATTAAAGGGTTTAAAAATTAACGTCAAATAAAAACTAAATAAACTGTTGAAATGTTAATTGATTTTAATTTTAATTTAATTTAATTTTAATACTTTGAAAGTAATCGCTGAAATTTTGTCACCGAAATTGGAACTCAGAACATCAAAGGAGCCGACAAAGCTTTCGTTGCTGATTTAGGGGACTCCACTCTATCTAAATCGTGTTAGAGTTAAAATAAGCAAAACCTGCACCGATAGCTCTTCTCAATTTTCTAAATAAACGGAAAAAATATCTGACTTGTTGCAAGTGTCGGTATAGTAGAGGTAAATTTATGAAGAATTTCTAATAGAGGTATCAATACATGTAAACTATCGAAAAATCGATATTTCAACCAGGTGTCAGTCATCGTGGTCCTTTGTAATATTTCCGTCCAGTCACTCAATCTGGTTTGTCCCATCTGTATCATCTACTTGAAACTGTCAACTGGCAGTTTATTGATCTCGGTACCGTGGAAGAGGCAACCAATTCCTTCATATCCTTGATTTCCTCCGCTTGTATGATAGCTTTTCCTGAAGTACAATGTAGAGATCAAAACTTCGAACCAAATTAGTTCGAAGCTCCAATGAGCTGCACAGTGCTAGGGATATCCTCACCTTTTTCTTTTTTCGATTTTGATAAACAATATCCGAATTCTTTACCCTCTGACGGAATTTAATTGCCAGCAAGAAAGCTAAGGCTTACGAAAACCATATAAATAATAGTAACAATAAGGTTAAAACCCTTTGGAACATTGTTAAAAATCAATCAAATATGCAAAGATTGGAATGTGATATTAGCGCCTCCGACTTTAATAATTTCTTTGTCAATACTCCTATCGATATAGTTAACGATACACCGCCTCCCGAGGTTAATGCAAATGAGTTAGCTAAAAAGGCCCCTATGGTGAAAAACAGTTCTAGTCTTAACTATTATTATATGTGTGGTAAAAGCGTCAAATATATAAAAAATATTATTATTATTCCTCTAACGAGATTACTAAACCGTGCCGTAAGAGAAAATATTTTTCCCAAGGCATTCAAGATATCTCGGGTGATACCTATATTTAAGAGTGGAGATAAATCTGACATAGCAAACTATCGACCCATTAGCATCATTCCTATCCTGGGAAAGATTTTTGAAAAGTTACTTTATAACAAAATAATACTTCACTTCGAACTTAATAGCCTCTTCAGTTGTCATCAGTATGGCTTCAGAGCAGGCAAGTCCACGACCCTTGCTCTTGTTGATTTCATAGCATATATTAACACATATATAGATAACGGTTACGCTTATCTGCGACCTCAGTCGTGCTTTCGATTGTATCTCTCATGGCATCCTTCTTGACAAACTTGAAATCTACATGTTTCTACCAATTTTACAAATCTCCTTAAATTATATCTTGGGGATAGATCCCAGTATGTGGACTTCAACAATAAAACGTCTGATCTATGTCCGATTAAACAGGGCGTTTCCCAGGGCTCGACATTGGGACCCCTACTTTTCTTAATATATATCAATGATTTTGACAACTATGTACAGATTCCTAACTTAATAATGTATGCCGATGATACAACCATAACTATTGGTGGTCCTAATCTATCCGATATCTTACCCGCTACTTCTGAAGCTAAAAATAGATGTTCGAAATGGTTTCAAGCCAATCAACTGAAGCTAAATGACTCTAAAACTCAACAAATGGTATTCACGACTCGTAAGACGCCCGAAGTTATAAACCCTACATCTACTAAACTATGTACTAGGGATATACTTAGAACCAAGTCTCACATGGCAACAACACTGTGGTTATGTTGCGAGGAAGTTGTCCTCTCTCATTTATCTTTTTAGAAATCGCTCAACAAAAGTTCAAAAAAATTACCTTTTACACATTTATCATGCACTGTTTGAATCAACCCTTTTATACGGTCTATTAATCTGGGGTCAAGCTGCTTCGACTAAAAGGATACTCGGCCTGCATTTGTATTATTTGCGGGAATGCTTTTCGTGAACCCGCCAGGCCCTTGTTTATCTACATCGAAGTTTTAATTTTCCCTGCACTCTTTATTCTAAAGTGCCTTGAATACTTCAAGGCCCACGAAGATGATTACACCAGTATTGGTGAGCTACACAATTACAACACCAGGTCCAACGCGAATATCTACGCCCCCTATCATCGAATTTATAGGACCAGAAACAGCACTAACTATTTTGCAATCCTTTTCTCTAATATTCTACCAATTAAGGTCAGGACTCAACCTCTTCCGAAATTTAAGAGGTTAGTCACCAAATTCTTACTTGAAATTGCTCCTTTTGACTTTGATGAGTACATGAACAAAGCCGGTAATGAACTCCTGTATACAGTCCCCGACTAGGACATGGACCCTCTAATGTAATTTTAAAGGGTATTTGCATTTTGGATGTATATTTTATCCTTTTGTCCCCCTTTTTGACTTGTGTAACCTCGTATGGATTAGCACCAATAAAGATTATTATTATTGTTATTATTATTATTAATTAAAAAAAAAGTCGCGCCACAATTTTTCGAAAAAGTTTCTGCTTTTTTAAATAGTTTAAATAATATATTAAAATAAAGTATTCTATCTAATTTTCTCTAGACTTCTTCATTTTTAATATCACATTTTACTTTATTCCTCCATAAGCAAAAATTAAACAATAATTGATCTTGCGGTACTAATTAACAGTTAACAGACAATCAATGATAACTAGGGGCGGATTTATAAACACAATAAAACTAAAAGTGTGCGCTTGTATAAATCAATTATAGTGATTCTTTTTTTAACAGAACAAAATATTTAAACAATAATAAATAATGAAATCTTGAAAAGATGCTATCATCCCTCACAAAAAGCATAAAGACTAGAAATGCGCTCTATTAAAAACAAAGGCTAGAAATGCGCTCTATTAAAAACAATTGATTGATAGAATGATTGTCAGATTAATTAAAGTTGACATGTAGTAGAAAACTTTTATTTATTGTCAGTTTTTTTTTCTATAAAATGTTTCTGATGTTGGTACCTGTTACCTGAATGTTAGGAAATTTCCAAAATTTCTGTTCTACATTAGTACAGTTGCGGATAGAAAATTTCAAATGTCACTGTCATTCATCTGACGTATACATGAAGGAATTGTTCAACTTTCATATCAATGGAATGACAGCGACATCCGAAATTTTCTGTTCGCAACTGTACCAAAAGCAAGATTCCGACAGAAAGCCTAGAATTTTTACACTGACAAGTGTTATAGAAAAAAGAAACAAACTTATGTGTCGATTCTGCTCGTATCTGTAGCAACCGTAAGATCTGTAAACCTGTAACTCAGTTATTAAAATATGGAACTTTGAAATTCTGTGGAAGATATGATTTCTTCTAGGTCCCTAGGATTACACGTAAGTCTCCATGATATTAGGTCTGTTCGTAGAGCAGTTCTGATTAGTTTGAAACCGTTGGAAATATGCACCAATGAACGTTTTCCATCTAACGCAACTGTCGAAATTGATCATAACTTCGTTGGGGGACTGGATCTGACGGTTGCAAACTAGTTACAAACTGCACTACGAACAAACCTACTATCTTATAGACTTACAAGAAATCGTATCATACTGAGAACTTCAAAATTCCACCTTTCAATAATTGACTTAGAGGCCCACAGATCTTACGGTTGTTGCAGATATGAGCAGAATCGCTCCATTAGTATAATAAGATATACAGGCCTCACCCTTTATAAATATGTATAAGCTACAATTTCATAGACCTTTCATGTTCCTGCTTTAAGTATGATGTTGTTGTTACTCTGTAACTGAGAGCTGATTAGCATCTAACGTATAACGAAGACATCTCATAATTCATGAAATTAATTAAGTTTTTACAGTTTAAATAGACAAGGCTAAAACCTTATTCGGTTTTGTTTTAAATAACAGAAGTCATTGCCGTCAAATTATTCAAAAACAATGTAAATTTTAATGCCCTACAAGATTCCAAAGATATCCAAAATAGTTCATAACTCGTTCTAAATGCGTTCAAACGTTTGTGGTAGTAATCGGGTCAACAATCATATAACTTTAAACAATCAAATCAAATTCTCTTCAGTAAGCAAACAAAATTATCTATTATTTATTGTTCAGAATAATATTTGCGTTAAGTTATTCAGATATAAAGTTCAAGTTTAGTTATAAAATAGTTATTCTTCTGAAATTATTTTTATACTAAAAAGAAAGAGTGATTAGATTACGAGCACAACTTAGACAACACAAAATGACTTGAAGTATTAAATTATTTCAATCTGCAGTGTAATAAGAAGAATCAGTGAAGTTTTCACTTTTAAAATTCCAGAGCAGAAACTTACGTCAATTTATTTTTGTTGAAAAGAACTAAAACTGCCTTTGACGAAAATATCAATATTTATGTGATTTTTTATACATTTGTTATAAAAATAGTTACACATTAACTCAATTTAAGGGTAATATATATATGTACAACATTAGATAAAAGGCTTATTAATAGTAGCGTTAAATACTATTCTATTGAGTTGAGTCCACGTTGGAATGCTGTATCAGTCTATACGATGGTTTCAGAGAATTTTTTATTCGCCTCCTATCTACTAAAATCACATTTCAACTTGCACTAGCTAGGATTCCTATCTTTTACTGTTTATACTGGCCGTTGTAGTCTTGCGGTATCTGATTGTCGTTTCTGATGGCTTGAGGTTCACGGGCAGCTGCTTCCTATAATTAAAACAAATATTAAAAATAATTTCTAAATGTAAAATATTAAAAAGTAAGCAAACTTCAAAATTATATTATCATTATGTTCTTCTCTTTGATATTATTATTGTGAGCAATGCAAATATATCAATGAAATCGATGCAATCGTCTTTTCAGAAGTATTTAATCATTTTGTATTTTTTTTTACTATCGTATCTCATCCCATAATTACAATTTTAAGTAAGGATTGTCGCAATTCAACCTGAAATGTTAACTTGGTTTAGTTTCAAACCAGATCTTGATTTTTATATCTCCAAGAAATTCTCACAGTTATCTCCGAAGAAGTTGGATAATGCCGATTCGAGAACAGTTAAGCAACTCGTACTGAATGCCTTTTTCGTGCGAGCTTCTCGGTAAATACAGGTTCTAAAAAGGTCAAATGCATTGCCGCATCTCCGCGTTCCACAAATTACCGATTCTTCTCTCCTCCGAGAGAAGAAACGTTGGCAAATCGTAAGATTTAATTCATTGCTTCGTCGAAGCAGTAAATACTGTTTTGAGGCGAGCGAGGACGAACTCGATTAAAATGTCACTTACATGCTACACGTCGAAAAATAGATTTATCGCCGAAGAATGTTAAACACGTTTGGTATTTTAATTCGATTAAATAAACGCATTATCAGAGATAACTCTCCATCGGTTTATGGAATCGTAAACGCTAATTATCATTATCGGTGTCTCCTGGAAACCAACTTGATGTGGGACGGACTTTCACGCATTTTTAGTTAACGAGGCATGCACAAAATGGGACTTGTAATAATCACTCGATATGATATGGTAGAAAGCTGCCATCAGGGCTGACGAAAAGAGAAAGTCTGTTTGACTACAGAAAAGAGGTCATATTTATGAATTGAATTAATATTGAAAGAACAGAACAGGAAAGTGAATGAGAACATGTCAAATGTCGACAGTCTTGTAACTCGAAAGCATTGAGTAAGTAAGTTTAACGTTGTTGTTAAAATAATATAAAAATATCACAGCCAAAAAGAAATTTAATTATAAGGAAATAAAAGGAGAAACTTAAGACACCAAACGAGACACAAGAAAGCTTACCGTTATAAACCAAGTTAAATGAAAACACTCAAGCCAAAATTATAAAATGAGACAAAGCAAAGGCGTTGTAAAGACATAAGCACCAAAAAGTATTTTCAAATAAGTTAGAAGAGAAAAAGAATTAATTTGAAACGAATTTAATTAATTAATAGAACGAGAACATGCAAAGGTATGAACGACAATGCGAAATACTAAAAACGTAAAAGTTTCTGAACTTTACGATAGAACGACAAATATAAAAAGGTCATAAACTAGTCAAAGCAAAACAATCCACACGTGTATCACACGTATATAATGATAATAAGCGGAAGAGCATCGTAATTATCAAAAAATATTGTTAAATCGAAAAACAGTAAAAATAAAAAATATTAGGTAAGAAACGTATGTTGATATGTTGACATGTACTTCCTATGAAAAGCCCAAAGTGAAAGTATTGCAAGAAAATCGTAGTGTTTTTGTTATAAAATTAAGATATAATTTATTTAAGAAATAAAAAAAAAATCAACAAAAGGTTGAAAACAGAGAATGGACTGAATGTGTTAGAAGAAATATTCGGCAATGAAGAAAAGAACAAATTAAGAAATATGCTGTGCTAAGTGTAATAAAATGAAACAGCTAATTATTTCTCTGTTAATATCTGGAAAATATAAAAGTTTATTGAAAATTTAGAAAGATATAAAGAAAAAAAGGGGTGAACATAAAAATAAAATAGTCGATTAGAGAACAAAAGGAATCCGTCACAGTAACTAGAAGAAAAAAATAAACATGAAAGAAAATTAACGAATTAAGAAAAACTGCCACTCTAATAAGGAAGTGATGTAATGTAGAAATGTAAAAGTAATAGAATTGAAATTGAATATAAAAGTATTTCATTGCAAAAGAAATTTCTAATCTGCAAATGTATATAAAAAAATTTAATTAAATTACCATTTAGAAACTTCGTTATAACTAAAACAGATTTAGGCCCGATTTTACAATCGTCGGATAAGCATTATTATTGGTATAACGTGACGCAGGTGTGACGTAGATATGGAGGAACATTAAAGGATATTTGGCGAACAGTTATTCCGTTCTTATTCCACGATTGTAAAACTGGACCTTAGTGTTCTTTTTTATCTTCCAATTTTTAAAATGTACAATCAGATTTTACAATTTTTTTAAGTTTACAGCTTGCTTCAGAAAATGTAGAAAAACTTGATTTAATTTAAAATTCGCTCCTTCATAATTATTTAATTTCCTTCGTTCTTTAAACTTTTCATTTTCATTAAAATAAATAACTAATATTATGAATCATGAGATAACTCCTTTCAAATAATCAATTTAAAAGTAGACTAGACTTTTGTCGGATGAAAATTTGTAATAACAGTTTCTTTAGAACCTTTTCACGAATAGTTTAAAATCGCACAATCACTCAACGTTTCGCTATCGGTTGACAGCTCCTCACGAAGCTTTCAAACAACAACGAAACGTAGAGTGCTTGCGTGATTTTAAACCATCCATAAGAAGACTATAAAGGAATTGTTATACTTACTTACTTACTTTTATTTTCCTTATATTTTTGAATAATTTTATGTTTCTTGAAGTCAAAAATTTAAGGATACTGAACAATATCCGTAAAATTTTACAACAAATTTATACAGTGAATAAATATTCGTACCTGTTGAGCTTTTATGCCTGCATAAATTAGATCAAGTCCTTTCTGCACTTCAGGACTAACGGGCGGCGGTGTCGGCAAGTGATCACCTACTGCATGGAATCCTGTTTCATCAGCCGTATACGTTATTGAAATTAGCTGTCCCTCAGGTGACGTGTAGCTGTAAGAACCTTGTTGGACTTGCGCGTTCAAAGGTTCTCCTTCGGGTGAATCAGGATCTGGCCCTAAACTCTTCAGGAATCCTTCTTCTTGAGCAATAATATTATTGCCGGTTTCCCATCTAAATTTAAATTAACCAACATTACAACAGCAAATTCTCGATTCGTTTTAGACTTTTATCGTTAATACAAAGTTTCTCTCTCGCTTTGTTACTATTGTCAGCAGGTTTCTATTTGGTGAAACTTTCCGGCACCTACAGCATGCAAGTGCGTTATTGTTAGGCGTTGCCTCAGAGAGATGCATTTCCTGCGTCGAACAAAAAACGAAAAGTAACAGGGGAAAGTGCAATTCGGCCTTTATAAAGGACAGGTTTCAGAAGCCCAAGTTTATTATCTCCGGGCGGAGTTACTGAACTTTCGTCGAGGGCAAAAAACCGTCACGTGCTCGCCTTTTAATAATACTTTCTTACATCTGCATCTGACGACTGCGACTGGTTTGCGCGCTTAAATTTTAAATTTGATGCAAATTAATCGGTGGCTTTAGAGGAGCATTCACTTGCAACAATCTAATTATATTAGAGGAATTTAAAGTGCCAGTGCTTCCAAAATCTGTAATTTTTTTTTTATTCTATTAACTTTCTCTCTAGATTATTTTATGGTAAATTACTGATTATATATCAAAAAAGTGTAAAATAGAAAAAAGAAACAATAACCAAACATTGAGTAGTTTCTCCAATAATAAAAAAATACGATAGCCAAAGTTCCTTCAATCAAGTTAATTGACGCCAACAATTTTAACATTTAAGAAATGAAGTGTAACTTACGCAGCTTTGTAGCTTCCATCTTCTCCTTGTTCCTTATCAAAACGAATGATCGGAATAAACGTCGTGCTTTCTGATGATCTTTGACGGGGTTCGTATTGTTGTTCGTGTTGTTGTTGTTGTCCTCGTTGTTTAAGTTCTTGCTGATACTGTTCTACGTCCTGATATTGATCTTGAGACTGCCTCCTTTGGGGTTGATTTTGCCCCAAGCAAACTCCCACGAAGACGGCAACAATAACCACCTGCAAATTCCATTAAGTACGATGAGCACGTTTGGAAAGTTGGATCTTATACAATTCAATTTCGACCATAAAGAGTTTCATTCACTCGCTAATGACAACAATATTTGTTTTGGTCTAAGAAAGTAAAAGTGTACGTCGTAAGTTTTCAGAAGTGTTACGCGATTTGTGTGTCACCGCAAATAGACCCGTGACTTCCTCGAATGTACGGTTAGTTCATCATCGAATCAGTTATACAATTCATTAGCTTTGGCGTGGCGTTACGTTAGAAAAACCACGTCGCTTAAATGCCTGCATAAATACCGATGAAGAAATAAATTAGTTATGTACATACGTTGAAATTGATTTTTTTCCTAATATCCGTGATTCCGAGCTATAAATGGCGAAGTGATGTCAAAGAAACTTTAATACGTGTAAGATTTGCATTTCATTTTGTCGTGCGAACTCTGACCATGAAATGACATTGGGAATCATTGAAAAGAACCGCATAGAAATACTGAAGATAGAGTGAAGATATTGTTTCCAGATCGAAATTTTAAATGGGCGAGAACATCAGAAACAACAAAAATTGATCAAGAAACCCCAAAATAATTTGAAGCAATCCAGTTTTCACCAAAACATAGCGTAAGACAATCGCTAACATTTGGGAAAGTAATGCTCCTGTTCGTACGAACGCCACAACATATCTGGAGTGGAACATCAACAAAACAAAGAAGAGGAAGATAATGATAAAATAAAAATAAGGCTAAATAAAGGGGCACTTTCGAAAATATTAAAGGCGAAAATGATTTTTAGAAATACTAAAAAGAGACTCTATAAACAGTAATAAGACTAGCAGCTCCAAGTGGCACAGAATTATGGAGTATGAACAAGAAAGAGGAGAAATGAGGACGCCAAATTCAGAGACGAATTTATAGAAGAAAAAAGTGGGAGAGAAAGACAAACGAAGAATTGATAAATCTACACCAAGAACCCCCAATCTCGACGTAACAAGATCACAACGAATACGCTTGCTGGGACATGTGGTACGCCAACTTGAAAATAGGGGTATCAAAAAATCACTAAAAAAGAATTTTTAAAGAGGAACTAATAGTGAAAAGAGAAGAAGACAACCGAGGAAGAGATGGATCGAGGGTGTCGAAAATGACCTAAGAAAGAAGCAAAAGTAAAAAGGAATGGAGATGAAGATAGTCGTCGGAGCCTTAGCTCTTCAGGGCTTGCAGTGATGATTTATGTACCTACATAAAGAGGGGTAAGTCGAGACGAACGCACCAAACGCCAGGAGTAGATTTTACTCGTAAATTGAAGAGAACCTCTACACACTTTCTAGCACGTTTACGAATATTATCTGTTGTCTCCCGAGTTCTACTTTTTCTTTCCTTATGCTTTTATTTTCCGCGCCATGTTTATGACAGCATTGAACGTACGTTGAGTTAGTGAATACATATATTATAGGCCCACTTTTACTTTGTACACCTTTTCAACCAGTTCCCCAAATGGTGTGAGATCTGAAGATCTTTATGGCCAGCTAATGAGACCACCACGCTCTGACGATTCTTGAAACGCAGGTTTAGCATTCTCATCACAACCAAAGCAAACGCCATATTTGCATATTCGAAGTATAATTCGATTGTATTTATTTACTACATATTTGAAGATGTTATAACTTGAAAACAAATACATATCGAATAACAAGAACTTTCGGTTTTACATTTACATGTAAAGGTAAGTGTCCACTTGTGACAAAATACTCTCGAGACTCAGTTTTGAGACTCAATCACCAATGGACAAAGACTTGGGAGCACTCTCGGAGACAGAGCTCCGAGAGTGCACGATATCAGATGCACATGTTCATTCCTGCTCTTGTGACTTAGTCCCAACTTTTCTAGCAGAGTTGGAAGAGCTGAGAGCGATCTCAAAATCTATTCATTTTTCTACATTAAAACTTTTATTTGAAACAGTTTTCACTAACTTATTGACAAAAGGTCTGTTCCATTCGTCAGGATTTCAAGTTCTGGACCGTTCAAAATCGTACTGAGCATGAGCAGTGCACTAAATTGGATACTGCGCATGATTTGAACGGTTCAGAAGTTGAAATTCTATCAAATGGATCAGACCTAAAATGAGCCGAGAGTATTCAGATGACGAAATTTTTAAATTAATCTCTCATTATGAGGAAAATGAGTTTCTGTGCAATGCAAAACATCAACAGTACAGAAATCGCGAAAAAAAAAATGTGTAAGTTTGAAACAGTTTTCAATTGTGACTGTCAGGAGATACAGCAACACAACAGACTGTACAAAAGTCTCTTAAATACACCAAGACTTGAGACTTGCAGTCTCAAGACTTGAGAGACTTGCAGTCTCAAGTCGACACGGGCTTGTCCTAGTCTCGAGACTGTGAGTCTCCAACAGCTGTCTTGAGACTCAAAGTGCTCTCAAATGTACAAGAGCCTGAGATAATTCTCGAGACAAATGCTGGGTTCGTTAATTCCTCCGCGCTTACTCTATTCACTCCTCGAGCATTTTTGTCTCACTTTTACGTATATCAAAACAGCTGCGCTCTCACTCTACTTTTCACTCGGAGCTTGCACCGTGTGAATTTCCGAATTCAACAAAAGTCTCGAGATTATGTCACAAATGCACACACACTTTTAGATACACTTCTGGTGTTTGGTGCGTTCCTCCCGATTCACCCGGTATATAATAACTCTGAGGCAATATTTCTCCCCTTAGATATTTTCAATAACAAGCAATAATTTATTTTATAATTCATTAAAATTTTATTTTCTTGAATGTACTCTGCGTGCATTTTTAAAAATCTAGATCAACCTCGTTTTCTCTCAATTTTGATACGTTTTGGTATAATTTTGACAATACATAAGTCTCAGGAACGGGATTTAAAAACAATATATTTTAGAAACATTGAAATGTGTTAAGAGGATATCACAAATACACGTGCAGTCAAGATAACCCATCCAATGAATTAACAAACTGTATATAAACTATATAAAACCCTGATAATGACGAAAATCGAAATTGATAAGACTCTATCGAATATAAACATTTAACAGAACAGGACATTGACATATACATAGGTGGTAGGTATATCAAGATTCACGTTATTCGTAGACAGAATGTACTTTATAGCAAATAAAATTAAATGAATAGTCTGAGAATATAGATTGTTACAGAATCTAAAAAACATATTTTTTTAACTAGATCACAACAGTGTTGTTGAATAATATATAAATGTGTAAATTTTTAGTAATAAATAAAACAATAAATGCGTATAAGTAAAGAAAATATCGAAGTTTTAAGTAAAAAAATAGTAGTTAACCTTGGGCCTGTCCGTGTCTGTCAAAAATTTAGGTATCAAAGGTTTAATTCTTATTCTTCGAACATTTTCCTATATACAGTATGTGATATTTAACCGGGTTTCTTCAATAACGCTGTTCGTATTGGATATATGAAAAAGTGTTTTAGTTTCATCAAATTATTTTGAAATGTGGCTCGATTTGTCTGTACGATGTGTTATTTTTAATGGAACACTCTGTATTTTATGACGAATTTGAGTTTGTCAGATTATTTTAAGGTACGTTATTGAAGAAACCCTGTATTTTTATAACCAATCTTTCATTGGGAGTTTTTTTTCTCAAGGAACCAGTATTCATTTGAAGATGACAATTTTGAAAGCTAATTATAATGATGAGACAAAAACTTTTAATTTGAAAATGCACAATGTCATTAAATTTATGAAATTATACATTTTTAATTTCGTTGGCCAAGTTGAAGTTCAATAGTATAATAGGATAATTCGTAAAAATTTTTCATTATTTTATTCTCAAATATAATGATCTCGGTGATATCGAATAGAAATGAAATATTTTAGGAATTTTTTTTATATAAAACATGAATGAAAAGTGCCAGTAATTTTTAACAAGTAAATATACATATAACAGCAAATAATAAAATGTGATACTAAACACAATTGTGCATATACATATTAAGAATAAATAAAGAAAACAACGTTCTAAATATTTTGAATTAAATTTCTGTGCATTTTTCGAACGTTGGTTGCTATAAATACCAAATTAGAAAAAATTTCGAAATAAAATAAATTGTTGAAATTTATCTGAAAATAATTGCAAATTTTACAAGGACTTTTACATAACACAGATTCCAACATTTGAAGCGTCTTTGACATTCACATATCAAAGCTGTACGAGGACGACCAGTGAGACATAAACAAAATGTAGTTCAATCTCAAGCATTTCTAAACAGTTTCGTCATAAAGCATTTTCTAAATAAAGTGAAAACTCGCTTTTAAATCCATCGCATCATCACTAGTAAATATATTTTTTTATTTGACGTGTTTCGAATCTAAATTCCAAATTAAAAGTGAACCCTCAGACGTGTGTGTTCTATTACAAAAAAGTTCGAGAAAATTTAAATCAGATGCATTAAAAGAATTTAAAAAATAACAATTTAAAATAAATAAATTCAGCGATGATTAAAATATTTTAATTTTATGCTAATGTCGCCCATTAATAGTTAATTAGTATGCAAACAATGTGGGATGCGTGGGATGAATAAAACACAAACCCAAAACTATTTGTTAGTCACCTTGACATTAAATTCAAAGAATCCGCGTAATTTATGCGTTATTGCGATTCACCACGATTTAGCATTTACCCTACCCAACCGAACTATGTACGTCAACGTGTCATCCCATCCATCCACCCACCGTGCGAGGAAAGCGCCCGATCCTCCTCCTTACGTAACGTAATAGAAACGACGAGTAAAGTCAAAGGTCGGACAAAGTGAAAGGAAAAGAGGACTTACCAAAAACTTCATGATGCGACTCGATACTCTTCTCTGCGTATTTTAAAGAGACACGTGTGGAGAAATCTGTATTTATACCCTCTCTCGCCACTCTTGCACGAAGCTGCAGATCGTCCTAGAAAAGGTCCGCAAATATCGATCAAAGACGGGCTTCTCTTCGCATTCTTTCGGCGCTGATGTGGAGCAGTGCCTTATTTGAGTTTTTTAAGAAATCTGTCACTATTGTTATAAGTTGGTCGCATTTCTTCGCGTGGGCGAAGACCAGATCCATAAACGCCGCTCGTTTGGTTTTCTTTCTGCTTGGGTTCGTTTCTTCTTTTTATAGCGTCTGCGTTATGAGTTAACTCGCGGTCGGAATTACTATAATAACCAGTTTTTACGTATTTTACTGTAAATGTTGTAAACGTGTTGTTTTGTTCTTCGCTTTTTATTCCATTCGAATTAACCCAACCGCTTTCGCGATGTTTTTCAACTCAAAACTTACTGTATTTACTATTCGCAGTAAAAAGTTGAATAAATAATTAATTTTATCAAAATCGTCGTAAAATAGTTATTTTCTATTGAAAAAATGGCAAATATTCGCCGTGAATGTCAAGTCCTGCATATTTTCTAAGGACACGTTTTACGTCAGAAGGTTATCCGTTATTCATCCAATTAATCAAAAAAGCGGCCATGAAAATGAAATAATGTATTATATGTGTAACTCAAGTAATTATAATTTTTCAATTGAATGACCAGATGACTTGTTAATGATAAAACGTTTAGAAAAACTATCGGGAAATAACGATTACATAAACATCATATGACTTACAATTAGTAAGAATGAAGCAAATGTAAAAGATGATCTGGTGTCTTTAATTTCAAATAAATAAAAAGAGACAGAAACCATTTTAAAATAAAAAAAATATGAAAGGATAGAAAACGTCAGAATCGCCATTATTACAAGAAGGAAAAAGGCATTTCAGAAATATATAATAATGATGTAAATAGAAAAGAGATTAAAAGAACTTAAGTGAAATGAAATAAAAGGAACCGAATGAAACTCACTTGATTAATTTAATACATAGTTAGTTTGGTATAATTAATTAGGTACATTCAACATTATCAAATCAAAAAACAGTTTTTTTTTGGAAAGGCAACTGTACATTTTTAATTGTTCAAAAAATTCTTAATTAATCCCAATAGGTTAGCTAACCGCACAAGTTCCTCGAAGTGGCAGCATTGAAAGCAGATGTAGGGATAGATTATTCAAATAAATTAATAATAATAATAATAAAATTTAAAACTAAGATTTAGTGTAACCCTAGAATCTAATTAGGAAAACAGTCACGTTTAAGTCAGCACAACTTCTGCTTTTGGAGCAACACCAGTAACACCACACCTACGAAATCGAAATATTTAGTCTTCTTTTCTGGCAGGAGTTGTTCAAGAACCGAATAGCCTCGACATTAACATGAGATAAGTTAACTGGTGCAATCATGTCTGCTTACAACGAAAACTGTCCCCTGACTGTGAGGAACACCAACAGGAAAGTTTCCTGGTGGAATGACGATTTCGCGAAAAGGAGAAGACAGGTAAGAAGACTCTCTAAAGTATCAGGTGATTGGGAAAATTATAAATTAGCCCTAACTGAATATAATAAAGAACTGAGGAGATCTAAGAAGGTATCGTGGAGGAGGCACTGTGAAGAAACCGAAAATACTCAATACAAGTTGCTTTCAAAGTCTCCTCAAGACCACCTAAACACTCTGGTAAATCCTTCCGGAGAATTTACTAGTACAAGAAAGGAGACTATGACTGAAATATTTTCCTGGATCAACTGCTCTTGACGTTGCACCTGCTGACTGGAACACCCAGGTTCCGGATGCACCTGTTTTCAGAGCATCAAGGGAGGACTGGAGTTCGGCCAGGGGTATCATAACGTTCCCTAGTATTAAATGGGCGATTAACTCATTTGATAGTTACAAGTCCCCTGGTCCAGACAGAATAATACCTGCCATGCTGCAGAAGGGGTCAGACCATCTGCTTGCTAGAATTTCTATGGTTATAAGACCCAACTTGGCTCTGAGCTATTTGTCAAGAGTGTGAAGAGTGACCAGGGTGGTATTCATACCAAAACTTGAACAGGTGAACTACACTCAGGCAAGAGTTTCAGACCTATCAGCCTAATGTCTTTGTACTAAAGGCAATGGAAAAAATTCTCGATGGGCATATCAGGGGCGGTGTACTGGTCGACAGACCTCTACACCAACATCAGTTTGCCTATTCCGCTGGCGAATCTACAGAGGCAGCACTCCTTCATTTCACTTGGAGGAAAACAAAGAGGTCCTTTTAGCTGCCTTTTTAGACATCGAAGGGGGCCTTTGTCACCTCGGCTCTGAGGGATAGAGGAGTGAAGGAGATCTGCTGCAAGTGGATTGACTTCATGCTTAAAGGAAGGGTGGTTTACACATCACTGCTGGACGACACTCTGGCAGTGCGGGTTGCGGGAGTCTGTCCGCAGTGGAAGTGCTCTTTTCTTTACTGTGGAATCTCGTCCTGGACGGACTCTTGAGACGACTTATCAGTGCAGGTTTTGATTCCTTATGGTATGCAGACGATATAGTCATAATCGTACAAGGGAAATTTAATAACATAGTCAGGGACCGTATGCAAGTTGTCCTGAATGTTGTAACAAGGGGGGGCTGAAGAGGAAGGTTTGAAAATCAATCCTCAAAAAATCTCCATCGTGCCATTTACTCGTAGGCGAAACCTTGAGGAACTAGGACCTCTGCGCCTACGTGCAAATGAAATAGTCATGTAGGGGGAAGTAAAGTATCTTGGGGTCATATTTGACTGCAAACTTAATTTGAACCAACATCTTGACAGATTAGTTAGGCGAGCGGTGACTACTCTTGCAGTGGCCAGACGAGCCTACGGCAGAACATGGGGTCTAAAACCAAGTATGGTGTATTGGTTGTACACCAGAATGGTTAGACCAACATTTACATATGCGGCTTTGATTTGGTGGCCCAAGGTTAAGCAGGAAACTACCAAACTTAGACTGAGCAAGGTACAAAGACTTGCCTGTCTAGGCATAACGGGAGCAATGTGTACAACGCCCACCGCTACAATGGAGATTCTTCTAGACCTTCCTCCCCTACACATTATGATAATGGGAGAGGTAAGACGTGGACTCCATAGATTTGTGCTGAATTTACGTCATCCAATGAATACTGGTCATATCATTGGCAGCATAATGGGTTGATATAATATAAGCACGGACTATATGGCTCCCAAAGGAAACACAAATTTGCTATCAATGTAATAATTCACGAACTGGCTGAGCAAAGTAAACCTGAACAGGATATTCCTCCTGGCAGTTTTATCTAGGAGCTAGCCGCATTTAATTTAAATAAATTATTAATTATTTATTGATTTTTATCACATTTAGTAATTGTATAATCTAATCATAACTTAGGGTAGATTGGAAGAGCAGTTTATCTGAGATTCTTCCCTATGATTTCCGTTGCATATAAATTAACAATGTTCTGCTACCGTGTATCAGGAAGTAATGGAAATAACTCGTTTATTATTATTATTATTATTATTATTATTATTATTATTATTATTATTATTATTATTATCTGGTATACGGACGGCTCCAGAATCGAGACTGGTGCCGGGTCTGGAATCTACGGACAGAGACCTCAAGAGAGGCTATGCTTCCCTTTGGGCCAATTTGCCTCTGTTTTTCAAACAGAAATATTCGCCATATCCTGGCCCCGAACCTGCCTTAGGAATAAGTAAAAGCGCTATTCGGGGCTTTTTCTAGTAACTGAATAAGCGAAGAACACAATAGATACTGGATAAGCTGACCAGGATATTGGCATAGCAAAACCATCCTTAAAGGTCCTTGTAACAAGAGAGCTGCTGAACTGCTGGGCCTGAGCAGGTCGCAACTCAAGTTCACCACAGAGTTACTAACAGGACACCTGACCGTTAAGGAGCACCTGTGGAGGATCGGTAAATTTAATGGTAACTTAAATTGCAGACTCTGCAATGGAGAACTAGAGACAGCAATACACATTCTGTGCAGCTGCGATGCGCTGGAAAATCGCAGACAGCACCTATTCGGAAACCATATAATGATCCCCCAAAGAAATCAGCATGCAACCTGTGAAAGACCTGTAGCAATTCGTACAGGGGACTTGCCTCAATGACTGGTTGCGATAATAGTACCAGGGTGAGCACAATAAGACTAATGGCTGCGATGCTTCCGGCGCTTTTCTTGCAGATGGGTCCTGGTGTTAGGGAAAAAAAAACATGAGATAAGAGACGTTGGGGACTTTTGGGGTACTTGTTGATCTTGTTAGTCACAGACCATTTCCAAGTACAATTAAACTGATTATTTTAACTGTTCAATATCCAAATTGAGCGGTCTTGTACAGCCACAGATTTAATAACCGACAGACATAACATTGCGTGTTAAATACATTTTCAAGAGTGTTCCCAACATGTGTGACCGATAGACATTAAATGCAAAGTGTAAGAAGGACATTCCTATATTCCGCAGGGTTTTGGAAATTATCCTAGGTAACAGAATTCAATGCCATACACACACTTTTGACAAAACATGTTGATTTTTATATTGTGTAGCAAAATAAACTCACAAAAATATTTTCCTAATAGGTTTCAGCGACAAATTCACCAATCACGGGTTTATCTATAATGTCGGTGAACCTTTTGTCATGTTCTCTCTATAATCACTCCAATAATAAATACCACGTGTATGGGTTCAGCCCCAAAGCTGAATATCATGCACCCAAACAGTTTTGAAACTCTGTTTTACGAGTATATAACAGCAGCTTATTATGAGTTGATAAGATAAGGAAGACCGTCTCTCACTCAACCAACAGATCTTCCTGTATTTAATCTTTAGGTTTCTTTTTTTTTGACAGGATCTTTCCTCCTTAGTTTAGTGTTTGGAGTCATGCCTAGAAGCTTAGAGAGTTAGCAAATGGGACTCCTTTTCCTTTGATCATTGTCAACTTTCTTATTCATAATGTTGACGTGAATCAATTTGGTTTCGTTCGATTTTACTTTCCTCTCCGTTCGGATTTGTCTATCGACTCTTACAGCTTATTGTTAGCTTCTTCACTATTACTATCCCCATCTAATGACGAAGTGGTTCAGTTACAAGTAAACGTACAAGGTACAAAACTGGTCCCAGTGGTACACTAGCTCTAATTTGCAAGTAGGTCTTCATATTTTACTTACAATTAGAACACTCTTGTTTTTCCTTTTTTTAACACTGGTTTTGGTAGAAATTTGTTCGGTTTATATGGTTTATACATCGAACTTCGTGGAATGCCTAAGCAACGTTCAGGAAAACTGCTGCACAGATTTTTTTTCTTCGATGGTGTTTACCAATTTATACGTCTGATCCAGAGCTGAATGCTTACTATCAACAATAGGTTTCAGCCCCTTCAGCAATAGCTTTTAGAAAAATTTACTAACCATAGACAGCAGCGATATGATGTAACCTCATGGAGTAGTTCTAAAGGTTTTGAAATCATTATAACCTCCACCACCTTCCATATTCCTGGCTCATAATTCAGTCTCAATGCAGTATTGAACAATTTAGGCCCAATCGTACGATTCAAGCTTAACTTTAAACCAAAGCTTAAACCTTTAACAACAATTGTTGAAATAATCGTTGTTATGGGTTCAAACTTTAGCTTAAATTTAAACTGGAATTGTACAACTGGGCCTAAATCAGCTTAATTAAAACTTTTTTGGAAAGTTTTTTTTTATATCACAAAATCTTTTAAGCGGACACTAAATCGCGCACTATACACTTTACGTTTCACCGTCGTTCACCTAATATCAGGTCGTAAACCGGATGATTTTATTGGCGATTTTTTTGTCTGTGACGGATTCTAATTCCTCACCATCTTGCTCTTCTTCTGTGCGTAAGACTTCTTCTTGCTTACATTTGGTTGAATGGCGCACCATTCTTGGATCTGCAAACATTACACGGTGCGTAGATTACGAAATAAATTCGTAGATATTGTATTACAGGAGCAAAATAGTTAGGTATCGGCCTACGTTGAATTTCACTAATATTATTCCAATCAATTTTACTGTGTATATTGCATTTGGTATTTTTCATTTAAATACTCACTCATTTGTATATCTTGTATCGGTACAGCTGAAAACCGGCAATGCCGAGCTTGTGCCATTTAGGTGAATACGTTGCATTTTTATTACTCATTTATCTGTTGTTATTGAACATTTATATTTACTGTTGTTTTTCTTTTATTCGTTTGTGATAGCTTGTAACGTACACCTAATAAAGCTTATTATTATTATTATTATTATTATTATTATTATTATTATTATTATTATTACAACTTTTAATCCAGTGCTTCCGATCCGATTCGTTTCTGTTGTTTTATTGTAGAGATCGGTACGGTTGGTCTATATAAGCTTTTGGTGGTCTTCCAGAAAAAGTAAGCAAAGCCGCCATCATCAGTAAATTCGCCAAGAAGAGAACTAACTTCTCTTTTCAATTTCTAATGTTGTTCACCCGGTTTTATTTTGTGGGAATCCAGCCTTTCGACTTTTCTTAAATACTTGATATTTAAAAATACAAATAGATTAATCTGATTTAGTCCTTCGGAAAACAACATCTCATGCCATTGGTTGGAACCGCGTCACGAGGACTTCTTCTACCACCGATGTTTCGTTCTCCATTGCAGAAGAACTTCCTCAGAGCTGCTGTTGCTAGTATATTGTTGCTGCTTCTCGTTAGTCGTTGAGACTGTCGGCAGTAGGAGAACTCAACATGACGCGATTCCAAAGGAAGCCAATTTAAATATGGATGACGACCGCGGAAAACTTCAAGTTAAAATAACAGCATATCTGTATTTTTAAGTTTTGTAATTCAAGTATCCCTCCTGTATATGCCTGTGAATAAACTGTCTCTTATTATTTAAAGGACGAAATAAAGAAATAGTACAAACAAAATCTTCGCCATTTGAGCAATATTTTTGAACTGAAGATGTTTGAGAAGTTTTCAAAATACCGCTATGCTGATGAAACAATTGCCAATAAGAAGTATTTATATTGTATAGATACTGTTTCATTTATAAAACTCAAACCTCATTAAGGCCCAATTGTACAATTCCAGCTTAACTTTAAGCCAAAGCTTAAGCCCTTGACAACAATTGTCTAAATAATCGTCGTTAGGGGTTAAGCTTCAGCTTAAGTTTAAACTGGCATTGTACAACTGGTCCTTAATGAGTTTTTTTTTCTTTAAAGTTTCTGTAAGTCTCTGGTTACGTTGCTCAATCATGTTTTGTCTTGTCTTTGTTTTGCATTTTCTCTCTCTACTTTATGTTCTAGAATCTGTTTGGTCTCTGAGTTTTTTACAATTCTCTATACGTTGATCATGTCTAGTCGTAGTAGTTTACTTATTGTACGTTTCATGTACTAACCCACCAAACCTTATCTCCATTTCCCAATTTATTAAATTTTTACACCTAATATACTTTTTTTAATTAAGCGGGAATATTAATAATGGGAACAATTATTATCACAAAATCTTTTAAGCGGACACTAAATCGCGCACTATACACTTTACGTTTCACCGTCGTTCGACAGCTTCGTCAGAAGTGAAAAGTATGTTGTCAACATATGTTGTGAAACGTAAAGTGTATAGTGTGCGATTTAGTGTCCGCTTAAAAGATTTTGTGATACAAATTTCATCGGACAAGAACCAACTGTAAATAGGAACAATTATTATTATCAAAACTAGTACTTATTCCTAAATCTAAATCTATATAATTTTCTTTAAGTAGGCCCATTGTTCTCTGTTGCAAGTAATTGTCAAGTACAAGAGAATTTTTCCAATACGTGAAAAAATGAAGAACCAACCGGACCAATGAATAACATAAGATTTTGTCCAAATTTGATCTTTAAGTAAGAACTACCTTTTATGTACTTGTTACACTAGAAACATTTTGCAAGAATATTTGAAATTGTTGAGAATAATATTCAATTTCCAATTCCCATTGAATCAAGATCACTTTGTAATAGTTGTTAAGTTGTTGATTGTAATGTCACATATAAAAAAGTTATCAAAATATAATTGTTATTATATCGGCGTTTTAGTGGTACAATCCCCAATATCCTCAACAGAAATTGATCTTAATTTAACCTTGACCTTAAACCTTTACACTTTGCATGATGCCTATAATTTAACAGACGTAAACTAGGCTTTCAATAACATTAATCCAAAAATATTTAACATTTCCTGTACGCTTTACATAATAGCTATAATTGAACAGAATAAACCAAAAAGTTTAAGAACTGCCGAACAGGATTATAGCAACGATGCTAATATAAACTGTAAATTTACTTTGTCGTTCGAGTTAAATACAAAAAACCTGACAAGTGGGTAGATAATTGATTGGCTTATCCCATACGTGAAATTGTGAATTAAGATATCCTTTAGTTGAAACGAAAAATGCTCAAAAATTCCTTGAACTTTTTAAATGTAAATCAAGCAAACGGTTATGTAGCAGAAACAAGTAGAGAACTGTTTAATTAATTATTTATTTCGTGTGATAGCAATTATTTATTGATTCCAACGATTGCAGGGATTTTTAGCTTTTAAAATTTTTGTTGCATTACAGTACTTCCTGGAAAAGTCTTCGAGTTAAACATAAGACATTAGGTACCTATCTTTCTGCAGAGTTTCTTTCTTTGAGACAAAGGTGTTTACGTAATTTCCTTTAACAACTTTTAGAAGAAAAAAATTACTTTTAAACTTTAACGATTAGAAGAAATACTTTCTCTCGACATTTGACATAAAAAGTTCTATGTTTCATAAATTAAATAATTTTTATCCATTCAAAAAAATAAAATAAATAAAAATAGAGATGCATTGGAAGAATTCTTTTTTTTTTTAATTTGGGCATAACTTAAACTACTATGTGAGAAGAGTAGTTTCGTTTATACTTTCTCTCTTTTGTAATCGTATAACAACCGTAATAAAATCTTTTAAAAGGATTTAATTTTTCACATGGCCGCACGGAGATTCAATTATTCAGTTCTTTATGGATCAAGCTTAAATTTCAAACATCTACCTACCTGCTCTATCATTTTAATGTACTAAGGTCGTTTATTTCTTGTATAAGATTTGGTTCAATTGCTACAATAAAAATTTAGAACAAGAAATTTGTGAACTGCAGATACAGTTTGAAGATAGAACACGTTCTGTTTTTCCAGGAGTTTGCAATTCAATTAAAGTTTTGACGCAATACAAACTGATTGTAATGTTTCATATTTTTTCAACATTTTGAATAGATAATAGAAATATTTAAATGTTGTTACTAAAGTATTAATTTATTCATACTTCCCCCGTCGTGTAACTGACACTAAATAAAAAGAATTATGTGGGCGTGTGTGTTGTACCTAGTATGTATTTAAAATCTAACGGTACTTAGACTCATCTTTACCATTTTTTTAACCATGACATTTATGAAATTAATTCACATTAATCACATATTTTTACACTAGCAGCCTTGTTATTTGCACATCCTCATTTATTCGACCGCTAATTAAGAGACAGATTACGCCGAATACCGTGCACGGGAAAGTGCCATTACATAAGCACAGTTTTGTACATAAGGAGAGTTTGTCTCCCCATTTTCTCTCAAATATTGGCATTTCGCAATGCCTGATGGTTATGATTTGTATTTGAGTTTTGCGTGATTGACGGCAGAAGCGTACAATATTGACTTAAGCAATTAACTTCGCATGCGGAAAAGGAGTTTGGATTTTGCATTCGAAAGATCAGACATGTGTTTAACCTTCATTTGACAATTTATTGAATTTAATATTATAAGTATTTAAAGACCCAATAAGTACATCATTTTATCAAGCCGATAGTTAACTAAAGGTTATATGTTTCTTTTTTGTTATTGTTTGAAAAATGTAGTTCTTTAAAAAAAGTGTTCGACATCTTTCTCATTGTTTCCCATAAATCTGCTGTTTTCAATAAACTTAAATTTACTATACGCACCTTTGTTACCGAGAAGCATAAAATTATTGGCTAAGAAAACAGTAATAAATATTAATGCAAAAATCACATATTTTAAGAAAGGAAACTGCAGTCATAAACTCGAGTTGTCCTCAAGCAAACGCCGACCACATGTTCAATGAGTCCAAGTAAATGTTACAAATATTATAAATAATATTACATCCATTGAGTGAATTCGGTTAACCGAACTTTGGCTTAATGTCAAAACTTGCGTAAGCCCACCAAGTAGCGCCTGAAATAATGAAGAGAAATTTTTGCGCAGGACGAAGAGGTGTGTGCCACAATTGATTCTCATTCTTGTAAATCGTTATCACGAAGATCCTTTAGAACATCGCAATTAGGCCATTGTTTTATTCCACCGCGATCGATCTTGAGGTGAAAGCGAAGCGATGATCTCGTTATTAGGTTTTACCTTGAAATAGATTGGATAGCGCTTCGGGTTTCCTGAATCTTCACCATCGTCGGTGTGTGCGTTCGATATTTGTTCGGTAATATGATGTGCCAGTTATTGGTAATCACTTTCTAATTTTGGTGCTCTTAGAATTTTGATAAACAAAAAATTGAGCGTCTCTACACACACACATACACTCACACACACAAAGGGTGACGTAACTTCCGAATTCCTAAAAGAAAAAGAAAACAACTTTATGTTCGGGGTTTCATAATGTGATTTTAAATTCCTTACCAGATATATTTGACATACTGAAATTTTGCGAAAAGGAAATAACGTAGAATATAAAAAAATGTTTCTACTTTACGTTACGTGTTCAAGGAAATTCAAGTAAATATCCATACGAAGTAATTATCTGTTAGATAATATATAAAATTATGTACTATAAAAAAATTTCATTGACCTACTGACAAAATTTGCATAAGTTATTTATGTATATATAAAAATTTACCAATGACTTCATCCTAACAAAAGTTACTACGAAATAAACATGTTTATAATATTTGCAATATTTATTCTACTTATTTCGCTTTAATTGGCCATTATATTATAATCCTGTATTTATTTGCATAGATAACGTAATGCTTATAAACATTGGTCTGGAATTTTAAAATTCATTTAAAATGTAAACTAAATTGAGAAATTTACCCACCATAGATAATAATTTATTGAAATGTGATTCAAAGCATCACATCCGATTGAGAATTTCGTAATAGTAAATTGCAGGAAATTCTTGACTGGGTGGAACTTTTAAATTTATGTGCCAAGTTCATCTGTGTGTATGGGGTATGCAATTATGAAATGTATTCTGATGTTTATGCTTACAACTATGTAAAATATGCGCAGTATTTATAATGTTTTGTAAGACTTTCCTAATGTCTATAATTAAATAAAAGTACGATGAGCTCATCTAAAGCAAAAAAATGCAAGTGAAAGCTCTGGAATCGATTAGCTGAGATAAGATGTCATATATTTTAAGTGGGCGACTTTACATCAAAAAATGTTGTAGGCAAGTGCTTTTTTCAGTTTATTTAGTTAGCGGTCACTAACTCATACTTTTTCGATAAATTTTGGCTGCAATATTAAGTACCTATTTATAATTAATTTCTATATTATCATATATCTCTCAAAGTCCTACATTTCACTGTCGGTTGACGGCTTCTTCACAATTGAAAACTGAAGAAGTTGTCAACCGATAGCGAAAGGAAAAGAAGTTTGCATATCTCAAAGCTATTAAAAACCTTATCAAGAACTATTCAAGGGATGCTAAAAGGTATGGTGAAACTGGTAATGTACTTAATATAGGAGCAAAATGTGGAAGTGGACGCAAACCGAAATTAAAAAAAAATATATTGAAACAATGTATTAAAAGCTTTAGCAATATTGCAAACCATTCTGTGAGTGACTTGACTAAAACAATTTGGAACCACTGAATCAACTGTTCAGAGAATTATGCGAAAAGATTTCATAAGGTCTTTTAAAGAAACCGACAATGGCTAACAGAAGTGCTAACCAAGAACCGATCGCAAAATCAAGATCAAGAAAACTTTACTCAAAACTGACGTCATAAAATCTATGTACCACCATGGACGAAACACCGAGATCAAATCTTTCTCAGGTTATCACCACCTTTCAGATAAGGACAGAAAATCAATTAGTGACGAGTTTAGTTTGATTAAAACGGAAAAAAATTGCAAAGAAAACGGTAAACGCAATACCTCTTATTTTTCAACAAAGTCAATGAATGGAGAAATACAGGGCGATTGGAAAATGGCGCACCTGCACCACACAATGATGTTAGGTGCTTAAAATCAATCATAAAGTAGTTTTCAAAGTCTTCCTATCGTATGTAGCTACAGAACTACAGTGAAACTAAAGAGAAACTGAAGTTCGAATTACGTCATCATTACTGATACTGTAAACGATTTTATTTAAAAAAAGCTGCACTACCATCATTATGTCATTCATCTTGAATCAAAGTAATAAAGAAAAAGCATATTATTCAATAGCGTTTTTCGTAATAGTCAAAAAAGGAATATTCGTTCATTCTGACAACATCTAGCCGACTGTATAACGTTGATAAATTAAATTTTTTAGGGATTTGTGCAGTTTTGTAATTACATAAGATAGGAAGATTTAGATAACGGTTTTATAATTAATTTTATGTACTAACTATCGTAGTGTGGTGCGGGTGCGCTATTTTCCCATCACCCTGTATATTTCACTAACAAGTGAGTGCCTTAGAAACGATTATTGCCCTTTATACATATGCCAATACTATTAGGGTGTCCAATAAGTTCTGAGCGTTTCTCAGTTAAATAATTTTCAATTGGTTACATTCTGGTAATTGATTGTATGGGCACTTTTCAGAATTAACCGGTTACTCCACTGGTAGACATTTTAAAATTCTAAAATCTACTGTAAAGTTATAATATGTTATTTTAGCTATAATAAGTTATTAACTTATTATAACTGTATTATTATTATATACTTATTATAGCTATAATAACATATTATAGCTTTACAGTGGATTCTAGAATTTTAAAATGTCTACCGGTGGAGTAACCGGTTAATTCTGAAAAGTGCCCATCATCATGGAAAAAGAACGAAATCGTAATTTAATGTTATATTAATTTAAATGTGGACATTCCGCGACAGCAGCCACAAGAAATATATGCAGAATTGAAGGTGCGGGGACGATAAAAGAGTCTACTTGTCGGCGATGGTTTGCGAAATTTCGGAATGGAGAAGAACGTCTTAAAGATAAAAATCGTTCGGGACGACCGTTAGCTTATAATCTTGAAGACTTCCGACAAACCACTGAAGGCAATCTAAGAACTAGTGTTCGGAGATTGGCAACCGAACTCCAGGTGTCAAAATCCACCATTGGGAATCATCTTCATCATATTGGAAAAATGAACAGAAGGCCCCGACAAGTTCCCAGAGAATTAACGGCTGAACAGAAGCAACGACGTATCGATCTATGTCATCAATTACGCCAAAATCTTCTTGGTAGACGATTTTATCGGCGAATCATTACATGCGGCGAAAAATGGGTCTTTTTTCAAAACCCAGATCATGCTAATCAATGGATTACACCTGGCCAACCTGCTCTACCAGTACCGAAAAAAATTCTTTTGGGAAAAAAGTTATGTTAAGTGTTTGGTGGAGTTCAGAAGGAATTGTTCATTTTGAAATGTTTCCAAATGGTCGTAACATAACCGCCGCACTTTATTGTCAACAATTGGACCGAGTTCAAGAATCTCTGCGTCTCAGTTATCCTGCATTGGTTAACAGAAACCAGGTAGTGTTTTTTCAAGATAACGCAAAACCGCATACCGCACTGTTAACGACGGCAAAGCTGAATGAATTGGGCTGGGAAGTTCTATCTCATCCACCCTACAGTTCAGACCTTGCACCATCAGATTATCATTTGTTCCGCTCAATGGAACACTTCCTAAGAGGACGGGAGTTTGAAGATATCGACTATGTTGAAGCTGCTTGCCAAGAGTTTTTTAACTCGAAAGAGCCCATCTTCTATCGTCGTGGAATTGAGCTTTTGGGACACAGATGGTTGAAAGTTATTGACAATAACATTCGCCGTTTAGTTTAATTGTTTTTTAATTTTTTAAGTAATAAATATTTGTTTATTTTTCTAAAAAACGCTCAAAACTTTCTGGACACCTAATATTTTGACCAGATATGGCAACTTGTCATGATGTGAAAAATACTCGTGCTATTGATTGGTATAAAGACCATATAGGTAGAATTTGTAGAAAAAAGAAAAGCAAATCCTGAATTACGCCCCATTGAAAAGTGCCATATGAAACAAAAGTATCAAAAACTAGCCAAAGTGTTGATAATTTTAAATAGGTATAAATGAAAAAGAACTACACCCTATTTAGCTGTTTAAAAGTATTCAACAAAATTATTTACGTTTACTTGATGACGTGGCTTCTTGTGAAAAAGGAAAGTGCTTTAACTATGGAAATCAGAAACAAATTTACTATTAATAAATAAAATTAATTAAGAAATGAAAAGAACAGTGAATATCAAATATCCCAACAATTCAAACTGAATAACGGAGTCAAACTATCAGATAATTTGAGCTCCAGTAGTATTTATTGACAGTGTAATTATCATAATAATTAAAAGATTAAAAAAATAATTAAACGTTTAAAGAACATCCTTGAAACGAATGCAGATGCACAGGATGGGAAGATTAGCTGCGAATGTGAACCTGGTAAGACTTAGGCCTAACCATAACACCATGAAGTATGCAGGTTGCGAATTGCTCCTAAGGTCAATACCGCACACGAACAAAACTCATCACGACGCGGCGTATTGTAGGCGATCCGTGAAAATGCGAGCATTAAAAATGCTTCTTCGATTGCGTAGAGAAATATCTTAAAAGCTAACATGGAAAAGAAAACAACTTTCGATCGAGCAATAGATCAAATGTATAAATACAGAGAGTCTCGGTTGAGAGCAATTAAATTAATATTAAATTGAGAACAGTTAAGTAATAAATTCTTGAAAATTTTGTTGCAATTTGGGGCCTCGTCAGCAGAAACGTAGCTCGAGAACTTCACTGCAAACCACATCGACCTGTCCTAGGTTATTCGCAATTGTGATGTAATAGCAATAAAATGTTTAAATCGCGACATCTTGAGATCCCTTCTTGACCAAACGTTGCATTAGAATTGACAAATTGCAGCCAGCTTGTTATTTAATAATAAGTCATCCCGTACAAGGGGGCCAAGCGTGCGACCTAAGCGGCGATTCGCAATCTGTATAGTACAATTATGTCTGCACAGATCGAGCTCCTCATACAAATTATCAAACTAAAGCAGAGCAAGTAAAGATATGAGAGCGACGTTTAAACCGCTCCTCTTCCGCACTGCAAAACGAAATAGTTCATCCCCATACAGGACGGATGGGAAAGACCTACTTCGTATGGATATGACCTTAGCAGCCGTTCGCAAGCTGTATATAGAAAAAGAGATAAGATGAATATACGTATTAACTAAATTAATAATTAATTGCTTAATTATATTGGTAAGTTAAATTTTATTACCAACTGTAGGTAAATTTTTTAAACATAATTTAAATACCTTCTGAAAATTTTTACTCATGTAATATTGTTTTATAAAAACAAGTGTTTTGATAAAGTAAAACATATTTGGACTTTTTCAGAAAATATAATAGAATTTGAAACAACAAATCAATATCAAAATACTGAAGTTTGTATAATGTTTGTTTAATAGTCTTTACAAAACAACTTTCTGATAAATAATGATCAGAATGTTTAAAAAAATACATTAAAAGGGAAAACAATTAAGGTAAGTTTATAGGTACGGTAATGCGGCTCGTACAAAATTTATTTCAAACATATAATATATACAGGTCATTATTTAAATCATTTAAATATTAATCTTGAAGATTAGAACTATATCGCAGTAAAAAAATTAGGGCTTAAGGGTACCCACAGGTTGGTCAGCTTGTTGTGGCAAAGAAGCAAGTAATCTTTGAATACCTTCTGGAATTGGTGGAGGAGTCGGTATGTGATCGCCTGTTGGTTGGAATCCGTTTTCATCGGCCAAATATCTATAACATCGCAAAACTGTACTACCGATTGCAAATGTTAATGTATGCCTACTTTAGACTTATTGGAGTGCCATCGGGTGCTGTGTAAGAGAAAGAACCGGTCAAAACTTGAATACTGTTGCTTCCTTCACTTCCATCAACACTGGATCTAGGACTTGGATTCGGTTTCAGAAAGCCAGATTCTTCAATTTTGATCCCGTTTCCAGTTTCGTAGCTTTAAAAATTATGCCAATTAAAGAAAAAAATTATTTGAGAACTTGAAGTTACCTGTAATTAAAACTCCCATCCCCATTAACAACCTCTGACTGACTTATTATTGGAATTGGGGTTGTGGGTGGACCAGCTGCTATTGCTGCTTGTGGTGGTTGACCTTGCGGCTTTGCCAAAACTAACGTAGCTAGCACGGTAAGTAATGTAACCTAAAATACATTTTCAATAAATTAGAAACTTATTTCCACAAAATGATGCACTTTTTGATCACTTTATTTAACTGCACAATTTGATATCGCACTGAATTCACCATGCTGTTAATCCTTACCGAAAGAATCCACATTTCGATTTTTTCTGTTGAGCAAAGGACTTACTGAATTGCCTCAAATGCAACTGACAAGGTTCGGACCTCGTGGGCTATTTATATTAGTGTGCTGTTTGCGTTACGTTTGAGTAAATATTAAATACGCGGTGTTAAGTGATTTAGCCTCAATGCCCATCCGTATGTTGCTTAAATCGGTATGCAGACAAACATTGCAGCAATTTGTCTCCTAAGCCGTTTTATCGTTCTTCGAATTCATTTCAATAAAGGTTTTAAAAAGATGTCGTTTAACGATTTGCGTTACTACTTGCAGTTTCTTTGGTTAAGATTAGTCATATCTCTTACTTGTGCCTTAATATATTCTGCTCATGCTTACGAGTACAAACCAGAATTAAAATAGAATTCAAATTAGTAAATGCCTTTACTTTTACTATTTAGTGATATTTTCAGTTTTTAATTCTGTTTGTTGTTTTTCACGGAAATTTTTATATTTTTGATTCTCAAACGATTACTGAATAATTCTTATTTCCAGTAATTTCAGCAACGTTTTTCCTTATCTACAATTTTATAATTTTTTATTTGTTGTATTATTGTGATAGTCGGAAATGTAAAGATGTTTTACTTTCGTTTATTATTATATTCCTCAATCGTTAGGAATTCTGTTAATTAAGAAAGAATTTGTTCAATCAATTAACATAATAGAAGTATACGTTATAAATAATAGTAACATACGTCCAAATAAATTTCTGATAAAAGTAGGCCATGGAAGATAAATTATTACATTATTTACATTAAAATATTGTCCACTTCTTGAGTAGTTAAGTAAAATTGAAGTTTAATAGGCCATATCTTATAGCTTGATGTGTTACTAACTTCAAAAACTGCTTGGTGTTGTAGGTTTTTACACTCCATGACCTACCTTTATCAAAAATTTATTTGGACATATGGTAGTAACAAATATAATTTTGGTGGAGGTGCCGGTACTTTACATGTGTGTGAATGTTAATGTATTTAAATGATTAGCAGAAGTTTATATGTTAAAATAGCCAACTTTTAAAGAAACATTTTTAATGTTATTGTGACATATCCATTAATTAGGTATTGATTAAATTTATGAAATTAAATACTTCCTAATTTTCTGTATTTATTTATTCTACTGGCTTACGGTCTGAGACCATCATCAGTTGCAATATCCTGATCAGCTGTTATTACGATTGTGTCATCAGCATATAGAACAAGGTCCTTGCAATGGAATTGCAGACTTTAAGTCATTCATATAAATTAAGAAAAGAAAAGGTCTTAAGACAGAGCCCTGAGGGACACCGTTTTTTATTATCGACCGATCTGACGGTTTGCTATTGGTATATTGTTTCCTCTTTACAAGGTAAGATTTCAAGAGCAGTAAACTGGTTTCGCTCAAGTTATAAAGTTCAAGTTTCTGTAGCAGTTTGTGATGTGAGACACAATCGAAGGCTTTATGTACGATAGATCACAAAAGCGACCCATACATACTCTTTGCTTTCCTGACCTTTTATTATTTTAGATAATAATAAGTTTATAGCATCAGTAGTTGACATCTTTGACCTAAAACCGAATTGAAAATTATAAAAAAGCCTGTGTTTTTCAAAATGATCAGTTAACTGATTTTCAAAGCTAATTCCAATATTTTTGATAATATGGGAACTATTGAGATGGATCATCAGTGGTGCCATCAGTGACAAGTAGGAGAGGATATACAGTGAGAACTTTTTAACGTAGAACATACACAATCTATTAATAAGTGCTATTGAGTTTTTTTTTAATCGAACATAGGCCGAAAAATACGTGGTAACTATGGATATGGTTTACTTTAATTGTCATTATTTTTCTTTCACACATTTGACAATGCAATTTGACTTATATTTAACGAATGAAAGGATACAAATCTACAACTGGTATCGGGCAGGGTCTAGTTTAAGGCAATTAACAGTTTTTATGACCGTTTGGGGTACGTTCTCAAACTTCCAGAAAACTAACTAATTATTTTTATCTATTTCGAAAAGAGCTTTAGTGCTAGACAAACAAGACAGTACGAATGGTATCCATCATGTATCCATAGTAACGAAGCCCACATACATATTAAGCCTATGTTCGATTAAAAAAAACTCACCTTCAATATTGTAGCAAGGATGCATATGTTCTACGCTAAAAAATTCTCACTGTATAACAATTTCAATATTTCTTTGTAATGATTACTTGTAAAGGAAATTCAGTGAAAAGAACAAGGAAAAGTGATTATTGAGGAAATATGACTTGAAGTAACATAGAAAAAAATATATAAAGAACAAGTATAAAACAGAACCTTACATCAACAGAAATTACAAAAAATAGAACAAAGCAACCAAATAAATGAGTGACGGGAAAGAATTAAAAAATAACAATAGGAGTAAGCGAAGCAAAAGTACGGAAGAAACATGAGAGAAATAAAGCGGAAGGAAAGAATTTAACATCCGAAAATTCATATAGAGAAATTAGGAAAGAAGTTAAAAAAACGTATACAAAGAAAAAGACAGAATAACGAAATTAATCTCAGAGAAATAGAAAAAAAATATTAAAATAAAGAAACCAGATCTTTCTATCAGGAAATCAGGAAAGTTGAAGAAGGATAGGAACGTACAAATAGTTACATAAAAATCAAAGAGGGAATATTAATATTGCGGTGTTTATGAGCAGCACGTAATGTTTTTTTTTAATTTCATAAAGAAATAATTTTGTAAATAATAAAGTAAATTGAGAGCAATGTATTAGATGTGTTTTACGGGAATCGTTTGTGAAATTGTTGAATCCAAGTGTGTTTTTCGAATATATTAAGTTTATGTAAATATTTTTAGAAATAGGCGATTTAAAATTACATGTTTATTATAAATAAATTATTTAGAATTTTTGAAATGTACCTAAATACGTAGGGATTAAGTTTAGAATTGTAATAATTAGAATAATTTATTTAAGAATGTCATGACGACCCGGATGTTAGAAGGAAACTAGGTAGTAAGAAGTTCGGAAATTGAATAAGTGAGGGCGCCGTGTAGCTATTTTAGGTGAAGGCACCCGGTCGCGCTTCATACGCTGCCGGAAAAACGGAGGAAGTCAAGCACGCGGTTCGGAAGCTAATATAAGTAAGGTATATTGGCGGTTTTGTGAAAAACCGACAAACGTATAAACTTCGTCTCTTTAAAACTCCGAACTTCTTTATGATATAAATTCGTTTGTGCAATTCTTTGAAACTGAATTAGGGATGCTCAAAACAGTTAAATGAATCGATTCATTGAATTGATTGTGTGGAATCGATTCATTGAATTGATTGTGTGGAATCGATTCAGATGAATCGATTCAATTTAAACACGTAGAATCGATTCGATTCAATACATATATTACACTCACACTCAAATACAAAATACAACGCAACGCAAATTTTTGCTCGTTAATGTCAAAAAAATTTCTGTAATTTGAAATGTTCTGTTTTATGCCGCGGACTTTCCCTACCCACAGTTTTATCATTTTGAGTTATTGGGTGTCAGTAACATATAGGTGGCGCGGTGATAAAAAATTGGTTGTATGTCCACACGTTTCCGATTCGATTCTTGAATCGATTCACACTAAATTGAATCGATTCGATTCTTTCGATGCATCGCTTGCAAAGAATCGATTCAACTATAAATCGATTCGATTCTGAACATCCCTAAACTGAATTAATAAATTGTCGTTCTCCGTTTTATTCTACGAAAGATCTTCTTATTTATTCACCCACACACGCGCACACACACACACACAAATCACAAGGTCCTCGTATCATAGGAAGGTCATAGTTCAGTACCGCTCGCAAGAACTGCTGAATCCGATCTGACCTTTGATACAAAGGTTTAACACACCACGCACACAACCAAATATTCCGGGTACCATAGAGGGGTTACCTATAGTCCGATACCGATTGTAAAATCTGTCGATCCGATCTCATCTGTGTTACTGGATTATTTGCACGCACACACACACTGACACAGATAATTTTGAATGTGAAGGTTCGTGAGTGCCATCTACATCTAAAATTTATCACACAACAAATACACTCTACGAGTAAGAACCAGTCTACGAGATACACTGCAAATTATATCATCGGAGCATGAGCCGTCACAGTAAACAACGAAGTAAGAAAGCAAATAACAATAACAATAAACAAAATAAGAAACAGAAAGAAAATAACAAATTACCCTGAGAGAACAGAGCAATAAATTAATACACAAAAGAAAATAAAAGAAATACCCAAGCCGAGGCATAACAGAGCATACAATTGGCTTCACCAACATGGGGCCAGAAAGAGAAAATTTGCAACAAAAGCTAAAATCTGGAAAGGTCCAGATAACATTGCAATATGTGTCCAGTAAAAGATAAATAAGTTACAGGAATTACTGTAAGAACATTTATTGGTTACTTACTTGGTCCGTTTGTAACCGAATGATTTATGTGTCATCCTCAATACTGTTAATGGTGGCAACCGTTTAATTTAGAGTTTTCTCTTTCTTCTCAACTTCTTCTAGAGCATTTTCTCTTCCGTCTTTTGAATTGACCATCTCTTGCTAGCAATTTCTCGAACTGTCATTGTTCACATTTTCTCACGAAATTCTATTACCACTTTGTTAAATGCATAGTTCACTTGATTAATTAATTTGTCCACTTCTTGATTTGGTTGGTTTGAGCCATGTTTACCAAATCGAAATGTGGACTTTGAATGAAATAGAAGAAACAAAATAAAGACCGAAGTATAGAAGATTAGGCAAAGGTACACTGAAGAGAAGTTAATGAAACAATTAAAAATTTAAAGAAAATGATTTTCGAATTTATTCAGATGATTTGGGAAAAAGAGCAAATGCCGAAAGATTGTTCAAAAACCTTGACATTGCCCGTTGCTTAAAGAGGGAGATTATATGGGTATTGATCCATTGAAAATATGTCACAAAATACTACCGCATATTCTGAGAAAAAAATTAAACAACTATGCCGAAAGGATTTTAGAAAAACACCAGGTTTTTGAAACACCAGGACAGTTATGAATACAAAACTACAGCATGTATGAACTGGAGCTAACAAGTAAGCTGACAAGACTAACAAAAATAACACTAGATGAATCAAAAGTGGGAATAACATAGAGCAGATATACATCAAAAGAGAGGGTTAAGCAAAGAGACCCTTTATTTACAGTGTTACTTAATTTGGTAGTCGTAACAGTAATGGAAGATAAGAGCAAGAACAGAGGAACTATCTTTAACAACGAATATCAGTGTAGGGTAGGTGGGGGTAAAGATATGCAGCGGGGAAAGCGTACGCAGTGTACGTTGCGCGCCTTCCAGGTACTTCAGGGGATCGCCGTTAGGTTGCAGGAGCCCATGCGGCAGGCAACATCTCCTGCCCGAACCTCAGTTCAGCTGTACTTCTCCAAGGGGAAAACAAGGGAAAAAATGCGATAAGTTCATTTTTCACCTATCTCATCTAATATTTGGTTCAATTTATGCATCCCCTGTTCATCTACTAACAGGGATTAAGCTTTATACTGACCAATCCGATGAAAGTCGAAGTTTTGAACATCATTTTGCATGCCAGTTTCTTTCGTTTTCTCGAAGGTGAAATCAACAAGTCACGTTTCTCGGCAGCTATTAAAATGGGGAAAAGATCCGCACTTGTTGTTTTCATGTCTTAGTTATGGTAGTGTTATCTAGGTACCTACCAAGTTGGCAGCTTTCAGTTTTGATACAATTCAAAGGAGGTACTATTTATTTGTGTTGTTTAATTTTCCAAGGTATCATACTCTAGCATTAACCACTAGGATAGTAGTAAACAGCTCAAAAGTAATAAGAAAAGGAACAATGTGATATAATTTCACTTGTAATAAGGCTCGTTTTTTAAATAAATCCTAATCAATTTTTTAGTTCAGTGTTTTTGTTTTATTCAAGAATCACAGAAAAAGGGAAAGATCGCATATCTTTGCCCCACAGGATGGGGCAAACGTCCGTAAATACAAATTTTCGCGAAAATTGAAATTTTGAAGCTTTTGTCAACAATACAGTTTTCATGATACGCCAAGGATCAACCTATAATTTCACCATTTCTTCCCAACCATATCTATTAAACAGTTTCGTTCGTCAAAGCTGTTAGGTGTGTACCTTAACCCCCATCTATCCTACGACTAAAGTAACAGGCAAAGTCAAAAAATGAGTGAACTGAAATATGAGGCAGGGAAATTTGGCTTACAAATAAATCAAAAGGAAACAAATACATGATGATGGGAGATACAAATTAAAGAGGAAATTGAAAACGCATATTTTCCATACAAAAAAAAAATGCAGAAGAACAGCTAACGTTACAAACATAAAATTGGCAAGCACGTAATTTGAAAGGATTAAGGAATTTATTTACTGTTATAAACAAATCGAAAACAGAGAATAAGAGGAATAAGAAGTGTAAGCAAGAATTATAATTATAAGACCAACAGTTATATGCGGCTGCCAAGCTTGGGTAAAAAGAACGGAGGAGGAACTTATGCAAAGGTGGGAGAAAAAATTCTGAGAGCCGTTTATGGAAGGATAAAAATAAAAGAGGGGCTTAGGAGAAGAACAGATACAGAGTTAGAAATGTTATATAAAGAATCTATTATAGACATATACAGGTAATAGTTGGAAAGTGAAACCATACTTAGAACCTAATTCGAACCATTCGCACAATGGAGGAAAACTGTTAATAATTTTATAAAACAGAAACTAAATACAGGTCCGGCAGTCAGCATCGATTTAGAGTACGATAAATAAATATACAAAATATCTTAACAACGTTTGCATTGGATTGTCTTCTTCACATTCTTTTAATTAATTACGTAAAATCGCGCTACAATGTAATTGCCAGTTTATAATTAAAGTGATCTACCGGTAGTTACTTCAATGAGGTGTTTCATGCTTCACGAAAACTTAACTACAAAGAAATGAGATTTCGAAAAGAAAGTATTTACATAAAACTGAATACAGCTTTTGCGTAATCTTATGTATAACTTAGCTATTGTAAATAGTTCCAAACATTGCAACACAGCATTCATTTTTGATTTATCAATGAGTATCTATGCTTTTTTAATAATATATTTTTACAATTAATACATTTTTAAAGATATACTGGAAGAAAAAGAATGAGTTATATATAAATTCGAAACTGTTTGTGAGTAGTTGGTTGTGTTACCTTCAATAAAAGAGCAGAAGAGGTGCACAAATTTTAAATGTCTTTCTACTATTGTGGATATGCCAATTTATTGCTGTTTAAATCATTAACCAGCAACCATAAAATTTCTCTTGAAAATTTTGTGAAATTCCATCAAACTTTAGATGAGAAAAGATAGACACCATGGATAACAGTGGATAACGGTGCTTACCCTAGTAAACTTACCCCTCAATTAAAGACCTAATTAGTTTTCAACAGAAATATTTTATTATTCAATTATTAAATCGCGTTTTTACTTAAAAAAATTAATATCATCTAGGCGTAATATTATTTATGCAATACTAATGGAATCAATATAGAATTTAAATTTTTTGTATAAAATGAAAGTAATAATGTATGTTTACTTGGAAATTTCCAATAATATAAGCTTATCCTATGTATTATTCCAGAATCGTTTATAATTCCTGGAAATCTTGAAAGTCAAAACTCTGTATGAAAGATTCCTATCCGAAAAGGCAATCAACAATAAAACTATATTTAAATTTTATGTAATCCGCTAAAGTTAATCTCATCCTCATCACATAGCCATGCCACATTCTACATTATTTATATTTATTTTGTTCTAAAAATAGGAATGCGTAAGTCAAAAAAGGTGACCAGGCGCCTAAGTTACCAAACATTCGGTTATTAAACATAAAACCTGCAATTACGCTACGTAATTATCATTTTCAAAGAACCATCTCTTTGCGGGCGACATTGAAGCTACAAATTAGGAGTGAAGATGCCAATGTTTTGGACGGTGACCTTACCCTTCTCTCAGTCGACTATTCAAATAATTGCTTAATTAATACGACGCACATAAAATTTGCAGTCAATTAAAAATTAGTGGCACCAAAAATATTTCCAATAATTGAAATTTGCATGATAATAATCGAGGAATGGGCCGAGAAAACTTTCGGGAATTTCAATCTCCAGGACAAAAGCGAAAGTTCACTTGGTCGATTGTTTGAAATTAAAATGGGAGGCGTCACAGTCTAAGTATAAATACGGCTACAGAATTACCAAATTTCATAAACGACTGTGTTATAAAGTATCAGGATGTTATCCGGTAAATTGCTGTTGTTCGCATGTGCGGTTGTTGTTGTTGTGGTTGCTGACGAACAGACTCTCATTCCGATCTTAACTCAAGATTCAAGTGTAGACGACCAGGGTGGTTACAAATGGAGTTACGAATCCGGAGACGGAAGCAAAGCAGCTGAGCAAGGAACGCTTAAAGATTTTGGAAATGACACGCAAGCGGAAGTAGCTCAAGGTAACTTCGCTTATAAGGATCCTGATGATGGAAAGGTTTACAGCGTTGAATACACCGCTGATGAAAATGGTTTTCAACCTACAGGAGAGCATTTACCGGTGGCACCTCCAATTCCACCTCTAATTCAGAGATCGTTGGCGTACTTGGCCACCGCACCTCCACCAAAAGAAGAAAAGGAAAAATAAATAAATTGAACAAAGCGATTCAATTCATAAACGACCGTGATATTTTGATATGTGAATATATTAATCTTTTTTAATAAACAAATCACTTTGTATATGTGTGTTTATCTTCCAATTATTTAAGTACTAAATTGTATAGCACAATCTTTTGAGTTTTACATGAAAGAAGTTCATTTTATAATTGTAAAGATTTTTAATTTTTAATGAGTTCCCCAGCAAGGAAACAGAATGTTTAAGAAGCTTATAGTATAATAAATCAAAGTTATTCTGAAAATAAAGCCTAGAAGGAGATAATTGGTAAATAATATTTGACATATTTGACGGTTGTCTAAAAGTCTGGAAATGCGTATCCCAGAAACGAATAAGTAGTAGCATTAATGTGACATCAGTTAATCATAAAAGACCTATCAAGATCAAGGTTTTTACTAAATTAAAACGTCCTCTGTATTTTTGGAGTAGATGTCAAAATGCATTAGAAAAACCTATAACATTTTTTTATAAGTTGTCGGATGGTTCTCTTTTCTGGGATGTTTGATCACACTGTTGATCTTCAAACAAAGATTTTGGTACTTCTTGGTTTCTGGGCTAGAATCGATTGAAGGCAACAAGCAGCTACAACCCTGAAGATATTATATATGTGAAGATGAAAGATCGGCAGAAGAACAATTTGAAAGCTAAGAAATATCAATAGACCTCAGATCTAACTGAAAACTTTTAGCAAAAGCTTTAACAGCTTGTGAAACATTATTGAGGACTTTCGCTAGTGTAATGTATCATCACGGTGAATTGAATTGAATACAAGGGTGGCAGCATTGAAGTGAGATAGCGAACCGTTACGTCATCGCATGCCCGCTTCTCCCTCTAACACATTAATTGTCAACCAATCATTAACTGCCATGGTTGACAGTTAATCAAAGGTTAATGTGTAAAAGGAGAAGCGGGTATGCGGTGACGTAAGGGTTCGCTATCTCACTTGCGAGATGCTGCCACCGTTAGTATTCAATTCACCGTGATGTATCATCACTTCTCAGTTGATATAAGTTGATTCCATTAAACAGTCCCAGCTGATCTTGACAGGAACTTATGCGAAATCCAAACGTTGCAATGCAACATTAATCTAAGGAATGTTACAAACTTGAAACATTGTTTGTAAATTTCTTTCTTAATGTCCACAATATTTCTTTTACTCATGTAATACAACATGGGAAACAGAACTATACTAAATCATGTTTTGAAAGCACTGGAAAACATTGTTTTGCATCTAGACTGAACAACGCTTGCACTTGTACAAGATGTTACCGAAGAGAAAACTGATCCATACATACAAACCCTGAAATATGTGCTCAAGAATCTTTGAAAAAAATATTGTAATTTGTTTGTGATGGCGAGAGTATTTGGCCAGTGGATTAAACTCATGATAAGCATTGAAAAGAATATATTGAATTACGAATTTTATACAATAACAACGTCTATCTATGTTGTATCAATAACTGATTACTTGATAATCTTAATATCAAACGCCTACTATATGAACGTCTTAACAGCATAACGTTAACTGCAACACTCCCCCTCGTTATGGTGGGAATTTACCCTTGCCTAATTTTTCTAAACACTTTTGATGTTTGGGCCTTGGGAGACTCTTCGTTAGTACATCTGCTGTCATGTCTTCTGTTGGAATATATTGAAGGCTAACTTGATGAGACTGTAGAGCTTCTCGCATGAAATGGTGTCTTATGTCAATGTGTTTCGTACGTGAATGAAAGACAGGATTAGCTGCTAACTTTTGGGCTCCTACATTATCGCAGAAAATCTTTACTTTTCCAAGATCTTCGAAACCTAGTTCATTTAGAAATCTTTGTAAGTATATGGCTTTCTTGGTAGCTTCCGAAAGGCTCATATATTCTGCCTCTGTTGAAGAAAGTGCGACAGTCCTCTGTTTCTTCGATTCCCAAGTAATTGCACCACCTGCAAGAATAAATACAATACCTGTATACGACCGTCGGTCATCTGGAGAATTTCCCCAGTCGGCGTCAGCATATCCAATGAGAGGTTCATCTGTAGTTCTATATGATATACCAATACTTGCGGTACCTTTCAAATATCTTAGTACGCGTTTGGCCGCAATCCAGTGAGCTTGTTGGTAAGAATCATTAAAACAACTCAAATAACTCACCGCATGTGAGATATCCGGTCTGGTACCTAACGCAAGGTACATCAAAGAACCAATAAGTTCACGATAAGGAACATTTTCAGCATTCTTGATTTTTGATTCATTTGTCTGGCATAATTCTGTAATTGTACACATTGGTTTTGAGACTGGCTTACAATCACTCATTCCGAAACGATTTCAAAACTCTTCAATAAACCCTCTTTGGTGAATTGAGTATCCATTTTTGTGACGTACAAATTCTATTCCGAGACAACATTTCACTTCACCAAGATCCTTGACATCAAAAGTACTTGAAAGTCCATGTTTCAGTTTATTTACCTTTTCCAAATTTCGTGAAGCTATCAGTATGTCGTCAACATAAACAACGACCAGCACTAAATCTTCCCCTTTACCATCAAAATAGACACATGGTTCTGATTTCGATGGCGTGAGACCAAGTTGTTGTAACTCGCCATCGAGCCTCTTGTGCCATTGACGACCAGCCTGGCGAAGCCCGTACAGTGCCTTCTTAAGCAAACACGTCTTATTTCCTTCACGTATTTTCTTGAGCATTTCCTATGCCTGTTTTTTTAATATTTCCAGAATTTTGTTCTGTTCGAATAATGTGTTCCAAGGTCTCTTCAATCATCTCTGGTACTTCCATGTAAACTTCCTCGTCCAAATTTCCATTAAGATATGCGGTTGTGATATCAAATTGGTGAATAATCATGCCATATAATGATGCGATTGCTGCTGTTAAACGAACTGAACTAAGACGGGCAACTGGTGCAAATGTTTCCCGAAAATCTATTCCAGGCCGTTGAGAAAATCCATGAGCGATGATCCGCGCTTTTCTACGCAGCAATTTTCCATCTGGTCCATACTTGTTGGTCAAGACTAATCTCCCTCCGATGATCTTTTTGTCTGTAGGACGATTTACTATTTCCCATGTATTATTTTTAATTAAACATTTTAATTCAGTAGCCATAGCATCATACCAATCTACCACATCTGGACTTGAAATAGCTTGTTTAAGCGGTACTTCTGCCAGTAATATCTCTTCCGGCGGTACATTCATGGTTTCAACTAGGTTGAATTGTTTCCGCGGTCGACCTCGTTCACCAGTTAAAATCTTTCCAGGTCTGCCAGGTCCTCTTTTTAATTTGACGAGTTCTTCCTCTTGATGTTGGTGCACGCCATCATTAGTTATTTCTTCAGCTACTGTTTGAATTCCTGTCAATGGATCTTCTATTTCTGGTAATTCCTCTTGTAGGTTCACCTCAGGTTCTAAAGTGTCCAAAATTGTTCCACAGGGAGACGTATCCATACACGGTAGCCCTTTGACTGATCTGAGTATCCAATAAAGATTCCGTTTTTCGATTTGGTCTCAAATTTCCTTCGACGAAGATCTGTCAAGAACATAAACTTTGCATCTAAACTCTCTCAACATACTCACATTAGGTTTTCTTCCGTGATATAATTCATACGGAGTTTTTCCTTTGAGAGATTTTGATGGACACCTGTTCCGAATGAAGTTTGCTGTAGCAATGGCTTCCGCCCAAAAAGACGTAGGCAGGCCGGACTGAATAAGCAAACATCTTGCCATTTCCACTAAGGTCCTATTTTTACGTTCTGCGATGCCATTTTGCTCTGGGTTATTAGCTACTGTCAAACGTCATTGAATACCATGTTTGTCCATGAAACAATTAAATTCATTATTTAAATATTCGGTTCCATTGTCTGATTGAAGACATTTTAAGGACTGACCAGTTTGATTTTGTAATAAATTACGCACCTTTTTGAATTCATCAAGGACTCCGCTCTTTTTGTTTAAAAAACGTACCTCAGTCCATCTTGAATAGTCATCTATAAATGTGACAAAATATTTCGCTTTTCCTTTGGATTCAATACGCATTGGTCCGCAGACATCTGAATGCAATAAATTAAGTTTATTTGAACAACGTTCCGATTGCTTTGGAAATGGTGTTCGTGTCATTTTTCCTTGAATACAAACGTCGCATGTGAAGTTATTTCCAGTTTCAGTAATTTTTATTCCCTGAAATATTCCATTCCGACTTGCTTCAACCAAATCTTTGACATTTAAATGTCCCATTCGACGATGCCAAAGATGTATTTCATTTTTATTTGATGACTGCGATTTTGACTGTTGAGTTCCAATCATGCAATCTGCTCCATTTTCTGTTTCAATATAATATAATCATCTCTGCGTTTGGCAGTCAATATAACATCGTTATTGTCGTTGACAACTGTTGCCTTTTCTTTTCCGAAAATAACGCGATAACCTTTATCAGTTATCTTACCAACCGATAATAAATTCGTACGCAAATCCGGAACATATAACGTGTCAGTTAGACTGACATTTTTTAAATTCTTGTCCGTCACTTATTTTTAGGCATACTTTCCCGCGCGCTTGAATGTTTGTAGACGCTTTATTAGCTAAATATAGTTTTTCAGTGTTCATAGCACTAATGTTTTCAAAATCTTCTTTGTCCTTACATAAATGTGATGAGCACCCACTGTCCAAACACCATATCCTGTCCCGATTGACATATGCAGTCTGATTCAGGCTGTGAGTGATTTCTTCATTTTTGGCAGGAGAATTACCATAAAATATATAGTTATTAGCACTATTTGCACTTTGTTCATTTTTCTTTTGCTTCCAAGAACATTCCGACGCCTTATGTCCAACCTTTCGGCAACGGTGACACTTAAATTTAAGTTCATATCTGTTGTCCGGTTTATTTTCCGCATATTTATTCTTCTGAAATCGGTTTTTGCTTCCAAATTTTCCCGCGATCATAGCATTTGTAGTGTCACTTTGATTTTCATTTTTGCGCGCATTATCTTCTTCTATTATTTTGATACGCAAAGTTTCTGGTGTTGGTAATTCATCCCTCGACTCAATTGCACAACGAAAATTTTCAAAATTCGACCGAAGACTATACAATAACAATATCGCCAGTAATTCTGCGTTAATGTCTATATCCATTTCACCAAGTTTATCGACTAAATCAAAAAACTTCTGAAGATGCTTACGAACGTCTTCGCCTTCGTGCATTCGATGAAGTATTAACTGTTTGAGTACTGTGGCTTTCCGTGCAGGTCCTCTTGATTGATAAATGCTTTCCAATTTCATCCACACGTCATAAGATGTCACACATCCCTTGATTTGCTTTAACTCCGAGGAACTGATTAAAAGCAGTATGTCCGATTTGGCCTTCCGATCATTCGTAATCCACAAATCGTGTGTTTGTTGTGATAATGCATCATCACCTTCCACAATCTGTGGTTTTATCTTCGTGCCATTCACGTATTCCCATGCATCATTCTTTATCAACAAAGCTTCCATATGTATTTTCCACGTATCATAATTTTCACGATTCAAAGCTTCTACCCTTGCGGTTGCTAATGTGTTTATTTTAATACGGTAATGGAATTCAAATTTCGAACTTATGTAAGGTAAGGTTTTGACACTTTAAGTTTCTAACTTTTCACTTACTTTTCTTTGCACAATGCTTTCCTATGAGGGCTTCTGGGCCCATAACCTGATAGCGAGAGTATTTGGCCAGTGGATTAAACTCATGATAAGCATTGAAAAGAATATATTGAATTACGAATTTTATACAATAACAACGTCTATCTATGTTGTATCAATAACTGATTACTTGATAATCTTAATATCAAACGCCTACTGTATGAATGTCTTAACAGCATAACGATAACTCCAACAGTTTGCAATCATATCAAAACTACTACTCAAACTCAGTGGAAAACATTTCGTTAACAAGACGAACATAATCTGCACGTTTGCACACAGTGTTTCAGAAACAAAGTCCTGGTGCTCACTTCTTTACTATTTCCAGACTTTTAGGAACGTTTACTTTTTTTAATGAAAAGTTATGTGAAAACTACCTATTTCGCGTTTATTTTGGTGAAACAAGTTCTTGGCATTAACTACAAGCAATTTAACGCTACATTAACAATGAAAGCACTTACACGAATCGCTGAATATTCACCGACTCATGTAATAAACAACAACCGGTTATCAATTACATCGCCTTGACCGACTAAATTATCCCGATCGTTTTAACATGTGTATCCTTTGCTGGCAAAATTAATGGTAACTAGATTCCCCAGAATTCAGCAATTTTTTTTTCTTTTCTAATGACATCTATAATTCAGATTATCCAGAAATTTTGTTTAATTTTAGCATGTCTCTATAAAACCGCAAGTTGTTTACTTTTGGTATAACAGGACATATGTGGGTATTGACATCTTGATTAGCACGTCTGTGGCTGTAGTGAAAGTATCAGAGTCATTCTGAATTTTTAAATCTGTGATGTGATAATTACAATTAATAATATTACTGACATAACATAGCCAGACTTTAATTTTTAGAATACAAGAAACCTCTCTCTGCACTTTATTTAAATCTTTGAAGTTTTTTCACAAAAAGATAGGTACAAAAAGGTTAATTGATTTTGTATTGTATAATTTAATGTGTTCTCTTCGTTTTCTATTAAGTGACTATTTTATATTTATTTATAAACAGGATGGAATTAAGTCGATTTTAATTTCGATGATTATTCTTTATTTCAAAATACGATTTCCCTCGCTGGAATTTATGTATACGTATATCTATCCCTCTATGATCGACCGTCTGCATCGTCTTCACCTCTAAGCACCTATGTGTTGTATAAGCAGATGTCGCTACTGTATTCCAACACTTTTTTTTATTTTATGTTACAAAATTTCAATCAGAAAAAAAATACAAATAGGATATTATTTTTTAATGTAATAAGAGTAATATTTGAGAAAACTTCTTAGTAACCTTTAGACAAATCTAAAGTTCTTTCTTAAAACCTTTGGTTACTAATATCAATTATGGAGCAACTTACCAAAATATTTGAGTACTTTGGGTAATACTTGTAACCAGAAGTGAGAAAATGGTAATTTAATACCACAATGAAATTTCCAGCGAAATTATAAGATTGAAATTAAATATTCTTATTACTAATCAAATCTGAATAATTAGATGATTTTTTTCAAAAGAAATTAGGATCAATAATAAATTTTATATAAAATTGACAAATAAAATTTTGTTTTTCACATTTTACAGCCAGATTTGTAATAATTGTAATTGTTGGATAGTAAAATCAATATATGTAAATGTCGACGTTTCGCTGCACGACTTTTTCAAGATAAATCATAAATTCCACAAAAATACAGAACCGATTTTTCTGAAATGCATAACCGAAGCAATTTCTTGTCCGTTGATGATAATAAAAAAAACTGTACCTACCTAATCATAATTTATTGTACCTGGAAAATAACAAATTTTGCGGTATTTCTTATTATTACAAAAATAATAAGAATACGTAGAAATTTCATATACTTCTGCTTCTAGTCTCTATACTAAAAGATTTCCTGGTCTCAATTAACCCGGTTTTCGGTAATACCGAAAAACTGGAATACCCAAACACTTTTTTATCGTTTAGTAAAACCGGTAATAAAACTTGAAATATCGAAATTTCGATGTCGGTATCAAAAATTCCACCAAGCAGTGTGGACCATAAAGAAGCGTAAGGCCATCATGTGGTCGGAGTTGTATAAGAACCTGGACAATGAGCCCTGGGGCAAGGGATTCCAACTGGTCACGAAGAAGCTGAGGCTGAGACCACATATTCAGCTTAATGACATTGAACTGGCCAATCAAATCGACCAGTTGTTTCCAATGAAAGCACCGCATAATTAAGAAATCATGAGATAGATTTTTTAGTATTTTTCTCGTTTCTCATTAATTAATATTTTAATGTATTTTATAACAGAATGCTATAACCAATATAAAAGTGTACAAAGAGTTTTCCCATCTAGTGTGTTGCTCTCATTGTTTCGCATGTCCACGTATGTTCCTTACTTGATCCGTACCCTAAACAGACAAGTAAACAAACATAACTTTAAAAGAAATTGTTTTATTGATTTGATTTTACAATGGTTTTCACATTGGAAGGACAATCTTTTATCCTTGAATCCTACTTTCGAAACGCCCAAAAAGTCAATGGCGAGTGGACCTATTCTACTCCTGATTGTATTGCAGAATTTCAGGAAAAATTTCCAGAAACTGTATTTCTGTACCACAAATTTGTTAATCAACTTCAGTACTCTGTACGACTATTCAGAAAATAGGTATCAGGTAGGCCAAAAGTGCTGAACTGATGAGGTAGTTGAAAATGTGAGACAAATTGACTGATGCTCCTCGCACTTCCGTCACCTGTCACAACAAGTTGATCTTTCTGTCGGGACCTGCAGAACTATTCTAAGAAAGGACTTGCAAAAATGTTCCCTTATCGTTTGACTGCCATGCATGTTATGTGCAAGTGTATATGAAATACTGCATTCATAATGATAATTAACATTACTAACATAACATTACAAGTCTTAATAAACAACAAAGGGAATTCGATTAAACAGATATTTATGAAAAAGAAATTTTAATTATTTCTCCTGCATGAAACAGCAACAAACTTTGCTGATTATATACGAGATGTGATTGAAAAGTTTTAGGACTAGGCTTGTAACTTAAGTCAGCAGGGAATATATGAGGGGAATAAGCGGGTTGTGGAATGTTGAATTTGGCTAAAAATTCTGTGATCGAGAACGCACGATGAGCTGGTGCGTTGTCGTGATGGAGGATCCAATTATTGTTTCGCCAAAGTGCCAGGCCTTTTCTTCGGCACATTTTCGCGGAAACGCTGAAGGGCACTTTTATAATATTCCTGGTTGACAAAATTTGACACAGATACGTTCCATTTTTCATCCATTTTGCTAAATCAAAAATCCGCCAAGAACCTAAAACACGTCTTCATTCACCAGGATGTCACTCTCTGCTGAACAAAGATATTGGCGGTGATCTTTTCAGAATGTTTCAAGGACAAAACAAGCCTCCCTTTCCACACCTGCGGGCAAACCTAGCTCGGCCTATTGAGCAGTGGCGCCACCTGTCTTAAAACTTTCCAATCACACCTCGTATGATTGGCAAAAAAAAATTAAATTTTAATTGCATATTTGGGAAATGAACCCTGCTTGGCTTGAAACTAATTTTCAGTATTTTTTTGATTGTTTCAAATCAAGGAGGTCTTGGTGGTAGATAAAAAGTATTTTATATTTAGTTAAAGTATTTTTTTATACTAACTATGGCAGAACATCATTAAGAAAAGTTTTTCGCAATGTAACATCCAGTATATATATAAAACAACAATTTATTCAAATAAACCACCTCTTAAATTAATGCACATTTCAATACGAGCTCTTTTGAAAATAAAATTCGCCTACTCAATTTTTAAGAAAACATTTCGTGAGTCCAAAATTTCGAGATAAATGTGAATAAAGAAAGAACTGTAACAGTTAGCCCAAAAATGAAAACTGCTTTAGGGACTCGAAAACAAGCACACAACTTTATCAAGAGTGACTTTTTCTGAAAAATTGAAAATAAAAAAAATGTTTCCTCTTTGTAACTATACTCTATTCAAGATAAGAAGGTAGTAGACGTCGCTACGTTCGAAAGAAAATACACATAGCTAATAATATGAAACCCGCCAAATTTTAAAAAGGAATTAAATGAACGTTTATTTAATTCCTTTTTAAAATTTTGGCGCGTTTTATATTATTAGCTGTGTGTATTTTCTTTCGAACGTAGCGACGTCTACTACCTTCTTATCTTGAATAGACTATAAATCCGTGAACGTAGGGTAGAAGAATTTCAATATAAATATTATTTGTACACTGTACCCACGGATTTTCTGCAATAGGGCAAAAGGTTTTTTATTTTACGTTTTAGGAAAAAAGTTATTCTTTATAAAAGTTTTTGCTTGCTTTAAAACCCACTAAAAACTTCTCGAAACGCCTCGATTATGTCTTTAAATTAAAAAAAATATGTATCCTTACTCTCAAAAATTTGTCTATGTTCAAATTAAATTCAGAATTATCACATTACCCGGAATTGTCAAAGTAATTAATTAAACTTACTCCTTAAGTGCTTGTCGATAATTAATAACCTTAGTTAAAGCTATGGGCACATTGCAACGGCAGATTTATTTAATAAAATGTCACGGAATCGGAGAAACTGTTTACTCAACGACCACTGATAAATTTAAAGTAAAATATCCTGGAATTCATGTTACAATTAACACGTTAAAAAAACAGTCCAAAAATTTGACGAAACTGGTTCTGTATCGTTAACGTGTACAAAGTAGGAAAGTGCGTAGAGGTGGGTGGGTATTACATTGAATAATATTTTCCTTATTTAAAATTAATAAAAATTTTCGTGGTAAGAAATGTAAAAGGCCAAATTAATTGCGGTTTCAATTCAATAAAGGAAACACTTAAAGCAAAAGAAACAATGAAAAATATATCAAAATCATGTCACTCGACTATTGCAGAAAATCCGTAGGCACACTGTATACTTTGAAAAATCTCAAAAATACCTATTAACTGATTATCTTCCCCCTTCTGCTTCTACTAATTGTACTTTCTAAATCACATTTGATTAATTTTTAATTTTATTCAATGATTTTTGGTTTTTTTTTTGTCACCTATACTAACCCCAAGCTTCTTAAAGCTTGCCGGAGAGGCGTCTTGGCTAGTGATAAATAAAAATAAATTTCTGACGGAGATAAAATTTTCCAATGTATTCGTGGGAATCCTAGGACACCATATTTGGGAACATTTTGCAAAAGCAATAAGACTTAAGCATAATTGAATGCCTCAAAGATTGGCGAACGTTTTATAAAAATTACATGAACGTGAATGTGAAAATTGGAAACCGTTGGCAACCATTCGCGAAAAGACTCGGCGAACATTAATTAATTTTTTGAATCTTCTCTCCCTGCGGAACCATAATGTTTACATTTTTAAAACTCGAGCCCATTTTGTAATTTGCGACTGCGAGGTGGCAGCATCTGTGCGAGTGCCCCTTTTGGTCTTGTTCATTTAAATCATTGGAGTGACTTAAGTTGCCTACCCTCAAAGAATTGCGCGGTGATTTTGGATCAGTTCCGCTACCTTGCATGGGTGAGGTTCTCACTCGCTCAGGGTCTTATTTGCTTTAACGTACCTTAACGACCACATATCATAAGGAGAGTCAGTATTTGGATAAAGTTTATCGCTTGGGTCCCTTATCACCTGAGATTATTTATATTAATAATTAAAACGTGAAATTATGTCGTGAATAACCCAGAAGCAATTTTATTTAAATTGAAAAATTTTTAATGTCAATTTTCGGTTGTTCACAAAAGCGAGTTGTTATGACTTAATTAAAAAAAAAAGAAAAAAAAAACATATTTATTTATTTACTTAATCATAATTTCAAGATAACGTATTAACTATGAATCTTGTGAGTAGTGGACGTTTACATAGAGCTTACAAGTCTAACAGTCATTGCTATAATTTACGGCGACGTGATGTTAAGTTGAAAATTAATGACTTAGTATGGAGAAAGAATTATGCGCTCTCTAATGCAGCAAACTATATTTCAGCCAAATTATGTCCAAAATTTTTGGGACCCTTTAAAGTTATGAGGGTAGTTTCGACTAATGTATATGAGTTAGAAGATAGTAGTGGTCAGTCTCAAGGTGTCTGGCAAATAAAGGATTTGAACAAGAATCCGGATTAGAGGAAAAAAAATAATATTTTTTTTTTGGGAAGTAAAGGGGAATTTGTTATGACTTAATTAAAAAAGAAAGAAAAAGAAAAAACATATTTATTTATTTACTTAATCATAATTACAAGTAACATTAAATTTCTGTAAATACTAATATTTTATCTAAAATTTAAAAATTAATTTCAGTTCATAGTTAATACGTTCACCCCAATTCTGTAACTCATAACAATATTGCTAAGTTAACAATATTGTTAAGTGAGATATTTTGACCAATCAGGGCTTAGATACAACGGATTTCTATGTACTGATTGGTCAAAATATCTCACTTAACAATATTGTTAACTTAGCAATGTTGTTATGAGTTACAGAATTGGGGTAGTTATCTTGAATCCTTGGCCAAACTTCTTTTTGTCGTGGTCGTGCATAGGGTGTTATCAGCGTGTCCATCCTCTTCGCACATATGTTTGTAGCGTTGTCCTTATCGCTTGCGAATTTTCGTTTACATTTAAACAATAATTGATTCATTCTCTAAGTTACCGCTTGTGTGTACGAGGTGCTTTCTTCGTAAAATTTTATTTTATTCCTCGAAAGTGGTTTGGCGGTATTTTTCTTTGGTGAAGCTATCGAAGTTTTATGTAGAATTTTTGGCTACCGTCTAATCGCCGCAATTTATATTGATTTTTTGGAATGAAGAAAAATTCATTGGCACTTTTTTTTGGCGCTTTGAGTAGGCCAAGCAAGTGCATCTTCTTCGGAAGGTTTTAGAAGTTGTCACTCAACTCAAGCGAAGAGAACCATAACACCAGGTATTTAGTTTTTTTCTTTTTGTTTTTTTTTGGTCACTTGAATTTACGATTGGTTTTCGATTACTTTAGGGTTCTTTTTTTTCCCTGGTGGAATTTCAATTTAATTCACATATCGCTGTTCTCTCCATGTAAAGTGACGCCGAAAATTGTCCGTTCCCAATCGACCTCGCCAAGGAACCATTCGCTGCATCTTTATGGGCCCACATCGATTCGTCTGATCGTCTGCATACCAGATAAGATTTTACCTTTTTTTCCCTTGAATTTTTTTTTGTTCTTTAAAAAAAAAGAAAATAATTTAATAATTTTCATGATTTTCATTTTATGAGTTAAATTTGTAAACCAATCAGATCTGAGCGGTAAATACGAAATTGATTATCTATTGTTTACTATTTAATGTTGCGAGTTACGTAACGCAAGTGTTTGATGCTTTAATTTTCTTAATTATATTTCAATGTTTTCTTTTTGATGAAATTTTTTTTTGCTATGATCTGTGTTTTCATGGTATGCGAGGTAAAACGGAGGAGAGGAAAAAAATAAACACCCACCCCTTCTCGACTCGACAACCGGAGCAGTGTTTTTGCTATTACAACTACAGCAACGACACTATAATTTTTTTGTTAACGAGCGTGAATTCTTTTTTTTTCGTACCTTCCCAATATTGCCCGTTACAGAATTTAACTGTACACGTCCAGTGCAAAATGTTTTGGCAAGCAAATACGCAATTCCACACATGTATGTATGCCCACACTCATTTTAGGCATAAAATAAGCAACAAAAAAATTTGTAGGCGATCAAACTATATATAAAATTAGACAAATAATTATAATAGTGTAAAAGTAGGCACTTAGGCCCGAAAAAACATACATCTCATTCTAATTAAAATTGTAATCTAAATGTTTTTCCTTAAAGAAAATTTTAGGCAATTAAGACCCGAGCTTTTTATGTCTTTCCTAATTTAGGTTTCGTTCCACATTTTCCTGGGAAATAAAATAAATAAAATTTAAAGCACTCTCTGTATACAGTACCTGTACTTTTTAGTCTAGTCAATGAAACGTGAGAATGCCGTAACACAATGAACACATGAACAGGGCTACTGTAAGACGTGAGAGGACTCTACGCAAACGTCTTCCACCTCACCATTTATAGTTAGATCCATTGTAGTACAAAGCGGCATTTTTAATTTACCCCTTTATTCTGTAACTCATAAAGACATCGTTAAATAACGATGATTGTTTAAGTGACACATTTTCATCAATTAGTACATACAAATGTGTACCTAAGTACTAATTGGTCAAAATATGCCACCTAACGATCGTCGTTATTTAACGATGTCAATATGAGTTACAGAATAAGGTGGTTAGTCTTGGCTGACTGGACTAATAATTACGCGATCTATATACTATTCTTTCGTAATATTATTTATTCTATTTTCGTTAATTATTTTCCATGGTATTTTTGAAATGTTGGTTGCACTCTGTATTCTATCATTATTGTATGTATTTTCAGCCAGTTCTAGTATCTTCTCAAATAACTTTATGAAATCTACACATTACAATTTACAATTTAAATTTGAACATTGCTTTTAGAAAAGTAACGACAATAATGGTTATTATAATCATAATCCATGTTAAATCTGTTCGTAAATACCATTTCAATTGTGACTGTATTTAAAATAAGTATTACGTTTAGCATCAATTTCCTATTTCTCTTGCAATGTTTATTAATACTATTTCTAAAAAAACAATAATATATAAATAAATAATCATATCATATTTTAATAAATAATTCTTAAAGAAAATATGCGAGTATTAACTTTAATTCGCTCTTTCCAAAATTTGTCGTTTTCATTCATTTGTCATTTCATTGATCGTCCAAAGATTTTTTAGAACGTGAAATTTTACGAATAGTTGCGTTTTCTACTTAATCCCATTGTGTTAATTGCAAATTAACTAATCAGTATTTAGTTTTCTTTTGGTTCGTTTCTTTATTTACATACGTTATACCTCTCAAACATATTTTTGCTCTGTTTTAAAACCTCCAGTGGAATTTCTTTGATATCTTTTGTATTTTTTCTTCCATGATTACTGGAAAAACTAATAATGCTAAATGTTAATTTAAATAATACAAGTGTATCAGGTAGTACATATATTTTAACTGGCATAAAAGTCAATCTTATATACATACATTTGCTGGCAATATAAAAAATACTGATGGAAAACTAAAAACCGTATGCTACAAGATCCATCATAAAAGTAACAATGCAAGTGTACTTAGCAGGTAGAATATAATATAAAAAAAATATTCGCGTACCAAATCATTGAACTTGAACATAGCAGTGGTTGTCATTACAGTTGTTCACCCGAAGCTATTGCGAAACGTCAGCTAGTACATTAAGCACACTAATAATAAATAACGAGTCCCGAATATCCGCTGCAGTATTTCGTATACACTTGAGGCTATCTGTTTTTTTTTAAAGCGATACATAATTTTAGATCTGAAATAACACAAGATATTGCTGAGATCTTTGTCTTGATTAGAATTCGACAATTAGCTGAAGATTTGATTATTAATCTACGACCTAATTTTCTTTTAATTTATTAACTATACAATAAAATTATGGAGAGTACAAACGTCGTGTTATCTCAGTAAATCGCTAACTTTTATGAATCTTTAGCGCCTTCGGTCTTTCGATGGCGGTTGCGAAGCAATGTAATCTAAAGCACGTTGTATCAAGGGCGGAATCGGCGGTGAAGTAGGAATGTGGGCCCCCTCAGGTCGGAAGCCTCCTTCATCATCAGCCACGTAGGTCAAAGAGATCTGATTACCTTCTGGATCTGTGTAGGAATAACTTCCTTGAGCGACGATTACTTCGGGGTTTTCTGGGTCGTTGGTTTTTTTCAGTGTTCCCGTCTCTTCGGCCTTTATACTGTTCGCTGATTCATAGCTGAAAATAAAATAAAATTAGATTTTTAACAGAAAACAACAACAAATGTTAAAAGAAGTTGAAATTCATAAATCTTCTTGTTTATGTGCTTTTCGTCTTGTAGCAAATATAATTTGCATATATTACTTTATGTTATATAACGTGTAATATCCGACAATTAAAATGTGCGATGATGACATGCCTTTAGTAGTTATTAATATTTTACTGTTACCATAAAAGTTAAAAGCAAATGTTTTTTTCAATGTTCTTTTCCACGTGCCTGGGTACCCATAGGTAAATTTGCATACATTTTGAACCTTCGTAAATTAATTCTCTAATATTTTGACATTATACGACTTCTCCATTGAATCAATGAACATGAAATCTATATAATGCCCAGTCGCCATTTGTTAGCTACAATAAAAATGACTAAGTACTTGAGGTCCTTTTGAAATTTTCTGGGTTTTATTCCCATTCTCTACCTTAATTGGTTCAAGAATTATTAGAGACGAGAGATGTTTTAGAATATCATGACATGTATATATGAGTATAAAACATTTTCATTGCTACTAGACTAAAGCTATATCATAAAATAAAAGATTTAAAACGCAAGAATTCGCTTATTTTGGGGTTTCCAATTCAAAATGAAACATACGATATGTACCGTCGTATACTTAGAAAAGTAAACGACTGCAAATTACTATTGTATGTCAGGTTTTTTTTTTTTTAATCTGTGGTGGTTGCCCAACGGGGTCCTAAGTCAAAGACTTGTGAGGACCTCAGGAACGGGAGTGTATTTGAGTGTGTGTAAAGTGTTCCATGGCTTTGTTACTTCTAACCTTCTCGCCGTTTAAGGGGAAGCAGTGTCGAATTTTATCCCCAACACTGAAGGGTGCCTGAAGTCGATACCGACCACCCTCGAGAAAATCCCGAGTGCGGTTCGAACCAACGACATGCGATTGCAAGGCCGGTCCTCTTACCACTGGACCGTTCAGACAATTGATTTAGTTATTGCAACCAGTAATTGTCACAAACATTTATCAAAAAATATTTTGGTATAAAAATGTTAACGAGTCTATACCACACAGATAGTTACAAAGGTAGACAGTCGTTAGTTCAACGAGGATCATTATTAAAGAATTGGGCCAAAATGGCTCAATAGTAGAATTAATTGCGTTGCACTGTTAAGCATGTTAATGTTCGATATCCAAACCTATTTCACAAAACCTAAAAAACATACTTAGGAGTCGTTTACTTTTCTTTGCACCCCGTGGTACATACACATGGTGCACATACGCAAGAAATTTAAATTTTATGTCTTATTGTTATTTTGTTTAGACTATAGATTTAGTAGAAATGGATAACGTGTATGCTAGCCGTAATGACTCAAATTTTAAATCAGCTGATTAGTCAATTTAAGCGATTTAAGGCAAAACAATAAGCATTTTATATGGATTACTGACGCAAACAATATTAGTTCTACATTGTAGTGGAGACGATTCTATTAAATTAACAAGAAAAATTACACATTCCTTATCTCAGGCGTGCAAGCTATTCGACTTTTTGTGGTTTTATTTTCCTTCTTTACTATCCTATGGGTAATTGTATTAAGCTATCTCTTTTTAATGTTGGTCATTCGTTTCCTATGCACTTGCATTGCCACACGATATCCATTCTACCAGATCTATGGTTTAGATTAGACTATATTACCAGAGCAATTCATCAGCCCTAAACTCCCAACAGTACTGAACAATATTCACTTTAGCTTTTAATAATAAAAAAAAAACTAAATAGGATATTATTTTATTACCTCCTTTATTATAATTTTATTATTACCTCCTTTTAAGACTAGGAGTTTAAGAATTAACTGAACTTAAAATTTGAATTCAGGACCGCGAAACAATAGAAAAAAAAATTCATCCTGAGGTTTGTCAGAAAACGTTTCGTTAAAGCCTCACGCTTCTAGAAATGGAGACTAACATTAGATTTGCTATTCACTCATTGCTATTAAAGTATCATTAAAATGATAGATGTTAAATTATGAGGAAACCCCTAATTGCAATAATTTGAGCGATCATGTACAGTCTGGATCAATTTCGATGTCTCTTATGGGCATCTCTGTAGCTATAAGATATAGAAAAAACCTAGTGGCCAAGTCTCGATCTCTTTTTTAGAGATAAAGTCAATAGTGTAAACAAAAATTGGCTATCTTCCTTTGTTTTCGAGTTATAAGCAAGAATTGAGATTTTCGACTTTTCGTCAATCGCGCAAATATCTTGTTTATTTTTACGTATATTTAAAAATTGGTTTGACATTATTAGGCACTTTTAGGAATACAATTCAGTGGTGTAGTTAGTTTTTTTGATATTTAGTTAAATTTTCGAGTTATAACATAAAGTTATATGTTTTTGAATGGAAATCATAGTAGAAATCATCATTAAATACAGACTTTTTTCTGTTTTCAAAAATATATACCTTCTTGGGTTTATTTGTTACAATTAATAGACTAAATCTGTGCTTTCAAATTAAACTCTCTAGTTAGTCGCTATAAACAAAGTTTTTTGATCAAAACTCATTTGTTAGTTTTCTGTGCAACAGACCTCACATACCCCATTTGTGTCACAGAATTTAATACATTTGAATTTTAGTCAATAGTGAATACTGAACAATGTGTCTTATGAAGAAGGACATAAACTATGGGAAGAATGTAAAATGTAATACAATTGATGATGAGGCATAGGACCCGAAACAGATGGAGACTGGCCTAATCACATGATTATCGGGTTCAGAGTCAATTATTGATGATAAAGAAGCTAGACAGGACGATTGTAAAAAGACAAAGACTAAGGTTTTCCAACAGATGTTATTTGTGTCCAGAATTAGGAAGAATTAGGAAGGAAGTCATATCGCTACTTTAGTTTCACAAGGTTTCAAGTGTATTTTGTATTGTTTTGAGTAATTAATGTTTGAAGTTTGAGGGTAGTGAAATTAACATTCTTATATCATCAGCTATTTACAGCAGTTACATTCTGTTAAAATATGAAATATTTCATATTTCTGTTCATCAGAAATGCAATTAGAACTTTGTGAAACTAAGGTAACATCTGTTACTCCTGCAAGAAAAATGTAAGACATAAACATTTCGGAATGAATAAATCTTCCCAATACAAATTATAGAATAGAACAAGGAATTCACATCCACTAAAGCCAAAATTTTCAAAAAATTTTCAATAATTTTCATATAATATATAAACTATAGCATCTACAAATTTTCTAAATACAAGTAAAATCTCTGTTACAAGTTATAAAATGTTATTCTATAACTACACATTTTATATTTTGTATTATTTTATGTTGACATTATGTATTTCGTCTGTGTACTGTATACCTATTGTTCCACGTCATTACTGATTACTAATCAATAAACTAAACTAAACTAAAGTGTACCAATAAAAAATAAAATTAAGATTGCTGCTGTAATTTCTTCATTACGATGAACGGAGAAAATATTTATTAATAGAAAATGTCTACCAAAATTCAGCCTTTTAAATTTTATGAGAAAAAAATTAAGAACCTAATTTTAACCTACATTTTGGAGAGGCGTAACTATTTTACGTTTCCGGACATACCCTCATGGAAGACATTTCTGTTTAAATAAAGTTTAATCTGTTAATCCTGAATCACCCTGTATAATTAGTATCTCTGTGCTTATTTATAGTGATATTTGAAGCAAACAGATAACTATTATTGTGCACAAGAAGTCTATTGAGCCTCTTCTATTATCGTTCTTTTTATTGCAAGCATTACAAGATTAAACATTTTATAATGTTTTTAAAATAATCTTTACATTTCCCCAAAATAAATAAGTATGAAATGAGTTGTTGTAGGCCAAAACATTTCATGAAATCATAGCTGTCACGCATAACGTATTTGTAAGTCCCAAAAATTTTGGTATTTCGACATTTCTCTGTACAGCTTCTACAGGATTAATAATTCTTACAAATTTATTTGATAAATTTCATCAGACAAGAAATGAAATAATTATTCGCTTCAGAGACAAATTTATAATATTTATTGTTACTTGGATAGGTTTCGAAGTCAATTTAAAAATCATAATCTAAATATAAAATAATCTAATTTGAATGAAAGAAAATAACAAAAATTTGTGCCAACACCTCTCCCTGTTTTATGCTAAAACAATAAGAATTTCTTCTTTTTTACTAACTCTATCAGGATTGATAGATTATTCAAATATCCTGCTGGATTTATTTCCTTCCTAAACCAGTCGTTTTCCTTTTAAATTAATTTTTACATTAAGCTATACAAGATTGGCGCTTTTTTCACCCAATCTATGCAATTGTTAGAAAAATTTTAAATGTGTGACTTATTGTTAGTAAAAATTTTAAATTGTCAAACTGCTTTAATTTTAACGTGTTTAACTATGTATGTTTGTACAGTTTATACTATTTGTGCAACTCTAGCTTTAAATAATCTCAACTAAATGTAAGTAAAAAAATCTCTCTTGGTCAAAATCAAATTGTAATATGTACGTTCCAACTAGTGTAGCAGTCCTGTTAAAAAAAAATGTTTTCCGGAAGCTTGGTAATCGAATAAGAGTAAACTTTTAGTTGCCCCTTCTTTGACTGCTACCCTGCTAGAACGAACACGTAATTTTTTTGCTACTGTTAAAAAAGTGGTGACATTTCATTATGACAAGGTATTTTATCGCACTAGTGTCAAAAAGAATTTGGTAAGAGCTACACGTAGCGAATTTACGTTGCCAGAAAAACATAACTCAATATCCTTCCACTTTTGATTTTCTCTTAAACGCCTCGAATATGCAGAGACTCTCTTCATTGATTCAACAAAATTTTAAATTTATTGCAAAAGGAACTGTTTTCATCCAATGGCAGTTTTTTTTTAATTCACACCTTGCCTTATTATTACTATTATTTTTTTTACTGAAATTGTGATTAACTCTGACGTAGCAAACCTGTGCGAACCCACAAGCTAGAGAGCCCATATGTTAGAAGTGGGGATCGGATTTTTACATTTTATACTTCACATTAATTAGTTGTACCATTATTTCTAGATTTCAACATTAATAACTTGTTTTATTTACACGAATACCAATGTGTAAACCACAACTTGCGCGTGCGTGCGCCACTGACGTGGTGACGTCAAAATATCTTATTCTGATCCCTAGTTATAAGCAATTGGCTTTTATAATTATTGGCACTTGCAAATAGGTCACATGTTCGTCTTGCTACGCCACTGGTGATTAAGTTTTGCTTTTCTACGTAAATGTTTTGATTATAACAAATCAAATAACTTGTTTATAGATTATTAGTGAATATCATGAAAAGATTGAGATGTAATCGATATGAAATTACAGTGGCAATTTCACGCTGCAACACTATTAAGTATGCCACTTACAAGTCATCCACGGAGTATCGTAAACACCGGCAGAAGCAGCATTACAATTTCAAATCAGCCCAGAGACAATAGAGAGATTACCATCTCTGCATGCACACTCACAATGACAATCATGTAAATCTTCATAATGCGAGGGTTGACATTTAGCTTTCTCCGCCGTAAATTTTTCCCCGGTTGCAAAAATCTTGTGCATGTCCATAGTTTCATGATGCCCATTGTTGAAACGTGAGTTAATGCAAAAATATTTGGGCACACATATTATGGCCCTATAAAAAACGATTGCATTTTCGTGACAACATTTTGGACCTGTGGGATTTAGGAATTTATAAATTGAAACGACAAACACCCCTCTCCAAACGTATTGCAATTGCGTATAGGCCTTACATTTTCATTACTATTGAAATATGTGAATAGCCAGTTACAGCAATTAAAAATAGAATGTTTCATACCATTCTCTGTAAATGAAAATGAACTAAATACCAATTAAAACAGAACTATAAAACCTGTCCATCCTAAACATTTTTCTTTGGCTCATTAATTATGCAAGCCATTCGCTCAGTAGGCATGCAGTTTCGAAATTAATACCCATAGGATAATAAAAAGTAGTTCAAAATGAAGAATGCGACCGGTTTATGTGTTTTATTTAGGGAAGGCATGCGACGGCACAGACGAAAGTTTCTTGTAAAATATATGTATGTAGTACTAGTACGAATGTTTATATTAGCAGCGATTACGAGCTGTATCTAATAATAGGAAAATAAACAGCGTGTTTTACACGGTAGGTTGCTCAATGAAACCATTAGCACTTGTCATAGTCGCACGTTACACAATAGTATCGGTTGTAAGTGCCATGGTCCTCAAAAATACAAAAAATTGCAAGTCATAAAAACACTAAGGCCCAGTTTTGCAATCGTGGAATAAGGACGAAATAACTGTTCGCCGAATATCCTTTAATGATCCTCCATATCTAAGTCACACCTACGTCACGTTATTCTAAGAATAATGCTTATCCGACGACTGCTGTGTAAAATCGGGCCTAAATATGATTTACTTTTTTATCTAAATTTAAGTCTTACTTCCATTTGTAACCGCCATCGGGATTTACTTCATTTGTTTGACTAATTATGGCAATTGGTTCACCCCCTTGAGGCGCGGAGTATACTGAAACGATTCCTATGGCCAGACACCATACCTGAAAACGAGAAAGCTTCTTCTATACAAAGAAAAACAAATAAAAATACACAGAATAATCAGTAAAGTGCAAAACATTTTGAAATTAAAAAAATAATAATATTTAAGTAGTTCAGAATGAAACATAAAAATTTTATTTACGTTACAGGAAGGGGCTATTAAAATATTCGAAATTTGTATGTTGAAGCAAATACAGATCAATTACGGACTACCTACGATTAAAATTAAAAATGTAACAGCGTGTAATGTGTGGATGGAACAATTAGAGACACTAAAAATAGAAATAAACATAAAGAATAGTGAGGTAATCACGAAAATAAAATGCAAATCTCTAATATCACGGAAGTATTATAACGAATATGACGAGAAGATCTAAAAATAGCAAATAGAGCAAGAAATCAACTTAGCTCTATTTAACTTGAACAGTACCGTCTTAGCAAAGAGAGAAAGTAGATCAAAAAATAAAACTGAAGGTACACAATGCAAAGATAATTCATCCACTGCCATATGTATACCTACAGTGATCGCCAGATAAGTCGGGACATATGGGAAACTTTTTTATTATTGATTTCTCAGAAAAATTTATTCTTTATAAAAGTCCCTGCATCTTCCCAAACTCAACCTACACTTATCAAAATTTGAATACCTGTTGTCATATACCGAGGTGATCAAAATATTTGAAATCGACATAAGAGTAAAGTACCTTTATTTTTCAAAATACGCAGAAATATTATTTGAAAAAGTTGTTAAGAATTCTTATGAGATCTTAAATATGAAATCTCAGTTGTCTAGGAAGAAAAAACAATTTTGGACAAAAAAGTTAAAGATTTATGGTATGAATGTTTTGATCATAATTTCTAGTTGGTAGAAGATCGAAAAAGAAATTCCAGAGTATATTAATATCACACCTGAAGAAACGTCCATCTCTTCACTTTCAAAGTTCTACGATACACACGTTGATACGACAAAAATTGAAAAATATGGAAAACTTCTTTTTTCACCGTAGGCTGCCATGATTTCATATTTGAGATCTCATAACATTTCTGAATAGCTTTTCCAAATAATATTTTCGCGTATTTTGAAAAATAAAGGTACTTTACTCTTATGTCGATTTCAAATATTTTGATCTCCTTGGTATATGACAACAGGTATTCAAATTTTGATAAGTGTATGTTGACTTTGGGAAGATGCAGGGACTTTTATAAACAATAAATTTTTCTGAAAAATCAATAATAAAAAAATTTCCCATATGGCCCGACTTAACTGATGATCTCTGTATACAGATGTCTCAAAAGAATTGCAAAACGAATCGAAATGAAAGCATGAAAAAAGTTCCTATGTGCCTTCGTTAACAAATTATTCAGGAAACAGGAACAACTAATTTTTATTTATAACAAAATTAATTATAATACCAATACCTATACCTAATGTTTACAAGACATGTTCAACTCTTTCCAGAGTTCCGAAAAAGTGCGAGAATGGAATTTTATCTACATTTTACCAAAAAAACTTTATTAACAAAAGTTGTACATTATTTCCAAGTACATATACATGGAGTTTCTTTATTAAGTTAAACACCAAACTTATGTTTTCGCGGCAAAATGTACAGTCGCAGTCATACCTCATGACACTTACAGAAATCTTATAGAACATAGGTAGAATCCATCTCCTTCAAAATTACGAACGTCGAATGCATTCAAATCTTAGGATACATCATTTTTTTATAATATGCCGCTCGTATGGATCTGAGTTAAGAAAATATGATATGACATGACATAAGCCGCAAAGCTGTTTCACAAAAGATAGAAGAAGATAGCTATATAAAATTTCTTTGACTTATCGATCAATCGATCGGCATATAATAAAAAAGTGAATCGGAGAAGTCGTAAATTATTTTTCGCTTGGAAAGCATAAATAAAATGTCCACGATGACTTTGCCTGTAAAGGTCATGTCATGAACTATGATTCCGACTGTACCATTTTCGAACTTCCTCGGAACTCTGGGACATCCTATACATTCCTTGTGACAACTCTTAAAGTAAAATAAATAATTTTAATATATTTTTTTGTTTGCTTTACAAGAATAGAAAATGTCCACGTACACATAATTTGAAAGTTTTAACTGCAAGTAAAGTAAATTTGTTGTAATTGATTACTTCCAATTTGCAAGTCATTTGCATATACAGGCTGTATACGAATTCGACCGACAAATTTCTAGTGCACATTCTTCTCCTAATTTGAAGCATAAAAGGTTAGATAACATTAGTCTTTATATGAAGAATGAAGTCTGTAAAAAACAAAACATTTTCAATAAACTTATCATGAATTTTTCATTAATCCTTTTATTGTTATTAAAAAAATCATATAAACTTCATCTGCTGGTGCTGCAATATTAGTAATAATTTTTCTGACAACTGTAGGCCTATTTTCTTTGAAGAATTTAGAAATTCCAAATATCATTCAAACTTGGTGTTACTGCGCATCACAAGCATTCAAATGTCTAAACCTTAGTTTTTATTTCCAGTAGTGGTCTGATTATTTTCTTAAATGTCACAACTTTAGTTCGAAATGTAAACAAAATTAATTCACTGACTTCAATGCCAGATTAGGAAACAAAAACAAAATAATAGGTCGTAACTTCAAAATGAACGAAGATAGATTAAAATATATGAAGACTTTAGGTACACCTTTAAGCAAAAAATATACCTTAGAAGTTTATCGGTCGAATTCGTATACACCCTGTATGTATACAAAGTGCAAAAAATAGAAGAAAATTCACGAACTTTTTAAATATTAAATGGTACTTAAAAATCTTAGTCAGTTTTCAATATATCACTATCAGATTTCGGCGATTCTTAGGACATTTCAGAGCCGGACTTGTTTTATCTCACATTCAAGTTTATAAAACATATTGTTAAGAGTTCTCTAATAATCCAGACGGTTTTTATTACACTCACAAAAAATAAAATGTTTACGAATATAAAGCGCCCGCCAACCTGTTAATAAGTCGTAAATAGATCAAGATGACATCATGGCAGAGACCTATGAATAAGAATTGTAGTTAATTGTTTACACACGCCTATTTATCAGGTTACTATACAAAAAGTGTATGTTGTAAATAGCTTTTTACCTAAATTAAAGAAGTGTAGGTAAATGAATTTAATTAAAAAAAATTATTAATCGTTATCATTAATATAACCCGTGATAATAGATTTAGAATATTAAATTTTATTTAACTTTAATTTAGTTAATTAATTATTCATACACACAAAAAAATCAATAATGCACTCTATGGAATGCCTCCTATTCCCCGACATCTTTGTCCGCCATTGCCGCCACATCATAAATATCATAAACTCACGGCGACGATGACATCACTAGCGGTTCGGGATCATAATGCAATATTAAATTATTAACACACGTCACGAAGTATAACAATATCTTGGAAGTCGGGAAATATTTTAAATACATCGTCTTTTTATTGTGTTTTGTAGAGATAAATCAAGTCCGGTTCTCAAATATCCTAAAAACGCCAAAGTCTAATCATTATGTTAATGACGACATTTTTATTAAGAAGCAGCTTTATTTTCTCTCGTCAGTTTTAAGCTGTTTGTACAGGTAATTTAAATATGTGCTTTAAAAAATCTCAAACGTCGGATTAAATTAAATTTAAACGAAGCATAATTACAAATTACTCATCAGCTCGTGTGCATAAAACAAATAGTAAGTTTCGAAATGGACAAGCTCTTAGCACCAACCGAAACTTCAAGATGCAATTAAACGAAACTTGAAATAAATTTAATGTGTTTATAAATCACTTATAATCGACAACAACAGTTGCGTCAGCAAACCTTAATTAACATTTACAGAACAAAACTCAAGAAGTTACAAGCACCGTTCGCACCGAAAGAGATGATCAATTATTATTGATTAAAATTACATAAATTAGTCACAATTAAACCAAGGCAATTAATTAACAACACAAGTAGTATGTACAACCTTTGCTTTAAGCAAAAAGAAAATTGGCATGTATTGCTTATGAGACAGCTAATTAGAAGAATAAAAAATTGTTATTAATTAAAATGATTAAATTACTGTTAATAATAACCGCAGGTGCATTTCGCTTTTCGGCCTTGCAAGTTCGGAGTAGTTTGTGGTCGTGCACTTGAGCTCACGTCTTTGATATCCGTTCGGTTCCAATTAAATGATGCATTAGCTTTCATTCGACCTTTGGATCTTCTTGGTAGCAAACGCAATATCTTCGCGACCTTGCAGTTCCAGAAAAAGAACTTGGAAAATTCTCACAGAATTTTCCAAGTTCACTGAAATGTCACAGCTACATTTACGTTTAATTGATTTTCAAAGTCTAATTTGATTAGTTTGTTGTAGTTTTTATTCGTGATATGATGGTATAGAAAATAAAACAAATTTATAACGAGTAATTTGATATTAAGCTTAAGTGTAACCGCAGATTAATGTCAAATTAGAAGTTAAAAATCACGCTAGGCGTTATATTAAATGCAAATGTGGCCGCGCCATAACTATTTACGAATGAATTTAGACACGAGTATCAAGTTTGATTGATGTAATATTGATGCCAATGGTAAATTCAGATTCTTTTTTATGGATGTTGTAAAAAGGGTAAATTACGTACATGTCCCTTTTTCTACAGACATTTGCGTACGTGCACATTTAGGCCGCGTTAAAGTTCATGAATGTTAATGCCCTGATGCTTCGCAATAACATGTGACATTTGAAATGTAGAAACTCGTTTGAGTATCTCATTAATCACATTATTATCAAGTATTTACGATACTGTATAAAAATGCCATTTTTTTAGCCAGTCAAAGAATAAGAGATTTCCGTAACTTAACAGCGAGTCAAATGCAAAAATTTTCCGTTTATTATCAAGATCATCGACGAGACTTATTGTTAGTGGTTTTCAAGTAAAAGAAAATTTGAAGTCGATTGTCTTCAGAAACTTGGATATTCGACGACAAAAATGGTTTCTTCAAAATAGCCGATACTAAAGTGAAAGAAAGCTGATTGTGTTAGGAAGAAGTCCAAACTTAGAAACTTAAAACGTTTGCTTTTGCTCTATTAGCTATTCCACTATGAAAAAATATTTCTCATATTTATACTTAACAACTCTATGAAAACGATTCGCAATAATTCTTCTCCCGACAACTTTCTTGTGCGTGAAATATGGACGTTTCGTCATGCATTGACAGCTTGCTCATGATTAGACTTCGGCAAAATCTAGGACATGAAGGAAATGTCAGGGTCGCACTCACTTATCAATTAATTAACAATTTCTTGGAAGTCGTGAAATATTTTAAAATATGTCGCGTTTTGTAAGTTTGAATGTGCGTATGAGAATAAACAAGCTGGCTCTGTATTGTCCTAACAATGCCGATCTGTGCTTATGATTGGGAGATAATAAAAACAAAATTCTCCTCTCAAATTACAAGGAGAATGAGTATTTTCTTTGTTTGATTATATAAAAATTTTAATAAAATAAAACTAAAAGTTTGTTGCTTTTATTTGCTTAATTTTGCCCTAATTGGGAAACAAGCTATAATATTTTACTCAAAATTAACGCAAGAAACTTAGCAAAAAAATTATATTTTTTGATAGTCAAAAGAAACAGCAGAATTTTAGAGACTCTCCTAGAATAACACATGAAATATGACAATTGGTCTTCCTTTAGCAATAGCAAGAAATGACTCTTATCTAATGACATTTATTTAATAATATTATAAAAATGTAATAGTCTTTACTTAAAAGTAAGTTCTAATAATGAGGTGAGTAACAACAATATAGCGTTTATTTCAAACTACTAACCACGGTTTCAGAGCGTCAAAAAAATAACCACTTATGTCACTAGTTTATAAAATGGAATGAGCTCAGTTTATGATCAAACTTGAGGGCATGACAAATAAAGGAAACGAGTTAATGAATTTTGTTAAATGTCAGTTCCATGCAGAGCTTCAATTTGAGTGCAAGGAACTAGCTTTTATGTTATTTCTTTCTTTTCTTCATTTTGAATATTGATTATGTAATCTCAAAGCGTGTTGCTAGTATTAGTTATCAAAAATATTGGCAATTTAAGGCCCGGTCTTTTCATTTCCAAGTAACTTTATCTGACCATTAATTCCCATAGTAACAATTGTGATCACAATTGTTACTATGGGAATTAATCGCCAGATAAAGTTACTTGGAGATGAAAAGACCGGGCCTTAGACTTTGAAAATTGTTCAATCAATCATGATATTCCAAAGAAGTAAACTTGAAGAAATTAAAGAAGCTCATGACAAGTAAGAAAATTACAGAAGCGGCCGGAGATTTTAATTATTTAAATAAAGTATCTTCGTTTTTTCATATACTTACGTTTGACATTCGCAGTAGAATCTAATTTACTTTATGTTACTAGTATCATAATAGACAGATACGATCGAGCACCGAACGAAAGCGTAAATCAAACATTATATTACAGTCGAACAAACTTTTCGACATTTTCTTAATGTCTGCACTCTTAAAATTTATACCTTCATTATTTAATAAATTACTTTCTTTAAGTTTCAAATTTCCTTAACATTTTGTTTTAAATTATATTCACAATAAATATTATGTTTTTGTATATACAGGCTGTCTTACGAAAAACGCCCCAAGCCATAACTCCGTTATTTATGGACTTATCTTAAAAAACAAAAAGGCAAATAAAATGAGACTAAAAGTACTATAAAGTGAGTCCAGTTTCAATTTTTTTAATAATTACCTTCAAGGTCAAACGACTATCAACTTTTATTTTTCAAATGGCTCTGTATATTTTTTATTATTATATCTGGTAGAGATTTTTTTTCTAAGTCCAATAATGTGCAACACTTTGATATTTAGAAAACATTTTTCGTAAAAAAAAGAAATGAACTAGTCTATTACGCAAAACGTGCTTTTCATAAAAATGTTAAAGTTTGTCGTGAAAACAATGTCACTGAGGTTATTTTTCACAGATGTTTTAAACTATCAAGTTCTTCTACTTGTACGACTTATTGTTTCCTAAAAAGAAGCCGATTATGGATAACAATCACCTGACTGACTTATTGCAAGTACATTTTGAATGCAATAAAAACAGCAATCAAGCATTACAGAAAACATTAATGAAATAATTAAAATTAAGTCTACAACTGTGTAAGTTGCTTTGGGAAAAAATTCCTGTCTATAGAGATGCACTGCTTGTGTTTTTATTGCATTCAAAATATGCTTGGAGTAAGTCAATCAACGGAGTATTATCCATAATCGGCTTTTTTTAGGAAACAATGAATCATACAAAGAGAATAACTTGACAAACTTGAAACAACTGTGAAAAATAACGCTCAGTGACATTGTTTTCACGACAAACTTTAACATTTTTATGAAAAGCACATTTTGCGTAATAGACTAGTTCATTTTTCTTTTACGAAAAATATTTTTTAAATGTCAAAGTGTCGCACATCATTGGATTTAGAAAAAAAATCTCTACCAGATATAATAATAAAAAATATACAGAGCCATTTGAAAAATAAAAGTTGACAGTCATTTGACCTTGAAGGTAATTTTTAAAAAAATTTAAACTGGACTCACCTTATAGTACTTTTAGTCTCATTTTATTTGCCTTTTTGTTTGTTAAAATTTATCTATAAATAACGGAGTTACGGCTTGGGGCGTTTTTCGTAAGACAGCCTGTATATTTGTACAATTTAATCGATTGTAATTAGTAATCTCGATTTTGAAGTTAAATTTTTTAATTTAATTTAATCTTACAATTATTTATTTACTAATCTTTAAGTTTAAATTTTAGTATAAGAAAAGAAAGCTCTTTTATCTTCTTTCATTTTATGGTTTTAATTCTTGAACAAAATTACTTTTTTTTACAGCTATGCTAATATGAAATCTTCAATACAATCAACATTTCTCTTTCTAATGTAGGAAGAAGTTAAATATAAACGAAACGGCAAAAAAACTCCAGTCAATCCACTAATCACATTGGAAGTTCCGTATTTCAGGATATTTATCTGTGCGTATAATATCTGAAAGTTTCTTGCGGAAATCAATTTCGCTTAGGATATTAATATACGGAAACAATCGGTTAATTTTTTAAAATGAGAACAATCTCACACACACACGTTTTTTTTTGCAAATACATAATTGCATATTTCTGTTGATGCTTTGAAAGAAAAACGATGAAAGTACGTACCGTCGTCCTCGTCACAACCATTTTTCACTTAAGATATAATCTATACTGCTGAGTAAGTACAGAAATAATACTAAAAAGTGGTGAGACTCACCCGTATATATACTATCGCAAGATGTATTCTATTATTACTTCCCCCAACGGTACAAAAGTTACCGAAGACGATTATATTACAACATTTGTAAATGGCATCATGCGCTGTCCCCCACGTCAACAATTGTTTATCACCGCGACCGTGTAATTACGGGTATTTAGCTGGCCGATCATATGGAATACGCAGTAGTTTTGCATTTTTTATACTAGTTGTTGCATCTTTATATTTACTGTTGTTGTATTTCATTAACGACGGCTAACAATGTGATAATGTTACCGAGGCATCCCATCTATGTTAGTGGGTGTGAGGATTGATCAATGTAGAGAAGATTTGTGTCACTTCTTTCACAAATGCCTAAAATGTTTCTCTGACATCGCCATTTATGTATTATACAACAATGAATTGCATAAAGTTCATAAAGCAACAATGAACTTAATATTTAGAAATTAGTCAAATCTTTTTACTCATGTAAATTGTTCGTAGGTCAAATTTCTTTGGTTTTCTTTTTTTTGAAAAGTTTGATTATTTACATTTAAAGTACTCCTTACATATCAAATATCAAAAGTTGTTTAAATTTAATCCAAGAGAAAAAAAGGAACCATTATAAAACGATACGTTCAGTTTATTATATTCGCGATTTTGCATTGAATTTCTGATTAATATGTCCCAATTTTTTTATTAGTACCTAACATGTATCTAAGTTCTTTGAAGCGCTATAATATTATTAATTGGAAACAAGATGAAGTAAAAATCAATGAACTTTTAATATACATAAATGTAATGCTCACTTTATTAAATATACGTTTCGTTAAATGTATGTATGGAAGTGTTATTCCAACGTGTGACTTAATTGAATTTTATAGTTTCGACATTTACGCGCGATTTTAAAAATTTTGTCTTGAGAAATTTAGCGATTTCAGATTAATATAAATATTTCTCCTTTTATTACTTTCTTTGTCAGGTAAAGATTATGAAACGCATTTGATGTTTATCATACCAGAAACAATAGTTATAACATTACAGTGAATAAAAAATGAAAGCTTAAGAGAGATAATTTATGTTTTGTTATTTAACTGTATTTTAAATTAAATATTATTTGCTTCTGTTTTATTTAATTTTCTCAGCATTTGTTAAGTCGTCAAAAGGAAATAAAAATCAAGAAATTTGATGGTAAAAGACTGGACATTTATTATAAAAATGGGCATGTCCAAGACTTACTACGCACAATTACCTCAAATATAAAAATTTATAGATATTTATTTTAGTAGTTTTATAACTTACTAATTTATAACTTGCAACAGCATTCAAGATTTAATTAAGTTATAGCAAAACATTTAATCCCTTCATGAACAATCTTAAATTATTTTTCTATAATACCTATATTGTATGAACTTTGAAGCTGTTCTTGGTCAAAACTCGATTAAAGAGCAAAAAAAGCTACGAAACGTCAAATATGTAGAATGTGTTCCTGTTTTCAGTTGAATTTCAAAGCTGCTTTTTAGTTAGAATTTATCGTCATGGTTTTTCTTTGTTTAAAATTAATGAAATTATAAAGTTACAAGTTAGTGTAGTAAGTCTAATGATATTTGTGCTTTAAATTTATTCGATGTGAGATCTATCGATTCCAAGTTTTGGAATAAGTTTTATAAGTTTCAAGCAGACGATCAGATAAATATACCGATTGCTTCATTGAAAATTAAAAAAAAAAAAAAACGGAGATACAATAAAAGGGCTAGGATATTATAAAATAAGATTATAGCTTATTTGCTAAGCCTGGTCTTCCTCTTTATTTTTGGATTTAGACAATGCGCCTACGTTTCCAACTCAAAATGCGATATAAACGGGGCAATGTTGACATTATTTTTTTATAACTGAAGATCGATGAATTTTGATTTTAATCAGCTTAAAGGTCGAGCCCTTAATAATTCTCAATACATAGATGAATAGATAATTAAACAAGAGCTTTTTATCTACTGAGTTTCTTAAAAGGAGAATGTTTTTATAAATTGTTTTGCATGTCGCCAATATGGTTGACCAATTTGGTTGGTCGTGCATCTAAATAGGTATAATTCTAATGGCCAGGTTCACAAATATCATTGAGGGCCAATTGTACAAAGTCGGTTTAAACTCAGATTTAATTGAACCAGGTTCAAAGTAAACAAATTCCCATAGGATCTTAAGGACGTATCGCGATTAATGCATTCGTCCGTTTAAACCTCCTTTGTACAACGGGCCCTTAATCTGATAACTGCTCTGAACCTGGTTCTGTTACTATGGCAACAATTGTGAAGGCATGTGTTGTCATAGTAATAGAATTCAGAGTTGAACGATATTTGTGCCCTAAGAATTTACAGACACTTGATCGTTGAAATCAGTTAATAAAAGAAGAGTGAATTATATTTTTGAGGTTTCGTTATAGTTGAGATGGAAAAAGAATTAAAACATAGTTATATCTGATTGCTTACAGAAGCACAATGGACCTATTCAAATCAGCTGTTGCGTTGATTTAATTGTGTCGTCAGCGAACAAAATGAGCTACGAATCACCATCTTTAAGTGATTAATGTAAATTATGTAAGTAGAATGGGGCCTATACCAGAGTACTGAGGCACCCCATCAATGGACAAATCGAATAGTTAATCCGATGTGACATACTACATTAAAATAAAATTTTAATCTATATTCGAATTTATAGTCTTTTTCTCTTTTTAACATAACAATAAAATTGAAAATAAAGAAAGAAAACGCCATTTGGTTACGCATTTATGAAAAATGCAGTTCGCATTGATTGCAAAGTTCATTTCCAGAGAAAGTCTGTAGGAAGTTATTTTAGATGACGTTGCTTCAATTAATTAGCATTTAATTTAATTTCATTAGCGGATTAAGAGATTACTTTACTCAAAACAATTGTTATTTAAATGAACTTCTCGATTTAATTGAATGGTGCGACACATGCGCTTATTGGACCTTGGCACATTTAATAGGTAATGAATATTACCTAGATATAAAAGAGGGTTCAAGAAAGTAAATACTAGACACTGAGAAGATTTCCCATTTAGAAAGGTTTAAAAATTTTGTCGCAAGACAATGTTAGGTCAAAAAGCGATCGCAGAATGTCGCGACTAAAATTTTTCTTTAGAAAGATTTTATTTTGAAGCAAATTTGGAAGCTTTTTAAATTTAATTCCCTTTGTACTAAATATAATTGCCAAATAATAAAAATATGTAATTCAAAAAAATTTAATTTATAAACCTCCTGTATAACACGATGGTTTATTAGTGAATGCATTTTACAGTCATTTTCTTTTGGTTTTCCCTTTTTGTCAATTATGTTTCCGAATTTGTCAAATGACTTTCCAATCCGCAGGCCTACTATACTTTGAACGGAATGGAAAGTCATTTGACAAATTAGGAAGCGCATTTTCAAAAGGGGAAAAGCAATAGAAAAAGACTGTAAAAATTGTTAATTAATTATATGTTTGCAAAACTACTAAATTTACCATGTAGGACTGTATTATTAGATAAAAGTTTTTGGTTCTATGAAATTTAAATAATTAAAAACGAAACAGTTGATTATTTTCGAAAAACAAATTGACCTTAAAATTTCACACAAGATTAATACCTAGGGTTGTTTTAACTCGAAAAGTATGTATAGGAAATTAAATTAGAATTTTAAATTAATTTTAATTGAGGAAGGAAAATACAATTAAGTAGAATAAAGGCAAATAGGAAAAGAGGAAAACATATAAATTTTTGTTAGTAAGCGTTCTATAAAACAGAAGCTTAATATAACCATATTTTTAAAAGAGAAAGATACTTACAATTTTTCAAGAAATGTACTAAATATTCAAAATGTAAGAGATGAGATGAGAAGAGAGAATCGTTCCTTTTAATATATTCCCCTTTTGATATGTTAAAGGCAGTTCTGTTACATATTTAATTTTGTATCTATTTTTTTGAATCACAGATGCTGCTTAACATTATTTTATTTGAATAAAATGGTATGGTAAAATATAATAACCTTGTCGACGTACCTTCTTGAGAAAGTGTAAACGTTTCCGAAAAATTAACATAGAAACTGGACTGCATAGCAAAAAAAAAAATAATTAGTTTTGCTTTCCCTTTCATTCTGCGACTGATCTTCCTCATCCTTATTGCTTTCCTTATAATAAATAACAAACGAAAACGTTAAGCCTTCCCCCAATTATTTTTTATTGTGTTATATGTACTTGACAACGAAAATGAAATAATTACACTTAAACACATCATTCGCTGTCCTTAATGAATTGATAGGCATTTTATTATATTTAATTTTTTTATACAGACTGCTTCACTGAAACCTGAAAAGAGGCAAAGATAGAAGTTTGTTTAGTGTTTATTTGGTCGCTAAACTTTGCTATTCTTTCTGGGCGTGCAATCAGGGGAATTAAAGCAAATATGTACTACCTACAAGAAACGCGTTTGTATTTCCAACATAAAATGAAACGTACAGTACATACGTTTTACAATGTCGCAATCCGACTTTGCACAGTCGTAGGAGACAAACAAGGGCAGCCCTTTTAATTAATTTTAAAATTTAGTAAACCCTTCAGTTTTAAGTGTAGCGAAGAAGCCATTTTCAAAACACGTAAAAAATTTTTAAAACAAAATAGGCGGGAAATGACAATTCTATCAATTAGTAGAAAACTCATCTGAATAATTTATAATCGCTTAATTAAACTAGACACAAAAAATAACATAAGTTGAAATTAATATTTAATATATGCACAACACAACACTGCTTTTACTACTACCAGTTACATTGAGGTTATTATTCGTTTTCATCCGAACATTACCATTATTTAAAAATTGTTAAGGCATTTGAAATTCATGAAAGGCCTAACAACTTGCAATGCGTGTCGTTAATCGAAGTAATAAATTATCATACAGGCTTATTCTATTCTTAGTGTGAGTAGGCGCAAACTTAAATCAGAATAGAACGCATTAGACTTTTTTGAATAAAATTTTGAATGTCATTTCTTCGCGTGCAACTATCGAGACGTGCTAATTCAGAAAGCTGTGGTTATTATTGATATTTAATGCATTCTTATTTGCACTCGAGTTAAATACTTTTGTAAACGGCAAATTGCAAATGTTACACAGACCGGAGGTAATAACGCGATTTGCTTATTATCTTGGATGTATACGTTAATGATGAAAAGGATATAACACACACGTGTTGTTTATTAAATCAATTTAATTACAGATATGGAAAACGATGTAAAATTATCTATCTTTCCTAAACTTGGGATTTTTCATGTAACAATTTTTCCAGCTGCTCTCGGGACAAAGGCGAATTCAAGAACAAAAGTGGATAATAAAGAGAAATTTGATGGCCTGATAAAGGCAAGTTACAAATTATAGAGCATATCTTTGATGAGACAGAAAAATTAGGAATCTTGATGTACAATAAATCTACATCTTTCTTCATTTCCCTGTCATTTCATTTTATGTCGACATAGCGTCCTCCCCATCTATGATCGCCATTTTATAACTCTTCCGTCCATTGTTATCCGTTGTTCTTGTTTTATAGTTTATCGTCTGCAATCTTTGTTAAACTCTCGACATTCAATATATCCTTGGAATTTCTTCAGGTTTCCATTGTTTTTACCTCCTTTAAAATATCTTACATTTTGCAGTTGTCTTATTTTTTTTGTTTCTGATTCTATTGTCTAGGCTGGTTAGGTTGTGCAGGCTCATTTAGTTGTTCAATTTTCTGCTGAAGTTCCTATTAGAAGATTTTGAAAACTACCCACAATAAAGCGCTGAAAATTCGAAAATATAAGATTTCGAATGAAATTGTTTAGGTAACGCAAAATCACTTCCGCTTCTAACGCAGTTTTTCCTGCTCATAATTTAAAAGGGTTCCACATATTTGCACATAAAGAAGAAGATCTCAAGAGGATTTATGAATAGCTGAGCAACATGTTGTAAATCGTTCTGACAGTTTTAATGGAAAATAATGATGAGTGATGAAGTAAGCCAGCACAGTAATTTAAAATTCTTGATTTTCATTTACAACAGTCGATAAATTTGTTTTCTGGTAAAAGAAAATTTTATCCACGCATTTAAAATAATCAAATGATTCGCTGTGTAAAACTACCAAATTCAATACGTTATACCTAATTTGAATTATTTATAAAGCAGATACGTCATTTTTCCATTAAAATGATTATCTCATTCTTTTGTAACCATACTGTAAGAAGAAAAATCCCTTATCATTTTCTAGTGTTTGATAAAACTAATTCTTCGTAAACACAACAAACGTGAGCATATTTTTAGAAAAAATGAATATCGTCAAAAATAAGCTTTTAATCCCAAATTACGTTGACATAAAAGATCCAAAATTAAACGGAGAACCAAATGGCCAATAATATCCAGAGTATATATTATTAAATACTATATTATAGGTATTATACAGGGTTGGCTATTACAGGTATTATACAAGCCTTGCATTAAAAGTTTTCAAGGAAAAAGTTTAGATAGAGGTTTGAAATTTACGGAGGTGAGATACTTCGAAATGATCTTTTCAAATAAAATAAAATTGACTTCCAGTCACTTCCGGTTATATCGGAGGTCCCTGTCAATTCGCTTATTTTAAATGGGAAGCTACATTGTTTATCACGTTTTTGAATTTTACAATGCATTTTCCTATCTCTAAATTGCAACATTCTTGAGATATTTTGAGTTTTTTTTTAATCTGGATTCTGCAATCTGATTTTCAAGAAATCATATCACAGCTATTTAAGCAATTTTATTTGTAACAGCTAAATATTGAAGTTGAGGTTCTTAAAAATTTCATAAACATAATCTATTAAGTTACGGGATGTCTAAAATATACCACTCAACTAGAAGATATTCAAACACAGAAAAATACCTTTTTTCAAATGGAACGACAAATATTTTAATACACCATCGTATGTGGAATTAAATACTGCGTCGAAATATATTAGTGATCCCTATACGTAACTTTAACAGTTTTTGAGTCATGAAACATTTTTGATAATAATAATAATAATACTTCTTTATTAGCTCAAGCTATTCATTTACAATTATACATATATTTTTATATTCTAAGTTATACTAAATGAGTAAATTACAGTTTATATATATTTATAGAATACACATTTTATATTTTAAAATTAGTTTTAACAAAATTAATTAACGCATTTTTGAAATTATTTAAATTATAATTTTTGATTTCATTTGGTAAATCATTAAATATTCGCAACCCTTTATAAAACAATGATTTATTTGTTTTACTTTTAGTACATTTATCAACAAAGAAATTATTTGCACTTCTTGTCGGGTAACTATGTATATCACTGGCATATATAAGTCGTTCGCATATGTAGAACGGTAATTTTTTGTGCTTCATTTTGTAAATAAAAATCATTGTTTTATAAATAATTCTCTGCTCAACACTCATTAAATTTAAAATCATTAACATCTTATCAATAGGAGTGTATATACTACATTTTAAAATTTGTCTCATCGCTCTATTTTGTATTTTTTGTAACTGCTGTATTTCATTTTTATTTAAGTGGAAAAGCATGGTGGAACAAAATTCTAAATGAGGAGCAATAAAAGCTTTATATAACAAACTTTTTGTAGACATGCTTAATGATTTTCCTACTCTATACAAGAAATTTATTTTTTGTGACATTTTCCGCATTACATAATTTGCATGACTTTTAAAATTTAAATTATGATCAATTATTACACCTAAATATTTGATTTCCTTAACTCTTTCAACACATATATTATTTATTAGTACAGCTTTGTTTGTTTTTATGTTATTTAATTTATAATTATTTCCGATAATCATAAACTTTGTTTTACTCATATTTGCACACAAATCATTATTACATAACCATCTATAAACGTTATCCAATTCTACATTCATAATATCGATCATATTATCTATGTTATCACCTCTTATATATAGCATTGTATCATCGGCAAACAAGCAAATTTCACAATCTTTTACAATTTTTACAATATCATTAATATACAATATGAAAAGAAGTGGCCCCAAAATTGTTCCTTGCGGAACACCATGCTTAATTTCAAGATCACTGGAAATATAATCATTGAATTTAACTTTTTGCTTCCTGTCACTTAAGTATGATCGAAACCATTCCCACACTGTATCACATACTCCGTAATGTCTCAGTTTCTCCAACAATAAAGTTCTATTTACTGTTTCAAATGCCCTTTTAAAATCTAAGAACATAGCTAAAACAATACTACCATCATCAATTTCTTTCAGCCATTTATCACATACACTTATAATTACCGATTCACATGAATGTTGTTTACGAGATCCCGATTGTTTTTCCGTTATGATATTATTTTCATCACAATAGTTTATTAATTGTTCTTTCACAAACATTTCAATTCTTTTTTCATAAGGAGGTACTGTATTTATGGGTCTAAAGTTTTCACAATGATTGGAATTCACCACTTTTGGAACTGGAGTAACATATGTTATTTTCCATTTGCTGGGAAGCACACCATACTCCAATGAGGTATTTATTACGTCCAAAATACGATCGCCCACAACCTCATATGCATCTTTTAAAACCACTGTAGAAATTCCATCTTTATGCCCATTAGTATTTTTTAGAACCGCCACAATTGATCTCAAATCCCTCATCTCCATTTTCTTAAATTTTTTAATTTTTAAATTACATTCATTAATTTCAATTGTTATATTGAATTTAGGGATCGTATTGATTAAATCATTTATACTTTCCAAGAAATATGCATTAAACCTATTTGCAATTATTTCAGATGTATTTATTTCAGAATCATCAAATATTACACTATTATTTACAGATATTTTTTTAGTTCCCAACGCATTTTTTATATTTTTCCACATTTCTTTACTATTATTTTTGTTAGCATCAATTACGCTATGTAGATATTCTTCTTTTGCCCGCCTTATCATTGCATTAACTTTATTTCTTTGTAGTTTAAATACTTCCCATACTCCAGCTGCTTTTGTTATCATTGCCTCTTGGTATTTATAGTCTCGTTCTCTCATTGCTGAAATAATTTCATAACTGATCCATTTATTTTCCTGAAATCTTTTAGGCATCTCCCTGATTATTACTGGACACATTGAAGTAAATACATTAGATATGTCATTTATAAGGTTATTTGTTAATACTTCAACATTTGTTATATTATTATTCCATTTCAGATTTCTTAGGTTTTCCTGAAATTTAGCCACATTATAATTTTTATAAGTACGCTTTCTACATTTAACTTTTTTATTATTAGGTCTTAAAATGTCAATATTTAACGTAATAATAGAGTGGTCACTGATTCTTGGTGTATGGCAAACTTTACAGTCAATGTATTTATTATTAGTAATAACAAAGTCAATTAATGTTGCACTATTTATATTAATTCTTGTTGGTTCCTTAACCATTTGCTTAAATCCATTTTTGTAAATTAAATCCTTGCATTTATTACTATAATAGGTATCATTGTTTAAGTCAAAATTAAAGTCTCCGATTATAACTACGTCTCCATCAAATTCAGTGCAATTTTCTAGGAAGTTCCCAAAGTAATCCATAAAGGCCGCATCATTAATTTGTGGTGGATGATATATTGTTGACACCAAGTACTTATCATTTTCTATTTGAAATGTTATTGTTATAAGCCAAAGAAACATTCCGAGATTTTCAATTTTGTTAATTTTATATTGCAGTTCTTCTTTTATGAACACCAATACACCACCCGTTCTTCTATTAGTAGTTAGACATTTTTCTACATTATATCCCTTAATTTCTAGTTCACTGTTTGTAATATTATCGTCTACATGTGTCTCACTTAAGCACAAAATGGTAGGTTTCCATTCACCAACTAAATAATGAATTTTATCTTTGTTATTTAAGTATCCTTGACAATTGAAATATACTATAGTGAATTTTTTTGTTTCCTTATCTCTTATGTTTTGATTTATTAATTGCTATGCACCAAATTTAGTTTTAGTAAGTAGGCTATCGACAATTCTTAAATAGCACGGACATTTTTTGTCATTTGCAGCATGATTAACATCTAACTTAATTTTTAATTTTTGTACAGCTTTCATACAATTATTGCATTTTTCTGTTTCACTCTCACATTCATCAGTTCTATGATTTCCAGCACATTTAAAACATACAGTATTGTTTTTACATTCGTTACTAAAATGATTATATCCAGCACATTTAAAACATCTTATAACATTATAATATACCTGGAATCCACATTCTCTCCATCCCAAGTTTAATTTGCCCAAACTAAAAAAATTTTCGTATAATTCATAAAAATTTACAATTTTAATACCCAAGTCAAATATTTTTAATTTTGTTAAGATAGCAAGGAGATGATAAAAACTTGCATTTTGATATTTACTGTTACCAGTGTTGTTAAAAAAAAAATCAAAAATCGCCGATTTAAATTAAAAAATCTTGATTTTTTTGATATTTTTAATTGAAAACAAAGTGCATTTCATTAATAACTTTGAAAAAATGTTAAAAAATAATGATTTTTAAAAATAAAAATGGCTCGTTTAAATCAGTAATTTTAAACATGACTTTAATCAAATGATTTCAATCAGTTCAACCTTGCATAAAGTGTTTCTTAATTTTAGAAAGTCGAACCAGTTTTGTTAATGAGTAATTTTATGCTATTTTTTTTTTTTAATTTATAAATTTTCTTTATTTATTTGTCGATCATTTTTTATTTTATTTTACACTGAAAATTTCGCGATTGTCAAATGTCTTAAAATATATCTTAATTTTAGAAAATCGACCTAGTTTTGTTTATTTAATCAGAATTTTTTTTATTTTTATAGTACATATTTTAAATTTAAAAAATTTCGTTATTTATTTGTGGATCGCCTTGTATTTTATTTTACGTCAAAAATTGCACATTTTGATAACATCGTTGCTAAAATAGTTAAAGAAAGGGACATGGATAGAGGCAAAGATATAATCAAATTGTTTTTTGAGAAAAGTTGAATTAAAAATATTTTAAAAAATTTGAAAATATAACATATTTATATTTATTAAATTTAAATTTAAATTTGGATTGGAAATCAGTTATTTATTTATTTATTTTTTTTTGAAGTATAAACTTTCTGAATAAAATATTAATTTGAAGATTTCCGCGTCCATTGTGTATCTTCATTAACGTTTCCAGTTGAGTTGATTCTTCTTTTGCTGACGTTTCGTCTTTCATTTTAGATAAACTTCATGACCACTTGTCAAATGTTTTAAAATATACTTCATTTTAGAAATTTGGGCCCAGTTTTGTTTATTTAATGAGAATCTTTTTATTATTTTTTTTAAATCATGGTTTTTAAAAGTAAAAATCGCTTGATTAGGCTCAACCCTGACTGTTACTACAAATTTTGCAGTGAAACGAGAAAATAGAGTTTCGCAAATGAAAATTCAGAAATTTTAATTGTTCCTTGATCATCCTTTTTTGGAATGCTTGTAATCTTATAAAAGGTTAAAGGATTAATTTCATTGCTTTGAATTGAAAAAAATAGCCGCTAGTTTGCAACTCTCCTGGTTAGCGTGAAGGTGATTATTTTAAAACCATATCCTGATTATCTTCGTTATTGTTACTGATCTTCGTTTTGTTTTCTTGCATTTTATCTTTTCAAGTTCCGAATAGTTAAGTTCAAACCTTCCAAACTTTGTTTTATTCATTCTGAACTTCTAATCAAAGAAACAATTACGCTGTTAAATGTTAAAATATTTGTACAATCATATTTATTAGCGATGTAGTAATTTTTGTTAACCAATCGGTAGAAATTTCTTTTCTCTTTACAATTACAATGAAATGAAAATTTCTTTGATTTTTTTACAAAATAAAAACATCATTTTCACATGAGTAGGCTATGTTCATTCAACGCTTTTATTTATTTGTTTTTACTAGACTGATATCATTTTTCAATTATTTAGGCAATAAATCATTAAGTTGTCACTTACAAATAGATAACAAAAATTACTACGTTGCTATTTAAAAAAAAATTATTATATTTATTTATATACATATTTATTATTAGAAATTCACGACGAACATGAAAATAAACTATACAATCGAAGGATGAAAAAGTTAGCAATGGTTAGCTGCTCAAAGTGAACGGAGAAGATGAAAAACGGCCGAATGAATGAGAGGAAGAAAATGCACATAATGCGAAAAATCCGCTGGCAGAAAAATCTACAACCCGTTTGTCCAATTTAAAAAAAAACAAAGAAAAACAATGGACGATTACCCAGTAAGAAAAAGTTGTGAAAAAGCGAAACATGAAATAATCGAAAGAAGAATGAAAACTTATACGGTGCTTATTTTTTTTAAGAAAACAGGGAAGCGCAAGAGCGAAATGAAGAAAACAAATGACAAAAGGTGAAGAAAAAATTAGATCACGATGAAAAAATGTCGATAGTAAAACAAAAATAAAACAAGAAACAGGCTCCACAGATATAAAAATGACAAAAACAAAAGAATACGAGGAAAAAATATTAAAAACAAAATGACGAAATAAAAAACTAATAAAAAATTCAAAAAACAGTAGAGAAAGTAAAAAAAAAGAAACAATTGACAAATGAAAACAAATAATTATTTGAAAGAGAAAAGAAAAATGAAAAAAGTGAAAAAATTTTGAAAATGAATGATGAATGGCGAATAAATGAAGTTCAATTTTTTTTTGCAGACGCAGACAATAACATTGCCGGAAGAAGAATAAAGAAAATCAATTCGGTTCCAGTTCAAAAGCCAATTTATTTTATAATTGAGTTTCTTACATATTTGGATCATACTGGTAAGAAAATAATAAGAAATATAAAATAAGAAAATTCAGTTATTACAAACTGATTTATTTATTGGTTCACAGTCATTATATTAAATTTGTCAATTTCTTAAACAAAACATGACATTTGTTTGTGTGGTGGTTTGAACGTTCAAACCACCACACAAAGAAATTGACAAAATTAATAAAATGGCTGTGAACCAATAAATAAATAAATTCAAACAACCAGCCAAGATTAAACCATAATAAAATAGTTATTACAAACTATGTTGTGTATACGCATCATATTTACCAGAAGAAGAAGAAAGTAGATTAGTATGGTTCCAGTTTAAAAACTAACGGAAAGGGATTCGAAAGTTAAATGTTCTTTTTTTTTAATTGATATTTTATGTACTATTGCTACAAGAAGAAGAGAAGAAGAAAGAGGGTCAAGCATTCCTATTCAAACGTCAAGGGTTAACGGCCCGGAAGTCTTACTGGAAGAAGTTTAATTTTACTTTTCACTCATAAATTTTAAACAATGTAAAGTTCTTTCAAATTTTTGTCTCAATTTTCTAAGTGTTTAAAAATAAAAATTTGTTCGAGTGAAAATTCTTGCTGTGTAATTTGTAAAAGATTCACTTACTTAGTATTTATTCATCTTTATTTCTTTAATATTTAAACTTAGTTACAAATAATTTTTATTTAATTATTGGACTGCAGTCAAGAAAAAGTGTACTGCAATAATTAAAGAAAAGAAATAAATTTTAGTTTTAGAATTTTAACAAGATTGATCAATAAGTAAGGCAATTGTTAAATACACGTTCCAAACTAACAGCCATTATATAATTTATAATACTTTTATAAATTCTAAATATTTTGCCTAACGTAAAGTTCAATGTAAGCCAGTACAACTCGTAATACACCAAAATCGATTACGAAAAAATCGCTTCTTATGTGGGTTAATTTACTTAACACCATCTAATATTTACACAGTAAATTTGTGCAAATATGAGTTTAATATAAATAGACAGGCAATCCAAGAAGCAGACAGTAGCATTCTGCACTTTGGATATACCTACAGTTGCAACGGTAACAAACAAGCAAAAATGGCTTTACTATACTCGGTAAGAAAATCCATTTGTTTTATTAGTTCACTTCAAAAGTTCATTTTTCTCAGATTGCTCTAGTTATTTTCGTATCATCTGTTGTTACGGGAAAACCTCAAGATCCCTCAACACCGATCCCAATTGTCAGCCAATCAGAATCGGTCAATCCAGATGGCAGTTTTTCTTACAGGTGCGTGTTACATATTCAATTTAAGTATTAAATTAAATAATTTATTGTGTCATGCAGCTTTGAAACGGGCAATGGAATTAAGGTCGATGAATCTGGCTCTTTCAAACCTAATCCTAACGCTAAGCCAGGTGATGAAAATACACTCATCCAAATCTTGAACGGATCTTTCTCGTACACAGCTCCAGATGGAAGCCAAATAAATTTGAAGTAAGTCCAAATAATGTCGGTGCGATTTACAGATGATAATTACTTTTCTTTCTCAATAGATATTTAGCTGATGAAAATGGTTTCCAACCTACTGGAGATCATCTCCCAACCCCTCCGCCAATTCCAGATGAAATTCAGAAGTCACTCGCTGCGCAGCCCCAGAACGCACCTAGCGGATCAAAATAATCTCGATTAATGAATTGTGTGTGTATGTGAAAGATAAATAAATTTTTATTATGCAATTTTTTATCCTTCTTTTTAATTAGTTTAAAATTAATTCACAATGTCATTTTCGCTTTGCCAAGTTTATGAGTTTTTCTTAAGACAAGAGGGTTAGGGGGCACATGTTAAGTAACTAATATACCGTGTGTCCATTGTCCAAATAAACTTTTTATAAGAATAGGCCATATCTGAGATTACAGCAATTTATTTGACAAATTATCGGTTTGGGTTAACCGTACGATTGCAACGCCTATAATATTGGTCTCTCAAAAACTTTCACCGTTTCACCGTTGAATGGCACTACTTCTGTACTGCAGATAAAGTAAATGACCAACAGATGTGTTTGTTTGTTGCATGAAATAATTTCGAACAGAGGTCCTTGATCACGAATCCAGAGTTGTAAGTTACGACATACGTTTTCATTTTCATGGCCAGCCTTTATTAAAAATTTATTTCTTGTTAACTGTAGTCCTTGAGAACTACGAAAAAGTATCATCTGGAGACTCAAAGAATGTACAAAAAACTTTCGATCATATAAGACTAAAATAACGTTGCCCCTTTATATAGGGTGATCCCTACGTCGGTACTTTCTCTAACTGTGTATACCACTCATTAATAGAAACAAATTTTTAGAATAACTTTTTCCTAAATGATTCAAAAATGAGGAAGATGTAGGGTGGGTTTACAGAAAGTAAATCAAATATTTAATTTCGAATTAAACTAATCACGATTAAGTTGCCATAAGAATTACATTGCGAACTGTCAAATTAACAACGTCATTAAAATTTGATTGCAATTAAATTTTCTGTAAACTGGCCCGTAGCCTTTAAGAGTATTTCTTTAAATCTAAATCTGGCCCGTTAAAACAATTTATGAAATGAATCCAGACCGATTTTGCTTCACTCCACTCATTCAGTTAATCTATGAATGATTTCAAGGACTGCTGATGAAAAATTCGTTTATCTTTAGGCAGGACCAATGGTACGAAACTTTTTAATATGTTCTAATGTCCTAGAAAAACGATACTGTAAAGTCATTCTATGTCCGTGTCTTTGAAGTTCATTCCACACACATAGTGATCATAGTCTGGTCATAATTGAAAAATCCTCAATCATTTGAGGTTTCTTAAACGCTTTAAAAAGTTATACCTAGTAGAATTTATTTATTTAATCTCTTCTAAGATGTTTCAATGCTCTAAGATGTTTGAATGTTAGTATAGTATAGTCTTTATTCATAATCTGATTCTTTACAGAATATTGTTTTGTCAAGTACCTACAATAATGTGCTAAAAGGTAAAAAAACTACTTTTGTCAGAGAAATAACAGATAAATACACAAGGTTTAAAGGTATACATATACTTAAAATAAAGTAAAACACAGATCAACTTTTAGAGTCATTCATTCAGAAATTCGTTTACAGTGTAATAGGATTTATTCAGAAAAATTTGCTTGATGTCTTTCTTAAATGAATTTCTGTTTGAATTAGTTTTGACTAATTGTGGGAGTTTATTAAAGATTTTAATTCCCATAAAACTAGTTCCTTTTGCGAAGAAAGTGGTTCGACGTGCAGGAACTCGTAAAGCTTCAGCATTTTGGGTATTATAAAATTCATTAACATCATCATTAGTTAAAAATTTGTCATGATGATCATATACGAATAGCGCAAGGTTATACATGTATAAGGAGAAAAATGTCATAATTCCTAACTCCTGAAAATAGATGACTACAATGATCATTCCATTTGGCATCGGCTATTAGCCGTACAATTTTTTTCTGAATAAGAAATCTATTTGCACTTCTCGAGTTATCCCATATTATAAATCCGTACTCTAAATGAGAGCGTACATGAGCATTATAGTACATTAAAAGAATGTTGTTAGTTACGCATTTTTTCAGGTTAAGAAGTGCAAAATATGCACTGTTTAGTCTTCCAGCAATACTATTCACGTGATCATCCCAGCTTAGATTACTATCCACCAACAGACCCAGAAATTTGGCAACTGACTGAGTTGGGATTAAATTTGTGCCACATTTTACTAACAAACTTTCATCTGAAAGTAACGAATTCCTAATGGAGAACTGCACAATGACGGATTTCTTAACATTGAGATACAGTTTATTATTAGAACACCAATCATGCATGGTCTTGGACATTTCATTGCACACGCTGATTAAATCTTGTCTTCCGTCCGTATTTATAACCATCGTAGTGTCATCGGCGTATTGGCAAAGTTTTACAAGTTCATTTCGCAATGAAGAATGATTTATGCAAAGATCATTACTATATAGTAAGAACAAAAGAGGAGATAAGATGCCTCCTTGAGGGATACCATTATTAATAGTTGCGAATTGCGATCTAAAATGTGCTCTCTTTATTCTATCTGAATCATGTTTAACTTTAACGAATTGTCGACGGTTAGATAAATAAGACGTAAACCAATCTAATACAGGACCGTTAATACCATGTCCTTGTAATTTATGCGTCATTATTTTTTGGTCTAGTACATCGAAGGCCCTTGAGAGATCGAATAATATTCCCGCTGTTGTATCATTATTATCAAGACAAGTGATAATGTGGTCGATAACACCATAAAGGGCAGGGCAGTGATGGTATTTCTACCTTTTCTGAAGCCATGATGATTTTCACTTAACAAATCGTGTTTTTCTAAGAAGTTCAGGACTCTAATATACATGAGTCTGTCAATAGTTTTTGCAAAAACAGATAGATTAGCTATTGTTCTATAATTTTCGACGTTTGTAGAATTGCCTTTTTTGTGTACAGCGACTATTCTAGCAGTTTTTAATTCATGTGGATAGGAGCCAGTTTTGAATGAACAGTTTATGATATCTGTTAAAGGAATGGCTAAGAGCTGTGCTACATGGCCGACTATGAAGCAAGGCACTCCATCAGGACACTCAGACTTTTTATTGGAGATTTTTTTTAATATATTAGCAACCTCATTTGCTGTTACTTTTGGCAAAAACATAGAAAATAGTGGTGCAGAAACCGGACTTAATTTTTCTTCATTTGTCAAATTAGTTGCGATATTACTGTAACTAAAATGGCATTAAATTTCTTAGCTATTGCAGTTGGATCCGTCATAATTTCTTGATCTATTTTTAAAGAGAGTTCAGTTTATTTATACGCCTTTAGATCCGAATTTATAAGGTTCCAGCAAGCTTTAGTGATGTTCCTAGAATTCATTAATCGATCGGCATTGGCTTTTTTCTTTGCTTCTTGTAATTTAAGGTTATATGTTTTTTTAAGTTCCTTATATTTATTTAATATATTTGCACTCCCAATGTTTTTATACAACCAATGAAGACTTTTTAGTTCATCTGACAATAGTTTTACCTCCACATTTATCCAAGCATTTTTATGATTTTTTTTATTCAATTTTTTTGTAAGCCTATGAAAAGCATTATCCATATATTGTATAAAAATGCTTATAAAATATTATACTTTTCATCCACAGAGGAAGCAGCGAACACGTTAATCCAATTTTCATTCATCAGTAAGTTGAAAGAAGTATAAAAATTTTGCTCTGAGAATTGTCGTATAACAATGAGCCTATCTACTTCCTCTACAAATTCAATTTCAATCGGTATATTAACTAGTATAGCGTTATGGTCAGAAAATTCGGTAAAAATAACTTTGGTGTTGATTTTTCCTTTTAAGTTGGAAAAAATATTATCTAAAAGAGAGCATTCATTTCTAGTTCTCAGATGTTTGAACGTTCTAAGATCTTCTCTTGTAAGAGCTCACTGTATGAAGCACCAATTTCCTCGATCAAAATTTTAGTTCTACAATCACAACGGGTATCTTCTTTCCACATTGTAATTATTACTGACAATGAGTAGCAACTGTAGAAAAATATGGGCACAGCAGTGTACATATAGAAGTCATACTAATACATTGAGCCTTCAATTATTAAACATAAGGATCACTCCTAAAACTTACATAAAGAGAAAGGGTTTCTAAGATTTATTTTTAAAGTGAACATTTGTCGAAGATAACATAGACATAATTTGGAAAACGTAAAACCCGATACTGATTATTATCAATACAACCCTTCTTTCTAAGCGAACCTTCAAAGCCAATAATAATAATCACATCATCAATTACTCTTTGATTAGAAAAAGCCATAAGGAAATTGATTTATAAGCGACAATTTCCATTCTCTTCATGCAAAAATGTAAATAAATTACTGGTACTGAAAAGTTCCGCAAAATTATTATTTTCGATTTGTTTATAAGGAGGCTGCGCATTGAAACTGATAGTGATAATTCCCTTATAGCTTTAAATGAAGAACAGATTATTCTAGACGACATAAGACAACTTGTAATGTTACTGATGCAGCAAACAGTCTATTCTAGCGAATATGATTGAGCCCCCACACTTGCAAAAATAATTTTCATTAATTTTCTATTAATATAGTATTCGTCATTTAATAATAAAGACTATTAAAAAAATCAGTTTTCGAAATTTATTTAATTGTTACAGGTCAACAAGATACTATGAATACAAAAAAATCATGTAGGAAAAGGTACCATTATTTCTACTAGAAATTTTCAAAGTGTTATCAAAACAATGTTCCATTGAAATGAAAAGTCAGTCGACATTATTTAATTTTGCAGGTGCCGGATTTTATGTCAGCGAAGCTAAAGCCTTTTGAATCTCTTCTGGAACAGGAGGAGGTGTCGGAAGATGATCACCAGATGGCTGGAAACCGTTCTCATCCGCCAAGTATCTACGCAGAAACATTTCAGTTACCCACTTCTTCAGTTACTACAAAAGAGAAACACCTACTTTAAGTTTATTTGGGAACCATCGGGAGCCGTGTACGAATAAGTTCCGTTTAAGACTTGAGTGAGGGTGTCTTCACTTCCAGGTTTAGCATTAGGATTCGGTTTTAAGGAACCAGATTCGTTGACTTGTATTCCATTTCCAGTTTCATAACTATAAACAGTAAATTGGTGCAAAAGACATCAACTTGACATGCTACTAAGTCCTTACCTGAAGCTGAAACTTCCATCGGGATTGACGTTATCCGATTGACTAATTATGGGAATAACTGTAGAAGGTTCCACGGGTTGAGGTTTTCCGGAAACAATCGTTCCAAAGAAAGCAATCAGAACAATCTAAAAATAGCCGCATTTCATAAAATAATTTTTCATGGAAATGAAGAGGAATGGTTTTATAATCGCACTTTGAATCTAGGAGAAAGTTTCTTACCGGAAGAGTCCACATTGTATTTGTTTATGCTAAAGGAGCTTTTCACAATTCAAAATGCAACTGAATACGTTCCAGTTTGTTGTGTATTTATATTAAAATCTTCTCTCTCCTACCAGTTGAACAAAAGGTGCTAAATAGTTTAACCCGAATGCAACTAAAGAACTGCATTTTTTTTTCCTAAACGAATTATGTTTATTATATAATACATTTATCTAATACAAATACCTCCATTTTAGAGTAAGGTCAGTATTACACTATAAAAGATCTTTGACAAAGATATTTTATAAAAAATATGACAGTGTAATAGGCAATCTTTTATTAAATATTTTATGAAAATAGAAATATTTTATAAAGATTGCCTATTACACTGTCATATCTTTTTATAAAATATCTTTTATAAAAGAGCTTTGTCAAAGATCTTTTATAGTGTAATACTGGGCCTAATACATACAATCTTACGATTAACGAAACGCTTTATAGTTTTATTTACTTAAATTAGAGAGAAAAAATTAAATGAACCTAACTACGTACGATTTATCTTGGAGAATTAAAGTCTGATGTTATTTGTTTATATTTGCATTTGTATTTATTGGATGACAAATCAGAGTGAGCTCAGTCAGAAGCTGATGTCAGTTACGAAGTGCTAAACTGTAACTCGCGTGAATATTTAAAATTTCTTCGAACCCAATTCATTCAATTACAGTTCTTAACTCCTAGATTAATTAATTTTCTGAGATAAAAATTACGTTATGCTTATTCATCGCTGGAGATAATGACGTATAGATAAGAAAACTTATCAGTTCAAGAAGTTTTAAATCCTAAATGGTAACTGTAAATGTATTTTACTTTCAGAATTCTCAAGTTCTTCATTTACTCTTCTGGATTATTCAAGTTCTGGAAATGAGGTTATTTCGTATTGTCTACAAAATAGTTGCAGATATACATAGAAACATTGAAAAAAGTTTGATGAATTAAATCGTAGCATTGATGCTTCACGCTTAAGGTTCTACGCATTTCTCAATCCTTTAATTAAATTAATTTGGCTTTTAATGTATATTCCTGCACTTGAGGTTACTTCACTTAGCACTAAATCTTTAATAATTACGATACAGTATGTAAACAATACTTTAATATAAATAGCTATGAATTACCTGTTTCGTTAGTAGTTCCGTTTTGAGCTATTAAAATTTAGTTTCATTTCCAACGCAATGTGGATTACTTCGGTAAGAACGTTATTTCGAAATTTAGTGTCAATAACAAAAAGTGCTTATTATACTTGCAAAGTGTGATTTGTATAAATGGATAACTCTGATAAACTGGTAAAACTTCCGTTTTTTATTAACGTCGGAACTCTTTGATTGGAATAAAAATAATGAACAGATAGTAGCTATTATTTTAGAATATTTGGCTTCAACCATATTGATATGTCATTTATATTTAACACGCTTACATTAATTGTGATTATCGGAAAAAATGCTTTAGCAGTCCTATCAGATTTAGGCAAACGGTAAAATTCATTCACTTATACATATTTCACATCTTCCAGGTGATTTTGGGTGCAAGCATCATTGCAAGCATTTCGGCAAAATCATTGCCTGCTGAAGTGAAAACACCTTCGGGAATATCAAATATTACAACACCATTACCGGCAGAGTCACCGCCCACGTCTACTCCACCTTCAGGAAAGGAACCTGCACATTTGTCGAATTCATCATCTTCATCTTCAGCAACTACGTCACCAACAGAAATACTTACACCTAATCCATCGTCGAAGGAATTACCATCGAGAGTGAATTCAACTACATCAACAACAGTAGCGCCTTCATTGCCAGAAGCGTCGTCTGCAAGCACTGAATCGAAAGAAACAACAACGAATTTACCTTCGACGGCAGTAAAACCTTCATCAACTACCAAAGCATTAGATTCGTCGATTACTTCCTTGAAGCCATCGTCACAAACTACACCAATTCCTGTAACTACTACAATATTAAATCCAACAACGGCAGCAAATAAATCTGCAGAAGTAGTTTCATCCAAAACGCCATCGGAGGCGCCTTCAACAACACCGTCAACAAATGCAACGCCAACGACAGTTTCGTTACCACCTAGCACTACACTATCAAAGACATTATCAACATTTCAGGAATTGAAATCCGAAACCTCATCAAATGCATCATCAGAGGCAATACAATCACATACATCTACCATTCCCGTGTCTGCATCAGCAAATGCATCGTCAACAACAGCTGTGCCAACTTCATCACCGACGGTTTCTACAACCTCGACTAAATCTTCACCTTCTCCTTCTACATTAAAATTATCATCTACTACTATATCTTCGGCATCGACCACAGCTCTGCCAGAAACTTTGGAAGCAGCAACAACTATATCATCAATTTTAACGACAACATCCAAGACATCCTCTGTTACATCAAAAGAGTTAGCAACAAAATCACAAAATGCCACTTCGCCAATTTCATCGCAAGCCTCGACGCCTTTGCCGTCGAAGGAATCAACTGTAACAGTATCACCGGTTTCCAAGACAACGTCGGTTATAGCATCCAACGTGACATCAAATTCGTCTTCTGAATTATTATCGCCGATCAAATCTCAGAGTCTGAACGTTACAAAAGAATCATCAACATCAGCACCAAAAACGTTACAGTTAGCATCAACGCCTTTGCCGTCAAAAGAATCGTCAATAACATCAGTATCATCATCCCCAACTTCTAAAAATATAACGTCGGTGCCATCAAACTCGTCTTCTAAAGCAATACCATCAGCCAAATCTCTGAAGGAAACTGTTGCAAAAGAGACATCAACGCCAAAAACATTACTGTCATCAGCAACGCCTTTACCGTCAACGGAAACAGCAACAGCGATATCGTCAATATCGTCTCCCCCAGCGTCCAGCGCGGTATCAAACTTGTCTTCTAGTTTGTTATCGTCGACTAAACCTCAGAATGAGACTGTTGTCAAGGAGTCGTTAACAACAACGCCAGCATCAACGAAAATAACAACAGCTCCAACTACATTACCGTTACTGAATTCGAAAACAGCGTCATCTACATTAGCAGAGCCACTACCTGCGCAAACTACTCCAAAAGCATCTTCAGAAGCAACAGAATTACCGACAAAAACGGAAATACATACAACGACAGAAGAAGTATTGTCAACAACAGAAATACTGACTACACCAGAAACACCTACGACAACAGAAATAATAACAACGACAGAAATACCAACAACAGAAGTGCCAACGACAACAGAACTACCGACAACAGAATTACCGACAACTGAGCTAATACAAAAGATATTACCGTCGTCATCGTCGGCAGCGGGACTCAAGGTGATATCATCAATACTATCGACAAAAGTGTCACCGGCTTCGAATGTGGTATTGCAAGCAAACTCACCCACAATAACTTCACCAGGAACATTAACCTCAGTTACAAATGTTCCAACAGAAAATACACCTCAAACATCCTTGCTAACAACAAAAGAAACGACGTCATCAATATCATTACCTCAAGCGCGGCTCCTAGAACCATCAAATTCATTGAAAATAGAGTCAATACCACCGGTGGCTACAATAAACTGTTCACCCACAGTTACATCAAAACCTATTCCGATCCTCAGCGAATCAGAAATTTTTAATTCTGATGGTAGTTACAATTTCAGGTACTACTCTAATCTAAGTCATCAATGAAAAACTAATTTCTGATGTTGCAGTTATGAAACTGGTAATGGGATTAACGTGGACGGGTCGGGCTTCCAAAAACCAGATCCAAGCTCTAAAGATGAAACTCTCCAGGTGATGAAAGGCAGTTACTCTTATACGGCTCCGGATGGAAGCACAGTATTCGTGAAGTAAGATTTATTACCTAAATCTTGTAGGTGTCAAATATTTTTAAATTTTTGTGCAGATATACAGCTGACGAAAATGGCTTCCAAGCAATTGGTAATCATCTCCCGACTCTTTCTCCGACGGCCAAAGAAATTAAAAGCACTTTGGAGGCATTGTCACAAAGCAGCGCAAGTTCAGAAACGGAAGAGGAAACCTAAGAGCTTTTGCTTTTGTAACTGAAATTTCATTTAATTTATTAGGTTTCATTTTTTAATACTTTTGTAGCAAATGAATAACGTAAAATTTCTAGCACTGCCTAACTACGACTTGACGTTAACAAAAATATATTCGCCATGTTTTTTCGTCGCTTATTTTAATTATGTAATAAATAATTCCTTTGAAATTTGCTATATTTTAGTTTTATTTATTTTATTTTCTATTTGGTTCTTCAATGAAACCCATTTGGGTTTCATAGGGTATCTTATAAAAACTGAAAATTTAATTTAATTGTGTTAGGTTGGTGACATCTTACATGGGCAATTTGTTGACATCTCAAGTTACAAAAATTACTTTCGTGTTGACATTGTTTGTGTCTAACAGAATTTGAAATTGTTTTGGGCACCAACCGATGCCACTAACTGCCGCATAATAAAACAGGATTTTCATATAGGTACTTATTTATATTACAAAGTAAGCTAGATTTTTAAGTTTTTTGTTATACTTAAGTACCAAAATAGAGAGAATAGTAAAAAGTATAAGACATGATTTTAACGCCGCGTCCAAATTTGGGCAAGGGTACTAACATGTCTATTGTATACATTATCGAATAATATTCAGTAAATCAAACTCTGATAAATTTAATTATAGTCAATATAACAGAATTAACCCTCTGTCTACCAATGCTGATAGGCCATTAGAGTCTAAATTATACCAACAGTACTTGTAGGTACCTTACATCACAAGCTTTAAAGCCTATTTTGTGCTAAAAATCCCTTAAAGCAATGATTTCCAAAGTGGTCTATATCGACCCCTAGGGGTCGATTCCGAACTGCAAGGGGTCCATATCAGCGAAAACAAAAATTGGGGGTGCATGAGATGTAAATAGGGGTCCACGGGAATGGATCCCATTTAAGCATGTCGTGACCGAAATTTTGGCTTTCCATAAATGTATCAATAGTTAACCATACACCAGCATTCTTTCCCGCAGGAAAGTGCAATCGTGAAGGAATCGTGATGCAATCGTGTGTTAGTGAAGTGCGTGATGCCTAGCCAACATTCTTACTTCCATCGGGAATCATCTTAAAGATGTTCCAATGTTCCTGACTGACACGATAAATACTTAGTTTCATGTAGACTTGTTTATACCTCCACTATTTCCAAGATTCAGTTTGTGTTAGTCGGTTAGAACAGGATTTGTTCCGTTTCAATTTCTTGAAGGGAAAGATTGTCGAAGGAAAGAATGCCATAAATGAATGCTGGTATATGCCTAGCTAATATGTTGCGCGCATACGTGAAGTAGCAACGTTTGTCCAGACTTGTACCAGAGCTTTGTATCAGGCTCATCCCTCGCATTCAAAGCATTAATTTTTTTGTATAGTTATTTTATATTAGAATTTTACTAGATTTGATTTTGTCGTTTTAATTAATAAGGACCAGTTTTTCAATCACAAGTTAACTTTAACCTTCAGTTTAGTACCATAAGAATAATTGTTTTCATAAAATTGTTACTTTGGGAATAAACTGATAGTTAAAGTTAACTTGTGATTGATATATCGGACGTAAATGTATAAAACTTAACATGTGTTTTTTTTAACTTTTTCACTTTATTAAAGTGAGTACCACAGTGTCAGCTGTCAAAAACACATTTGAAGTTGATGAATTTGTAACAATTCAATATCAGAATGGCGGGGGGTCTACCCAAGACAGGGAAAATTGGCACGTGGTCTACGAGACAAAAAAGTTTGGGGACCTCTGCCTTAAAGTATTGTTTTTCCCATGAATTTTTTATTTATTTATTTATATTGGCAACATTGAATACTAAATATTTTTCACCCTATTTTAATAATATCTTGCAAGAGTAGCATATGATTTAAGTACACGTACATCTTACTCTTGTAAATGTAAACATTTAAGAGGTTTTTAAATACTGGTACTTCCAAGTACCTACCATTAGTAGACAAAGGATTTATAACGAGTTAAATCAATGCCTTTTGAACAGGAGGAGGTGTTGGTACGTGGTCTACAACTGGCTGGAAACCGTTCTCGTCTGCTAAATATCTACATAGAAAAAAATTTACTTGCACGTTATTGTCAATTACTAACAAAATAAACTTACTTCAAATTTATTCGGGTACCATCCGGAGCTGTGTAAGAATAACTTCCGGTTAAAACTTGGATAATAGTATCTTCACTGCCTGCTTTAGCATTGGCGTTCGGTTTTAAGAAACCTGATTCGTCCACTTTTATTCCGTTTTCAGTTTCATAACTATAATATGTTAATTTGTGTTACAAAGACATTGATTTAAGAAGAACTTTTTACCCAAAATTGAAGCTTCCATCTGGGTTAATATTATTCGATTGACTAATTATGGAAATCACCGTAGAGCTTTTCACTGGTGGTCGTGGTGGTATAGTTGTTGATGCAATTGGCGGTTTTCTGGTCGGCTCTTCATAACTACTGACTGTGAGCGATCCAAGCAAATAAGTGCCAATTGGTTGTGGTTTTCCGGAAACATTTATTCCAACCAAAACAATTAACACAGTCTGTAAATGTATAAATAAATTTTCAAAAAAAAAAAACAGTAAGAAGTTGTTTCTTACTTACCAGAAGAGCCCACATTTTATTTGTTTGTGCAAATTTATAGTGATGAGTAAATGTATTTATGCTTGTTGTTTATTTACATGAAAACTCTCTCCTTCCTGTCAAGTACTAAGTGGTAAATAACTTGCTCATTACGTTGGAATTTTCAGGTTTTGTATTTATATGAAAATGTAAATGCCACAAAATTTATAATTTCAAGGATAACAGGCAATTTTCATATAGCATCGCCTTTTACGCTGGCTTATCCTCATTTAAATTACTACAGTACTTGTTGAAGTAGATCAGTTAATTTTGATAGAGGGTTCAGAACTACAGTTGTATCGTACCCGAACGAATCGGTCTCAATTCGTTTACTCTTCACTCGTTCGTGAACGAACAAATATTTTCGAACTAGATAAATGAACAAAGTAATTAAAACTATTTGCTCAACAAATTGGTTTACAAATGGCTTAACAAATAATTCCTTTGTTCGAAAAGATTCGCTCAGTTACAAACGAGGGGAAATAATGAACGAATTGAATCGTTCGCAGTGATTTGTTCATTGTGCGCTTTCCATTCTCCTCTGTTGAACATCCCAATTGAATATTTAAGTAAATCTTAGAGACCCCAACGGGAAAAGGGTTTCCGGTTGGGGCAGGTAACTTGGAGATCAGCGCAATAAAATGTTGGACCTTAGGTTTTGTCTTAGATTCATTTCGATATTCCGATTTATATGTCAGCTTTTCTTCTTTGGGTTCGACATACTTCAGTATGCCGATGAAGGTTTTAGTGTTTGCCTCATACGGTGTTTTTTGGTTATCTACAAATTGAGTAGTCTTTTTTTTGTGTTCTTTCTTAATAGCGTAGGAAGAATCCATGAAGGTGTTTTATTTATTTTATTTATTTATCAAAATATTAAAAATAATCAAAAAACATAGGTAATCTTATATTAATATATAAATGAACGGAAAACCCTAAGGCTAGGTTCACACTTGTGATCTTCCACATGAGCCTTCTGAATTCAAGCTATACTATATGCATTAAGGCCTAGTTATAACTTAACGTACATTCTGTGTGCTCTAAAAAAAAGTAATTCGAAATAGAAGAAAAAAAAAAAAAAGATATCTCACTAGTAGTTGCCAAGTCCTTCCAACTTAAATGAGAATATACATATACTGTCTGTAAACAATGATCAGCCACCCCCCAATTGTCACACAAGCAATAATTGTTTTAGTTGACTCTTGAAACCACCAAGACCAAGCTTCTATATTTCATCTGGCACACTCTTATAGGTAAAGGAACGTTGAAAGAGTGCAGGACGGTGCAGAGGCGAAGTTAAGGTTCCTTTATTACGGATATTGATGTTGTGAACATCAGTGCGAGAAGTTAATTTTCTATGCAGATAACTAGGTTCTTTGGAAAGAATAATTTTATGATAGAGGCAGGCAGTCTGTAAAATGCGACAATGTTTCATGTTAAGCCACATCAGATTATCAAGTTTATGAGAAATATGTTCAAATTTGCGTATACCGAAAATGTATCTCATACAGGCATTTTGTATTTTTTGTATACGATATTCAGTCAATGAATCTAGGCAGCTATCGAAAAGAGGAGCACCATAAGAAAAATTTGAGAAGATAATGCTCGGTTGCACCAACTTTTTAAGCAGAACTTAAATTTAAGTTATGTCTAGAATGTGACATTTACGTATGGTCGGTGCAGTGTCAAATACATTCTGATTGACATTTAAACTTCAACTTAAGCATCAATTAGAATGTGATAAACATTTTGTTAAATTTATTAATAATGTCATAGTCTAAACACCACTTAAATTTAAGTTCTGCTTAGAAAGTTGGTGCAATTGGGCATCAGAGACTCACATAAAGTAGTTTTTGTTTTTATGTTAAATATCTTACGATGAGGATATAACGTCCTCAGAGTTGAATGAGATCATTTTATATGTGAGGATACATGTTCACGAAATCTGAGGGTATTATCTAAAATTAATCCAAGATTTTAACTCTATGAACTATATAGGAATATCGACATTATTTAATGAGATTTTGATTTTATCTTGTAGATCAGTATACAGTCTATTGTAACCAAAGATTATGGCAGAAGACTTACTTGGATTAATTACTACAGAATGCTTTTCAGAAAAACTTGCAAGCTGTTCTAAGTCAGAATTAATAGTAGAAACAGCTTGAATGATATCACATACTTTGAAGTTAAAGATTAACTGACTATCATCCGCATACATGTGCAAATTATAATGTTCAACGACATTACAAAGCTTACTTGTATATATGGAAAACAGTAACGGTCCAAGAATGGAACCTTGGGGCACTCCAGATGTAAGATTGAGGGAGTCTGATTTGATATGATCAATCCTGACACTTTGGGTACGACCGGATAAATAACTTTTTATTAGATTAACAGCATCACATCCAAAACCATAGTTTTGAAGAATAACAAGAAGAACCTCATGATTGACGGTATCGAATGCTTTGCTGTAAGAACACTCAGGTTACCACTATCCAAGGCTCGCAGAATGTCGTCAACAATATTAACCAAGGCCTTGGACGAGTTGTGATTTTTTCTGAAGCCCGACTGTAACACTGGAAGAACTGCATATTTATTGATGTATTCGTGGATTTGTGAATACATAATTTTTTCAAGGATTTTAGATAGTATAGGTAATAAACTAATCGGTCGTAAATCATTCAAAGTGTTCGGGTTTTTTAATTTATGGAATAAGTGTAACTAGAGCATGACACCAGACATCAGGAAAGATACTTTCCATCAAACAACAATTAATAATGTGTGTTAAATAAGGCAATATGCCAGGACAATATATACGAATCATTTCAGCACTAATATCATCGAACCCCACAGATTTAGTTCTCAGCCGACGAATTATATTACGCACACAAAGTTCATCTACAGTTTTGAATTTAAAACCATTGTCATATTGCAGCGCTTGATTATTATAAAATGAAATAATGTCTGTGTAGGAAGTATTCGTTTGTGATACAGAACTAACAAAAAAAAAATGTTAATTTCATTCACGTCAGCTAAGTCAGGAGGAATAATAGTCTTATTTGAATTCTTCATCTCTTTCCAAAATTCTTTATCGGACTGACTTAAACTCTCATAATCAAGTTTTACTGTTAAGTTCGTTAAATTCGTTGAATTCTTCATCTCTTTTCAAAATTCTTTATTGGACTGACTTAAACTCTCATAATCAAGTTTTACTGTTAAGTTCGTTAAATTCCTGTGCGATTTATACTTAGTAATTATAATGAGACACTAGGCCTGTTTTCCTGAATCTTGTTTTTGCTTTGTCGCGAAGGTTCATCAATATTTTTATCAATTATCCATTCAGTATGCCACTTACCTCTTACCCTCACAATCCTAATTGGTGCATGAACATCAAAAAGTTGCAAGATAGAAGAATTAAGAAAAATTATTTTATCATTAATGTTGGAAATGTGGTAGATCCTGGTGAAAGGCATAGTGCTAAAGTCCGAATCAAATTTGTCCATATCAATGTCTCTGTAAATACGAAATTTTTTAAATTTAGGAACAGATTCAGGTTTTACACAATTATGATCCGAAATATCACACCCAATAACTTCCACATTCAAGATAAAACACTCGTCAGACACAATGATAACATCGATTAACGTTTGCGTAGATTCCATTACTCTAGTCGGCTCTTTAATCAATTGTGCAAGATTTAATGATTTTAACATAGAGTCAAAATATTCCGCCATGATGCTATCATAATTAAGCAAACTGACATTGAGATCTCCTAACAGAATTACATTATCAGAATAAGAACTGGATGAAATTATTGTGGCCTCTAATTCATCAAAGAAATCTTTATAATTTTCATTCGGCGGTCTATATGCAACACCAACCATAAATGAAGTTCCTGACATTTTAATTAAAATCCATAATTGTTCAATATTAGTATTACTTTGTATCAATGAAAATTTTACATTGTTCCTCACATTCACATACAACCCTACACCTCCACCACGCGTACACCTGTCAACTCGCACAAAAACGTAATCATCAATATTTACTTGAGAGTTATCAACATCTGTATTAAGCCAAGTCTCAGTGATTGCGAGAACATCCAAATTGTGCATGGCAATAAATACAGAAAACTCATCATGCTTATGTAGCAGTGACTTAATATTTAAATGGGCAACTTTTAGATGATGGCTAGTCATTGCTTGTGACTACTTAAAAAAAGAAAAAAAAAGGAGAAAAAAAATTATATATAGTCAGCTTACAATCAGTGAACAAATAGACATCGCTGTAAGGAAAATAATTGAGTATATATTTTTCAGTAAATTCAGAAAGTTAATACGCATTGCAAAGTTTACACGACATTCAAATTACTTGCAATTATGACAAATAAAAAAAAACTAAATTTCAAGAGACTTGCAACAAAGAATTCAACGTAAAGAAAACAATTTCTTACAATTTCCTTTAAACTTCTTCTTATTGAAGAATAACTGATTCCTTACTGAACGGTGCATGAATCTTACGATAATAGGCCTAGTACCATCTTCTTTCCCGGGAAGCCAGTGACAGATGTCTATGGCAGTCATCGGAATATATTTATCATATTGATGTACCCAATTCCTATATAATTTTATAAGTATCTTCAATGGGCTTCTCAGGAACACCATATATTCTCAAATTATTGCGTCTGGAGTATTGGTCAATGTCATCCATAGTGTTTGCCATTTCTGATATTTTCTGTTCGAGTGCTTGAATCTTCCTTTCGTACACCTGAATAGAATTCTCGACGTCAGATTTAACTTCTTTGATCAGGATTTCACCAAGAAGTTTAGCGAAAACCTCGGAAATTAGTACCTTTTCCACTACACTTTTAACTATCTCTTCGTTTTCGTCATAATTAGTTTTTGCACTACGTAGAGCCGGTTTCATTTTTATAGCGATAAAATTAAATGCAACAAATAGAAATGAAAAGCAGAGCGATTTTAACGTCTACACAGCACGCCGGAACATCAAAATAGTTAGCAGCAAAATCACAAAATGCTACTTCGCCTATATCATCGCAAGCCTCGACGCCTTTGCCGTCGAAGAAATTAACTGTAACAGTATCGCCGATTTCCAAGACAACGTCGTTTACAGCATCATCCAATGTGACCTCAAATTCATCTTCTGAATTATTATCGCCGATCAAAACGTTACTACAGTTAGCATCAACGCCTTTGCCGTCAAGAGAATCGTCAATAACATCAGTATCATCATCCCCAACTTCTAAAAATATAACATCGGTGCCATCAAACTCGTCTTCTAAAGCAATATTATCAGCCAAATCTCCGAAAGAAACTGTTGCAAAAGAGCCATCAACGTCAAAAACATTACTGTCATCAGCATCAACACCGTCGACGAAAACAGCAACAACGATATCGTCAATATCGTCACCCCCAGCGTACAGCGAAGTATTAAACTTGTCTTCAAGTTTATTATCGTCGACCAAACATCAGAATGAGACTGTTGTCAAGGAGTCATCAACAGCAACGCCAAAAGTATCATCTGGAGCATCAGCGATAATAACAACAGCTCCAAATATTTTACCGTTACTGAATGCGAAGACAACGTCATCTACATTAGCAGAGCCACTACCTGCGCAAACTACTCCTAAAGCATCTTCAGAAGCAGCAGAATTACCGACAAAGACAGAAGTACTTACAACGACAGAAGAAGTATTGTCAACAACAGAAATACTGACTACACCAGAAGCACCTACGAGACCAGAAATAATAACAACGACAGAAATATCAACAACAACAGAAGTGCCAAAGACAACAGAACTGAGGTAATACAAAAGATGTTACCGTCGTCGTCGTCGGCAGCGGAACTCAAGTTGACATCATCAATACTATCGACAAAGGTGTCACTGGCTTCGAATGTGTTATTGCAACCAAGCTCATCCACAATAACTTCACTAGGAATATTAACCTCAGTTACAAATGTTCCAATAGAAAAAAAACTGTTCAAAAGGTATCACTTGTGCCGTTGCCCAAAACATTAAACCTCGCTACATCTCAAACATCCTTGCTAACAACAAAAGAAATGACGTCATCAACATCATTAACACAAGCTCGGGTCCTAGAACCATCAAAGTCATTGAAAATAGAGTCAATACCACCAATGGCTACAATAAACTGTTCACCCGCAGTTATATCAAAACCTAGTCCGATTCTCAGCGAATCAGAAATTTTTAATTCGGATGGAAGTTATAATTTGAAGTACACTCTAATCTAAGTTGTCAAAGAAGAACTGATTTGTGATGTTGCAGTTATGAAACTTGTAATGGGATTAACGTGGACGGATCGGGCTTCCAAAAACCAGATCCAAGCTCTAAAGATGAAATTCTCCAGGTGATAAAAGGCACTTACTCTTATACGGCTCCGGATGGAAGCACAGTATGAACACAGTTGAACCTCGCTATTGAATATTTAAACAGAACTTAGAGAATCTTACGGAAAAAGTGTCTTCCGTTTGGAGATCAGGTCAATAAAATGTTGGACCTTAAGTTTTGACGTTTTGACTTAGGTTCATTTCGGTATTCCGATTTAGATGTCAGCTTTTCTTTTTTGGATTCGACACTCTTCACTATGTCAATGGTTTTAGTGTTTGCCACAAGCGGTGGTTTTTTGGTTGTCTACAAATTGAATACTTTTTTAAAGATATACAACTGAAGAAAATGACTTCCAGGCAATTGGTAATCATCTCCCGACTCTTTTTCCGAAGGCCAAGGTAACCAAAAGCACTTTGGAGGTATTGTGACAAAACAACAAGTTCAGAAACGGAAGAGGAAACCTAAGAAGTTTTGCTTTTGTAACTAATATTTTATTTAACTCATTAGTTTTCATTTTTTAATACTTTTGTACCAAAAGAATAACGTAAAATTTTTAGCACTGCCTAACTACGACTTGACGCTAACAAAGCTATGTTTTTTCGTCGCTTATTTTAATTGTATAATAAATAATTCCTTTGAAATGTGCGGTATTTTTGTTTCATTTATTTCATTTTCTATTTTGGTTCTTCAATGAAACTAATTTGAGTTTCATAGGGTAACTTAGAAACAATCAAAATTTAATTGTGTGTAGGTTGGCCACATCATACATAGGCAATTTGTTGACATCTCAAGTTTCAAAAATTATTTAGTTCCATATTGACAACCGTTGTCACTAGCTGCCGCATAATAACACAGAATTTTCATATACATATTTAAATTACAAAATAACCTAGGTCTTTAAGTTTTTTGTTATACTTAAGAACCAAAATAGAGAGAATAGTAAAAAGTATAAAATATAATTTTAACGCCGCGACCAAATTTAGAACACGAGCGGCGCAGGAGCGAGTTTTAGAGGGGGTAAGGGCACTAAAATATCTGTTGTATACATTACTGAATAATATCCAATAAATCAAACTGTGATAAATTTATTTATAGTCAATAGAATAGAATTAACCCTCTGTCTACCAATGCTTATGTCACTAGAGTCTACATTATACCAACGGTACTTGTAGGTACAGTTGTGTTCAAAAAGGTGTTGTACAGCTACGTTTTAAATATCTTTGCTTTTGAGCGGCAATTGGGTTTCTATTTTTGTGTTCAATGATATTATTATTGCCAGAAACCGTATATGTAACAAAACAACTTGTAGAATAATTTCTCTACTTCATGAATGCACATACAAGTTTATACAGTACAAATTCTGTACAACACTTTTTTGAACACGACTGTACCTTACATTCCAAGCTTTAAAGCCTATTTTATGCTAAGAAGCCCTTGGAGCATTGTTTTGCCTATGAATTTTTTATGTTATGTTAGCAACATTGAATACTACAAAATTTTCGCTCTATTTTAATAATATCTTACAAGAGTAGCATATGATTTATGTACACGTACATTTTCCTCTTGTAAATGTTTATTATTTAAGAGGTTTATAAATGCTGGTACTTTCAAGTACCATTAGTAGGTAGACAAAGGATTTCTTGAGCGAGTTAAATCAATGCATTTTGAATCTCTTTTGAAACAGGAGGAGATGTTGGAAGGTGGTCTCCAACTGGCTGGAAACCATTCTCGTCTGCTAAATATCTACACAGAAAAAAATTTAATTGCACATTATTGTCAATTACTATCAAAATAAACTTACTTCAAATTTATTTGGGTACCATCCGGAGCTGTGTAAGATTAACTTCCAGTTAAAACTTGGAAGACTGTATCTTCACTACCTGCTTTAGCATTGGCGTTCGGTTTTAAAAAACCTGATTCGTCCACTTTTATTCCATTTTCAGTTTCATAACTGTAATAGATTAATTTGTGTTACAAAGACATTGATTCAAGAAAAGTTTTTTACCCAAAACTGAAGCTTCCATCTGGGTTAATATTATTCGATTGACTAATTATAGAGACCACCGTAGAGCTTTTCACTGGTGGTTGTGGTGATATAGTTGTCGGTGCAGTTGTTGGTATATAAAACGGTGTAGTTGTCGGTGTTGTTCTCGGTATTGTATAAGTAACAAGCGATTTAAGCAAATAACTGTCAATTGGTCGTGGTTTTCCGGACACATTTGTTCCAACCAAAACAATTAACACAGTCTGAAAATGTATAAATAAATTTTCATTAAAAAACAGTAAGAAGTTGTTTCTTACTTACCAGAAGAGCCCACATGTTATTTGTTTGTGCAAATTTATAGTGATGAATAAATGTATTTATGCTTGTTATTTATTTATATGAAAACTCTCTCCTGTCCAACACTAAGTGGTAAATAACTTGCTCATTACATTGGAATTTTCAGGTATTGTATTTGTATGAAAATGTAAATGCCACAAAATTTATAACTTCAAGGATAACAGGCAATCTTAATATAGCATCGCTTTTGAAGATATCTTTTACGCTGGTTTATCCTGTTGGAGTAGATCAGTTAATTTTGGTAGAAGGTACAGAATTACAGTTGTATCGTACCCGAACGAATCCGTCTCAGTTTGTTCACTCTGATATCTCGTTTGCGAACGAACAAATATTTTCGAACAAGATGAATGAACAAAGTAAATAAAACCATTTGCTCAACAAATTGGCTTAGCAAATAATTCGTTTAATTTCGAAAAGATTCGTTCATTCTCCAACGAGGGATAATAATGAACGAATTGAATCGTGCGCAGTGCTTTGTTCACTGTACTCTTTCCATTCTCCTTTGTTGAACATCACAATTGAATATTTAAGTAAATCTTAGGGAAAAGGGTTTTCCGGTTGAGGCAAGTAACTCAATAAAATGATGAACCTTAGATTTCGGTTTTGACTTAGGTTCATTTCGGTATTCTAATTTAGATGTCAGCTTTTCTTCTTTGGGTTCGACACTCTTCAGTATGCCGATGAAGATTTTAGTGTTTGCCACATGCGATGGTTTTTTGGTTGTCTACAAGTTCAATAGATTTTTTTTCTTGTGTTCTTTCTTAAAGGCGTAGGGAGAATCCATGAAGGTGTTTTAGCAACTTGGATTGGGGTGTGTTCGAAGGGCTCCAGAAGTGCGCGTCTAAATTTAGGTCTTCGCGGGTCCTTCAATATCTAGAATGTGGCTTTCTAGTTGCTTCTCGTGGATGACGTTAGGTTTGGGGATTATATTTTTGTGCAGATATCACTGTGGTTTGCCACAACGTCATACTTTGCTAGTTGGGGACAAAGCCCGAGGGTGTTCCGCCCTATTCGGAATATTAAAAAAAATATTTTGTCGTCTACAATAGCTATAATGGATAATTATCTAAAATAATTTATTTTCTGGAATAAAAATCTTTAAAGGATTTTCATTTTGATGTAATTCAAATTTCTTCTTTATATTTATGTAACTACATTTATTTTGTTCTAAAATTAAACTTTGACCACAAGTAATAGTAACATCAAATAAAATTCATTTTGATATAATTACTTGAAAAGTTAGTTAAATTATTGAAACTCATTCTATGCTGTACACAAGTAAAGTAAAAATAAATACATGTAAATATTTCGTTTATAAAATTACTTAAGATTCAAAGTGCGATCGAAATGTGAATTAATCTTATTGGAAATTAAATCAGATGTTGAGTAAGTCGTCCTTACGTTTCGGTTTCCGCAAATTGAAGGAATTCAAATCAGCCACGTTTCTAACTCGTTTGCTAAATTCGTTAATTAACCTCCCTTTTGTTAATGCATCCAATCGGGCCGAATTGAGGTTGAATCACTTAGCACCTGTAGCTGAATAACTCCTTATTAATTTACATAAACATAATGAAAGCAAGAAGTGTCGTATAAATAGCTGCGAATTTTAGTCACTGGCAGTTGCGGTTCAAACACCACAAGAAAAAAATCTATTGTGTTCCGTGCTAATCAATCAGCAAACAAACCCACCATGTGGATTATTTCGGTAAGGAAATGCAAAATTAAGAATACAATCTTTAAATATGAATTGAAATAGATTGCTTTAACTGCTACACTTGCATCGTGCGTTTGGGCAAAACCTCAGCCACCCCAGGCCGTTGCATCAGCCGGCCCAGAAACGACTCCGATTGCAATTATAAGCCAGTCCGACAATTCGAATCCTGATGGAAGCTTCAGTTACAGGTATAAATTTCTTGACGTTTCAAAAAACATGTTAATTTTCTCCCTTTCAGTTTTGAAACAGCAAATGGAATAAAAGCTGAGGAATCTGGTATCCAAAAGCCAAACCCGAACCCCAACCCTGAAGAGGGAAATGAAACCATTCAAGTTGTGAACGGGACTTTCTCCTACACTGCTCCTGATGGGACCCAAATAAGCCTGAGGTAAGTGCAAGCACGATCTAAACAATGCATCCAAATTCCATTGGTGACTCTTACTCGTAGATATGTGGCCGATGAAAATGGTTTCCAACCAGCTGGAGATCATCTCCCCACACCTCCTCCTATTCCGGATGAAATCCAAAAATCGTTGGCCTTGATTGCACAGAATAGTCAAAACGCTGAAGTGGCCGTCACACCAAAAGTTTAATTTGAAATTAATAACTTCAATATTGTAATTTATTTTGTACGCAATGTTTAGAAAAGTTATGACAATTAAATGCACTTCTTATGAATCATGTGTTCACTGTTCATAAAACAAAAAAGTAAATCTAAATAAGTCTAAATAAGACATTTCTATATTGCACATCAGCAAATATCTTATGATAACTCCAAAATCTGACCAATTCAATTCTATATTTAATTCAAACATGTTTTGTTCATCTTCTTTTCGCCTCATTGAATAAGTTATATAAGTGAAATCCTGCAACAATAATCGTATTAAAGAAAACGTGTTATAAGTTACAACAATTACAGTGTTTATTGCAAGCTGCACCATACTCTGAATACACACGTGACTATGCAAATTACATAAATTTCCTTGTTATATATTACATATCATTAAATAAATTACGGGTTTAACCTTCAGTGGCGCTTCATTAATATGTATTGATCATCACTATGATTGGCACATACAAAGAAAATACAATCAGTTCAGTGGATTTGCAATAGTTTCCTTTAAATCTTTGCCGAACGCAATTATTTGTTTATTGCGCCATGACGCAATAATTTATTCGTTGATGCGCGAATTTCAAAAAAATTCATCAGCTGCATTGCAGACTGTTAATATGGTTTCATTAAATGGTATCGGAAATGTCAGGCATTACCTATTACAAAATTATATGCAATAGATGTTAAATGCAGTGAGATTTTAGTCGTAACTACAGAGGCCAGTATTTAACTGGTCGGCGTGTTTATTTAATTATTGCAACAATCATCAAGCACTCACTATTAAATGAAAAATCTGCTGCAGTTATAAGATATTGAGAAGATATTAGGGGAAAATGTCAATTTAATACAGGGAGAGTCAAAAACGGTTACTCCTTGTGTTCTATATTAATTAAATTGAGCCAATTGCAACAATTGACCGAATAGAAAATGAGTAGTAAACGTAACAGGATATACTTTACAGGCGATTCTGCAAATTCCAATACAGGGTGATTGTTAAATATTTCGATGATAAAGATTACGTAGATAACAGAAAAAATGTAAAAGCAATGTTACTTCTTTTAATTTTCGAAATATGTGTTATGTTTTCAAAACCTTGATATTCTACTTTTTTTTATAGAGGTTTGGAGAATCTTCATAGACATCTTTCGCGGTAATCCAAGCGTAAGACGTGTTGGATTCACCCTCGCTGTCGCCTTCATGGCTCTTCAACAGGAGCGCCTACCAACTAAACTCTTTATCCTCTTCTCAAACTACTGATTTCTGACATCTGCCATAATACATTTCATCAGAAATTTCGTACTGTCTCTTTTCTTCCCAGTTCTGATTTTTATCGGCTAAATAAATCTTTTTCTCCTGTAGCTTCAGTTCTTATAATGTTCCTTAACATGCTCATCACATTGTTCCATTGCGTTTCGATCTGTAGTAGTAGTACTGCCACGTTTCTTTTGTAATGTCTGTACTCTTCCCATCTCACGCAGTCAAAGACTGTATTTTCTGGGGTGTCCGTTGAGCCACACGAATCCTTCTGAGTTTTCTCTATCTTGTGCAATAGCTGGCGAAGACCCCATGTCCCGTCATCGCCTGGATGGTGAAGTGATCTACGTCCCCGAATTTTCTGCGACACCATTTGTGTAGAATCTTTAACGAACGTTTTGGTCCAACCTCGATAGAAGTCCGAGGATGATTGCCATTTGTCCATTATTTTTTCTTCGGTGTCCGCAGCGGCCACCCCCAGATGATATCGTTTCCACCTTGCTTCTGCTACAGCTTTATGGGTGGAACAGCTGCGATCGCCAGAATAGCCTCAATGGCGGCCGTTCTATAAGCAGAGGTTATTCTGATGGCCATTTTTCTGTTAATGGATTCTAACAGACCCTCATAGTGTTTGCTAGCACCCGCTGTTTTTTTGGTGTGGGGCCTCCAATGTTTAGCATTAACCTTGTCAGCTTCATTAGCATTTTATTGGCTTTGTCACATGTTTTTTTACGTGCGTTGTCATCCTGAGACCTCGATCGAGGTAGACTCCAAGGTACTTCAACTCGTTCTTGCTTTGTATAAACGTTATCCTCTATTTGTAACGTCATGTTTTTTATTTTGGGTCCTGGGTCCTGCCAGAACGATGAGCCCTATTTTGGCAGTAGCTAGTTTCAAGTTGTGGCTATGTAACCAGTTTTGTACTTTGATCATGGCATGTAGGGCTTTATCTTCTAGGGCAGTAGTTGTTTTTGCCGTTATAATTATTGCCATGTCATCGGCGTATGCGATCGTAGTTATCATTGTATGGTATGTTCCACAAGGTGTGTCCTAAGTCTGAACCCTGCGGAAGCCCATATGTAGTTTGTTCTTCCTCACCCAGTTGTGTGAGGGCGCCTACAATATGCGTCCAAGATGCTGAGTTGAACGCTGTTTCAACATCCAATGTCAGCATTAGACAGAATTTTTGATATTGATAGGCGGTCTTTCTGGTTTCACTAACTACTTCAGTCACTTTGTTCAGGGAATCTATAGTAGATCTACCAGACCTGAAGCCGTACTGGTGTTCGTTTAGGATGCACTTCTCATCAAGTTCTTCGATCAGGCGTTGCTTGATTAGGGTCTCCAACATATTTGAGGCCACATCTAGAAGACAGATGGGTCTATATGTTAGCTGGTCGTTGGGAGATTTTCCACTAGTACCAGCGTCGACTTTCTCCAGTTGTTCGGGAAGACGCCGTCCTTCATTACCTGCAGGAACGGAGCTATGTTCTGTTTGGCTACAACTATCTTGTCAGGTCCAGGGGATTTCTGGGTTTTAATCCTATCAATCGCGTATTCCTTTGCGGATGTGGTAAATGGATTTACTTCTTCTGGTATTTCTATTTCGGGTCAGCTGGTGATGGGTCTGTTTGGAAACAGTTTCTCGAATTGTGTGTCCTACTCGTTCTTGCCCAACGTGACCGGTGGTCCTAAGTCTTAGTTTTTTCGTAACTATTTGGTAGCTCTTTCCCCACGTGTCGCTGTTTAGTTCTTCGCATAGTCCGGTCCACGTTTTGGCCTTCTGCTTCTTAATGGCTTGCTTAAAGTCTTTCTTCGCAGCTTTATAGGATTGCAGGAAGCTGGCGGTGTATCTCCTGTCCATCCGCTTCCTACTCGTGCGAGTCAGGACTCTACGCTTCCTTGTGCAGTTCCTGCGCTTTTCCGCAATGGGCTGCGACCAGAAGTACGTCATGATACTCCACTGGTTGTTACAAAAACATTTGCAAGATTAGTAAGAAATAAACTACAAACTTCAAAAACAATAGTCTGTCAACAGAATGATTTGATTACGGTGATTTGCAAATGCTACGGATGGGTTTACAGAAAGCAAATCAAATATTTAATATCGAATTAAACTAATCACGATTAAATTGCCATAAGAATTACATTGCGAACTGTCAAATTAACAACGTCATTAAAATTTGATTGCAATTAAATTTTCTGTAAACTAGCCCTACATCTATTAATTTTTTCAAAAATATCAATGCTGTGACATCTGTCTGCCTTCTATGATTGGTGCTTTTGTCTTATTACTTCGGCTGTATGAACGATCAGTTTCGTGCGTCAAGAATATTTCTGGGATTTTTCTTCTCTGGCAAAATGATTAATTGTCTAAAGCCTCAGATGCACAGTTGATTGCATCATTTTGCGTAAAAACGCCAGAAAATGTCAAAGTACAAGACGCGCAATCCTTGAAAACAAACATCGATTTTTCTTGAAGAATTTCAACACGAAGGTGCTTATATAATTTCTCTCTGCGTGTGCATCGCAAATAAATGTTAATTGTAATTACTCCTTAAGTTGGCAATTAATTTGATATATTTATTTTTGCACCGAGGCTTCAGGGTATTATTATTATTATTTAATAAAGTTGACTTTCTGATTTTACTAGAATTTTAAATCAGTGGGAGGATACTGTAAAATGTGTGCACTTAGCTATTAATTGTCTATCTGAATTTATTGGCTAATCATTGCTTATCAATAGGCATTTTCACATATGTATGTGAATGACAACTTTACGACTGACAATTTATGTGAAAATGCGATGCAAATTCATCAGTTTGCGTAAGCTCACTATTAATGTGCTTTTAAAGAAAGTTCGAAGTTTTCTGTTTTCAAAGATTTTGTTACTACATTATTATTAATACAAGAGATGTTTTGGTTGACTAATCTCATTTCACATCAGTTCACTATAAAACGTATTCCCACCTACTGTAAAAAGATTTCTGGATAAAACTATTTCTGCCTAATTAAGTGCCTAACCACACATTATTACCTCGTCCAATCAGTATTCCACCGTTGATTTACGGCGTTGAAGATGTAATAGTTACCCGATGAGTTACAAAGAAATGCGACAGGTGATGGCATTGGCATTTATGAACGTGACCACTATGCACAATAAAAAAATCAGTGTTTTACGTTTATGTGCTGCATTGTTTGCCTGCGTTTGTCTTCACAATTATACGAATGCCGCGAGAAGTCGCGAATTGATAGCGATCTCTTACGTGATTAAACTTTACTGAGTTTACTCAAATTATAGAATGTAATTTCTTTGTTGTGAGTTTATTTTTCGCTAACGACTTCCAGTACTCGTGCTGACTAATAATTTGATGTGTGCGTCATCAGAATCAAATCCTTTAGAAAAATAGCATCTAGTTATCAAAATGAAATCCTTATACTTCAACTCTTGGTTCGATCGAATAGAAAAGAATTAAGAAGTTCGATAATTATTAGTTTACTGAAACGTAAATGCAGATCTTGTTAGAGTAAAAATAAGCAGAAAAAGTTAAGAAGATCTAATACATAATTTCATTTGACAATAGGAAGACCTTTTTAAGAAATTCAATTTCACTTTTCAGGAAAAATATTAAAATCGTTAAAGAAATGTAACGTAAAAAGACTCAGCTAAATTAAATTGCATTAGCGATATTTTAATCTTATCCTCGTGTCCGTAGGTGTACCTAATGAGTATGACAACATCCTCTCATTCACATGTAGCCGACATTTAGACACCTGGAGGTGTAAAAGAAACATTATTGCAAAAAGGGAAAAGAAAGTGCCCACATTCCTTAAGGCCTTAAGCGCCTCAAAGGTTAAAAATGTATACAGAAACACTAAAGAGAATCATGAACGTCCTTAACTGAATGTATACAATGTAAAGTTTACGATCAGCTAGACGGTGACCTCTTAATTTTACATCGCAGAAAGAAACGGGACGTTACCTAACAAAGAGGTTTAAAAATGTACAGGATATTTACCTTCGCGTATTTATATAACATGCACGCGAAATTTTATTATTCCGAAAGGTCGATTCGACAATCATTATATATGCATGATATTCCATTGTTTATTGAGTGTGGATGATGCACTAGTTCTGTGCTTAATGCTTAAAAATGCACGCGGACCAAGGTCGAGAGAAATTTGTAATTACGTAAAAGCTTTTAATTGCGAGAGTCGCCGCTTTAATGCTCGTTGTATAATGTTTGCTTTTGTAAATGGTAGGTTTCAGAAATGAATGTTTGTGTTCGGCGCGAATTTGAGGGAAAATGTCAAGAGTAATTGAACGTAATTGTGCTAAGTTTTTCTTAGGTTAACATTACAAGGATACGCGCGATGATGCCTAGTTTCTATATATGCACACGAAAATTAACGACTCCATCAGATTTTAACGCAATAGTGTAACCATTGAGGAGAAATACTTGAACTAACTGTCACTAAGAACTTCGAATTAACTGCAGTTGAAAAATACGAGAGCATGTCAAGCGATATGTTAATGTAGTCGATCGAACACGTACAGATGTCTAATTTAATATTCTGAAACTTGTGTTAGACTGCCAGGATTCTCCTTATTTAACGTCAAACGTTCCATCAGAGAATATTTGTATGCGTCCATGTAAGGGAATTAGGCAGTAATTGTTTACATTAACTCCTGCAATGCAGATACACGTAAGGAATAAGTTCACAATCAGCATACAATTTCGCAAATGTAATATTCATTAACAAATAAAACTTTCATCAAAGTAATGTTCTTTTGGGATTTACGTTTATCACGCAAATTAACCATACAAGGAATATTAGATTTGTCCTCGTTGATTTAAATAATTTTTATAGTTACTAAAAGCACTGGTTCTAATTTGATTCGAATTTTGATTGACTTGCTAACATCATGGTTGTTATTAAGTAAATCAAATCAGAACTAGAAAATGTGCCTTATATTGATAGGTACTTTTATTTTCAAACAAAATAAAATAGTAGAATCCAATACACAAAGTTGTAGTAGCACTTAGAACAAAAAGGAATGTTTTTATAAATACATTCCAAACGCAACTAAAGCCCATCTGCAAAGTACTTACCTCATTGGCTGTGTTTCACTAATTATTGCTCATTACTGAAAGATGTTTGACAACAACAATTACTAATAGCGAGGCCTTGTAAATTCTTTATGAACTTTAACTGTTATTTTCAGAAATAACTCAACTTCGTCCAAGCCATTGGAATGCCCAAACGAATCACAATAGAAGGTTGCGAACCGAACTGCAACGTAAACCAAAACCAAACCGAGCCGACAGTTTCCCTTGAACCGTGAACCTAATTCAAACAGGAAACTGATAGTTTGAATCGAACTGATACTGGAGGCCCTAACAACATAAGGTTCGGGTAGTACCAAATTTTTGCTAAAAATTGGCAACTATTTTTTTATTGATATGGAAAAAAGGTCTTCTAGGACAAGAACAAAATATTCTAACACGCAGCATCCTCCAAAAAGGAAAAAGAGAAACCGAACAGATTTTAATGATCGAACGACTATGGTTTTTAATTTATTTTAATCAATTGTCATTTATCAATTCAGTAGGCGTCGATTTACTATTTTGATTAATTTGAGTTTGAAAAATGGGTCGTGGTAAAGCTACCTCGAAGAAAATTCGTGAAATTGCAGAAAAGTATCATGAAAGAAAAAGCACGAGTACAATTTGGAATAATTTGGATATTACGAAGTCTGCGGTAGAAGATATTATCCAATGTAATGACGAGACAGACGAATGCAAAATTAGGGTAATAGTAAAAAAACAAACAAAGAATATGCCCTTACTGCAGAAGCAAGTGTGAAATTTCACGGAAATGTTGTAGATAATGGATTCATAAGTTAGGACTCAGTTTTTATAAGGCAAACAATAAATTAAAGTAAATAAAATACAAACTTTTTTGGTTGAATTAATTTTGATTTATAATGACCCTTATTATATGTGAAAGAAAAACACGTACATTTAAAAGCCAAATTGTCTTGGACAGTAGAAGATTGGATCCAACGTCGTATTCAGCGATGAATCCAAATACATCGTCTCTGTAAGTGATTGCAGAAAACGAATTATTCATGGTAAAGGAAGCTCTTAATAAATATTGTCTAAAAAAACCGTGAATATTGCAAAAGAGTTGATAATTGAGGCGTTTTCCCAAAGGGTTTAAGTGCCAAATTTTACTAAATTCGTATTTTTCTATAAAAGGGATCTATGTGCCTTGCTGCACACATTAGAAAAGTCTCTAAGGGCTGGTTTTTCAATATTGGTTTAAACTAAGTTCAGAGTTTAAACTGTGTTTAGAGTAAAAGTCGTTTTTCAAATAGAGATCAAGCAGCTAATTTATATAACAGATATAAACACCCATAAATTGAAGCATGGTATTCCCAAAGGATCTAAGTGCCAAAAACGTAATTTCTAGAAAATCAAGTGATGAACTGAGTTCACTTGAACTGGAGTTTAAACCAATATTGAAAAACCGGCCCTAAGTGTCTATCTGATGTGGAAATATTTTATATAATTATACATAGATGACTCTCTCTCGTGCCCGCCTTCAACAACAAGGATCATTTTCCTTAATTTTCTAGGAATTACGTTTTTGGCACTTAGATCCTTTGGGAATACCATGCTTCAATTTATGGGAGTTTATCTGGAAAGATGAAATAGTTAATGCTGCTAAGTATCAACAAATTCTGTAAAATAGCCTTATTTTAAGTTTAGAAGTTCTGTGATTTCATCTTGCAACAGGATGGCGCATCATGTCACACAGTCAGATCAACAAAAAAGGATTTGCCGATCACAACAAGAAAGTAAAAAGCAAGGGCTTTCAAGCAGTCTAGACTTGAATATTATTGAGACCTTGTGGCATTACATGGAAAGCTACTTAAGGAACAATCCTAAAAGAGCAATAAATGATTTGTAGACAAAGCTCACAGAAGTATGGGGATCTTTTACGCCAAATTACTTCAGGCCTTGGCTGGAAACCATGCAAACTTGAATACGTGCAGTTATAATTTTTTAAATCAAACCTCATCCTAACTTAATTTGTTCAAGTTCTTTCAATTTGTTTGGATTGTTTTCGTTTTCTGCTTAAATAAAATATTTGCAGATTTATTAATTGTGTATTAGAAACCAAGGCCCAGTTGTACAATGTCAGTTTAAATTCAAGCTAAAGCTTAAACCCATAACAATGATTATTTCAACAATTGTTGTTAAGGGTTTAAGCTTTGGCTTAAAGTTAAGTTGGAATTGTACAACTGAGCCTAAATATTTAAATAAAGAAATAAATTAACAATTTTGCGAATATAAAATCAGCAAATGCAGTGCAATCTAATAAATAATAAGACCTTAGTCAATTTGTACAGGTATGACAAAAGGACGCACGTCGTGTCTTCTAAAATAGAATTCTAAAAGGAAAACTATAATTTGCTTTGAGCAACATGTTCTCGTGTCAGTGTACGTAAGTTTAATGTTTGTTAAATAATTTTAAAATGACACGTGTGGATTTAGATTCATGGCCAACAACTTCGATTAATTTTTTATTTAATCACATTGTGTTATAAAAATTAGTGTCGACCGAACCCTATGTTGTCAGGGCTTGTGGAAGCTAGTTCGGACTGACAATATTTGAAAGAATTTTAATTTTTAAATCTCGTATTCTAAAAGCATTAACAAGTTATCAGCCACACCGAATGAATTTTGGCTATGATGGTTAACTCCTTGGGCACATTTCTTAAAATATGTTTTTTTAACGATTGATTAAATTTAACCCTGGAGACGAGGCGCCAGGATTGTAAAGCAGCCGCTTCACGATACGTCCAGGTCGCAAGATGTGATGCATTCGGTTGAAGTTGTAGGCAGAATTTAACCAAAACCCGCACTAAGCGCATGCGAAATAATAAAATTTCGTCCCGAGGTTATACGAACGCATGACGTCTTGCATCCTGGACGTATCGTGAAGCGGCTGCTTAAGACTCAGTACTTGAAAATACATACGACATATTTCGAGGGAATTTTTTTGCGAGTAGGGATTTCTAGTAGCTTCTTCAGTATCTATGTAGAAAGTGGTGAGAGTGCATATTTCCTCATTTACAAAATAAAATCTGTGAGACTCGGCCCACTGATTTAAATTTTTATCTGTTTTTATCTGTTGGGTTACAAGAAATTGTCTAAAGCAATTTAGATTATCGTTTTGAAAAAGAAAAAAAGGTTTTTGTGTTTCTTTTGCTTTAGATGTACGAGTATTTTCTGTAAATATGAGTATAACGGAGAAGAACGAGAGAAACTACTTCGAATCTGGGAAGAAGTTAAAAGTGACGAAGAAACTGATGATGAAGAAGAAGAGGAGTTTACATCTGAGACAGAATTATTGGAAAATAGAAACACAAATAGTGAGTTTGAGCAAGATTGCGACGACGAAGACAATAAAAAAATACAAAAAATGCAAAAGTGCCTACTTTTATTGGTAAAAATGAAACCACCCGGGGAAAAAGCATTGCTCTAGTAAAGCAGTAAGGACTAGAAAGAAGAACATTATTGTTCGATTACCAGGAGTAAAAGAGTATAGTAAAACGGCCAAATCACCTTTGGAATGTTGGTCTCTCTATTTCATTGATGAAATGTTAGAATTTATAGTTGACAACACGAACCTTTACATTTCTAAATTAACTGATGGTTAAGCTAGCGAAAGAAGAACTAAGCCAACTGATATCTTGGAAGTCCAGGTCTTTTTGGATTGTTGTATTTGGCAGGAATTCTTAAAAGCAGCCGCTTAAATACAATTCAAAAGAATTGTGGGAAGGAGTCGGGGTTGGAGTTGAGCAATTTTGGTTAGTTATATCTCGCGATCGCTTCCAGTTTTTACTTAAATGTCACTAACATTGACACAAGAGAAGAAAGAAGTAAAATTGATAAAGTAGCTCTAATACGATTGCTGTTCCATTCCTTTGAAAACTGTAAGAAGGGCATATACTTTTGGATTGTTGCTGTTGGAATGAATTCTACTATCGATGAAAAACTAGAAGTTTTCAGGAGAAGATGTGCTTCTTGCTAAACCGAGCACATGCGGTATAAAAATATTTGCCTTAGCTGATAGTGCGAAAAATTAATAATAAATAAAATAATGACCGATATGGACGTCTCCTTGACTTTAATTTCATTCCTTTATTACCCTCAGAGAACGGCGTTTACTCCAATTGATTCCACATTATTACTTACACTATAATTTTATAATAATTGATTATAACTACCATATTAAAACAATGATGAACATTACTTTAACATGCGTGAAACTTGCTTTCAGTAATCATAGTATAAAGTTAGGTATGATAACTATGGTCGATTCGTTTTCCACAAACCTGCATGATTTCTGCATTATTTTAACAAATAATCGCTCTTGCAATTACACAGCGATTAAAAATAAATTACTCTTTTCCATTTGTTGTTAATTGCGTAACGTTTCAATTTGCCAATACTAAACAGGCAAATGAAAATAATGAACGTAATCCCCCGGCCGTTCGTTGGTGGCATATTTATTTTTAGGTTGGCGACCTTGGCGAGCCTTCGAAAGACGATGATGCTCACCGTCTAGCTAGCGTCGTCGCCACCGTTTTCCAAAACGTCTTCGTAACGGAAGAAATCGAAAGGAGGATTAAAATGTGAAGGTTAACAACGACCAATGGCAAATATCGTAAATTGTCGTACGGAAATAAAAATTCCCTCATGCTTACACGCAATTATCATGGATGTCTTCTGGAGACGACTTTTTTTTTTTTTAGTTATTAGTAGGTGTTCGCAGATTAAAGCCGCGACTTTTTTGTACAACGCGTAACAATATAATTAATTGCATTTTGTACTGTAATAAATAACATTTTCTTTTTACCATTTTTTTTCCGATTAAGACAAATTAAATGCCATAAGACATAAGTCATAAGTCATAATCTATTATAGAAAATGATTTGATAAAGAATTTTGATAGTTCAAAAGAATCCAAAAAATTTGTAAGTTTTTGGAAGAAATTGATTTCAAAACAAAAAAGGTATGATGAAGTTGTAGATACAAAAATTAGGTGATTAAATTGTATTGAAAAGTACTTCCTAATTAGTTATAAAATTTATTGTAGCGACCGGTTTCGACAAGAGTTCTTATCTTCATCAGGCGGCTATCGTCGAAAATATAATTGAGATAACGGAATCAACATCATTGGCGAGGAGAAGAACGAATACTGTACAGAAGAAGGAATATTGTATTCCTTCTTCTTCTCGCCAATGATGTTCATTTCATAATCTTATTTACATTTTCGATGTTGGCCGCCTGATGAAGATAAGAACTCTTATCGAAACCAGACGCTAGAATAAATTTTATAACTAATTAAGATGTACATTTCAATACCAACACTCTCAAAAAAATACGTATTATTAATTCTCCCGACAATGAGGTTACTGACACTCATTTTTATGGTAGTTACAAGTTTTATGTTGCATTTTGCAATTGAGCACTGTTATTCTGTGACACTGTTACGAGTTAGCCATTAAATCGAAGGTTAAGATCATGAATATTTACAAATTCTATAAAATGATTGTAAACTCAACGAAATTCTGGTTCTTTTAAAGCCATCGATCGTTACCTTAGCAACACTTTATTTTTATTTATGAGTAACTTTTAAAACCCTTTTTTTCTTTTCTCTTCAAAAGAGCAAGATAAGCCTGATCGTTTTTAAGAGGAAAAAAATTCTTGAAACATTGTGCTCGTCCCTTCATTCCTACAACTATATATTGTCGCCCTATGTACGAAGGTTTTATTAATTACCCATTAAGTTTTATTACTAGATTAATTAAACTTATAACACATAACATAAAATAAAGAATAAATATACAGATTGAAGACTTTCATTCTGGTTTCATGAAGAGCATGCCACTCACAATATATTAAAAAGAAAAAGTAATGCCCTTGCATTCTTAACGTACAAGTACCTAGTGGCACAATATGTTACAGCAAACACTGAAAATGTGCGAATAACAATCAGTGGATTTAATATTTTCAAAAGCAGCAACAATTTTCTTCAGTAAAAAGAAGCAAAAATACTTCACTATTTTTTTTTAATCCAGCGAATAATATCCATCGGTGGCTTAGATGCGATTGCATCAATGCATGTATTTGCACTTACGTCGAAGCAAAAGCACGTTACGCGTCATTTTCAACCAGTCGTATACACATACTCTTTGTTGGTCTTGATGAAACCACTATTGACTATAGTGAAAGTCTTCAATCTGTACAATCAACAGTAAAAAGAAATCGATCTATGGTTTTAGAATGGACAGCAGAATAAAAGATGTAGATAGCTTGAGCCTACTCTTAGCCTATTCATAGTGGTATTGGAAAAGTATTAAAAACGTATAAAGCAAAAGGGAAAGGACTAAAACGGTGATTAGTTATAGAAGCAGCTCCTGCTGCCCTTTTCTTCTTCCAGTGTTTACTCACGTAATTATCATCGCATAGGTCATGGTGTCTTTCCAAAAATCTGCAAAAAGGCCCGTGTCCTACCATTACCTAAAATTAAAAAAACCCTAAAACCCCAAATCATTACTGATATTCACCCTATTTTATATTCTCTAAGGCTACGGTATTGGAAAAGATCATGTATTGTACAGGATGTTTCTAAAATGGCTTAACCACAAATTCCCAAGCTCAAAATAAGATAATTTAACTCGGTTTATCTAGTGCGTAACACAACCAAAATAGCAACAAAAAAGGAAGATTGTATGAATTTCTGTACTGGCTGAAACCGCGTCAAGTTCTTCGAGTTTGTCGACATTTCGTCCAGTGTTGCAAGGAACTTTTTCAGGGCGCTGTAGTCACCTTGCTCTCGCTGCTGGATCGAGAATGAATATATGAGTACTTAAGAAAATGAAACGCAAGATAATTAAAATTTAATAAGAACGATAAATCGATTAAATAAAGAATGAAGACGTGAATAAAAAGTAAAATGGTAAATAGAGGCACTATACCGTCTGTAATAGTTATACATGTACTAATGAAAGCTGGAGGGTATAAAGCGTATAAGAAGAATAGGTAAACCAAATACGATAAAAGCAAATAAATAATAAATGAAAATATGTTACAAATATTAAATCAGAGAACGATACTGAGAGAAACGGAAAAGGGAAAGTTGAGTTTGTACTGGACATACCCACCAAAAGAAATACATGGGCCAAGAAAAAACGAGTAAAACTTTGTAACACGTCCACTAATTAGCCTTGTTTATTGACTGTTACGTACAAGTAAACAAACAATACAAATATACAAACAAACCCAACTTAAAATTTATGGCCAATTTAAATAACTGGGCCGACCGTATGGCCGGGGTGATTCCAAAGGGCTACCCAGACTTTACTACGCCAAGTGCATGCACTCCTAGCCGTCCTCTCCAGACGGTCGCTACCTGCTAAGTACCTAAAGATCTATCGCCGGCGCTACAGCTAAAGGGGTTAGTTTTCACTGGCCTACTTCTGTTTATAGTTGAACGGCCCTTCGGAGAACCCGCTATAAGGAATGATACCTTTAATTCTGGCTTACGTGATCGTTGCTAGCAGAAATATACGTTGTGATAACCCGTTCTCTTGGTGCGCGCAGTAAAACTCTTGAATAAACAAAGGAGCGGTTTACATTAATGAAACGCACGAAATTAGCTTTAATTAATTATTTATTTAAAAAAAAAGAAAAAAAATGGGAAAAACTCCTGAATCTGCCTCTGTGGGGTCAGATATCGTGAGCGTAAAGCCCTTGCGTTGGAAATCAATACAACTAAACAAAAGTTAAGATTTTCAGAAAGTACAGTATAACTCGCTTGACCGATTTCGTTTTCAAATATCGGCGCGATCGACTTTCTTTCGATTCACACCGTTGGTGGTTTGACGTCTACACAGATTTTTGTTGGAGAGCTCTGCTCCTTAATTAGATTAACAATTACTTGAATTTCAACTTAGCTCGAGTCTTGGTACTAGTGTTCGTCACTCTGATAGTACTCTAGGACTTGTTCTGTTAATAAACCAACGCACAATGTGTCACAGTGGGACTACAGTGTACTTAATTAATGAATTAATCAGATGTTTTGGGGAAGTATGTGATACAAAATGCCGACTTCAGCGATCAAATTGCAAGTAAATCAGTTGCAATCACCTGTTTTTCAGGGACTCCCGTGGGAGGTGTTGGGTACCTATCTCTAGCTAACCTGATTAATACGGTGGAGTGTAGTGAGCCGAACTACTGCTACTCTCCCACCAGAGCGTTAATTAAGGTCGAAATAGTAGGAGCTTCTCGACTACTTTCGCCTTGCCTTGAGGGAGGTACTCTGTGCCCACTTGCCTGGTTTTCAGGTCCCTCTGTCTGTCGCTCTTTCGACGTCTAACCTATCTAATTAATTTATAGCGCAAGAAATTAGTTTTGACTGTTTTTTGCACTCCACTATGGGTGGTTTTGGCATTGCAGTCTCTAGGCAATCGCTTCTAATTAACCGGCAAATCTCTCGGCAAAGACCCCAATTCGGTTCACACACATACAGGGTGAAAGAGAAACTTTACTAAGAGAATGGCTATGACTATGCAGTTCAAATTGTTCGGCCTCGTAGTTTCACGAAATTCGTAGTGACAATTAATTGGCCTTGATTTCTTTGTTTATTTTGTGCTGGCGCACTTGGTTCCAGCGGCAGATATAATTGCCTCACGCCAGTGATTGAAATTGGCGACTTCGCTGTACAAATCGAAAAACAACCGTTAGTGTTTCCAACTTGCCGGAGAAAATCCCCAAGGGTAGAATGATTTCTAAAAGTACACTGTATGGAATTCCCAGGTAGATGCGGGGAATAGTTAATTGCTGTTGGTTGATTAAATTACAGAAGTGGCCTAATAATTAAAGAAACAATGACCAATGAATTTTTCTAAGATGAATGTCACTAGTGAGTTCTAATATTCCCTGAAACGTAACTAAAAATAATTTGGTTAAAGTTACCTCAATGCAATGGGACTATGAACTTTACTGACTCTTTAGTCACTAATTAATACAAATCAAATTATCCCTACGCAATTATTACCACCAAAGGTGCGCTGAAGAATACAAATAAATGTCAATTACCTAAGCCGTATAATCCGTGCCACTTGCGCACACTGTTCACTTTGATTAAAACACTCGCGTCGCGTCGCGTACGTGTTTAGTTTAATTGCCTTTCTTAACACACTGTATTTTAACCGTACCGAAATAAATTATTTAACTATAAAAATGAATAAAGACTACAAGCGCTTAAGGAAAAAAACACAACTAAGCCAACTTAGAAATGAACTCAACCGTTCTCGCTAAAGCGTCAATGCTATCTGCCTGTTTTTCGCGTCCCGTACTTCCAAGAATACAATTAAAACGCACCCTCGGACTTTGCAGCGAAACTCTGAAATCACCTCGACCAATAGTAGTCGTAGCATTTAGTTCCCACGTACGCCTATTCCAGATGCCCAAAAATGTATCAAGAGACCCCCTATTAACTTATCAGGAATATTCGCTGTCGTCTGGCGCAAACGAAGCACCCATAAATTCAACTATTCACGTGCAAACGCTGTCATTTTTAAAGTATCTGTTGCCTGACTGAAAGGACCCAGAATTATGATGCTAGACTTGGAAAAGAACCAGACAAAACAAAACACTTTACCTTGAGCGTAATTCGATTTGCCTTTTCCGCTAATGTACATGTATACGTGATTTTAACGCGACAAACTGTATACAAAATCTAAGAAAACCCATCTAAACGACGAATAGATTTGTTTTATGACGTCTGTGCAAACATAATGCCTCTGCCTGGCACCTGCGATTACCGAATTTCTAAAGGCTCTTTGGGATGCCAAGCGAGCCCCTTGAGACAGAACAGACCGTCACGCTTAATTACCCCGAGTTGTATTCTTACAGCGTGCAATTTTCGAACACGTGTTCGTTATTTGAAATGAAACATGCAACAATCGATTTTGTTTTGAAAACAATTGCCGCGCCCCCTTCAACTTGAAGCATTGAAACGCGATATTTTAAGCTATTCTGGAGGGAGGAAAGCAGAAAGAAAGGATCTCAGAAGATTGCCGGATACAGGACGAAATGAAAATATTTATTTAATAAGACCTGAAATGAGAAAAGAAAAATTTAAATAAAATATTTATAACAAGTAAATATACAAATTTTTGTTTTGATGCTTTTTAACTTTTAAAAAAGCAGCTGCTTAACGTCAAGCGCAACAAATACCTTTCGGTTTCTTCGAGCAAATTAAACAGCAATTTTCACACTGTGTGCAAGAAATATCTAAAGATAAATATTGCGTATTATGAACTTAATAAAATCGAACTTTAATAAATAGAAACTCGTCTCAAAAATTAAATTTCCATGCACTTACATTTTCGTATAGGTGTGGGCGTCTTTGGTTTGCTTAATAATGTATTTCGCAATTTCTTGAATTCGTATGAGTAGTTTTTGACAATAATTAATTATTGTTTGCCATCTCTTCTCGGTCGATTGCACTCGATGGTTATTTACGATTTAAAGACCTTGACCGGCCTACATTTTATGCCGTACAGAATATTTTTATAATTGCTTATTATTAGTAAATGCGAGGAAGTACCTTGACATGGTTCGCCGGAGTTATTAAACTTCTAAATTTCACTCGCTAATTATCCGTAGGATATGTGTGGGAACGATCAAAATTCGTTTCTGGAAATATTTGATGAATCTAATGTCAAAAGTTATTGCAATCACAATTCACAATCAATCGCAAATCACTAACTAATTAGATTCTATTAAATCATACCAGTAAAGGTGGGTTTGTACAGCTAACTAAGAGTTCACAGTTAAGCATTAAAACTAACAACTAACAACTTAAGCAATGTTATTTAAGCTTAGTTGTTGGTGAAGTTGTATAAACCCTAATAGGGAAAAAATTAGGATGTGAAAGCAAAAATTTAATTAAATCCTTATTTTAGAATTTCATTTGGAAGTTATTGAAAAAAGACAAGAAAATTTCAGGATTGCTGGTAACTTTAATTTTCCCCAGAAATTAATCTAATTGAATGTGGAAACGATTTTGTTTTCCTTATGGTTCTTAACATGATTCTATAGTTAATGAATCATGATTACCGCTCCATCTTTCGTAGAAAAGCTTGATCGGCAAGCCACCTAAGGTTTTATTATGAATTTTGTTAGAAATAAGAATAATTCTTTCACACTTACTGCGCGACTATCTGTGTTGCCTATGTTTCTCTTTTGTGTTCAAATACGGCATTCTTTTTTGATTCGATTTTACTACTATGAATAAATAACTATAATACTAATATAAATGTATTAATGTAATGGATTTTAAATTAATTTCTCGTTCCGTATAAATCTTTCTACTCTATTTAATAATTTAATGAATAAATTGATTTTTTAATGTGAATTCAAATTTTCATTTGCCTTATACCTAAGAAAGCGATTATTCTAAAAGTCTAGCTTTCACATTGCAATGTTCAATGGTTTTTCAAAATACTCATTCATTATTACAACTTACATCCAGGCAAAATATAACAACTCACTTGCCTTTTACCAACAACTTTCCTTTTAAGAAATTGCAAGAGTTTGAATTGACGAAGGTCAAGATAACTGCTTCTATAACTTCGCATTGCGATTCCAAATGTCCTGCCTTATTATAGATTGCACATTTGTGATGGTGGTTGTAGTTTATTTGAGAATTTCTTGAATGTTTCCCTTTTTCTTCCTTATGGTTTTCTCAGGACTGCTGACATCTCTCAATCCAATACAGTTTTGAAGTGCTCGATCAATTCTTCAAATTTTGGTAGAATCTCTACTATCTGGCTCAAACAGTTCCATGCCTAACAATCAAGGAAAATTGATTGTCTTTTGCTCCACAAAAGAGTTACTTTGAGCTGCTTGTTATGTTGTGAGCATTTCGACAGAATTATTGCTGCGATTGACGTTGAGTTTCTGCATTTTCCTTTTGTGATTGAGCCAAAAACTGAAGTAGCTGTTGCATCGAAAACTTCATCTTGAAAAATTATCTTCATCATCTTTTTTATCACTTTTAATCCTCCTCGCAAATTCGTTGAATTGCATATTTCTTTGAAAATAGGGCAACACTCAAACAAGGACATTACAACCATTTCACTAACTTTTATTTTCATGTATGCTATTTGAATTAAATATGAATCAATTAACAACTCTCTAATCACCTTGTTATTTTTTCTCAGTCGTTTTGATTTCCTACGTAAATAAGTAAATCACAACAGAATATATTCAAGGAATTCTAGAAAGTTTATTCTGAATGTTTATAGTACTTGATACTTATTCAACAAATACAGAAAAATAAACACGAAGTAATGAATAAATGAAATTAAATAATTTGCAGCATATTCTGCGTACGTATATACAACATGCATACACAAAATACCATTAAAAATGTCTAACCACTTAAGGAACGAAGTAAAATTTGAAAAACAACTTGTTTACCTCATAGGTGGAGAATGAGGAACATTCTTAAGTAAACTTCTGCGTATTAAAATATATTTTATTTATTAACATTGCCTGTTTCGATAAAAACTGATATTTATAATCCATTTGGTTGGGCAAGGATAATATTTTCTTCAAGCAAAACGTTCCATCTCATACAGGAATGCACATGAAAACGTGATAGGCAATAATTGCTTTAAAGAACGTAGTACAACCATGATAAGCAACCAAAGAAATCATTGCCCTCTTATGTCATGACTCATGATAATTAAGGATTAGTTTACAGTGACCAAATTTCAAGTGCGATTGTTTTATAACCTTGAATATTATTGCATAACTTTCTATTTTAAAATTAGAACTTGCCTTAAAAATTAATTAATCTTGAACCTGAGATTGGAATGCTTCTAATCCTTTATAAAAACAGTTTACTTGCAATATCCTTTATATCATTTTGCCTGAAAAAAAAAAATACCCAAAAGCTAGGCAAAAAAGGTTCCGGTCAGTATTCGACGCATTCTTTTCTTGCCTCTTTGTACTGCATATAAACCTAAAGGTTATCAACATTCACTTCAAAATCTTCATAAAACTACAAATACCTCGTAAATTAAAAATCGTTGACATTTTAATGCACGACTGGCATTTTTTGAAAGCATCGTAATCGTCAGCTACAATAAGAAGAAATTCCAAACATATTATTAACAAAAAGGAAAACATTTATTGCTTATAAAAACTAGATTACACATTTTTTCGTACAACACATTCAAGTTCGACTATTTTAGAATTTGGGGGGCGTCTGGTATCTCGTCTGCTCTGGGGCGCGTGATCGAATGAATTCCAAAGATCTAAGAATAGCTTCTGGGATTGGTGGTGCGGTTGGAATGACGTTTCCTTGTGGTTGGAATCCATTCTCATCGGCCACGTACGTGATTTCTACGGGAACACCTTCAGGAGATGTGTAACTGTAGGAACCGGCAGCTTGAATTGCTTCTTGTTGCGGAGCGAACTGCGTAAGCTGACCTTGTTCTTGCGCAGCGATTCCATTCTCCGTCTCATAACTTAAAAAAAAACAATCCGTAAATGGCAACTCTTCTGGCTTAAGTCAGTACTTACGCCCATCGGTAGCTTCCCTCGGGATTTAATTCTTGTTCCTGACGCAGAATTCGAATGGCCGGACCATTAACGTTATTGTAGGATGGTGGTGGTGCCTGAATGTTCTTTAAGTGAGAAACATCTGCTCTGCTAAGAGCGAAAACGGAGACAAGAACAAGCTGAAAAGCAAATGAAATAGAGTTCAATACGAAAATTCAGTTTGACTTACCAATTTGAACATATTGTCTAACTTGGACTGTTAGTCGAGACAATGTGAGGATGACAGAGGATCGCGTGTTATTTATACTGTCTCAAAGCAGATTCCTTCCTGCTGGTAAAAAGTAAAGTTGCCCCCACATATACCACGTCCCGCCCAAAATGGTTATTTAAGACTTCAAAAAATTATAACTATGTCATACGAACCCATCCTTTCAAGACAAGGTCGCTCAGTGAGACCGATTCCGGACCATCCTCGCAAATGCAAATCATAGATTCATCCTGGCATTTAATTAAAAAAAAATCAGACGGTGTCGTTAAAGCAATGCCTCACGGCGATAAATTGTTTCGTTTTTTATTCGATTAAACAAATCGCTATGGGTACTTATCGACATGTCGAATTGAGTTAGCTTTTTTTTTATTTATACCAATTTGTTGTTTATGTATTAATATTAAAAATGTTCGTGATTCACGTAGAATTAGAATATCATTTAAATATTAAATGCTTATTTTATTCAATACAGAAACCTAATAATTCACAGCAGCATTGTAAATGACAAAGAAAATTTGGAAAGAGTGCCAGTTTTTAAAACGTATTTCCTGATTCTTTCTTTCAATTAAATATTGAACTAATATTCGGGCTTCAGAATTTACTAAAAGCACCGCTCTTCAACACTCACAGCTCGTTATGGTTTTCTTCTAGACGATCGTTTGAGACGTTTGCTTAAATATCTTTTCCTACACAAATTTCTACCGCTTTCTATGTTACACAATCAGGATGATTTGTGTCCATAAATTGGAATCACATCTAATTTAATTTTTATATTTTTTACGTAACACGATTTCTAAAATAATTTGAAAGAAAAGAAAATTTGTAGATCTCTATGTAATAAAGCCGACAATTTTTTAAAAATTTTATATCTGTAAAATAATAAGCTACAATAACTTTACATTCGGGTAAAGCTTGTGGTTGAAAAGTAAAATCTAAATGTCATTTCAGTAGGCGAATTAATAAATTCAAATCACTGAGTGCATTCAATTGACATTCATTATTCTGTTGAAAATTATAGGAATCGGAATAAACAACGTTCGAATCAATTCTTAAAAGCTAAGCAAAATAGTTTCATTTTTAAGCAGATACAATGTTTTGTACGTAAGTGGGGGGAGAGTATAGGCTAGGGTAATTACAGACAAAACAAATAACTTTTAATGTTTATAATGGAATTGAAATGAATTCGACATCTTATCGCCGTGAGGCCTTGCTCTGACGACACCGTCTGATTTTTTTAAAATTAAAGGCCAGGGTGAATCCTTGACATGCAATTGTAAGGATGGTCCGGAATCGATCTCACTGAGCGGTAACTTTACTTTTTACGAGCAGTAAAGAATCTGCTCTGAGACAGTATAAATAACACACAATCCTCTGTTATTCGCACAATATCGCGAGCAACACTCCAAGTTAGACAATATGTTCAAATTGGTAATATTATTACCTTTACCATTCAACTTCCTTTCTTACCAAAGTGTATTTCATTTGCAATTTCAGCTTCTTCTTGTCTGCGTTTTCGCTCTTAGCAGAGCAGACGTCTCCCTCTTGAAGAACATACAGGCAGCATCTCCATCGTACAATAACATCAAAGGTCCGACCATTAGAATTCTCCGTCAGCATCAAGAATTGAGTCCTGAGGGAAGCTACCTGTGGAAGTAAGTACTCACTCACGCCAAAAAGCTTGCCATTTACAAATTGCTTTTTTTGTAAGTTATGAGACAGAGAATGGAATCTCTGCGCAAGAACAAGGCCTGCTTAAGCAGCTTCCACAACAAGAGGCAGTTCAAGTTGCCTCCGGTTCCTACAGTTACACATCTCCTGAAGGTATCCCCGTAGAAATAACGTACGTGGCCGATGAGAATGGATTCCAACCACAAGGAAACGTCATTCCAACCGCACCGCCAATCCCAGATGCTATTCTTAGATCTTTGGAATACTCTCGAACACACACCCCAGACCAGATAAGATACCAAACGCCCAAATTCTAAAGCAGTTAAACTTGAACGAAAAAACGTGTAATTTATAAGTAATAAATTTTTGTTTGTTAATAATGTGTTTGAAATTACTTGTGTTATTGTTGCTGAGGACTGGTATGATATAAAAATATGCGTCATGCATTAAAACGTCAACAATTTTCAATTTACGGGGTATTTGTAGTTTTATATAGATTTTGAAGTGAATGTTGAGAACCCTTAGGTTTACCTTCTGTACAAAGAGGCATGAAAAGATTGTATTGAATAATGACTAGAACATTTTTTGCCTTGCTCTTGGATATTTTTCCTGGACAAAAACCGCTTTAAATTGATATAAAGAATATTATAAACAAACCATTTTTATAAAGGATTAGTAGCATTCTAATGTCAGGTTCAAAATTAATTAATTTTTAAAGCAAGTTCTAATTTTAAAATAAAAAGTATTATGCAGTAACATTCAAAGTTGTAAAACAAACAGTTGAGATGAACATTCTTCGAGATATTTTCAGAAAAACATAATTGGATAGCATATGAAACCAGACAATAAGGGAAAAATATCAAATAAAAGATGAATTTTCAAAGACGTCCAAGAAAACACTATGGAACGAAAGTATAAACAAAGCAAACATTGAAAGACTCAATTTAACTTGAAGACTTCCGCGGCCGTCGTCCATGTTTGAATTGGCTTCCAATTGGAACCGCGGCACGTTGACTTCTTCTACTGCTGACGTTTCGTTCTCCATTGCAAAAGAACTTCCTCAGGGCTGCTGCTACTGGTAGTGTTGCTGCTGCGTCTTGTTGGTCGTCGCGATTGCGATGGAGTTCTCGGGCTACTCTTCTGCTAATGAGGCCCCAACTAGGCCCGAAATAGCTATACAGAAGATGTTCGGAGGCCCCATTGCAATCCAGCAAACTTGCAGCCAAAATTTTAAGAAAAAATGAATTCGAGATTATACAGTGTTTTTCTTTTGGTTTTCCACTTTTGTCAATTGTATTTCACTATTTCTCAAAACTATTTCCTATCTCTATTAAACAGAGTGCTGTGTTTGTCAAACAATTTCCTTTTTTGGCAGAAGCGTTTCTTTATTTGTCAAATCAATTTCACATTATTATTAAATCATAATGAATGCTGAAAGAAGACAAAATACCAAAATCTCCAACGAGGTACGTACTCTTATTATCGGAGCAATAAATGTATTCGGCAGTCCAAATAGAACGGCAATTTAATGTATTGCCAAACACTGTAAGAAAAATTTACCTGTCGTACAAAATAAGCAACGAGGTGAATAAGAGAAGAGTTGGGCATCGCCCCAAGAAATTAACTCAAGAGGAGCAAGAAGAAATCCGCAGTTTGATTGATGAGGATTGCACCTTGACACTAAAACGAATAAAAACCAAATTGTTGGAGCAAAATCCACAACAACTAATATCTATTCACTCTTTATCCTCGTCTCAGTAGGCCGTGTTCTCGTTTCGTTAAGTTGCTGCCCTGAAGTTTAATAGATGCAAGAATCTGACAATTCCACACCACTAAGTTGCCAAATATTATACGAAGGAGCACCGACTATGGCACCGTGAAATATGCACTACAGTCGAACTGGCAACAACGTCTCCGTCAGTGGACTCAAATTATAACCATGAAATTAAAAATAAACATAACAGTCTCATGTGACGTCTATGTTTCATTGTGATACCAACAAAAATGCCACCCTAACTCGCCTACTGGGACGAGGAAAAAGAGTGAATAGATTATAGTAGTAAGCTTATCGACCATTGACAGAGCGATAAAGGAATTTCACTATTCTGAAAAACGCGTTTCCTTTGTGCCAGAAAGGCGTAACACTCCAGATACTATCCAAAGCAGATTCGACTTTGCTGTTCAATTTAACAGAAAGATGATTGACAGAGAAGAAATATTTTTTATAAATGAATTTGGAATTAAAGTGAATTCTAGAAGATCATATGGAAGATAACAAAAAAATACAAGAGCCAACAAAGTCAAGGCCCAATTAAGAGGCCGTAATTATTCTAATGCTGCTGCAATGTATATTAATTCATTATATTTATTCACCGTTCAAGATAGACCGTACAACGCAGACCACTTTGGAGAATTCTTGACAACTTTAATTGGCCACTTAGGCGAAGATCATATAAGAGGTGCATATTTTGTAATGGACTACGTCAGATTTCATAGAACGGACGAAATTCAATAACTGATAAGAGTTCATGGACATGTTCCAGTTTTTCTGCCCCCGTACTGTCCTTTTTTTAAATCGCATTGAAGAGTTGTTTAGCCAATGGAAAAATAACATAAAGAGAAGTCAGCCCACGAATGAAGAATAACCGTATGCAAAAATTCATGATGCTTCTGAAGCTATAATGCAAGAACATTGCCAAAATTATGTTCGACATATGGAGACATATTTGGGAGATAGCCTCAACAGAAATGAAATTTTGAACTAATTCAAATTTTTTTATACGTAAGTATTATGTTACATAGTACTATGTGTTTTTTTATGCCATAAAGGTTGGCCATGAAAATTAAAACTCATGTCGTAGCTTGGCGTCTAACACATGCCAAATCTGAAAATTTTAAGTAAATGAATGAAGCTAAGACATGAATTTTCTTTTCCACAGCCACCCCTTATGGCATTTTAAAAAAAACACATGTTATTAGTATAGTTAGTATTGTTGTTTTTCTGATAAATTGTGTCTTCAACTTAGTGAATTTCGTTTGACATATTAATGTCAACGTGACGTAAATATGAAATAGTTTTGAGAAATAGTGAAACACAATTGACAAAAGAGGAAAACCAAAAGAAAAACACTGTAATATAGAAAACTGAGCACCAATTTTAAATTGACAATAATGTAATTTAAAAATCTTGTCTTTCATTCTAGGATGGCTCAATTGAATCATCCTAAAATGAACCCTTTTTCGAAAACGAAGGTAGTCAGATTGGCGATTCTTGTTAAGCACGGTCCATACAGTTTTTCAAAAATGAAGATAATGAAATTGACGATTCTTGTTAACTTGTAGGAAATTTTGCACAGTAAAGCAAGAATAAGGTAACTGGAGCTCATCGCAAATCTTACCAAGACACAAAAAAGAAAACAACAACTACCTAGACTGTTTTATACAGCAAAACCAATCAAAGACGAACGTTATGGTGCAGATGAGTAAGAAAGCTCAGGGCCGGCGCCACCATTAATACAAACTAGGCAACCGCCACTTTTTCAAAATTGAAACTTATTAAAACTTACTTGCGATCGACAGTTGCAAAATAGACTCGTAAACTTAACAACAATTTCAGTTGAGTGTAACCAAGCTTTGACACTGGATTAAGGGCCGTAACTAGGGCGTGGCGAAAGTGTTACTTGCCACGGGTGCAAGCGAAGCAGGGGCGCCTAGTAAATTGGGTTGGGTTGAAATAAAAATAAAAACGTTTAAAAATTAAACAATATGATTTTTTTACCAATATTTTCATTTTCTGTAAAAAATTTCGCATTTAAGGCAAAATTTTGATATTGGTGTCAATAAATATGGATCAAGGAATGAGACTACATTTGTCTTTCAATGATTTATGACAATATCATGAGGAAAGATTCAAAAATTGAAAGTTTCAGTTTTATTTTTTGTAAAATATTGTCCGCAGACACTGTAGGTTATTGATTACACTTAATGTTTGAATACATCAGTTCTACAAGAAAAAGATTAGTACTTGCACTTATACTATTGCAATCTTTTGTTTTTGAGAAATTCGGCTTTTCTGTTAAATTTTAAATGATCAACTAGTTTTGCAAAGATTATCTACATTGTAGTCAATATATTAGCCGATGAATGTCAAAAATGAATTCAGCTTGTAACGTATGTAATATAAGTTTAGGTAAAAAATTTAATGCCTGATTGCACCGCATTTTTAATCATTGATTAAATTTAAGACGTGTTTAGAATGTGACAATCGAGAATACATGACAGTATAATGTCAATCACCATCTAATTGACACTTGAACTTCAACTTAAGTGTCAGTTAGAATGCGCCTGACATTATGCTGGATCTACAATTAATATCACATTCTAAACACGACTTAAATTTAATCTCTGCTTAAAAATGCGGTGCAATTGGCCATAAGGCCCGGTCTCTTCGTCTCCAGTTAACTTTATCTGAAGGATAATTCCCATAGTAACTATTGTGATCACAATTGTTACTATGGGAATTAATTGCCAAATAAAGTTAATTGGAGATGAAAAGACCGAGTCTTAAGGAAACAGCAGCAAATTTTTTATTGACCCATGAGTATTAGGGCTTGAACCTACATCATAAAGTAATACGTAACTAATTTTACATAACTGCCAGAGGACCATTATCTTGAATGGCGCACAGTTTTTCTGCGAATATGTCGCTGGACAAAAGTAACATCTATTTCCCGAACTTCTGAAATATTCTTCTCCGCAACTGGTGTTCGTTTTGGGCTTCTCAACCATTATCCTAAACTTTTCTAGCGAGATGTACCCAAAATTCTTCAATAGGTCTCGCCTGAGGAACATTTGGGGGATTGTTTTCTTTGGGTACAAAATTAATGTTACTTTCGTTTAAAAAATTCATGGTTATTCTGTCGTAATGACATGAAGCAAGATCCAGCCAAAATATTGTTTCATCATTTTGATGATGAGTATTAACAAAATAATTACGCCAGAATAACCAAGAATTTTTTAAACGAAAGTAACATTAATTTTGTACCCAAAGAAAACAATCCCCCAAATGTTCCTCAGGCGAGACCTACTGAAGAATTTTGAGCATATCTCGCTAGAAAAGTTTATGATAATGGTTGAGAAGCCCAAAGCGAACACCAGTTGCGGAGAAGAATATTTCAAAAGATTCGGGAAATACATGTTACTTTTGTCCAGCGAAAAATGAGACATATTCGCAGAAAACTGCACGCCATTGAAAATAATGATCCTCTTGCAGTTATGTATTACTTTAGGAAGTAGGAACAAGGCCTGATACTCATGGATCAATAAAAAATTTGCTACTGTTTGCTCTTAAGCTTTAAATTTTTTCCCAAAACTTATGTTACATACTGTTATGTTATTGGTTGTTGTTAAATTAGATTTTGTTTTTACTTCATAACGTACATATTTGTCTATAAACATGAAACTCTAAAGATTCAGGCCGTAAACCTTTTTCTTTTGTTAAAATCTATGAACGCTTTTGAGTTCTTTGCACGCTCGTAGATTGTTCTTATGCTCATTAATGAATTAAAATAACTCGGGTCAACTTAAAATTCTTTATTAACAATTTCTTTTTATGCAACAATAGTGACTGTTTGTTTGTTTTAGCTGAATTTAATATAAACTAAGTTCTGTAATGGTCATTTGTTTAAATGCGTAATCAGTTCAAAATGATTAAATTATTTTTTGATATCTGTTCTGTTCAATCTTAGGTTTTATATACACTTCACTTTGCATTGTTTAAATAAATCGCGAAGGCTTGACATAACAGTTCGTGTTACCTCGTACATTCAAACCGGGTATTTCAAGTAACTGGTTTGAGGGTTGAGATTTCTTTAATAAATAGGATTTTATAGTAAAGTAAATAATTTAATTTATTTGATTAAAGCTCTAAAATATGCCCCAAATTTAAACTCAGTCCTATTTATAGTCTGGTTAAAAAAAACTCTGTTTTCCGTCATATGGTGGTGAAATGGAAACAACAATTTTTTGTGAGAATGCGAATTAAATTTCTTTATAAAAAAACAACTCCGTAATTATTCAACTCTCGCATTCGTATTTAGTTTCAAATGAATCCCCATGTAATTCTGATTGCAGTTATGAAACAAAAGTAACCGTACATGTAATAAAATCGGTTATACTGGACTTGCTCTTGGTCTGAGAAGTCCGGCTTTGGAGATGCCTTCAAAGAACTGCAAATCCTCCACGATGTTGTAACATCCGAACTGCTTTTAGACTGATGTGTGTGTGTGTGTGTGTCAGTCTAATGATGGCAATTGCATCTTTTGATTGTTGCCCTTTGTTTTTCTTAACAAAAATTTGTGTTTCAGTGTTAGCAACATTTGAGTCAAAAACCTTGGGATCATAATTTTTCTTGATATACAAAATTTAACTGATGTTTGATGAGTGAAATAATTGCGCCCCGGCACAAGTATTTTCCGACTTATAATTCGTGTCGTGAAAGCAAATAGCAACAATGCCGCTGCCTCATAAGCTAACACGCACGAGATGGCAGTCGAAGCGGACAAAACGTGTCATCGCAAACATGTAAATGTTGGTTGCGAGTCGTCAGGATCGCAATGGGGCCCCCGAGCATATTCTGTATAGCTATTTCGGCCCTAATTGGGGCCTCATCAGCAGAACAGTAGCCCGAGAACTCCATTGCAACCCCGACGACCAACAAGATATACGCACGCTTAGCGCGTGAAAGCAAACTTGTGAAATGATGTTTGATGAGTCACGAACTAAATTACAATTAATACATCATAATAATAAATACAAAAATATTGTTACTACAATTTTAAAAACCTTAAAACTAAAATAACATAGCAATACGTTATAGCAACTTAGGCGTGGCTTAGCAAGCAAAAGAACGTTTGCGTTTTTATATTTTATTTCGTAATATAATCATTTCTGTCCTTGTTCCACCTTTTTTAAAGTTTTGTTGAAACTATTAGTATATACCGCAAAAGAAAAGATTACAAAAACATTAAAAAAATAGATTGATTGGAAAGGATTCTATAAATACTTTTGTATTTCTTACCGTGCCTTTTTAAAATATCAAATGTTATTTTTTATATTGCATATCTAATCTTTACCTTCAATAAGAGTCTCACTAAAATATCATCTATTTGTGGTCAAATAAAAAATGTAACCTCAACCTTTTTCATGTTCTGTTACTATTCGTCCCACTTACTTAGTAAATGAAAATAAAAAAACACAAATTTATTATTGTTATAAAATTGCAACTCCGGTTTGCTAAATTAAACAGCAAAAAGTCCCAACACAATAAAAATTCACGGAACTTTTACGATCCCTACTTTTGACTTTTATGTAACTATATTAGGACGTTGCCTTAGTTCGCTTCTTCGGCGTGGACTTGAAATATGCAGGAGATTAGCATAATTTTCCATCTAACACGCATTAATTAGAATTATGTCTCCTACTTTACATATTAATAAGGTGTATCCTTCGTATTACGCACGTATCCGAAATTCGTGAAGAATTTTATGGTAATTTTTCTGTTTGGATAGAGAAGAGATATCCTGTAGTAAACTCGGCAATCAAAAATAATAAACATCTTGTTCTAACACGAAATATAAAAGTAAAAATTTTGAAAATATTTTGTGCTTGGATTTCTTTTTATTAACTACAAAAATTATTCATGCATTCTATGCCCATCGTGTCATCATGAGGTGAGTTTTATATCGTGCGGGTGCGGGTGTGATTAACCTTTTCTTGTGTACCATCCTTCGACTGTCAAATATTTATTGATTACAAAAAGTTGTTTTAATGTGGAATGCCGCACCTGATTTACGAAAATTGAATATTCCAACATTTTCTCCTTTCAAATTTCTTATATAAAAACATCTCATTTTTATTAATTCATCTAAGTAAGTACATTTTTCTTCAAGCTCGTAAACGTTAATATTACGCTGCCGAGTCTGTTACATGGATCCACGATGTTATTTTAATTTATCTTAATCTTGTTACCGGTTTGAGAAACATTAGTTAAGGTACGACTAGCCCATGTCAATTTATAACAATATAAGAATTTGAATAACTGACAATAATTAAACTACACTGGATAATTAAGATGTTCAATCAAATAATTAATTATGCCATTAATTAACTGGCCGGTTATGCAAGTATTTGAATTTTTTGTTGGTTTTTCAATTCAGTTTTTGTAAAGAATTCTAAATATAACATCGCATCAAACATTAAAACTAAAATCAGAATGTTGTAACATCATTACCTTTTTTTTAGATTTTATTCGAACAATTCGGAATTTTATGTAAATTCTAACATTTAATCATCATTAATTTGATAAGTACAATTCGCAGATAAAGCTGCTCATTTTATGTTAAATAACTATAATTAGTAAGCGTAAGCTAATCTGAAAATATAGTAAGTTTGCGATTGCGTGATAGAACTAATAACTGTTCGTAGCAATCTTAATAACTATAATTATTAAACGTGAGAATATGATCTTAATATTCGTACAACATATTAATCATTTCCTGGGGAAAATGGTTTTTACTGTATCACGGTTTAAATATAAATTCAGTTTTTATCAATATATAAATCATAAATTAACCAATTCGTTAAACCTTTGATTTTGAAACAAAAAATTTGCGTAGCCACGTTATCGCATGAAGCACTTTTCTTTAATTTATTCAGGGCAAAATTTGGAGATGTGTCCTATTTTACTACAAATATAACACTTGACCTTATTTCTGTTTTCTACCTCTTTCTTCATATGTTCATATTTCTTTTCAAAAACATGTGGGAATAAACGACAATGTTTGGATAGGTAGTGGATTCAGGTGCAACCCACCATATGACACCTAATGAAGAATATTTTTCAATAATCGATAAAAGCACACACATCAAACGAATAACATTAGCAGATGGCGCAACTAGGTCTACGTTCGGAAAATGTACGATTAAAGCAAAAATAATTGCAACCCAAGTCGAAGTTCACGGAGTTTTATCGGTAAAACAATTAACTGAAAATGATAGAAAAGTCGTTTTTGCTAAAAAAGGTTGCTTCATATATGATGAAGACGAAAAGTTATTGATTCAAACGGAGCAAGAAAATCGGTTATATGTGTAACACTTTACACATACTCAAATACACTCCCGCTCCTGAGGTCCTGACAAGTCTTTGACTTAGGACTCCGTTGGGCAACCACCACAGATTTAAAAAAAAAGCAGAACCACTCTTACCAACAGACAGTATCATAAATTTTCAACAAACAATAAGGTTTCTCTTGATTTAATAGCATGGAAAATTCATGCATATTGATAAACGTCAGATCATAAAAATGGTAAATGCAAAATCTATTATTGGTTTAAACTGTGAAGTCAGTTCTCCAACCCAGTATGATCATTGTCTTATTGGAAAATCAACTAGACCACCCTTTCTTGCACATTCACATAAAAGTGCAAAGAATTTTACATCTAAACTGGACTTAATGCAAGCGGATCTCATAGGTTCAATTGATGTTTCAAGCTGGAGAAGATATAGTTCCTATCATACATTATGCTAGCAGGTATGTCTTTTACGATTTCTCAACTCAAAGAGAGACGTATTAAGAGAGTTCAAATGGAGAATAGAAGTCGAAAATCAAACTGATAAAAGATTGAAGAGAATTCGCATTGATAATGGATTAGAATTTTGCTCGAAAAATTGGAAAGTATTCTGCGAGCAAAACAGAATCGTACATGAAACTACTATGACTTACACACCACAACAAAACGGTGTGGCAGAACCCATGAATAGAACACTATTGGATTTGGAGTAAAATTAGTGACACTAGTTTATCTAAGGCCGCTTGGGCTGAATTAACGAATAGCGCAGCACACGTTAGACGTAGGGTTACCAATAGCCACAATAATATCAAAACTCCATATGAACTCTTGGTTGGCAAAAGCCAGTCGTAACATATTTGAAAATATTGGGTTCCGAAGCCTTCGTGCACGTGTCAAAACAGAAACGTTCTTCAAAGGTCACAATTAGAGCTGAAAAAGCTTTACTTGTCGGATAGGCTTTACGTGGTCGTGGCTACAGAGTGTGGATGCCAGGAACTCGAAAATAATTGAATCACGTGATTGTGTCTTCAAGGAAAATTTGAGAGATCAAACGGATGAAAGTTTAGATTCACGCGAAACAATTTTTTTTTATCACCAAGCTCGGAGCTTGTCAAAGAGGGGTGGCGGCTGCGACCGACTTAGATATTAATTTCTCCTTCGGCATGCGCCTTACAAACTGGCGAAACGCAGAAAACCCAGTTCGAAGGAGCCGAACCGGTATGAATCCGGAACACAATCCGACACATAAGTACTCTATCTCTCACATATGCACCAGGAAGGGATTCGAACCCACACCTAATAGTTGCCCGGCCGAACGTCAAGCCCGTTGCCAGCGGACTCAAGCAACTCGGCTAACAATTACCTAATCGAAATTAATTTTGATGAAACAAATTCCATTAGTGACAACTCAAAGGTTATTCCTGAAGATGACCTAAAGATTGACCAAAACATACACAACATTTGACGAACAATATTTCCGAATCTGTCATGGATGAAAACAATTTGTCAGATGATAGAGAGAAAACTTCCGACGAACCAAAGAAGAAGGGCAGACCAAAGAAAAAAGCGACAGATACAGTGAAAGCATTGGAAAGTAGTGATGCGACGAGTCGCTGTTTTTAAGAATCGAGTCGACTCGAATACTTTTATAAAAGAATCGAGTCCAGATCAAAAGACTCGAGTACTTGACTCGAATCGAGAGACTCGAGTACTTGACTCGAGTCGATAGACTCGAGTCCAGATCAAAAGATTCGAGTACCTGATTAAACTCGAATTGAACTCAGGAGTCGCCGTTTTAAAGAATCGAGCAAACTTGAGTATTTTTATAAAAGAAGCGAGTTGATACTCATTTTGCTAGATTTCCGATCGTCACTTGTTTGCTTTATTAATATAATCTGACGGTTCAGATAAATCTAAAACATTAAACATTTGTATGTAATATTATTTGATATGTCTAATATCGTAATATCTAATAAAGTGTGAAGGCAGCGTGCAAAACATAAACAAAAACTTATTTACTATGTAACTGCATGTAACTGACAGCGGGTCTATCCGACTCGTTGCAGCGCTATTTAATTCTAAAATAGGTCTCGAGTACTCGATTCGAACTCGAGTTTCATTGACTCGGGTTCACTGCAATAGTTACTCGAGTAGAACGAATACCTTTGAGACTCGAGTCTGATAGCGAGTCTGGTCCACTCGTCGCACTACTACTTCATTCTAAAGTCGATACTCGAGTACTTGAATCGAACTCGAGTCGACTCGAGTATCGCTGACTCGGGTTCACAGAATTAGATACACGAGTACAATGAATACTTCTGGGAATCGAGTCTGATAGCGAGTCTACTCGACTCGTCGCATCACTATTGGAAAAACAACATATAATGGTACTAAGAGAAAGAAAAGAGGCATCAAGACAATGCAGCACAATCGCATGCAATACGTAGTCATAACATCGACGAATCCTTGTCGTACAGTGAAGCTGTTAATTCTGCTGACCCAATACGTTAGTTAAACGCGATGAAAGAAGATATGCAATTGTTGAAGAAACTGGCGCATGAGAATTGATGGAATTACTTCGTAAAGTAACAACACCCATGAAATGCAAATGGGTATTCAAAAAGAAAACAAATGCTAAAATGCAACGTTTTAAAGCTGGTTTAGTTGCCAGAGGATTTAGTCAACAAAAGGATATGGATTATGACGAGGTTTATGCTCTTGTATAAAGTTTCGAAATTTTACTATTACTCGTTACAGTAAGAACAGAAAATGACGTAAAATCTGCGTATCTTCATAGCGAATTACAGGAAAATTTGCATATGGAACAACGTGAACACTTTATCGCGAGAGGTCATGAAAAGTTGGTTTGTAAATGGAAGAAGTCTATATATAGTCTGGAGCAAAGTGGAAAATATTGGAACGAACATCTCGAAATATCACTGAAGAGGTGTAGGTTTCTTCCAAATGAGATAGATCCTTGTGGAAGAAGGTAACTTTAACCGTTTCTGTAGACGATATACTCACTTTACTTAAAGACGATGCAATGAGATAAAAAGTTAAGAAACTTCTTGAAAATCGTTTTGAAATTAAATATATGGGTGTAGTATCACTCATGCTGGGAGTAAAGAGAAGATAGAAGCACTAAAAGAGAAGATAAAGGCATTGTATTATCTCAAGAAGATTATGTCGAACAACTACTAACTCAATATGGGCTTCATTGTATTTTGTGATAATTTACTGGCGCCTGCTTATATTGTTTTATGTTGTTTATATTGTTTATATTATTTGTTATGTGTATATTACACGCCGCTGGCAATCAATAAACGATTACTTACTTACTTACTTTCATGATGCTAAGGGAATCAAGACGTCAATGGAAGTGACGCCTAATTCTCTGAATCAAAGAGTTTATGAAATTCGTAGATTCAAAATGGACCAATCTACTAGTTATGCGAAATTATCACATAAACTTTTTATGATTTTTTCGAGGGGGAGAATTCAATCAACCGCGTTCGATTAACCGCGTATGCCTTTTATTACATCTAACGATAAGCATAGAACTGAAGATTAAAACAACCTTCAAAGTTAGGATTTTCGGCTTTTGGCGAGTAACTCGGTAATCAACAGAGATAAAAAATTAATGTACATATAAAAGTAATTCTTAGCTCTCTAGCACAAAGTTACCATTGCAATTTGGAAATCAAAACTTATACTCTGTCAACAGTGTAACTAAAAAATAATAATTGAAATTTTTAGGTGACTAGTCTACTTATTAGCTCCAATTGCAGTTTAGAAATCAAAGCCCTGAGGCTTATACAGTAAAAATAGTGAAGATTAACCACGAGAGGAATAGAGATAAGAAATAATTCGTTATCAAAGTAATTGCTTGGTAGAACTCTATCGTATGTATAAAATTAATTGTAATCTGAAAATCAAAACTTATCTCCCACTCTGCCGCCCTGGTGAATCATAAAAAAATTCAACCTTTCACTTTTAGGTGAAACAGAACCGTTTCTTAGGTTTTAGGATTTAAGTTTTGGTTTAAAGTTAAGCTGGAAATGTACAGCTGGGTCTTGAACCCAAAAATATATTGAAAGGGTTAAAATACGCCTCATACTTAGTGATTATCAGTTCAAGAACTCGATAACGAAAAGAGGCGAGATATTTATCATTTCCAAACAGTTCCATTTCATGGGTTAAATAATTTGTAAGCAGACTCGGATAAACTTTAATTTCTGAACTATAAGAAACGAATAACTATAAGAAAACATTGTTGAAGGGTGGCGGTCAGCTGTAATGAACTACCTACTTACCCATGAAGTTTAATTCTTTTTATAAGCTATCTAAGTGGCGATGGCGGGATTGGGGTAAAATTTTGATTTTTCAGATAAGGGTTAATTCTAGAAACTTTTAAACGTGCTTTGCTTTCCTTACGCTAGGACCGACTACTTACCCATAAAGTTTCACTTTTGTTTTAGTTATTCGGATTGGGAATCTTCCCTTTTCGAATATTTTTTGTTGAGTAAATTAATTTTCAAAAACAGAATGCAAAATGTTATTGAAAAGGAATTAAGAAATTTATTAATCTAACAACAGTTTCATTAATTTGAAAACTATAAGTCGCACCTACACTATAACATTGTATTTACGCCCATTTTCAGATTTCCTGGTAAATAAAGCATAATACAAAAATGTCGATTCGAAATGTATCACAAAAAGATTTATTTAAACTTAAGATGTGAACTTAAGTGTTATTAATTCTGTATATTTATGGTCATTTTAAATTAAAGCTTTTTTCCTTGAAGTAACACAAAACGCAAATGTAAAATTAAAAAGTATACAAAGCAGAAACATAAGATTAAATTTCAATTATTATTCTTTTGTGAAATCTGGATCACGTAAAAAATATCCATCATTCAAGGTTATAACGCAGAAGTGTACCGAATACTGACAAATTCATGTTCATATTGTAATGATTCATCAACACCAGCGTCACTGTCGCCTAGTCGACGCGCCTTAGGCGAAGCCCAGAGAATTCTGACGGCGGAATAAACTAGAATAGACAGTGGGCCGCCTCCAGAATGTTCGAGATAAACAACCCCGGCTTATAAAACACGCGGCCGGTAAACGGAGATTCATTCAATGTTAGATAGTTCGATTAGAATGCAACGTGAGACAGTTCGAAATTAAAAGTGGCCTGTTAAACTTTCGCTCGGCTGTTGAAATAAATTACGTATAAGTCTGTAAATAAATTATTGTTAAATGTTAGTGTTAAATTAGTTTGCTTGTAAATAAATTAGTTACTAACTATTTCGTGTTTTGTTTTAAAATAAAAATTAATGAACATTTAAAATCGTCACAATATCGTTTAGTATACCCAACTCTAAAATTGCTTTCTAATATCGCAAGTAAATATAAAATTTAGGTATATCAAAAAGGAACAAAAATACCTTTGACTAGACTGACTTAAGTTCCTACATTATTTTATTATTTATCTTATTTGTAAAGATTATAAAAATAAAAAAATTTGTAGAAAAGCGGACAAAAGTGAACATGAAGATTAACCTCAAGGCGAATTAAAACCACTATATTACTAAAAATATAAGGAACTATATGCAATTTTTTCTTATTATGTAGACCTGGTCTATCTGAGTTAAGAATACAACCTGATTTTTGATTGCAAGAGATAAAGCTGCTTCATGAAAGTTAAAAGGAGATACCTATATAAAAGTTCTTAAAAGTATCAAACAATCGATCGGTATGTAATAAAAAATGACGTTTATGTGCAAACATTTTATTTAAAAAGACGATATGGATGTAAAAATATGGGCAAACGTAACGTAGCATACAGAAAAAATGTAAATGTGAAAGCAATGAGACAAATAAATAAAATTGAAAAAGCGATGGCAAAGATGGTAAACGAAATACCTATAGGTAAGTGAAGAGAGGAGTCCAAGAAAAATTTGACAAAATTAACTGAAATCAACTGCAGAGAAGAGAGAAGTGATCGCTCAGATAGTATATCCCATAATAATCCAACTTTCATGCGCACAAGATTATTTAGGATTAAGTTAAAACAAACGTTTAGTTTAGGTACTCGAGTAAATTCGATAATGAAATCGAATAGATGATGCACATAAATAAGGAACTTCTTACTTAATTTATTAAGTAAACGTTTCTGTTAATTTAAACTGCAATCTTAATAAATAGTAATCAATTGTTTATTCTATTGTTTTTCACTTATGATAAAGCGAACGACCCAGTTCGTGAAACGTCAAGTAAATACTATAATATGATAATAATAGGTGTGTCTGACATTTTTGTGCTTTCATGCAACCTGAAATCTACGTTTGGTATGTCAGTATTAATGAGTATGAATGTTACAAACATATTATCACAAGATTTAGTGCATTAAAGCAAATTTTGTAAAAAAAAAGTGTACACTAGTGTACCCAGTGCAAGATATTAATATATTTATGATCCACATATTATAACTATGTAGAAGTCATACATGTATTGTAATATTTATAACAAAAGGAGTGTTGTGATCAAGAGACTCAGATATATACAGTCGTGATCGTGTAAATCGTGACCGACATCGACAATTTTGTGACTCTTACTGCCAGCATCAATAAGGGGGCGATTAGCTTGCAGGGATATCAATTCTGATGATCACAACTGTACATTTACTCGACCTAAAGTTGTTTTGGTAATAAAGTAAAATTTTCCAAAATCTGAGGTAGTTTAGGTAGTATTAACCGAGAGCATTGCACTGATTTTAAAGTTCCTTTTTGATAAGAATGAGACAACATCATATAGTATTCTATTTTTAAATTAGTTTTTATGACTGATTAGGATGCTTAGCTGAATCCCAAATCGTCCTATCATAAATCAGTTTATTACTATAAAACAAGCGAACCCTCCAAATCCGCTTCTAAAATATTTAAAAATTATACTGAAGAAAATTAAAGAAGAACAACTTTAATTTAAGCGTGCGAACAGTAATCTCAGCCTATATGATATCTAGTATTACAGCCCTGTCACGCCTTAAAATATTAAGTCTTTATTTACAATATTTAACTTTTCCTAATATGTACCTACATTAAAAATTATTACATTTATCAATTATGTGGGGCTGTCAGGGTGTTTATAACTCTTTGCCCAAGTTCTTATTTCTCCTCGTTATTCGCTTTACGAACTGGGGAAATGCAGAAAACCGAATTGCAAACAGTTTTAAAACTTCTTTTTTTACTGTTTTTTTATAATTTTTAATCTGTTACTTTACGCCAATTTATTTATTTTTTATATTTTTAGATTACACTCATTACATTTTAGCAATTCACTGACGAAAAATATGTTATCTCACTGTTTTTACAAAGGGCCCTACAAAATAACCATGCTCTGTAAATAAATTAAGAGAATATTTCATTATCAAGTTGTGTAAAATATAAATTTATCAACATGTAATAAATATGATTTTATTGATATTTTCCCACTTTTTAGTAAAATTTCCTTATACACTATTCAATATACAACAAAGGTGAAATGATATTTAATTTTTTCAGTTATTGCACAGGTTCGTAAGTATTCGGTGGTTCGATGTTCGCCGTTCTTTTCGTTCATCTTAAGATGTGCCAGGAAGTTTCACTTCAAGACCGTAGTGAGGATGTTCGACTTTGTGGTTTCCCTGAAGGTCCAAACTAAAAGAAAGAAAAAATTAGTTTTAGTCACACATAAACAATTAAGTACATGTGTAGTAACGAGTTTTCAATTAAAAAACTTGCAGTGTGACATGAAATGATAAAGACCGAAAAAGGCATGTCTTAGTTTATAACACGTTTGCGTTGTCAACTGACATTTTGGCGTTGTTAAAATTTAATTTCTGTCGTACTGTCCTGTGAAACGGTTTTCATGTTAAATCGGAAATCGTTTATGTTTAAATCCTATTTTCATAATGAACATCTTCACATCTTTTATAAATACAACATATGAAATATCTGAAGAGTCTTCTTTCTTCAGAAGAACATGCTTTAGTTCGACCAGCTAGGCCCTCAATTTATTTTCTACATGAGTTTGTTATTAATTTACCGACTTCTGTTAGTCCAATTTTTTTGTTTCATAAAACAAGAAATACTTAAAAAAATCTAATTTGAAATTCTTATCCCTAAGCATTTTGGTTTCAAATTTAACGTAACAATAGCTTTATTCCTACACAGTTCTAAATCAATTCTGAACTGTACTGCTCATGCGCTCTTGCTACAGGTCATGCGTTCTTACTAAAATTGCTGTGTATTTAGCAAGAGCGCATGAGCAGTATAGTTCCGAACTCATGTAGAACTGTGTAGGAACAAAGCTAATATTTACTTAAAAAATTTTATTCTATATTACGTAGAGAGTCTTTCGTACGGAAAAAAATATTCACATCGAGATAAATATATTCACATAGATATAGCAATAATAAAATATTTAAAAGGACATCTGTATGTGGCATGAATCAAAATATAAAAAAATATTAGTTAATCATGAATAAAACAAATTAATTTGAAATCTCTCATGGCCCCTATCCGTCTTTACTAGAGCCGACGTTTTGCTCTTCTTCATAGGAGAACTTCTTCAGGGCACTTCATGGGTTGCGTTCATAAAATATACATTCGAGTGCACCTTGGGCGTATAATCGCATCTCTCTTAATCATAATTATTTGCTTATTTTGCGTCTCGCTTATCTGTTTCAACAAGTCTTGTGTTTATATTATTACAATGACAACGGGCGCACTTTTACGCCGCACTTTTAAGTAGAGTGTAGAAAATGTGTTTGTTGCCATGGAAACCACGCCTGATTTAGTTTTTAATGATTCATAGATGAGAAACAAAATACATAAATTCATTTATACGAGAGAGACTGCAATGTTAGCCAAGAGTAACTCTAGAGTGTCTTTTGTGAACACAGCCATGAAGCAGCTATCACGAAATCAGCTGCGAGCACAGCAAGAAGAATAGTAGCGGATTGTTGCTACTATTCTAGTTGCTGCTGTCGCTACTGATCTACTCTAAAGGAATTCTTCTAAAACGAAGGACGAAACGTCAACAAAGGAAGAATTTAGTGACTCGTTCAACTTGAAGCTCTAACAACATTCAGGATAATCCAAATTTTATTTATTGCTTTTGTTTTGTTTTTGAAATAATAAAGATAATTAATTATTTCAAGTTCTGTCCTTGTTTTGAATACCTCATTTTCTGATCATTATTATCAAAGCGCGGATTTTTGTACATCGTTTCATAAAAAAGCAAGGAGTATCTATTCCATTCTCTGCAGAGGAAAGGATATCAATACCTAGACAAAATTGATTATTTCTATTATAGAACTTACTTACTGAACAAAATGGATGAATCCTTTGCAGAAGTAACCATTTCTTGCTATTTTTTTTATCATTTTCTGCTTTTTTGTTAGCTATCTTACAAGTTCTAACTAAGCTAACAGTTTTAACTATAAGAAAGAACGGAGTGAGATTCTTTTCAACCAAAATTTTCGATTACTTTTAGGGCCGTATCGCAATCCTTTTTAAAAAGCATTCTCCCTCATTTTTGCTTCATTTATTTAAGAGAAGACAAAACAATGCAACGATATTTAAGAAAGAAAATTATACCTTACCACGCGCTTGAGATATTATGATCACTGATAATTTGATCCACGTTATCAGAATTAAATTCTTGCCACTCTTTGGCAACTTTTTTTTTAAACTGTGCAAAGCATAGGCTTTCAAACAAAATGAATACTAACTCCCACTTGTACTTTCCGCCTCCTTCGTACTTTGGTGTGACAGGTTTTGGTATGACAGGTTTTGGCGTGACTATCACTGGAATCACTTTTGGTTTTTGAATAGTTGGTTGGGGTTGTATTGGTAAATAAGTCCTCAGGGGTACTCTGACTGGCAACTGAGTATCTGGCGCTGCATACTCGTATCCATGAACATACGGGTTGTCCTGATGCTTGTACGGGTTGTCTTGGTGCTCATACGGAATAGGTGGAATGACATCGTGGATGTACGGATTATCATCGTGAATGTACGGATTATCCTCGTGGATATATTTGCCTGCAATGCACTCGATTGATTTGATTTGTCTGAATGTTCTAGTTTTACTCACCGCTATCATCGTGGATGTATCTTCCAGTTTCGTCATGTGAATATTTTCCTCCGCTGTAGTCCTGTACGTAATTACTATATCTTCCGGTATTTATATACTGGCCTGTATTACCAGGATAATATCTGCCATCATTGTAGTTTACATACCCCGGAAGCAGCGCTGCGGAAGAGATTGCGGCGCATGCCAGTATAAAAATCTTTAAAAAAAAAAAACTTTGTTAACACTTTGATAAAATACGCTATGTGCATTAAATGAAAGAGGAACAGAATTATGTCAACAAACAAGTCAGATCTTGACAAAGCTTACGTACATTTTTATTATAGTGAACGGCGTGAAGCACTTGAATGTAGGCACACGAAAAATTCAAAGACTAAAGCGAACTTCAACTGGTAACAAAGAGATTGTTATAAGAAGCAGAACTTATGAGATTACACATAGGTGGAGGGAAGCCCCAATATATGCGAATGAGGACGAAACAAAGTGCTCAGACGTTAATGAAGAGTTAAGGGCAATGACAGATCAGGGTCGTAAACACATATTTGAAGAAAGATATACAGTTACACGTAGGGTGAAGAAAGATGCAAAATGTAAGGAGGGGCTTTTGAAAGGGAATGCTAAGTAGATTGTAAACGAACAAAGAAGTGTCAAGAAAATCAAAAGAACCCGTACACAAAGCGGTAAAGACCCTAAGATTTAAAGAAGAAACTTCAATACTCCAAATATGGGAGCACAAAGTGTTGAGATAACATGGGAAACGTTTGAAGGAAAAGAACGAACGAGGAATTAGAAAAGATTTATGATGAACCGAACATAACAATTGAACAGAATCAGATGGTTGAAAGATTTGCAGAAGGAAGACAACCAAAGTACATTGTAAATAGGAAACAAGAAGAGAGAAAGAAAGGAGGTGGCAGCAGACACAGGCGAAGGGGTTCCGGAAGCGACAAAATAGAGAATTAAAGCAAGACAGACGGGAATGGAAAACTGAAATAAGAAGAGAGAAATGAAAAGAGGAAGACTTAAAGAAGAGGAGGCTGGAGAGAAAGTCGAAAGGGATCTGGACGCGATAGGAGTGAAGAAACAAAAAATTAAGCCAAGACAGAAGGGATCAGAAGCTGGTAGTCAAACAAGCCTTGCCCTGCAAAGCCTACCGAGCTAATCATTAAACTGAAACAATAAGAGAGAAAAAGATAAGAGGCAGACTAAAGATAATGATAATTTTACCAGCGAAATACGTATCAGCTTCTTGTTATACTCGTAGCAAGCTTCTTATTTTTGATTTATGTTATTAGTAGTTGAAATTATTTATCAGAGGAACATTAGTTCTTAGTATCTTTCACATTCAGATTCCTGTACCATGTCCATGATCCCATTCTCTTTAAATGCCGAAAAATATTACTGTTTTAAAAAATTAGATACTCCACAACTTTACGTTACTCTGATTTCTGGGATGTAATTCATTTTCTGCTTGCATTGTTATTGTTAATTGTATCCCTTTTTTGATAACAACAAGAGTTAAAAAAATGAGGAAAACATATTTGAATTTATGCATAAAAAATTTAATATTCGAGTCACATATGCTGACGATAATAATATTTTTGGAAAAGACAGATACAAATGTTTACGATGTAAAATATAATTATAAAGAGCTGATGATTTATTACACCAAATAGCTACATATCTTAATTCAGAAGCAATAATTTAGAAATGAAAATGTATGCACGTAAGTGTAAACAGGAAATCACCTTAACACAAAACAATAATGAGAAAACATCTTGAACGTAGGAGCACGTGTATAAATAAATAAATAAATAGTAATTTATTCATTTCATATCATAAATCACGACAATCGGAAAAAATTCGTTTTAATGACCTGTTACGGTGATTCCTCTCGTAAAACCGGTGTAGGTCGTAGTTCGATGGATTATTGTGTAACAAAGAGAAAGAATGTGCACAACTTTCCTTAAAAAATATTTTAAGTTACATAAAGATGTTTTGATTTTGAAATACCTCTTCTGCTTTGTATAAAAAAATATATTTAATATTCTAATAGAATGCAGAATTGACATATCGGTATACTCATGCTCATCGAGAGCACCTCCCAGACTATCATGAACAATGTCAAAGATCACACACACCTTTTGATCAAGGACACAATCTGAAAAGAATTAGCATAAATAATATCGTAATTACTAAATGTCAAACTCAAATACTAGATATTAATAAAATCGCTCAATCATAAATCGGCTTTCGAAAGTTTCAATTAAAACGAGATGCTATCCAAACATTACGTCAATCAAAAATCATAACAACGAGTACCTACATAGCGGCAATTAACATTCTCGTTCTCTTTCAAGTCGGAGGTGTCTATTGCAGCAAATGTTAACAACAAACGTAGTAACACCTTATGTATATTAAAAATTGATCTTGCAATCGAGTCCTGTTGCCCGATATGTCGTAGGAGGTCAGTGAATCACGTCAAATTAAAAATCATCCTTTCCATTCGAGATTCTTGCCAAGCCAACGCTTGCAATAAATTTACTAATAAGCAACTATGATACTATTAGTTAGGTATTTCTGCTCGGCAAACATATTTCGACGCATAAATTGTGGGGACCTTTGAAGCTTAATTTCTTTTGATTACACAGGACTTAACTTACACAGGATCATATTTAAAATCGCGGCGGTCGTTAAAGTCAAAAAGGAATTTTAATAACGAATTTAATAATAATAATATAATAGAAATATTTAAAAACGTTTTAGTGGAAAAAATAAAAGTTTGTTTTAGTTGAGGAATTCGCATTAAGATTTTATATCTTGGAATGGGTTCTAAAATTATAAAATTGCGTAATGCAGTTTTATAAAAATCAACAAAATTGAAGAACTAAGTCATATGTTTAAAAATATATTTTTAATTAAATTCAGTTTTTTAATACAAGAATTATTATTAAATTACATACATAGATGCCGTTTACAAGTACTAAAATAAATGTTCTGTCTTTATGGTTAACCGATTACGAATTGCTTTTGAGATTTCGAAAATACAATCAAATCACTATCTCTTGATTTGTAGAGCTTTTGTTTAATTAAATAATATTTTTATCTCCCTTCAATTAATTAATTAAAATATAATTCCTTCGATTTCCAAGTTGTGACGTCTCGAGGACTTCTATCGACATTTCAGGAAAATTCGTCTCGGTTAAGAAAAAAAAGTAACAGTGTAAATAAGTAGCTAAATAAATTAAAAAACAACTTTACATTTTTGCAGGTTAAGTAGAAGTGTAAGTGGAAGAATTTGGCCACATAAATGTAAGTGACACTTAGCGAATTAAGTTCTACTTAAATTAGTGGTGCAACAGAAAAAGTGTCGCTTAACCACTTAAATGGAACTTAAAGTTTTAAGTCAAAGTTGGCATGAAACTTCAACTTAAGTATCAATTAGAATGTGACTAACATTTTGTTAAACCTACCAGTAATGTCATAGTCTAAACATCACTTAAATTTAAGTTCTGTTTAAAATATTGGTGCAACCGGTCACTAGACATATTGCCATGCAACATTACAGATAAATGTAAATGTGCATGGCTGTTGAGTTGTCAAAAATACAATACTTGTCAAAATTACGACTAAAATAAAAAAGAACTAAAGAAACAAGTCACGCCAAGTATTCGAGTTTCGAGTTAAAGCTTTTTTTTTTCATTACTCGTTTTACAAATCAGTAAACAATCCTAAACATGACACTTCAGGACTTATTTGCTTTGTATCAAATCCACACCCATAATTGCTCAAATTCATTACCAAGTAAACCCAACCAACTACTGCTATTAAAATTGAATGAAATTGATCTTTGAACACGCTGTATTAACTTTCCTATTCGTTACCTGTTATCTTAATGGGTGGTATGCATAAAACGAAGTAGATGCTAATACTTCTCAAATGAGTATATTCTTCGAAGTATCTTCTATTACATAAAGTACCTACTGCAGCTCTGAAGCATATACTACGAAAGCAAAGTTTATACTACAGCATGTAGTAAATACTACGCTGCAGTAGTATTTACTATTGAAATGAATCTGAGGCTTTGAAGTAGATACTACAGTAGGTGCTTCTATGCGAAGTAAAAACTTCTACATAATAGTATCTACTAGATCGCATAGTAAATACTACGTTACTATAGTAGGTACTTCACTTTCGAAGTAGGTACTTGAAGTATTAGTATGTACTACGTTTTATGCATACCACCCATTATCTTATTGTAAATTCACCCGATTTTATTGGTTGCTTTAAAACTGTCGTTTACATAATTAATTAAGTTTTTCTGTTATTTTTTTTTAATCGATCATAAATTAAATTGTAAAATGTTAATTCTAAGGACGTGTAAAAAAAATTAGAATCATTATCGAACTGTCATAGAATATAATAGGATGGAACCGGGGAAAATGGATAGTTTACTGTAGGCTAATAAGGTATGTAGTATTATTGGCAAAAAATGGAAGTTTTAACAAAAATATGGATAGAAAAATAAAATTGAAAATCAATACAGACAAATGTAAATATGTGGCCCCCCAATGGATCAGAGAAAGTTAACAAAACAAAGTTAAAGGAAAAGAACATATGAAGCATAGTAGCCGAAGATGGAAAGTAGACCTAGACATAGCCAATTGAACATGAAGAGTCAATAATATCTTCTACGCATTAAACAAAACCGTAAGAAATGCAAAAATAGAAATACGCAACACATTGGCCCTGCCAAAATTATTGTTGCTGATATGAAATTTTTCAAAAAGATTGCAAGGAAAACAAAATAGGACAGAGAAAGAAACGAAGATGAAATTACCAAAAAAAAAATTGACAGAAAGTAACTAAATTGGTTTGGATCATATGAATAACGAGTAAAAATGCAGTGGTTAAAAAAGTAACTGGAGCAAGGAATGTCAATAAAAAACGGAAAGGTAGATCAAGAAAAAATTGGATGGAAAATAGAGGAAGTAAAAGAGGCCAAACGGTAAATGATATGGCAAAAGACCGGAAATACATCCATCATTCTTAAAGGACATAAGAATTCGGAGAAGAAGAAGAAATGCAAAGCGCGACATTATTATTTTAAAATTTAAATAAATGGTCTTCAGTCTTTCATTTAGAATTAAATGGTTTATTATTGTCAAAGTGAAGGTTACAACAATTAAAAAGGAAGAACATGGTCCAGCAAAATACAGATGAATGACACTTTAGGGAATTACCAGGAAGGCCAATTCAAAAAAAAGGAAACGGGAAAAGAAGAAAACTAGAAGAACAAGAGAAAGCTCAGAATGATGCAGTTGCTACTATGTATTAACAAAACATGAGAACCATAAAAGATTTAGGTTTACAAACATATATGTAATTAAATAATACATGTTTCTAATAAAATAAAAAACAACGGGTGGTATGCATTATGCATGAAACGTAGTACATGCTAATACTTCAAGCACCTACTTCGAAAGTGAAGTACCTACTATAGTAACGTATTTACAGTTGGTTCTTGTCCGATGAAATTTGTATCACAAAATCTTCTAAGCGGACACTAAATCGCGCAAATATACACTTTACGTTTCGCAGTCGAACGACTGCGAAACGTAAAGTGTATATTTGCGCGATTTAGTGTCCGCTTAGAAGATTTTGTGATATAGTAACGTAGTATTTACTATGCGATCTAGTAGATACAGATTCATTTTAATAGTAAATATTACTGCAGCGTAGTATTCACTACGTGCTGTGGTATAAACTTTGCTTTCGTAGTATATGCTTCAGAGCTGCAGTAGGTACTTTATGCAATACAAGGTACTTCGAAGAATATATTAATTTGAGAAGTACATATTAGCATCTACTTCGTTTTATGCATACCACCCAATAAATTTGACATTAAATACTAAATAATTTTTCATAGAATTTTTCAAAACAATTTTCCTCAATTTATTACAAATTTAAAATTATCTTTTTGATCTTAAGCAATAATTAATGGATAACTTCAAACTTATTCGAATATTCAAATTAATTATTCTGTAAGTTTTAAAACAGAATAGAATGTCATAGCAAAAAATCCAATGTTTTCGTCCATGTTAAAAATACCTGGTTGACTATAGGAGGTCTAATTCCATCCCGATTCACCTTGAAATCCTTAATTAAATCGAAAGTTTCACTTTCAGACGTTATTTATTGATCCAGAAAAATATCAAAAAAGTTTAAATGGCTATGATAATTACTTGCTTCGTGAAAACTGTGCGTCTTATCTAATTTATAGCACGTTTGACACCGAGTAATTAAAAGTCATCATTATCACACTCACACAGGAAAGAAAGAAAGAAGGTCGAACAGAGGAACACTCCTGCGTTCTTGCCTACAAGCCACACAATTGTATGCCTTATTAATTTCGATTTGTACAACAAAAATGCTCGGGCAAGCCTACGTATTTATAGGAATGATATTTTGGCCTTCCGCGAGCAAAACGTCTCATCATTCATGTACCGTTAAGTGGCAATGCCGTGCTTGCACCGAGAGAAATTTTTAACTTGTCCGTCATGAAATGATAATCGTGGTGTTTGGAAAAATCAAATGTTATTAACGCGCTCCAAAGAATGCATCTTAATGCGTCACGGTGAACCATTAATATACAAAGGAAAACAATTATCTTCAGAATCAACAATAGCATAACTGCTATGATCTATTCGATTTTTTTCAGAATTTTATCCACACTCAACCTAAGATAAAGTGCAACCTTGTAGATTCTTTCTTAAGAGTTTCTTCGTTGGACGTAGACATTAATAAAATATTACGTACCATGACCGTTGACCGTTTTAGTATTCACATGCATTTGAATGACTTTCAAATGTTAAATTTACAATTCTATCCAATTAACGTGAGGCTGTTAGGCAGAAAGAATTGAGAGCGAAAATTTAGACCAAATGGTAATTTATGTAAAACTGTAAACGTGAAGCTAAATCGTAGAAATTTTAATTATAACGATCGCTCTGGCATTTAAGAGATGATACAAGTTACTAAAAATATTTCGACAGACCATAATTTCACAACCAATGCCATATAAATGTAAACATTCTGCATTCGTGTTGAACAACTTAATAAATAACTTATTCAAGAAGCTGACCAGAACGTCCTAGCAAGGTTGTATCTACAGCTAAAAGTATGCATCTTGATGACCACTATGACGCATGTATCTCTATCCACCATGTTTTTTTTTCAAAATATTTTATAACCAAAATGAACTATATTAAGAAACAGGATGTTCCGAAAATCCTAGTTGAGATTTACGTGCATATAAAAATACTTGTTTGCCGTTCTACGGAATGTGTCGTATATTTTTGCCATAAATTTAAATTAATTAATTAGTTAATGACCGAGAAACGGTGGCGCGTTTCAAGTTTCATCGTCGTAATTAAGTGCGTCCATAAAATTTAATCCTGGCGTCAGAAATTCTAAGTGTGGCACACACTCAAGGAAGTGATTGTCGAGATGTCTGTATAAAACTAAGCGTAAATAAGTTTCTAAATTGAAATGTGTGCTTTAACATAAATAAAAACTTCACAAACCTTAATTATAACAAACGTTGAAGTACTGTCAAATTGTCATATATTCGTCAAATCGTCATTAATTTTTGTTTGCTTATAACGAAGGCTTACAGCGAACGTTCTATTTGAACGTTTTTACCAAGTCGTTTCGGTTATAGCGAACTCTAGTTAAATAGCTTGACCTATCGCAATTACGGAGCGAATAGCTTCGTCAGTCATCACAGACAACGGTAGTTTCATGGGAAAATTTACAGCGCATCTAAAATGCTACCTTTACCAGTTTTACGTAAACCATGAGACAGTCACAACGAAAAAGCTATTATAATTAAAGAAAAAATTAAAATAATAACGGAAAGAGAAAATGGGCGAAGCAATGCAGATATCTGTAAAGCATTTAACCTTCCACTATTTGGAAGAAAAGAGAAGATATAAGAAAGAATCTAATTTAAATGTTTTTAAAGTGAAGAGGTACATAAAACCGATAAAAGTGCAAATCCGATGGAGCTCCATTTGTGTTTTCCAAAGGATGGATGGACAGATATCCACAGCATTAATACGAAATGCGAAATCTTGGATCGAAACAGTGTGGCATGATACCTTCAATGCAGATGAAACTGGTTTATTTTATAAAATTATGCCAAACACCAAGTTGAGGTTTAAAGGAGAAAGGTGTGTCTGAAGTAAACGTAGCAAAGAGCGTTTGACAGTCTTGTGCCATATGTGCCAATATGATAAGAACAGAGACAAGAAGGCTTTTGGTTGTGGGAAAATAAGAAAATGCTAGCTGTTTTAAGAACTGCACTTCGGTATCTGCGAACTACAAAAGTAAACGAAAGCTTGGATGACGTCGTAACTGTTCGAAAAGTATTTTAAAAAATGGGATAGAGAATTAGAGAAGAAAAACAGAAAAATGGTTCTTTTCGTAGACAACTGTAATGACCATCCCCTGGTACAAAATCTAAATTGTACGGCAATTAAGGTAAGCAATCTTTAGACAAAGGCATTATTTACTCGCTCGAGACGCATTATCCAAAGATTTTCATAATTCGCCTGGTTTATTGCATGGATAATAAACTGGAATTCAAATCACAGTTTCAGTTGCCACAATTATGTTGAATTCGGCTTGGAAAAGAGGAACCGCTAGCACAAGTAAAATTTGATTCCAAAAAGCGAACATGGACAGACTTTAATGAAGATGATAATCTACCATTAGCCCAGTGGTATCGCAAGGAGAAAGAGGAAGAGGACAACCTTCGTGGTTTATTAGAAAAGGATTTCCTCAGGGCTGCTGCTATTGTTCCTTTTGTTGCTACCGCTACTGTCTGTTATTTTTTAGCTATTGCTTCGCAGAAATAATTTCAGTAATAAGAAGAATACTAAAAGTCAGCTAAAGGAGAATGACGCAGTTCCACCGGATGCCATAGAGAAGATTTGTGGTATTTTATGGGTTTGCACGTGTACTTTATACACTAAAACTAATTCGTAAGGAACTCGATTTATACAAGAGTAACCAAATACTAAATATTCAGTAAACACATGTTTATCATTTTAATTTTAACCAAAAACTTTTTTTTTTAACTTTCAATTGAAAAAAGAATTCAATTTTCCAGTTTTCTACAACACACTTCAAATTTAATTTTAAAACTTTATACCGGGTGCCCTTCTGACAATGAGACATAGGGATTTAACATGGGAAAACAGAAATTGCTTTATATTGGAAAGATTATGGCATTTTAATCGTTGTGATACTAAATATATGCTATTTTAATTGTTAATTATTTAGAAATTAAGAAAAAAAGAAATTGTTTTTCTCCGTTCAAGCTTAATAGCTATTTAACGGAAATGATGAACGGTTCTCGTGGTCCACATTATTTGCTTGTGTTTCACAACTGTAGGGTCAAAGATCAAAACCGAGTGAGGATACTATTCTTTTTTTTTAATATTTCTTTAGATTTGAAATGATTTTCTTAAATATTACTCCTAATTTATATTATTTCAGCCTTTTCACTGTAGTAATTTCACCCTGTAAATAATGAAATTAATAAATATTATTGCTCAATAAGTTCGTCCAACCAAAGTTAGAGGAATGGACTTTAATCAAATAAAAAAAAATTAGAATAGAATTATAGAATGCGATTAATTAGGTGTAACAAGTAACAAAATACAAATAATAAAACAACCTATAATAGTGAGTTTCTCTAGGAATAATAAAAACAAATAATTATGAATCAACCAAAAATTTCTAAGTATGATCTAAGAGTAATATCATCTGTAAGCGAATCGCAAAGAAAAGAAATAAAGCAGCAAAAATTAAAAATAATAGTTCTCAAGAAACTATTTTTAAATCAGCACCTACGTTACCACGCAGATAAATTACTATAACCAATTTAACATTGCAAATGAACTCTGCAAGTTAATCTTGGACAAAAAAAAATACCATTTCAATATTGGTTTATGGGTACTCTGTGAAAAGCTCTTGAATAGAAAGGATGCACACCGTAATTATCAAATTGTAAAGAGGTTGTTTAGAATTGCAAAGAAGACGATTATTATTACTATATAAAACATGCAACAGAGTAGTTAACTAATTAACTGGTTAAATATTTTCGCCTTATTTGTCGCGGTTTACTTATAATTTGATAAAATCAATATTTTGTAATATACAGGCTGTTTCAGAGTAAGTCGGCACGTCACCATTGCTAACTTTCTAATTTTTGGAGCTGCAGAGTCGATTAAATTAGCAAATTTATTTGTCTTTTTCCGCTGATTACAAAAATATGAAAACAAGAAAGTAATTCAGTGTGAAGTTTTCGAGATATTTTCTATTACAAGTACTTTACTATCTTTACAGTTGGTTCTTGTCCGATGAAATTTGTATCACAAAATCTTTTAAGCGGACACTAAATCGCGCACTATACACTTAACGTTTCGCAGTCGTTCGACAGCTTCGAATTCTAATAAATATCTTATTAGATATGCTTTAAAATAATTTGAATAAACGTATTTTGCACTTTTCCCTCGATATTCTTCAAGAACATTCATGAATCATGAGTTGGTAGATGGATGAGTTCCAAACACGAAAATTATATTTTAATTATAGAGGACGCATAAAAAATTAATTAAATATAAAACCTGAAAAATAACGAATAATCTCATTTACAAAACGCAGGAGCAGAACAATTCAATTGAATTAATAACATTAATACATATAATAATAGTTGAATAGATAACGAAGTAGACAAAGTGAACTTTTAGAAAATGACAATCAATCTCTTGATTATTACGTATCCTAAGATAGGTAAATTCCTCGTAAATAAAAGATAGTATATTATACGAGAGGGAGAAAGGCATCATTTCTCTTGAGGTGTAATTTGTAGCCCTAAAACACCTCATTCTCTCCTGAAGTGTACGTACTGTTTTATTCACGACTGGGAATAGAGGGATTACAAGAATCCAAATCCGAGTGTCACTTTTGTCAATTCAATTAATTTTAGGAAATTCCTAGTTTACTGACACCACGACAGTACATGAAAAACAAAATAAATAAAGATATGTATTTGATAGCACAAGCTTACGTTCAAAACGAATTTAAATTATTATTTGAAAGAAAAATTAGTGAAAAATGGAAAACATGAAAGAAAAGTCTATGCTAAGCGTAAGTGTCAGTATAATTTAAACATCCTAGGTATTATGTCATCACTTTTATTCCCTAGGGAATAAATATAATATTTCTGTCATGATTCTCGTCTCACAGAAACGGCTGCCTACTCTCGGTCGTGAATAAAAAATATTTGTGATGCGATTCTTCTACTTCCGGAATTAACCTACCCTACATACAGAGCTTCATATAAATCAACCCAATTCCATACTGCAAATATGTATATTTAAATAATGCAGGACATTTTTCTAGTATACCAATTGTCTGTGGAAAATTTGTAAAAAAAAATTGCGACCGGTTAGAAACAGCTTAATTTTTTTATGTGCAAATTTTTGCAAATTGTTCACTTATTTTTTTATTAAGCGTACGTAATTTAGAAGTAATACCCCGAGATCAGCCCGTACATTTCCAAAACAAATTGATACAGGACGACTGAGGATACTCGAAGTATCCACTGCAATCAAAACCGATTTGTAACAAAATTTTTAAAACTTTCAATATGCTTTGACAGCACGCTTGGCCGCCTTGTACAGGATGACTTATTAAGTAGCGAACTAGCTGCAATTTGTGAATTCTAATGCAATTTAAGGTCAAAAAGAAATCGAAAGATGTCGCGATTTAAACTTTTCTTAATTTTTTTATTGTAAAAGTAATTCAAAAAATCTAGCCTTTCATAAGGCTGAAGTCATTTTTCCAGTAAATATTCAGTATACAAGGTGATTCAAAAATGGAGCCTAAACTCCAGTAAGTTATTCAAGACACTTACGAGCGTATCAATATAAAATTCATTAAATTATTTACTAGATCAAAATTAATCTTACAAAAATTGCTCATGACTACAAAAAATTGATCTCGCAAAGTTGTATTTAGAATTTTTTCAACGATCTTCTGCTACTCTCTTAAGTATGTAGAATAACGTACTCGAGGGTTTAGTTGCCATTTTTGAATCACATTGTATAGCCTGTCTTTCTTTCTTTCTTTCTTTCTTACATTGCATTGATGAATTAGTTTTAGTTTCAATTCAATTAGAAATACAAAAAAAAAAACTGTTTACTGCAGAATTCTTATTAGATTCTTTTAAATCGAGTTCATTGATTAGTTGAAACAAAAATCCCTGCGAATCTTATATATGCATTAAAAAAGAACGGAAGATTATTATTTCGCTGACAAATAAATTACGCTCAGTACCAAATATTCTATGTTGGAAACTGGGAATGGAAATTTGAAAATAATTTTGCTAAACTTAAGCAAGCTGAGAGTACGAATTAATTATACATCATTCAAAGATTTCGATTACATGTGAACTTAAAATACGACACATACGACATATGAATTATATTTGTATAACATGACATATAGCATCTTTGTATTTTAAAGCTTAACCAATTCGATTATTTAAAATGCGCTAAAAAAGCAAAGGTATGATTTTGTTCGTCCCACCTAATGGTAATTTCGGTTTAAACATTTCAAAATTCATACATTTTGAGACTAAATTGACATGTTAACTAGTATAAAAAAAAATTGAAGCAAAATCTTTCTGCTTACGTTCAAAATAAGAGACTTTCAAAAGTAAATTTTAAAAATTGATTTATTACTAGAAAAACCTGTTGAAACCATAAATTATTCAATAACATAAAATTCTCGATAAACCAGAAGTAGTAAAGAGAAATTACGAAAGCTTCTTATGACAATGAACGCACGCAACAAAATTTATGAACTTGCATCAATCTGTCAAGGATATATTACTGTCTCCATTAATAACGAACAAAATGTTAAATCACTGCTTCGTAGCACCGGCAGACACTGCTAACTAACGTTTCATCGAAGAACAACAATGACTTAATTAATCACATTGGAAAACTAAGAGCCTGTGCGCACACTTACCAGCACTTTCATTGCGGTGCGTGGCGAAGACTTAGAAGAACTGTGTCATCTTGAAAACGGTGGTCCTTTATAACTACTTTCAGGATCTTAGGTGCTCGGTTAGGGTGAGGTGTGTCCGCCCCTGCAATGTCACTCGTTGCATAATCAGATTAGTAAACCAGTTCTCCTTTTCGATTTGGATGCTCTCCGTGGAAACGTCACGGATTCTGCTTGTTTGGAAATTACGCCTACGTTTTCGATTTCTTTTAATTTAACGAAATACTTCAGTAATTTGTAGTCGCGGAACCAGAAGTTAAAATATATTTACACCAAAAAAAAAATTAATTAATTAATAAAACAGAAAAGGTCTGGACAATTTTTTTTCTTACAGAATTCTTTTGGTAGTGTCAAACAAACCATTTCGCGAAACATCAAGTGAGTACTATAATATACTTTTGCTCGATCTAATGTTGTTTTCTTTTCCATGTGGTGAAGGAAACTTTAGTAGTGATAATTCGGCCTTTAATGTTTTAATTTGAACGCATTTAGTAACAATAAGTCTATTTAGTTTCGTAATGTGAAATTAACTGGCAAAAAATGTAGGACACGTTCACATTCGAAAAATTTCTGAGTCACTTATACGCGCGTGTGTTAAAAATTAGCCTTTTCCCTACATTTTTACTAATAATAAATCTCAGAGTGTCTAGATTTGTTAGAATGAAAATATAAATTTTTCAAACGTTCAATTTTTAATCTAAAATCGCTCTACCGATTTTCCTGTTAGCAGTTGAAAATTGTATGTTCACAAATATTTTTTTGATTCTTTGGTTTATAATAATAATGCAACGGATATTCAATCACTATCCGATATTCGGCTTATCCGGCAACTTTATTATTATTATCCGTCGAAGCGCCGGATATTCGACCGCCTGGATGAAACTCCATGAAAGAATAAAAAATAAAAAATAGTGTTATGAAAACTCCAAAAACATATAATTAATGGTATACTCGTCTTCAATCATACATATTTAATAAGTAAAGTGATTAATAAATAGAATAATACCGAATAATATGTTTCATTTTAATATAAGAAACATTCGTTAATGCACTAAGTCTTCGCTCCACTCCAATATTATAAAATCAACAACCAGGCAGAAGTACAAAAACAAACTAGCCCTTTATTTTGAAAAAAAGTATCAATCCAATAAAATAAACAACGCTTTATCACTAACTAAAAATCAGAAGGCAAGTATGAACATTAATTTTATCTAGAATCTTCTAATACTGTTCTAAAAAAATTCTGTAAGTTCTAATACCCGAAGGAAAAGAATTTGATTTTGACACTTAATTTCAACTCAAGAGCTTAAACTTTTCAACTAACTTGCGTTAGTTAGACTTGTCATTTTAAACGCTGGTAAATTTTCTCTCTTAATTGCTAATTAAATCATACAGGAAATTCTTGAGACTAATAAACCAGATTAACATAAAGAAATTATTTGTGGGTAAATTGCTTATACGTTGGTTTGATTAATCATAAAAATTTTTTACTGCAAATAAAGCTTTGCACATCATTTACAAAATTTTCTATTATTTTTGAAATATAGGGTTACCCCTTTTTTGAAAATGGAAAGTCATAAAGAAAAGTTGTTAAAAATAACAGTAGAAAGAAATATGTAAGAAAGAAACAATTAAGATTAGTAGGAGAGGAAGTGATAAAGCAAAATCATTGGAATTGAGGGCATTGATGTAGAAGAGCGGACTCCAGGTAGAAGTGTGGCAGAAATTTTGGAAGAACTTATCTCCAAGTTAAATTTACAAGGTAGAATCATTCCGGATTAAGTAAGAGACATTACTGAATTTCATTAGTTTAACGAATTGATTAGGACAATTCTTAAGCTTCAAAAGTTACTAGATGGACGGTTGCTAAACCCAAAAATGTTATTTTAATAATATATTTCTTAAGAACAATTAATTTAATCATAAAATCTGAAGAGTAACGAATAATTTGAGTTACAGAAAGTGGGGACAGAATAAGTGAATTGAAATGCAAGTTATTAAACGATGTAAATATAATGAGTGGTAACTATTGCCAATTAATACTAAAGGCCAACAGAGGTGAAAAAAATCTTGAAAACGAACGTACACCGCTGGACAGTAAAAAGAAAACGCTCGAAAATTTGCTTGACACTAATGTACGAGGGGAGTATAAATTTGACCTAGACTTCCTTATACAACGATAACAATAATAACACAAAGTTAATGAAACAAATTTTATTTTTTTTAAATAATGTCCTTTCACTAATATAAACTTAACCCAACGATCAGGCGACTTCCAAATATCGACAGAGAAAGATTTTTTCGGTTGTCTGCAAAACCAGTATGGCACCGCTTCTATTACTTACTCGTTCAACATAAATTTTTTGAGTCCCAAGTATCTGCTAAGAGGCCTAAACTCTGAATTTATAATCTTTCGGTCAAATAAGAAATCTGTTAAAATTGACCCCGTATATCCCAAAATACCGTAACCATCACGTTGCTTGCTGACGGTACAGCTTTGAATTTTTTTGGGGGTGATGAATTTGAGTGGCGCCGTTTCATACTACCCTATTTGATACAATTGTCAATATTTATGGAAACAAAAGAAAGTTTTTGGTATTTATCAACTATACAGGCTGTTATCGAATTGAGTGAAATAATTTCACTGTGTAATTTGTTTGAAAATTGTTATACAGTGATCGCCAGATAAGTCGGGCCAAATGGGAAATTTTTTTATTACTGATTTCTCAGAAAAAAATATTCTTTGTAAAAGTCCCTGCATTTTCCCAAACTCAACATTCACTTATCAAAATTTGAATACCTGTTGTCACATACCGAGCAGATCAAAATATTTTAAATCGACATAAGAGTAAAGTACCTTTATTTTTCAAAATACGCGGAAATATTATTTGTAAAAGTTATTAAGAATTGTTCTGAGATCTTAAAAATGAAATCTCGGTTGTCTAGGAAGAAACAGAAATATTGGACAAGAAAGTTAAGAATTTATGGTATGAATGTTATTGATTATAATTTCTAGTTGGTAGAAGAGCGAAAAACAAATCCAGAGTATATTAATATCACACCTGAAGAAACGTCCATCTTTACACTTTCAAAGTTCTACGATACGCACGTTGATACGAGAAAAATTGAAAAATATGGAAAATTTCTTTTTTCACCGTAGGCTGCCGTGAATTCATATTTGAGATCTCATAACATTTCTGAATAGCTTTTCCAAATAATATTTTCGCGTATTTTGAAAAATAAAGGTACTTCACTCTTATGTCGATTTCAAATATTTTGATCTCCTCGGTATATAACAACAGGTATTCAAATTTTGATAAGTGTATGTTGAGTTTGGGAAAATGCAGGGACTTTTATAAAGAATAAATTTTTCTGATATCAATAATAAAAAAATTTCCCATATGGCCCGACTTATCTGGCGATCTCTGTATAATATGGTGTTCTAAGTGTAACCGTTTTCGAATTATGAAGGAGTAAATAAAGGCATACAATACTTTCGGCCAAATGCGAATTTTGGTGTAGTGTTGTCAGACTTCATTTCTTCGTTTATTCGAAATTTAAAGCAACAAATAAATTTATTTTCGCGAAACTGATGTGAAAATTTAATAAAAAAAAACATTGTAAATCATTTTGCCCGATGGGAATGATGCAGGACTTTTCATTCTTTTTGTCGCATTTTGATGTAAGTTTTTGAAATTCAATTTTTTTCTCGAAGACGAATACATTTAGGACACCATATTATAAAACATTTTTGGATCGTTTTGATTCAAGCTACCACCCTGTGAAATTATTGCATGCAATTCGATAACACCCTGTATAAGTGTCTTAATTATTATGAAGTAAATTTAAAAAGTACAGGTCAAATCTATACTCCCCTCACAAACTCCGAGCTAATGAAAATCGGCCGTAGGTACAATCTCGGAGAGTTAAAAAGAAAGTGCTTAGAAATTTGCTTAGTATTAATTAATTAATAGAAATGAGGTTGAATTTAGCACAATTTTGTTGCTTTCATTCGCTTTTAATTTTTCAGTGATAGTAACACCACATGCTTAGGTAAAATAAAATTAACTACGTGTATTACATGCACTAAAATTAATAAAAAAATTTAATTTAAGATGTTTGTTAAATTCGTTAATTAAAGGCACGTAACTTTTACTAGAAAAGTATTGATAGTATGTATACATTTAATTAATTACAATCGATAAACTGCTATGACAACAGTAATTGTTCACACGCGCCTACGTCGACTAACTTACAAAAATTCATAAAATTAACAATATTTACAACAGATTTTAAAGTAAAATTGTAAAAATAAATTGAATAACATTCAACAAATTCGCCCAGATAGTTTTTTTAAATATTTTAATTATTAAGTTTAAACGGTAATCTAGAAATGTCTAAAAATTTATTTTATTAAATTTCATAACTCAGTAAGTAAAATATAAAGAATTTGTAGTTGTTTGTCCGATATACAGTGTTTCCCGAAAGTAACGGATAAATTCTATAAAATGATTGAGAAAATTGTTTCAGACACGTCGGACACGTCGATTTTTATTTTTAATCCATTATTGAAAGGTGTAATTTTCAAGCCCCCACCCTTCAACCTCTAAGCGCTAGCAACTTCAACTTTAAAAATTCAAATAGCAAAGTACTACTTGTGATACCTCATTTAATAGCATTTTTTATGCTGAATACAATAAATAAAACTTTTTCAAAATAGGTTGATAAATAATTGAGATATTCAACAAAAATGTATTGAAATGGAAGTGCCAATATGCGAGCAGGCTCTATCAATAAGTGGTAAAAAAATTGCAATTTGTTTGTAGTTAAATGTCAAATAGAATTTATTGACATTACGTAGTGTGTTAGGGTAAATGGGGTGAATGGCAGCCCCTGGGGTAATACCGGCCACCTGATATTTCTAATATGAAAACATTTTTGAAAATCGTCCGTCACAATATAGCTTCAACATTGCATATTGAATAGTTGGTCAGCCACATAGAGGCAAATGGAAAGCGGTTAGATATAAAAATTAGTTTTTTCGTGTAGTTAACAGAAAAGTGACACAATGTTTAATCAAAAATCGTGAAGAAAAGTGGGACTTGTCTCGTTAGCAACACTTTTCTTCACGATTTCAGTTAGCAACAGTTTTTTTCATTCATTTTATTTATTATGGTGACGTTCGATAGGTCGAAGATTGATTGATTGATGTTTTGTTACTATGTCAACAAATGCTTGACATACCTTGATATATTATTATTCTTCGACACTCTTATAATTATTTTCGTTATTTTCGTCAACTACACGAAAAAATAGCATGATCTACACGTTAGAAAAGTGAATTTCCATGTTCGTGTAAATTTGATCGACTCGTGAGCTACGCTCACTCGTGAATTCAAACATTTACACTCACCGGAAAACTATCATTTATCTAAACTTCTAAATCAATATACTATTAACTTTGTTTGTTATTACATATCGCCTGCTGAGAACATTAGTGACGTAACTCCAAAAAATGCTATTTTGAGATAACGGGTTTGAAAGCTTTTGTCGAAATATGAAATTAAGAGCTAGATTCTCAGTTTATCAATGCACATAACTCAAAATAGCATTTTTGGAGGAACCTCAAAAATGTTCTCAACAGGCGATATGACAGACTTCAAAGATTTATATCTTTTGCAATTTTAACGAATAGTAAATCTTCCTAGCTTCATTTAGTAAAGAATTTTATGTAGTTTCGATTTCTAAACGTAGAAGTTTCATAACTTACAGTCTTTTTCTTTTGGTTTTCCCCTTTTGTCAAATGTGTTTCCGAATCTGTCAAATGATTTTCCAATCTGTTCAAAGTATAGTAGGCCTGCGGATTGGAAAGTCATTTAACAAATTCGGAAACATAATTGACAAAAGGGGAAAACCAAAAGAAAAAGACTGTATTCTACTCAAGTTCAGTCGATTCATATTCTGTACTCTACATATGGGGGTAATGATGGACAGTGGTTTGGAGTAATGTTGGCTTGCCAATATTACCCCAAAACCAATGTCGTATGCAGATTTCAAATATTGCTTTTCTCTACAAACAGGCCGCATAAATTCAGGGTGCAACAATGGAAAAACATGTTCAGCTATGTCATTTGTGGACAATGGGCACATAAAGATTGCACAAATTTTTAAAAAACACTTTATTTGTGATTATTGTGAAGAGAATTATTATCATTTTTCCATAAAAACATTTAATAAGAATTTAAACCTCTTTATTTTATGACAAAAAGCTTTTATATTTTGAACGAAGTAATGCTGGCATCCGGCCGGCATTCCCCCTAACTAACGAGTAATACCTGCCGGAACTGTTATTTTGTTTTTTTATCAGAAAATTTTAATTTTTATAAATTTTATAATAAGTATATTACAAATTAATAGCTCAGACTTCTTTTATTAGATAGATTTTGAAATAAAACGAAAGACAACAAATTCAAACTAGCATTTTCTAAAAAATCTTAGGGGGGCGCCATTCACCTCACTTGCCCTACTTGTTTAACGATTAGAAGCCGAAAGAATCGAAATTTTAATGATTATTTGGGTTCGTATCTTGTTCAATGAAACTCACCCAAACCGTCCTCCAATATCGCAATCAACGATAAGTCGAATGAGAACAAATTTCACGATCTTGGACATGTACGAGATAAACGTTTAAACCTATGTACGTATTTATGCAATTAAGTAGGGAAAGTCATGAAATTTCTTTAATTTAACTAACATTGCGAACATTCGAATTTATTTCTATAATACTACACTTAGGGCCATATGCACCAAACACTTTAATCGAGCTTAAATTTGAGTGACGTTTATATTGTGACATTTGAAGTTTCATATCATTCTTCATGAAGTCACATTCTAAATGACGCTTAAAGTAAAGCTGAGTTAATTCGTTCGGTGCATACGGCCATTAATAAATACTTTAAAAAGTAGAATTCTGCTTTTTATACTGAAAAAGGTTTGTTACACTGAGAAAAATGGAATTTTGCGATTTTGATAAAACATCATTCCTATTGATAAAATAAAAGTATAATGTAAAAGTATAATGCTGTCATGTTATAAGATCCATCTTACTCTAAATTAATCATGATTCTTAGCACAATGAAACTGTTTAAGTTTAAGATTGTAAAATTATCATTCTACATAATACGTAGTGTTAAAATATAGTAAACCATAATGAAATATTATGCTGAATAAATTAGTAATAAAATGTCATGTCTGACTTTTTGTTAATTACTCCGGTAATTTTATCTTGACAGGAAATGATACTCTAAACAACAAACCACATAGTGTTAATTTTTGCAGTAGTACGCTGAGTCGCTTTTTAACGCGAATCCGAATAAAATATTCGGAATTCTTGTCAATATAAACGTACTCCTTTGTGCCATTTTTCTCAGTGTATTCATAAAATTTTACGTTTATCTGAATTGTCTTTGTTAGAATATATCTAAATCAATATATTTTCCATAGTAAATAAGTAAGACGTAGAGTAACAAGGAAACTGTAACTAAAAAAAAATTCATATAATATCGCCTTACCTACAGATAGTAGGTAACAGACTTACCAAAAAAATATTGAAATACTAAACTTTTGAGATATTCCTATTTTAAGAATTTGAATAAGATGACATTAGAAATCCCTATCTTTTTTAGAAGTTGCTTATTTAAATTTCTTTTTCCTACTTTTTTATTTTTATGCAAGGAAGGTGCTCTAGCAATTTAATAGCCTACTATTGGAATACACTCTGTTACGGTTGAAAAATCCATTTAAGTTATTCATAATATTTTTCCGAACACCCTATATTAACGTGGGAATCTAACAGCCAGACGGCCTACGTGCCGGTCGTCATATTTCACAATGTTGTGCAATATTGCTTCAGATAAGATTGTGCGTTGTTATTTAGTCATATTTAGTGACTGTTTCCTGGATAACTCTGTTTTCAATCCTAACGACTCCTGCCTGAACTTGTGGTAGGAGAAAAGCGCGGCGGTCACTTGCAGTCAGTCTCTCTTCAGAACTCCCAACGCACGGCTCGTGTGTTTGTGATTTTTTTATCTTTGTGCTCCCTTTTCACGAGATTCTGTGAAGGAAGACGGAATCGGAATTTCTCCGAGTTTTGCAAACCTACGTGAGAGATTTAGAAGCTTGTTAAAACAAAAAGCTTCTCAAAAGCGTGTTCGGTCGTTGAAACAAGGAACAGGTATGTCTGTGGCCATCTTGGGTCCGTCTCGAAGCATAACGCGTATATTTTTCTTCCATTAGGCTTCTACTTCGAGTTCCTGTGGTACTTTTACCTATCTGGTATAACCGGGATAACCCTTGAGCACGTAAGAAAAGGCTGGTTTCCAGCTTTTGTACCGATCGAAGTTTCGCAACCCGACCTACCTCCACCTGTGGAAGTGGATTCGTCCTGCAAGACGACGCTACTTTGGTGACGATGCTACTCTGACTTACGGCGCTAACCACCGCAAGAGGGCACTCCGACACTGTTGACAACCGAGTGTCATTACGCCGGATCCTGATTACAGGTCGGATTTACTTCAATTATTCTTTTTTTAAATGAAAATTCTTGAATCACAGCCAAATTATTTATTAACTTTTTGTTATACATAGAATTAACGTTTTCGACATTGATTTATGTCGCCTTCAGATTCATCATGGGTGGCTGGTCGCACCTAGTGCAACACGTTCGGGACAGAACACCAATGTCGAAATTGTTAATTCTATAACAAAAAGTTAATAAATAATTTGGCTGTGATTCAAGAATTTTCATTTAATTAAATCGTCCAATCAAGAAAAACTCTCAAGAATATTCTTTTTTTAATTACCCATTTTGGTGTGCTCAATTTCAGCGGCGTTGCAATTTTTATTCTCATATTGCGGTGCATAGTTTAATTTGTTTAAGTTAATTGTAAACGAAGAACAGATGTTTGACGGAAGATTTCCAATTTGTCAAATTATGTAACTTTCAGCGTGTTCGGCTAATTAGACCCCGTTTGGGTCATTTTTTTTATTAACTCTCTTTATTATATTATTTTTACCAAAGTTTTGAGCAATTTAAATAAAAGTAAGAGTGCTCAGCTGGTGCTTTTTATTTTATTCACTTGCCCACCTTTTGCTTTGGGGTTACGTCGAACCTCCCTTCTCCAAGAGCTTTACCGAGCGGTGCTGGAGAAACGTCAATCCCTCGCACTAATTTGCTGGCCTACAGGTAGGTAGCAACTCTCTATAATACATTATGACTAAGCAGTCGAACGACTGCGAAACGTAAAGTGTATAGTTGCGCGATTTAGTGTCCGCTTAGAAGATTTTGTGATACAAATTTCATCGGACAAGAACCAACTGTAAATAAAAAGAAAACTTATTTATATTATGGTTAGGTGATTCTAATTTACTATACCAATATTTTTAACCACCATGTTTAATTTTTATACCGCATCTTCCAGTAAATGAGCTAAGCATTTTTTCTAATACCAAAAGAAATTCTTTTACATAAGATTTCCAAACCAGCTTTTCATATGTAATTTAACTTGAAGGCTGCCGCGGCCGTCATCCATGTCTCAACGACTGACGAGAAGTAGCAGCAACCCTGAGGAAGTTCTTCTGCAATGGAGAACGAAACGTCGGCAGTAGAAGTCAACGTCACGCGGTTCCAACCGGAAGCCAATTCAAAGCTATTCATATGATAATTGCTTAAACCATTTGTTATTGTTCGTCTTTTAAAATTAAACCAAACTGTTCGAAAAATATAGAACTGCTGTAGAATGTTTGTATTTCCCCCAAGTCTTTAATGTATAGTCTACCTTTTTAGGAGAAAATAAAAAAGTATTACTTTTCCTACAAGAAGTCGCTCAACGAGAAGATTCTTTTTAGCACATTGTTATTACATATTTGTTAATTGCAGCTTATTTAAAATACCGCTACTTGACCCAAATTTCCAGTCTTTAACAAGAAGTAAATGCTTTGCGTTAAAATTTTAAAAAACACAGATAAAATCTCCTGGCTAATTAAAAAATAACTGTTGAGAATATTCGCAGCAACGCGCAACGATACCTAATAATTATTTATATTTCTAGTTCGTTTTCAAATAAAAAAATAATTATTATTAATTAAGAAAAACAAATTTAACTCGTCGCGCTGATTTGTATATGAGTGGTTTAACCTTTCGATATAATAAAATCGTTTATCTGAGGTTAATTTTTTTCGTTTAACATTTTTTGTGGGTGGATAGTGGGATCGCATTCTAACATAAATTTAACATTGTCGTTAAGCAATTTTTGTTTTAACGAATTGCAAGGTTCAATTGTGGGAAAACCCACAAGTGCAGTCAGTAAGTGTATAAATTTATTATTCCAATTCAAATTCGAATTTTCGGTAAAATCTACGCCTGAAAATATTTTTAACGTCCTTGACATCGCGTGCAGGAACTCGCGGGAAACTTCCAAGGAATTCATGCATTTCCTTCACTAACGAGCGTGTAATGATCTAATGATATAAACAAATTCAGCGATATGTTCATAAATATTCATTTAAAAATATTCTAATAGTATGTTACTAATAATTGTAAGCCTGGCTTTTTAAATGGATACTTAACGTCAAATTAATACAATATTATGAGATAACGAACATTTGCTTTTATTTATAAAGTGAAATAACTGTGTAAATATAACTACTTGTGCTATGCCGAGAGTATTTGCAACAGTGCTTTCTAAACTGTGAATTGGGAAATTTTCAAAATTTTATTTATTCAATCAGGTTCCCTAATTTGAAAGCAATTCTTAACGTAAGTTTCAAATGAGCGAAGTCGTCATTAAAATATCGCTGTGATATAAAGGGTGTTAAAAAATAAGGGTAACAAACTTCAAGAGCAGGTTATTTGACCCAAAAGGAGTGGAAAGTTATTAATAAACATGGTCCGCAAACAAATCGTTTCAAAGATATTAGCAATTTGCTATAGTCTCTGTTAGGAATTGTTTTATTACAGTTATAAGATAATATAAGGCGATACTAATGCGTGATCAATATCTTTTCTATTCAAGTGACCTATGGAAAAAAATTATATCTTTGTTTGGTTCATTATTTCTAAATGCCATTTAAATTATTTTTATTGCATTCCTATCGTTTTGTATAGGAATGCAATATAAATATGTAATTCAAGTGGCATTTGAAATAATAAACCAATTAGAGACACATTATTTTATTTCCGTAGACCACTTGATTAGAAGAGATATTGATCACCTTTTATAAAATTTAATAAAAATGTTTCCCGATCTGTTCAAAGTACAAGTGACTTCTGTCTAAAAGAGAATTACGTGCTCGTTCAAACACACCAGGTTATGCCCTAATTTCGGCGCTGTTGGAGTTGCTGTACAATAGTCGTTGGTTCTGTGTACACTAAGTCCAGAGGAAGAAATCCAACATGTTCAAATCGGGAGGCCTAGTAGATCACCACCACACACTATCCACCTTCCGAGTACTGTTCGTTAAAATGTTCTGTCTGATATTCAGTGTCACATCTTCCAACAGTGGAGGTAACGGGTCCCTCAGAAAATATAGATGGGCTTGACCAGTTAACCGAAAAACCCACGTTGTCTACTACTTGGCTACTTGGCCTACAGAAGATCAACGTAAAGAAATCAACCCATCCGAAGAGACTTCTTCCGAAGACATCTCGGTGAAAGGGAGCAGTCAAGTCAGCACTACAGAAGAAATGAACCAGTTCGTTAACCAACACGCCTGACCTAAAAAGGGGCACGGCCTGTACAACTCCATCACCACAAATTCTCAGTGTCGAGGGCAGAAAGAAGCATCAAGATTATTTTGGATACTGTGCAACTCCATTACCAAAAAGCTCATCACCACAAATTCTCAGTGTCGAGGGCAGAAAGAAGCATCAAGATTATTTTGGATACTGGAGCCGCTTTATATTTTATAGAAGAAGAGTACATTACTTACCCAATTTCCTCTTCTTCCAAAATTCTCTTGGCTGCCGGAGAATATCATGTACGTACAGTCACAATAATTAGTCATGAAATAACCTTTACAGAGAAACTCATCGTAGACATTTTGTTGTGGTCTCTAAACAAAAAATAATTTACGATATCCCGGATTCACTTTTAAGTAGTAAGATTTGGATGCATTCGACGTTCATAATTTTTAAGGAGATGGATGTCCTGTAAGCTTTCTTGAAGCGTCATGATTAATTATTACGATTGTACCTGTTCTCGGTAAAAGTCATGTAAAAGTTCTTATCTTATGTTCAATATACCTGTCCTCGTCGTAAAAAAGCTATCACATTCTTTAGTCCTAGGAACAAAATTTTATTGATTTTTGCCCTTTTGACTGACTTATTATATTTTATTGTATTCTTGTTACCTCATTCTCACCAACTTGTAATATTCAGTCAATAAACTGTATTATTATTAATGAAAAGTTTAGATCACGACATCCTGTGAGCACTTTCTGACCTAACATTGCAGTAGGATTGACAAATTGAAACATAATAAGTCATCCCATGTAAGGCAGCCATGCGTGCTTGTCAAGCATAATGAAAGTTTTTAAAGGATTTTGTTGCAAGTCGGTTTTGATTGCAGAGGATTCCTTGAGCAGCCTCTGTACAATGCTGTTGGGCCTTCGCCAATCCTACTGCAATGTTAGGTCAGAAAGTGATCACAGGATGTCGTGATCTAAACTTTTCATTACTATTACATCGCAATGGCGAATATATAGGATAGCTTGGTTTGTTTGCGGTGGATTTCTCGAGCTACGCTTCTGCTGACGAAGGCCCAATTAGGCCTGAACAGCGTTGTACAGAGGCTGCTCAAAGAATCATCTGCAATCAAAACCGACTTGCAACAAAATTCTTTGTATTAATATTATTAATATTATTATTATTATTATTATTAAATACCACAATGCCACAGTCAATTTCAAGACCAATTTTATTGACTTGGAGCAACAAGGAGAAGACATCCAAGTACCGTTTGGAATCTCCAGAGTGAACTTCTGTTACGACATGACTGAATGGGATAATCTATCGGAAGAACAAAAGAAAGAAGACTCCTACTAAGATACCTTGGGCGAAGGTGTCAATGTGGATATTAGGATCATTTCTGTATCTCTCTTCACTGTTTAATCAGGATGTAGTAATACAAAATAAATGTATGTAACGATTAAGTATGTGAGCCAATGGTATTATTTTAATTTTGTTGTTGCAAAACCCACCAAACCCAAGTTGATTTTTCAAAACTTTCTCAATTTTATCTTAAAAATATTGCACAAAATGTTTAACTTAACAAATATTTTGTTAAAATAATTCTGTACACTTTCTTTGCATATGAAGATATGTTGGATTGCAGGATGTTGTTGTGAATCCGGGCTTACTTAAATGAAGAAGTGAAGAGTTACTAATTTTTTTTATTCCGTTTAGAAATGAGAAATCTTCTCCAATTTTCGTGTTGCCAAATATTTTCGACTTAATATTATAGTGTCGTTACCTGATGAGAAGTTTGGATTATGTAATACTTTCGCGCTATCATGTGGATATAACTCTGTACTTCGAGTTTTTGAAGTAAACTTGTTACTTTGAGATTTTCATCGAAGAAAAATCGGTGTCGTGGTGTTTGCTCCAACAGTAATATTCGTTCCAAATGTGAATTCTGAAGAAAACGGATATTTCTTGTTGCCTTGAATTTATTTAGCCATACAGAAGGTGCCGCCCCCTCGGAAACCTCTATTAGTACGCTCGTGAGTTACTCATACATATGCATAAAATTTAAATATTTCCTTCATCGATTTATTTCTTACTTTCGGATACGACACGGTGACATTTTTTCAAAATTAAAAATTATGGTCCTTTGACTTTTTCATTTACAATTTTCAACAATATATTTCAATTACGAAATGTGCAATTCAATTATTCCGAATGTGTGTTATTTGAAACTGTTTCTATTCATTTATTCAATAACTGTGGGCGGATGTTAAAGAATTTATGCTAATACCAATGAAGGTAAATATTAACTGCTGTAATAAAAGTAATTTTCGTTGTAATTCAGTTGAAAAATAAGTAAAAAATTACTTTTTTCATAATTTTTTTACCTAGTACATAAAACAAGTAAGTTTCATGAACTGATCTGACTATGGCGATATATGGTCGGTCTATTGTCATTACTTCAGTATACCAAGACCGTTACTAATAAATGAAGTGAATTGGATGCTGGAGCTTCGGGTAATGCTTCTTTAGATGGATTTGGATGTTGCTTTCTGACAATGATGATGTTCTAATGGACGCTAATAAGTTTACTTTTTTTATTTTTATGTAAACATAGAGTTTGTTCAAAATTAAAGGATTGTTCATGATATTAGTGACTAACATTAAATAAATGACTAGATGACATGTTTCGGAAAAAATTCCATTTTCAAATCTAATTAAACAAACCCGTAAGCACAGCCATTTCCATGTTTGGAAATGGATATTTCCATGTTTGGAAATGGCTGTGCTTGCGGGTTTGTTTAATTAGATCTGAAAATGTATTTTTTTCCGAAACATGTCATCTAGTCATCTTCTGTTAACCGATTATTAAAGAATAAATAGATTTGGAAAGCTAATCTCGATTTGGATACCTAACTTCGACACGTTTTATGGTGGCTTAAGGCACATCTTTCAACATTTATATAGAGTTTGTTAAGTAAATAATTTGAAGGTACAATTTTTATTAAGAAGTACTACAATTTTTAACGCAACATACATCATTGTAATACTCCTTATTTAAATCAGGATCAAATCTAAAATGTATTATGAAACAGGTCGAAGTTATTTTTGTACGTTTAAATAAGGGAGGAAGTTACAGTTACCCTGACATACTGAATGTATGTAGCAAAAAATAACTCATACATATTTTTATAGCCAAGCAGGAGTACTTTTCTCTTTTATTTCTTTCAAAAATGCAGGTAATCAAAAGTCTTCTCCTCATTTACATTTATACAACGTTTCATTCAAGAACCCCTTTTGTTAAGTGTTTTTAAAGAGATACCTGAAAATGAGGATATTTTTTCGTTGCATTTCGAAGCAGTCGAAAAACAAAGTGATATTTCATTTATTGAAAACGACAAAAATATTTTGACCAACAACTGAAGGCGTAAATAAATTTTATGTTCAATGTGAGATTAAGGACTTCTTGAAGGTGACGATGGGATCAGTTTCTGGCTGAAGTTTTGATTCGGTCCATAGTTCACCACAATGTGAGATCTGTTTATTTTATTGTATATGATGCTAGAACATATAGCATATAAGAAGTCACACATATATTTATTTTGTAGTTCATAAATATTAATTTTTAAAATGTATTTCTAAATCAGATTACTTACGAGAAACCATACCCCATAAGCTTCCTCAACGTCGGCTTCAAGAGTTCCTCTAGTTTGGGGTAACGAGGAGTTATTTTCACAATTCCACCGTACTTTGAGGACGTTGTTAAATCATTAGGTTTAAGTCTGTCACCCACAAGACTGAAAAATTACAGTTACACCATAAATCAACTAACTCAATTAAGTTTTTAAATTCGTTTCGTACTTATTAAATCCTCCGTCATTCGATTTTTCTCTATACGAGGAGACGAAAGCAAACGGCTTGGATTGCGTAAAGTTGCTTATAGTATTGCTGGGGTTATCAGTCACATTAAGAAAAATTGTCCTGTTAACTTTTTGGTTGTTGCTATTATCTACAGTAATGTAACTAGGAGTTTCAACCTTGACGTGATTCAAAGATGGTAAGTACATGTTGCTGGGGCGAGCCACTTCAGAGGAGATACTTCTAGATTTTCTTATTTGTTCTACAAAAAATACAAATAACGTGTAAGATTATTGTTTTGTATTATGTTACTGTAAAGCATTCTTATCAATGCATAAAATTGACATAAATGTGATAAATATAATAAATTCAAACAAAGTGCAAACTTCTCTAAAAAAAAGTTCTCATAAATACTTCTAACTTTTTCTCTATCATTCCAGTATTATATTTGTTCAGTAAGATAAATCAAAAATAGATCAATTTTCAAAAAAAAAAAACTTCATTTATCCTAACAAATGTTTGAGAAACGCTGTATCAAGATACAAACACATAACCACATATCTCGCCTTCTTTTATAAAATAAGTTTTGGTTTAATACGTCTTACATAGCTCGTAAATAAATCGCCATAATCATGATAAAAACAATTACCACAAAGTATGCGCAGACAATTTATTTCCTGTTTACCACCCAGCGTAACCTTTATGTAAATATAATTTCGAATCACCTTTATTAAAGATAACGAAAAATTGGTAATAACTGTCTCTATCAATAACTATTACTTCGTGGAAATATTTCTCTTGGAGATTCCAGTTTTTTTTAATGCCATCGCTTCTACATTTATTGTCAAATGTCTTAAGAAATTATAAGGAAGGTAAAAGTTTACTTAATACAATCTTGAAAATTCTTTTTAAGGATGAAATATTTTGTGAATTGTTTAATAGTACCTCTTTAACTACGCTTAAAGTAAGAATGAATTTATTTCCATAAATATAAATAGAATGCAAAATTTAAAAAAGAAATACTCCTACAAGGAAAGCCAAGTATGAATGAAATTAATGTGGAAGGAAGTGAAAGCTACTAAAATATGAATTACATATGTATCAATAAATGCGAACACGAATGAGTTGAAGAAGATTAATAAAATGTCAAGTAATATTAGTGCTTACTTGCTTTATGTTGTCGCAACACTTCATCGTAGTTGTACCTACCACTCTTATCTGTAACGTACATTCCGGTATAATCCGGGTAATATTTTCCACTGTCGTCTGGTATATATTTCCCCGAATCGTCTGGATAATATTTTCCACTATCATCCGGAACGTATTGGCCACTATAATCAGGTTCGTATGCACCAGAGTTATCATGAATATACTTTCCACTGTCATCTTGTGCGTACTTCCCCGAATCCTCTGCATATTTCCTTCTACTCGTTCGCTGAGGAAACTGTGCCGAAGCAATTGTAACCAAAACTAAAATCTGTAAATAATATTTTTTTAAAAAACCGACCATTGCAAGGTATCTAACAAACTTACCAAAATCTTCATAGTTATTAGTGGCACGATCGATTTCAACAAACTGTTCTTCGCCAGTCGAAAACAATCGTTATTTATAAGATTGCCGGAATAACATCCATATATCATCGTGTGCACTCAAGTGCGTTATTAACTCGTACGAAAATTACGAAGCATTTTTTTCAAGATTTCTCCCAGGACTTGCGTATCTTTGCAAGCGAAGGTAATCTAGAATTCGTTCAGCGGATTATGAAGCATTTTGTTTTCTTGCTGATGGCTTTTAAAAGTATTAATTAAGTAATTGCGGTGGTATAAAAACACGGGACGGGAATAATGAAATAATTGTTGCTGGCCGGTTAGGTAATTAGAAGAGCAGAAAAGAATGGCTTTGTTTCTTTCAGAAGCGATCATTATCTTCGTAGTTCTTCCGTTAATTTATAACAGTATACAGCTTAAAAATAACTTACGTATTCATGAGTTACTGTGAAGAAACAAACCACCTCTTTTTCAAATTTAATAAATGAGTTTTCACAGAAATTGAAAAAAATATTGAGAACTCAAATTGAAATTAGTGAAATCTCGTCATAGCGATGGTTGTTATACACATAACTGAAATGAAGTGTGAATATAGTAAGTAATTACTGAGAATAAATAATTTCAAGTGGCATCCCTAAATTAAATGGAAGAAGGCGATTTTGTTCAAAATATAAAATCCTTATGCACAAAATATTCAGTACAAGGCTGCCGGGTTGATCTAAAAAGGTGTCAATAGGAAATATCTATAGCAATAAGTGATTCAAATATAAGAGTACAAATAGAACAATTAAATCCTAAATAAGGGAACTGGACAATGGAAATCCAAAAAGAGAGTCTAAACTGTTATATCGAAGAAGAAGAATAGAGAATTCAATCCCTAAAAAACTAATAAATTAAATTTTACACAAAGGCAATTATGAGGCATAGCACTGTGCTAGTTGTAAGCCACTTTCCTATGGAGAAGTAACGTTATGTACTAAATGTGTATGTGTGGTTGCCTAGCGTCGCTCTGACAGGCGCTTGGTGCGGGAGAGGCGCTTACGTGAGCGTGTGCAGGGGGCGGTGGCAGCAACATTTTTATTAAACAGGGACAGTTTTTATTAAATAGGGACAGTTTCTATTAAGCAGGGGAGCAATTTTTATTAAGAAGGACCGTTATTATTACCGGATATTAAGAACTACAATTCTAAGCACTTATAACTTCCATCTTCTATAGTTTCGAAGCGGCCACAACTTCTTCAGTTTTTTTTTTTCTAAATATATTTTAATAGATATTTAGAATGTTTGCTTACTTGTGCAAGAAATTAAAATTAATGTTTACAAATGAAATTGAACATTATAACTCTCATTTTTAGAATTATTGTTAATTAAATTGAAATGGGCGCGATTATCAAAATGTTAATTCATTAAATTAAACGTGAAAGAAAATCCGGAAACCAAACTTCAATTTTCAAAAAACAAGTAGTGAGGACATTTACTGACATTTACCCAAACTAATAAAATTGTAAAAAACTCGATAAACTACTACAGATTACGATAAACTAGACCTAGTTCCGGTATTCGCTGGCTCATTAATAATGAAACTTCAAATTTTATAGACTCTTAAGCACACAGCTAGCACATTTTTTATTATACTTTGTCGATAACAACAACAACAACAAAAGATCCGTACAGAACTCCAACGGCAGACAAATAATAATCAATGGGGAATTTCCGAGATCTGCTCGCAAATAATCAGCAAATAGTTAATTTAAATTTTATAGAAATTCTTACACTGACATTTAGTGTTTAAATAAATTAAACCAACCCATTCTTCTCGAAGGTATTTTACGACATTGCTAAAGTTAATTGTAATACTCAAGGCCTCACGTTACCAAAAATCTTTGTGTGATTAATTGAGATGAACTAGATTTTACGAAATATTTCATCTTGCTTGCTAAATACGGCCGATACTTTCACGACAACTTCTTGGTCATCGCATAATTCAAAGAAGCCACTGAATTTTCGGTCGCCCTTGATTTTAAAGTGCAACAAATTTCACGCTTTCTCTGTCAACGTTTTTTAAATTTAATTTTCACTTTTCCAATATATATTTAATATTAATTAAATTTGCCGCATTAGTTTATATTTAGTAATATTTAGTGAGATATTTTTTTTACTCTTTTTGTGTCAATGAAACGCTGGAATTTACCATAAAGGTCAGGTATATATAGCAGATCACATCCTCTTGACATTTGGAAATCCTTCCATAACGGTTTAAAAATGCCGCCATTCTGACACTTAAATGGGACGATAATAATAGATGAATAGATAAATATAAAACGCTTTTAATGCGGCGAAGTTGTGAATAAAAGCGTCTCAACGAACTAATTTACAAGTCGATTAGTATCACTTGATTAAACTTTTGTGTAATAAAAAGACAAGCAAAATTTGGTATTCTAAGACCTTAATAAGAAACGAAAGTGTGAAAAGAAAAATTTAGGAAAGCGAAAATAACACGTTTCGAAACTAATGCGTTTCTTGATTAATTTGTAAGAAAAATATTTTACAACAATAACAGATTAAAATTCCAAATAATTTTTCAAAGTATCGGAAGCTTCTGCCTTGAAAAAATTTATTTGGGGAAGCTCAGAAAATTCGTGGAACAAGGATTTCTGAATTCTGGTTTGGTGAGGGGGATGAAAAAGAATTCACACGCACTTAGGCCACAATTTGGGCCCATTGTACTACCCCATGTTCGACAGTGCATGATTGTCAGCGTTATTCGAGCCATCCCACTCTTTCGATGAAGCCGAGAACGTCTGACAGAGGGGCACTGCGAATTCAGGCCAGGCCAGAATTCCCCTAACATAGAACCTCTGATCGAGGCGAATGCAGGGCAATCACAGAGGATATGCTCAGCTGTTTCTTCCTCTAAATTGCAACCTCTACAAATTAGGCTGTCTGTTAAATCTATGCGGTGCATGTGTTTATTCAGTTTGCAATGGCCTGAAAGTATTCCTACGAGTAGACGTAGTCTTCTTCTAGGCACTTGCCTGCAGAATCGTGTCAATTTAAGCGAGGGGCCGTTATAGCCTTTTTCGCTTGATGATTAAAGACACCTGTCTAGTTTGACCCATCTATCGACATGTCGATTCTGAATCTTTGTTTCAGTAAGGCATTAAACAGACTTGATGACGGCGCTATGGCCGGTTCAGGGCCCCAAAAGGGCTGCCCCGAGCCTTGCTTAGCCAGTTCATCTGCCTGTTCGTTGCCAAATGTTCCAGCGTGTCCTTTAACCCAAATGAGTTGCAGGGTATTGTATTTGGCCACTTGTTCTAGTGTGCCGTGACACTGGAGTGTTATTTTGTTGGTGTTTAGAGCTAAGGGTGCCGCTCTACTGTCGCTAGCTATCCTAACGATTTTGTTCTGAACACCTCGATCCAGAATTGCTCCTGCACCTTCTATAATGGCAACTAGTTCCGCTTATAAAGCAATTATCAGTTGGCCAAGTGCTATGCTTATGTGAAGGTCCAGGTCCTCGGAGAAAATGCTTGCGCCTGTTCCTTCCAAAGTCTTAAATCCATCAGTGAAGATGGATATGTCGGGTTTGGGTGCATCTTCAGCGTTCAAGAAAACGTTGAAGTGCTTCCTAAATATATATGTAGGTGAGAGGGAGTCGACTACCGCCCCAAGAAGAGGAGTTTCTTGTAGAGCCTCCGCCAGGATGAGGTGGTGTCTACATCCGAGACCTTTATTATTCCACATCTTTTTTGTCCGCGGCCTCAGGACTGATCCCAGTGCCATCTCCTCCACATATATATTCAGTGGAGGATGGCCTCCAAGGCAGCGTTGGGAGTGGTTTTCAGCGCACCGGTAGCACACATGCATGCCAATCTTTGTACATGCGAAAGCTCTGATGCCGTTGTCGATAGTATGACTCTGGGCCATCAGAACAACGCTCAATAGCAAAGCATGGGCCTAATTACGGCAGTGTACAGCCATAGGGCGGCTTTTGCTGATGGTCCCCAAGGTCCGCCCATCGCACGGCGAGACTGCCAAAAAGCGACGCACGCATTTGCCACTTTTACATTGACATGTTTACTCCAGTTCGGTTTCCGAAAAGGTTAACTCAGTTTGGAAAAGTTTGGGAACTCAACTTTCCTCTTTGTTGTGAACAGAATCATTTCCGTCTTTGAGGGATTAATTGTCAAAGAGTGTTCTGCGCACCAGTTTTCGGTCAATTGGAGTGCTGCTTGCATTAGGTTGCACAGCACTTATTCATATTTTCCATAGTAGAGGTGATAGAATGCCACCCTGAGGATAGCCTTTGCTTGCCGTTGCTCTACTACTGTTTCAAGAGCTGTAAAATCCATTCTCGAAGAATGTGGTTCACTTCATGTTCACGTAGTGCCCGTTCGACACTGTTGAAGGTGGTTTTGTCAAACACACCCTCTATGTCTATAAATACTCCTAAGGTGAACATTTTATTATTTATGACTTTTTCTATCCGCCCAGTTAGAGAATGTAAGGCGGATTCTGTGGATCTACCTGCTAGATAGGCATGTTGGTTATAATATGTAACGGTTTGTTGACCAAAGCCCCCCTCTCTCATGAACCTGTCGCAGAGTCTCTCCAAAGTCTTCAAAAAGAAGGATGTGAGACTAAATGGGCGAAAGAATTTAGCGAGAAAGTAGTCCTTTCGTCCTGGTTTAGGTATAAATACCATTTTTATTTCCCTCCAACTGTTAGGGATGTATCTCCAGGCGATGCATCCTCTAAGAATGCATATCAGGTAGGGTAAAATTGTTTCTAGCCCCCATTGGAAGAGAACAGGAAAAACACCGTCCAATCCTGGCGATTTAAAGGGGTGAAAGGTTTTAATTACCCAGATTGTTCTTTCTCTCCCTACTACCCGACCGGCAAGCTCCCAATCCTCCTCCGTCAGGAGTGTATCGGGCGCTTCCACCCATACAGGTACGAGATTGATATTTCAACCTGGGAAATCTTATTCATCAGTTCCTTTGGAACAAGGATAGTACAAGAGTAGTATTTGCGAAATCAAAATGCTAATTAGTTCACATCATTTGTGAAATAAAAAGCAATCCCAATTAATATAAAACAAGGCAGAATGCGATATAAATGTAGAAATTGGTTGGTTTATAAAAATTTCTTCTCCTCTTTCAATTAAATTCGTGTGTTTGTTCGAAAGAAGCTTTGCTTGAAAGAGTAGGTATACCTTGTAGTTATAGTTCTCTATGAATTACTATTACTATACATCATCGCGCCATAATGCGGATAAGCCTTCGGTGGTCTTGTTATGAAACATTCTCCCATTCTATAACTAAAGCGAGTTCTAATTATCTGTAAAGTTTTGTACAAGAGTCTACGTTATTTTGACGTCATTTTCGCATACGAATTTTTTCGAACGGTTTGAGAAATTTTCTGTCCGCAACTGTACAACTCCAAACTCGCCAGCCACATAAACTGTGAGGACGTTTAAGATTGCGTTTCCAAGGTTTCGCGCGCTTATTTTAACTAAAAATGGCGTTTAATTGCAGTACTTTATCTAGTATCTAGGGACTTTACAAGCAAATTGGAAACAACGCCGTCTCGTGGATATCAACGCATACTTCGAATCTTTTTAGTGCCAAATTTGAAATTAGATAAATAAAAGTAGAAATATTAGTTGCATTCTACTGAAGGTTTCTGGACGTTATTACAATATTGTATGTCGTTACAATATTATCTACTTTCGAATTTGGCGGTTATTTTAAAAGTATTGTGACGATTTTGAGGGTTCTATTAATTTTTATTTTAAAACAAAACACGAAATAGTTAATAAAAAGGTAAACTATTTGTTCTACTAAATATAACACTAACAGTAAATTATTTACAAGCTTATACCTAATTTATTTTAACAGCCGAGCGAAAGTCTAACGCGAACTTTAATGCCGAACTGTCCTATGCCGAATTGTCTCCCATTCACCGGCTGCCGCTTTTATATAAGCCGGGGCTGTTTGTATGTGAACTATCGCGAATGGTTTCAGAATGTCTAGATTTATTTCACCGCCGGAATTCTCTGTCTGCAGAAGGTTCTCGCCTAAGGCGCGTCGGCTGGACGGCTGTAACGCAAAAGACAGTCTGACGCCGGTTGATGTTGACGAATCATTACAGTATTAAATTCACTTTAAGTACCACGAAATGGCGCTATTTTCAATTTGTTTACAAATAATATCCAAAACCTTCCACAGGATGCAGGTAAACGTAAACTGGCTGCTAAATTTATGCATCGCGTTTGAATTTAAAATTCGCAATAAAAAATTATATGTCTAGTGCAATTTGATTTCCACCAGATGGCACCACTTCCAATTCGTTTTTAAATAATTTTAAAATCTAAGCAAGGGAAGCAAGCATTGCATTATGGCAAACGCTTTTAATTTTGAACGCCGCAACCCATTCATTTTCGAATTTGGCGATTCTTTTAAAAATAAATGTCCGTCAATCACCACAAGATGGCGCTCTTTTCAGTTTGTTTATAAATAATTTTAGAAACTTTCAGCGGGATACAGTTAAATGCAAATTGTCATAATTGTCATGATTTGTTGCAACAAGCGAAACGAGACAATGAGAAAATAAAATTTACAATAAACAATTAAAATTGTGGTGCGTTCACAGTGAGCACCTTGTCACTGCCAACGCGCCAATTACAACGCCAAATTAAAAAAAAAACACTCGTTTCAAGGTTAACAAGAGAGAGAGAGAGCCATATAACAACAAGAAACAATATAACGAGGAAAGATTCGAGGAAAACAAACAAAAGAAAAGAGAAGCAAATATTAAAAAAACTAGAAATAAAACAGAAGATCCTCAAACGGTGTAAGAAACTTTTTTTTAAACAACAGAAAATAAAAGATGCGAGTTAATCCAAAACATAATTCATCAAAATGAAAACAAGAGAAAATTGAAAATTTTTGGTATGGTATAGAAAGGGAAAATCGAAACAACCAACTTTCCAAAGTTGGTTGTTTCGATTTTCCTTTTCTCTTTTCTCTGGTGGACTTTTTGATGATGCAAGGCTGACAAGGGAGCAAAAGACGGAACAACAAAAGAGTCAATGAAGGAGGAAAAGATAATAATTCGACGAAAAGAAACAAATACGAAATACGAGCATTCATTTTAGTGGAGTTGAATGTCTTCGAAGTCATTGGAAGAACTCGATGATGATGTTTCAGCCATATCAGCAAATGGCACAAACAATAGAAATCATACATTATTAAGAAGAAAATGTTCCTCACTTCGGTCTTCACTATGTTCACATTTGACAGCTTATAACTTGATTAAATGTAGGGAGAACCCTTTAATTTTTGTTTAAAAATTTCGAACCTAAATGGAAATAAGCCAATAAAAATGACTACTTGTATTTTTGAGCGGTGTATTATTATACGATGACTTTTTGAAATTCTTTGTACCGTATGTACATGTTACTGCAATTATTTTTATGTATTTCGTATTTTTTCCGAGCTATAGGAAGATTTGAAACGAGACTGACAACATACATGAGGAATTTTTAAGACCGTTTAAAACTATTTACGCCAATTTGTCGTTTGTATATGGGCGTTCATGTTTCGGTTCTTTGAATCATATTGTATCGTATTGTAACGATATTACGGGTTCTATTAATTTTTATTTTAAAACAAAACACGAAATAGTTAATAAACTAATTTATTTAAAAGTAACACTAATTTATTTATAACTTACAATAATTTATTTACAAGCTTAAGTCTGATTTATTTTAACAATCTCACGCGAACTTCTAATGCCGAACTGTTGATGCCGAATTCCCTTCTCATCCCGGTTGCGAGCTTTATAAGCCGGGGTTGTTTTTCGCAAACATTCTAGGAGGCGACGGACTGTCTGGTCTAGTTTATTCCGTCGTCAGAATTCTCTAGGCTGTCGCCTAAGGCGCGTCGACTAGACGGCTGTGACGCAAGAGACAATCTGACGCCGGCTGGTGTCGACGAATCATTACAGTAGTTTTTATAGTGTGACATTCGCAAAAGACAAACGAATAGTTATACATATTATTTTTTATAGCACCATCAGAATCGCTGCTTACACGTCTATGAACTTGTACGCGCGTATGGGTCTTTAACATATTTTGCAGTTTTAGTTTCAGCAATTTTTAAAGAATAAGAAATTGTCGGGGAGCAAGGATGTCAGGTCAGACGAATCGATGCTTAAAAAGTTTAATTCTGAAGTTCTCAGTAAAATACCATTTCTTGTACTTTTCTAAGATAATATCCGTTACGGTCGATTCCATGCCTTAAAGAGCTGGTTTTGAATTTTGCACTAAGTCGGTGATTCGTACTTAAGTTGAGTCAGGAAGCGCAAGGAATTCTGGGTGTGGACAGGCGCGTTAGGATTTTTGCACTTGGTTAGCAGGGTGTGCCCGAAGACGGCATTTTGATTTTGCGTGTGTGTCTCATCGTTGATCCCTTGAGTATCTCTGCGGTATTGGGCTTACGATTTTTGGTGACGCCACGCCCAGTTGGGGTTCTGTGAGATTTACTCAAGAAGCCACGGATTGGGAAAGGTTTTAGACTATATTTTCCGACGTCTTTTTTTGAATTTTGGTTGGATTAACGCGTGTAACATGTTTCAAATCATCTCGGAAGCTCGGCGTATTCATGCCGAGCGAGTAGTTACAGGCGGTAGCGAGTACCTACCACCCCCCACCGCTTTGAGCGTTTACGCTAGCGTGGAGCCACTTCTGGATTTTCGGAAGCGATCTTTTTTCCTTGACCTTTTCCGTTTGACTTCAAGTACATTTCGCAATCTCCCGGCCGCGGCGGGGCGAAATCAGTTGCGGAGTCACGAGGACACGGGGTGAACCTACGAGCTTGTCCCCCAAGGCGCTGAAGGTCGAAGTGCAATCGAAGGACTTCACGGTATCGTACCCAATTGAATACGTTTTCACTAAGCTTTTGGTCACGCTCTGTGGCGTTTCGGCACGATTTTGATTTCGTCCGAGGTTTTTTCTTGATCTTGTACCTTTTGTGGGATGATTGACGTGTTTTTGATTATTGTCGCATTTGTGCGGTCGCGAGCGATTTTGTTGATTTAATACCGGCTTGTTTCGGCGTTTAGTTTTAAACGTGTTTCTTTCGTTGTTTACAATTTACTACCCCGTAGTTTAATTTCTTTAACACGTTTACTGCTTTTCAGTCCTGTCTGTAAACGGACGTGTGGGATCCCTAACGGACGGCATAGTTTTTTGCGCGTATCGCGTGAATGTTGTTTGTTTTATTTTCCTGTTGTTACGTAATATTACATATTTTTTTTGTAAAGAGAGTTTAATGCGAAATTTTTTGTCATTGTGACATTTCGCCCGACGGGACGTTTTGTACGCCCCTTGACGGAATATCTCTCATTAAAGCCTGTTTAACGTAGCGTTTGTCTCTTTTTTTAATTTCTATATCTTTCGGAACTTACCCCTTTTACTGTTCCCTTTCGGGACGGATCATATCGGAACTGAACCGACCGGTGAGTAGGAATTTCTCTCCTGTTGGGGGAATTCCGCGATTGCAAGTTGTTGCGATCTTCAACAGGTGGCGCCCGTTTTCGAACTACAGTTACCTGTGCAAAACTGTTTGCCCACGGCCTTCTCCACTGACACGGGATTTTGGTCGCAGCAGCGCCCCAACCATCGGGCGATCCAGGTGGAGTACAGTTGGCCCCATCTTATTCATACATTTTAAGGATATAAGTAATACTCTTAGGCTCTTGAACATATCGAGTAACTGTAATACTTTATGTCGATTAATCCAGTTTGATCATGCCTTGCAAAGATGCAGGCGAAATGATTACCAGAGGCAGTCTTGCTTTCGTAGAAATAATAATAATGGTTTTCAGAAAATATAAAAAATAACGAATTCAAGTGTATCATATTTAACATGAAAACTACTTGTCTTTGACATCCAAATGTAGAACACAGATAGTCCAGTTTAACATTTTCCGACGGGTTACTCCTGCTCTATTTCTTTTATAAATAAAGCACTAGGATTTTGTAACACCAATGCCCGGTTGCACCAACTTTTTAAGCAGAGCTTAAATTTAAGTGGTGTTTAGACTATGATATTATTTATAGATTTAACAAAATGTTAGTCACATTCTAATTGATACATAAGTTTAAGTTTAAATGTCAATCAGAATATATTTGACATTATACTGACCATACGTAAATGTCACATTCTAAACATAACTTAAATTTAAGCTCTGCTTAAAAAGTTGGTGCAACCGGGCACTAGAGTTAATACATTTCGTACATTATCCGAGGAATTAATTTAAAATTATGTGAACTTCGACTGTTAATTTTCAGTGTATTGTAAATTTTTAATATGTTCCGTTTTGTTTGTGTCGAAATATTACGTTTTCCTCAAATCTTGCCGCCAAGAATTAAAATTCAGTAAGTTTTTCTTAAGACGACCTCCGCTGTAAGCTCATTGAAACAATAACGTTGCCTTCAAGGTGACTTAGGTCTTTTTTGCCATAAAAGTTATTAATAATAATGTATCCGTAAAAATTTGCCATCAAAAATTTAAACGAGAAATGTTTTAAATCAACTTTTTCTGTTGTTGTTTTGCCAGTTATTGTTCATTAAATGATAATAAAGTGTACTAATCTTACGTTAAAATTTATGTTAATTGTCATCCAAAAGTAATAAAATTATAAAAATAAATAAACAGGCAATAGCAACGATAATAATAAGAGTGTTTTTATCAATATTGCCTCATCATCAGGACGTCTCGCGAGTCTGCAAGCTTTTAAAATGTATCTTCAGTGATTGTCAATCACAATCTTTCATTTCATTTAAACTTAAAATGCGCAAAATTTTAATATTTCTATTATATGCGTAATAACATTAAGTTATTAATACAATAATAAGTACTATTTTAGCTTAAGGTTCATTCTAAATAGCTAACGCAATGAATTACTTAATACGAATATTTTCATATGTTTGAATACAAAATTTACAAAATGGGATTTGCTAAAAAAATATTTTACAGTCAACTTAAGAAATCTTTCAGTTATATTTCATATTACCGTTTTCTCTAAGTCAGCATAATACAGAAACACATCTTTAACATAATTTCGTTGTTCTCATGCAAATAGATGCCAGAAATTTAAATAATCACAATAATATACGTCAGTGCTCACATACTAAATCAGCGATTTTGTAACTTAATTAAAGGTGTCACAAGAACCACATCGATTTGTATTCAGTTCACGAGAAAGTTGTGGAAATATTTGGAATTGCAAATTCAGTAATGCGGACCCAAATCGCTAACTCGATAATTATTTATGTATAATTATAAAATTGTAAATAAAGTCGAATTTAAATACGACCTCTCTACAACTTCAAGGAATCCGTTGTTTGCATTAATCGTGATCTATGTTGATGTTGATATTTGGAAATTCTTCTTTAGGCATCCCGGAAGACCGCTACAACCGTATAAACTTAACTTATTTATATAATTATTATTATAACACATTTTAGGCGCCTTAACTTACAATTTCATCAAAATTAATTAACATTAATTACTAAGAAAATATCTGCAGTTTCCTTTGATAAACAATTTTACATCCTTGTTTTGTTAAATGTTTTAATTAGCTACTCACAATTTACTTCTTTCTGGTCTTCATAAAACATAAAACAAAAATCCTCGTGCAAGTAATTTCAACTTTGAATAAAAATCGTTTTCACATTAACGTTGAGATTTTTTTCTACACAAGAATAATTGTGAGTCAACAAACTTATTACAAAAAGTGTGGGTAACCCTTTCTATTGAATACACTAATTGGAAGTCATAGAAGCTGTAAGTATATTTCATCGAATATATTTACAATATACTGAAAAATTGTTGAATATTTGTTTTTAATGACAAGGAGTTAAAGGTAAAATTTTATTTGTCATTGTTGTTGTTTAATATACTGTTTAAAATATTCTTTTCAATTTGAACATCTACGCTAAATTTAATTTCCATGAGGTTTGTTAAATATTGCCCTGTATTTTTTGATTAACCTTGTTGTTTTGAGTTATTATGTTTAATTGCTTTAATCGCTTTCTAGTTACTCTGCAACTGCTTGTTGTCCCATTCATTAATTAAAAAAAAATACAAAGAACCCAATTTTATCCTCGAAATAAAATTCTGTGACTTCGTGTAGACTGTAGACGAAGACCTAGCCAATATTTTTGTATTATGATTGCTATTGATATTGCTAACGCCTGAACGGTCCAGTGGTAAGAGGACCGGCCTTGCAATCGCATGGACGTCGGTTCGAACCGCACTCGGGATTTTTCTCGGGGGTGGTCGGTATCGACTTTAGGCACCCTTCAGTGTTGGGGATAAAATTCGACACTGCTTCCCCTTAAACGGCGAGAAGGTTGGAAGTAACAAAGCCATGTAACACTTTACACACACTTAAATACACTCTCGCTCCTGAGGTCCTGACAAGTCTTTGACTTAGGACCCCGTTGGACAACCACCACAGATAAAAAAAAAATTTAGAATTATTATCTAAAGAATAACGTCACGTAAAGCTTTACAACTAATTTATGTACGTGCCGTTTTTAAAGCTGTGGTCCTGTTGACCCGAGGAATCACTCTGGACGCAAAAATGTCCCGTTATAAAGATCTTAGCCATAATAAATCGATACTGTTTTTATCAGATAAATCATGCAGTGTGTGAAATGAAAGAAAACCGGGCGGTATTAATGATACTCTCCAAAAAACAAAATTTTTTCTTCAGAGTAAAACACCTAAATAAATTTAAAAATTATTTTATATTTATTTTTCTTTTCTTCTTCATTTATGTAGGAACAAGGGGGTTCAGCTGATTTAAATCATTTGGTTAATATCACGTTTAGAATCTCTGACTTTTAATCAGGCGATTTTCAAATTTTGCGCTTAATTTTTTATATTGTGTGATTTAATAATTCTCTTTGACTAATATTTGAGGAACAAAAATTAATACGGCGTGTTTGAGGGCAAAAGTATAAAGAAATAAAACTTTTGCAATTTCAGGCGTGCATTCGTCGGTAAAAATTAATCCAAATTTGAGGAAAAAAACATATTTTTTTGCAAATTACCCTTTCATATGTAAAGTTGTACTACCTAAAATCATTAAGGATCCTCTAGGTAGAAGATCCTATAATACAATTGATCTGCGATTAGGTCGGAAAAATTACATTTATTTTGCAAATTACTATCTACATATATACAGGGTTTTGCGCAACTGTAAACATTAAAGATTGTAACGTTCACATTTCTCGCTGGCCGTTACATTATATTATTTACGTATTTTCTCGTTAAATTGTTGTTGAAATTCAAATAAATACCGTTTCGTTCTTTTAATTAATTTCGTATTTATGACTTTCACGCCTCTATCTCTCAGGATTTGTGTTTTAATTTCAGATAGTAATGCGGACATCGCTATTTTTCTTTAAGCCATTTATTTTTAAGTTTCGGAAATTAATCTGTAGATGTCGTACATGGTCCTTTGGTCAATTTTATTAATCGATGCTTCTTGATGAGGTATGCGGAAATTGCGTGTAAATCTTTGACATAGTTCCGTCTCTTCGATCAGGTGCGATTACTTGTGTGCTGGTACGCCAGTTCAGATGCGTGGTGTGCGTCTACAAATTTTTGTAGTTTTGTTGGAGCTGAACGGCTCCGAGATATTCCAGTTTGGCAATTATTACGTGTTTACCTTTCCGTATGCCCTACTGTGTCATTTGGCCGTCAATTTATTCAGCTACTACCGTCTACTTCCGAGCACGTGTTGCGTTCAAGTTCTCGCTCAGAAGAAACTAGACTGTAAGTACCTAAGTTGTTTAGGAGAATATTTTCCAAGATTCCTTTACTATTTATGTAGAGTTTTTTTTTTTTGACTCCCGAAGTTGTGTTGGGTTACCGAAGTTTTTCTACTACCGCACGAGTTTTTATCGGAAAATTCCTTGCTATCTACTGCGTTTCGTTTGAAGATACTACCGGACAGGTGTTCCTTTTTTTATCTGGCGTGGTTGTTCCTGGAAATAAATCCAATTACAATTGAAGATATTCACAGACAGGATTTCCTCTTTGCGGTGTCGTTGGATGGAATCAAGGTCAAGTTTTCGTCAGGATTGAGTAAGAAACAACCATCATCATTATTATTAGTATCGTATCGTATCGACAAAACTGTCAGTATCTTTTCGTATGGACAAACTTACCGTATCGTATCGTATTGAATAAACTATCATGCCGTATCGTATTGGAAACATTATCGTACCGTATGGAAAATTTCCATTAAAGTTAATTTATTTTTTGATTGTCAAAGGACAACACGTATAATATTGGGTCACGTTACATTTAGTTTTGGTCTGCATTGTAATTATCATTGTATCATTTTTTTATGTTTAAGAAAACACAACGTTACTTTTAATCGTGTCTATTGTAAACAGTATTACTGTCAGTATTGGTATTTTGTGTTTATTTCACATTTACGTTAATTTTGCATTACTTAATTTCAAATTATATTATTTTTCTTTCATCTGCACTTTGACTATTGATTTTATGAAACAAGTTAAGAAACTTGATCTAAACAAAATTTGCGTATTTAACTTACCGGACTGTTTTAGTGCCTTAATTCCAGTTTAAAGAGATTACTTGGCGTTCAATTTTTTTTTTCGTTACCGTTTGTTTCTTTTGCTTACTACGCAACTTTTCTTTAGAAAGTGTTCATAAAATTACCCTTCCGAATCCACCTCAGCCTCCGACTAAATTGAGCTATGGCAACCAAACAGGTGAGAATCTACTTACAAAAAATAGTATGTCACAAGATCCACAGGTGTACAAGGTTCTACTCAAATGTATTCATTAAAAACCCTCTAGCACTACAAGCAAAGAATATCTAGATATTCTGTGCTACAAGTAAATAGTTTTAAATTATAGACCTAAATAACTTATAATAAAGAAACTTTCTTTTCAACACACCTTTCCAAAAAGAAAAGATAAATGAAAATTTTTATTTGATCCGAACCAGATTATTGATTTTCTATTTGGTTCGAAGCAGACTATCCTAGAGGCTTCATTTTAGGAGCTAGGGAGAAACTTTAAATGCATAAGTTTTAGGGTTTTATACGTAATATCTTTTAGAGTTATGTTATCACAAATAACAAAAGCGCATCGCAAAGTGTATACTGTATATTGTTCGCCAAAATGAAACATCAGCATTTACAGGTAAGGTCAAGGTGGCAACGGATACAGCGAATCACAGTGTGGGTAAATCGAAAGAAGATAAAATTATAATGTTATCCTTTACACACCTTTATGCTATATAACATGTTTCTGAAGTGGGGACAATATTTTCTTTCATTTTAGAATATATAACGAGTGGTTTTTTAAATCCGACGTCAAGTTAGCTGTGAAACAATTCATTCATAGCTGTGAAACATTCACAAATGCCTCTTCAAGGCCTACTTTGACGTCGGATTTAAAAAAACACTCGTTAGAATATTTTACTTAAAAAAAAATTCAATTGAATTTTTTTTTAAGTAAAAAGTTCAATTTTTTTTCTCTACTTTACGATGCGCTTTTGTTTCTTTGTGATAACTGTAAAGAATAATACGTATAAAAGCCTACAACTTTTGTATTGAAAGTGTTTCTCTAGCTCTTGAAATAAAGTCTCTAGGTAGGGGGCAGAATATAAGAAAAAACCCAATTATATTCTATGCCTAGATCCTCTATCTCTAGGGGATTCTCTGAGTCAATTGGTGCATTTTTTTTGCATATTACCTTCTATGTATACACAGGGTTTTACTTAACTGTAATCATTAAAGCTTCGCAAGCTATACAGGGTTCTACTCGACTGCAATCATTTTATTAATTAACTTTAATATTAATATTTAATTAATAACTTTAAACAAATTTCAACTCACATGAGTTTTTAAACCAAATTAGATTTTTATCAACAGTGAGTTAAACATATAAATCAATAAAGTCAGTGTGTTCTTCATTTATGTATGTATTTTATCTGGTACTGTTGTCTTGTATGTCTTGTATCTTTATCGATTTTTATCTAATTTTTAAAACTTGTCCCGTTTTCAAATGAAAACGAAACTGTCGCTTTAGGTATGACAAGTGTCGTTCGCCGTTATACAGCTTAGTTGGGAAATTTGCATTTATTACTATTAAATTTAAATGCATCTATGAGAACCATTCGTCCATCTTAAGTACTGAAATATCTTAGATATCACTTTTCTTTTTAACACATTTAAGAACGATTTTTTTCTCTCCTTTCATCCACAGAAAAAAAAATTAGCGAGTTAAATTCATCTCCCCCATAATTTGCAATTAGTATTTGTTAGTTCTAACTAAAAATTAATGTATTTTTCACTTTTTCGGATAGACGTTTATCTTTTGGAAGTAGTAAAAATTAAGGTGGAATTATTTGACTCCCAGAACATGAGAAATTCCATCACACTAACACCGTAAGTAGTTAAGCTTCACATACTAGATTTTTACATACATAAAGTGGAAGGAAGTATATACCGAAATTTGTTAAATACCTTTGTAAAAGTTGCAACAATTTTTCGTGATAATGTGACATCTTTTAGCAAAGAGTTAAAATAATCTTAAAATTTGTTACGTTTGAACTCCTGCTCCTTGGCGCACGTGTGTTACAGCTTTGATTATGGAACAAATACTGTACCTTTGAATTAAATATCAACACTATAAACAGTGGGAATTAGCTCCTTTATCTCCTTTTTGGAGTTAAGGAAAGTAACTACTTTAAATATAACCTTGCACGGATGGTCTCCAGGGAACTACCACAATGAGTTAAAAAGGAATTACATAGGCGTCCGTATTTTTCCCTGAGGAGTAATTCGAATCCAGATAGAAATAAAAGATAGGACAAAGAACATTAAAGCCCAGTTTTACAATCGTGGGTTAAGAGCGGAATTATTGTTCGCCGAATTTTCTTTAATGTTCCTCCATATCTACGTCACACCTACGTCACGTTATTCTAAGAATAATGTTTATCCGACGATTGTAAAATCGGGCCTAAATGCAAAAAAGAAGTTTTATATTTTTTAGACATCCACTTCGTCAGTTATCAAAGGCTTGTCTAAAATACTGAAATTCATATATTATTTGTTTATAGAATTTATGGAATAAATTCATATTTAATAATTGCGAAGTTGCAATACAGGTTTAGATCTGTAAGGACTATTATTGTGAACGCAGTACAACTAATTATTTTAAAATAAATAACGTCAATTTAACGTTATTGCACAGGATTAACAAGTGCAGGATATCTTCCAAGCAAATAAAAATTCTTCATCTTCTTTCTTCCATTCCTTCGTGTGTAACATTACATTTGATGTAATGGACATTCAATCAAGAAGAAAAAGTATTGCAATAATTTCCGAAATTTTTTCATTAATAACGAAAGATCCTGCATGCCGTTACTAGCTTACATTTAAGGTAAGAAAAATCCAAGTCAGCTAATAAAAAGGTTTTATTCATTACGCGACCGGTTTCGCCCAGTGGGGCATTATCAAGTGATGGCCTAGAGCTACTTTTGACGTTCCATTGGCGTGAAGCGACAACTGGCGACAACAGGTTTTACAAATTAAAACTAAACTAAAACAGTTTTAGTTTAGTTTTAATTTGTAAAACCTTTAATTGTAAAACACGCCAATGGAACGTCAAAAGTAGCTCTAGGCCATCACTTGATAATGCCCCACTGGGCGAAACCGGTCGTGTAATGAATAAAACCATTTTACTAGCTGACTTGGATTTTTACTTACCTTTTTTCATTAATTCTGTTATTAAGAAGCGGAACTGCTTGTTCTCAATTTTGATTTGAAAATAAAACAATTTCAATGAATGAATTCAAAAATATCAAGTGAGAAAACAAACACATAAAGATTAGAGCAAATTATTTCTTTCAAGTGAATTAAAAAAGTAGGTAGGTATTTAAATTATCATCTTAAAATTGATTTAAAAAAACATTTAAAATTTAAAACTATTCTCAATGAAACAAGCGTAATGTTAAAGAGGACAGAGCTCAACATGAAAGTTATTATTAGAACGGATTCTAGTTCCGTTTAGCAATTAATTCCACTTAAAAGCCATTAATTAATTATAAACCGAAAATGATTAATAAACAAAATGTGTATTTATATAAAATGTTCAAGCATTTGTGTATACTAAAATCAAACAGTTATGTACTAAAGGTTACATATTGCTGCGTTATTCGTTATTGAGAAATTCACTTGGTTATTATTCAACAACATACATATTGTCTATAAACATGAAATTCTTTTATATTCAGGGCGTAACCCTCTTCTTTTGTTTTAATTTAATAAAATCTGTGAACGCTTTTGGTTCCTTTGCACGTTCGTGCAAGATTATTACTTACGCTCACTAAAAAATTTAATTAAACTCTGCTCAAATTAAAATTCTTTATTAACAATTTCTTTTGCTGCAACAATACTGACTGTTTATTTAGTGCCTCTAATGGCCATTTGTTTAAAAACGTATATCACAAAACCGTTGAAAACAATATGAAAGGCTTAATTATTATTGTTATTTTGAAAAGAAAGTTATAAATCGCTTATTTAAATTAAATTAATAATTTGTTCAGTTCCTTACACCAAACTAATGTTTATTATCACTCCAGCTTGCGTAATTTAATTGATTCGTGTCAATAGGTACGTTCAAACCCGTGTGCTTTGTTAGACTACACCCCAATTTAACGTTGCTCGTATTTATAAGCTGTGTTAAAGAAAACTGAAACATGTCATACAACGGTGAAAATGGAACAACAATTTTTTGTGAAAACGCGAATCCCAATCTAATACAGAAAATAACTTACTAATTTTTTATCCCACACATTCGTGCTTTACCTTAAATGAATCACCAGGTAATTCTGATTTTAGCTGTCAAACAAATGAAACTGTACATATTATTAAATCGGCTAAATTGGACTTCTTCCTGGTCTAGGAAGTTTGACTTCGGAAGTGCCTTCAAGAACTGCAAATCCTCCACGATGGTATACATCCATTGGAACTGCTTTGAGACTGGTGTGTGTGTCAGTCTGGTGATGACGGTTGCATCTTCTAATCGTTCCCCTCATGTTTGTTTTTCTTAACAAACGTTTATGTTTGAGTAATAGCAACATTCGTGTGGAAATACGAATACCTTGGGATTATAATTTTCCTTTATTATGCAAAACTTAATTGATGTATGATCACGAACTAAATTACAATTAAGACATCATAAAGACAAATAATATTGTTACAAATTTCAAACTTCAGAACTATAGCAATATGTTGGAAACATGAGAGTGTTTCAGTGTTTCGATCGAGGTTCGTAAAGTAGATTAGATAAGTAAAAAAGTATGACTAAAGCAACGAAGGAAAACAAAATATGTATAGGAATAATTAATGTAGTTATTGAAAAAGTAACAAAACTATTTTTTTTAAAGCTTTTCTTTTTAAAATCATATCAGGAGCTTTCCTTTTAATAGGACGTACTTCTCCTGAGTTTAAAAAATTTATTCTGATGAAAACTTGTCTTGTAAATGCAGCCTATTAAATCCTTGTCCGTATTTGGCATTTTCTGATGAATATATGAACTTTTAGTTTCATTTATTATATATTTTTTTAAAGGCAAAGCTGTTTTTGTGAAGTTTTTGAAAATATGTATCCATCGTTTTAACATTATTTAAACATTTTTCAATGGTTCGATTATTCCACCAAAGGAGAGAGTCTACACCCAAGGCGACACAGCATTATAGTGAAAATTTTCAGGTTCTTTTGACTGAAGCGCAACATGTTTATCCAACAATTTTTTTGCTAAATATCCGGCGAGATAAACAATACCATCATCTTCGGCTATAACTGACGAACTTTCACTACTCCTGTCTGGTATCATATCTGAAAGTTCTAGACCTAGAGGTTCCTCTATTATAATATCAGCTCGTTTTATAACTGCTGCAGTTATACAGCGTGTAATCGAATAAGTTTCACATATTAATACTGTAAGTTCTTCATCACATAAGGAATTAATTCTGCAAATATAAAAATTCTTGCTCGAAAATAAAAAACTGACCTACCACAAGAGCGCGTCGCCTTTTGTTTGAAAACCTCTGCTCGTTCGTCAGTGCGTCTGCGATTTTTATAGACGCATCGTAAACCGACAAATTCCGCAAATGTCACGGTCACTGGGTTAGTGTCGCCCGCAATACAATTTGAAACGGAATCTTCGAACATCTGTTTCATTAAATAATCCACAATAATTACATCCCCATATTTCACACTTTGTAAACAAATAACACGCTATGTGATATAATTTGTTAATTTCTTATGTTAAAATAATGAATGTAAGTTATAAGTACATTGATAAGAAACAAATTGGTGACAGGAGAATTTTGCGGATGCGAACATTTTTTGCGGTTCCGTCAAATAAATAAATGCATGGACTGCACTAAATACAAATGTTTAGTTTAACGTTTTACCTAAGTTTTGAGAACATTCTTAAATCATTTACTGTAATAAAGTAATTAGGTGCGATTTTATCGCTCGAGTTTAACAGTACGATCGTTTATTGTTTAATTCACGTATAAATTACTATTTGCTTTCAGAATATTAAATGATAAAGAACGTCTAATAATTAAAAAGGCAAATTTCAACACAACAGTTGCAACTATCGTAATCAGCCGACACTGTAAACAGGCGTACACACAGTACCTCCGCGATCTTTCGGAATTTGTTTTGCTTAGTCTGAACGTAAAAAAGAATCATAAATTAAGGGATGATAAGTTCGGCGCTTTTTGTTCCAATAATACTTTTAGAATGTGACCTTTATTGAATTAATTGTTACCTGTTTTATTACTTATTGTTAGATAGGATTCATGATTACTGTTTTATTTTTAATTAAGGAAATAAAATTATTATGTAAACATTATTTTGTGAAAAATCTGCATATCTATTACTTAAATATTAATTTAAAAATCAGCTGGGAATCTCCGTATTCTTTCGTACGAAAGTAATAAACGACCTGCCTCAACGTTTATTGTATCGCATCTGCGGGTTTACTGCTCTATCATTTATTGCGTATAATAATAAATTTCGCTCAGCCGCTCGGGTCGTCTGGAACTTTAAATCAAAGCCAGCGGTTCTCAAACGTTTTATGCAAAAACTAAACATATATTTTTCCGGAGTTATTATTGACATTTTTTTCAAACGTATGTCGTAACTTCGCTTCTTTTCTTTTGTATTAGTTGTGGTTACAATATGTGAAACTTATTCGATTACACGCTGTATAGTCAGCTTCCTCGACTAGCTCTTTAGTAATATCAAAATTCAAGAGTTTTGAACAATCACCTAAAAATATTGTAATTCTATAAAAAGGCGTTAAGGGCTGACAGATTTTTACCTAAGAGAACCATCCTAATTCTACAAATAGCGTTAAGGGGTGATGGACGATCACGTATTCTTCCTCTGGTTCTGATCTACAATGTGAATCTTTTAATTATAGTAAATCTTTTTTAACTTAGGTAGATACCTGTGATAAAGAATTTTCCAAACACTTTTGATTTGACCTGTACGTTAATATGTATTTTACATAATCTGGAAATTTAAGTCTCATTTCTTCTAGAAGTTTCTCCAAAGAAATACTTGTTTCAAACATTTCTCGCGTATTCTTGCCTTGACACTTGATATTGAAAACACATTAATGCATTCATTTTGCGCCTCAAGATTTTTACCATAAGGGGTTTTAGTTTGTACTAGAGCTGTTGGTGTGTATGAATTGAATAAATCAAACCAATCATTAATTAGTTGTATAAATTCTCCAACATTTCTTGCTAATTCTTTATTCTTTCCAGGAGTGTTCATCAAAAGATCAACAGTTTCATCAAGAGATAGTACTGTTGATCTTTCATATTTTTTGATATTGTTTCCCATAGCTTCCGTAACTAATAAAACATCTGTTAAGATTCCATCTCTTAAATTTTTGTTCCTTGCACATTTTTGTAAAGTTGATATTCCTAGTAAAAGATAATTCAATGTATGCCCTTTTGCTCAAATACCTCAAAGTAAGAGCTTTAGATATTTCATTATTTGTCCATCGAACATGTGATTTCTTTTTAAAACAACGTCGGTTTGATTTGAAGTGAGGAAATGCGAAAAAGTTTCCTTAATTTTGTTATTTTGTTATATATTTTTTTTTAAATCAAAAATTTTACTTTGCACAACTAGCAATTTACATATCATGTTTCTCTTTCACTTTCAATTTTAGTTTTACATTTTCTTCTAACAAAGAGGTTAATTTTTTGCGTAGAATTTCATATGGACTTTCTTTTTCTTCAATTTCAATTGATGGACCAAATGTTTCTGAGGATGTGTCTAATGTTGACGGTTCTGTTAGTTTTTTGGTTTCTCAAGCTGCATTCTTTTGGAACATGGTGCGTCTGTGACAACAGTTTCTGGAAGCAAATGCAGCGATGGAAGCGCTAAAATAAAATATAATTAATTACAATTTAGAAGAAAAGAGAAGTTTTTACCATCAGGTTTTAATTTAATTGGTGTAAAATTCATTAATTTGGCCATCATTGCATCCTCGAAATCACTTAATGGAAAATGCTTACTTGCGTTCACACTATTAAAGTTGTCTTTCCTGTGACACCGTCTAATCACTTCTTTTTTGATTATTTTATTCTTTGGGCAATTAAAAAATGATATAGTTTCGTTGCGGTTTTTAGCTTTAACAGTATTACTTTTAAAAACTGCCACAGCACAAATTGTGCCCGTCATCTATAAAATATTATCTTTAGTGTATCTATAGGCACCATGCACATGCGAAGACATCGCCAGCAATGGCCTTATCATAGCCACATTGTACATTAATGTTATGAAAACATGAGTTGTTTCCAATGATCGACGTACATTTGAACTTAAATGTTGTAATGAATTTCAATACCAGGGCCAAATATTATGTACTACATTCGTAAATTGTCATAAGAATGATTTATTTTCATGAAATGAGTTAATCTCAAGAAAAATTTTCATGACATTAATTCACAAATCACCGCCAGGCGACGCTAAACGCATAAATGTGCATTTCGCCTACAGTCAACCAAGGATATTAAACTGTATCGGACAGCTTATTCCCTATCTCGTAATGTTTGCCTGTTTTATGACGTCACCAGCGGTCCTCCTTTAAATTTAACGACTAACGCTTAACTTTTTTTAAAAATGAAATTAATATAATTTAATACTTCATGTAAAAGAATAAAATTTTGAAAGTGAATATCTAATTAAAGTAAATTACTATGAAGTGTATGCCTTTTTTAATTTCAAATTACATGGACCGATGCTTACGTCACGAGCGAACAGAAACCCGTGATTGAGCAATCCTATAGGTTAAGTACCCTTGATGGTCAACTAATAATGTATTAAGAATTCGTGGTTATACCTTAACACTTCTAGAAATTAATCTAAATGTTTTAATATTTCGCAGAAATAGTGTTTCTTTTGCGGTAATAACAATTAAATACACTGTCTAAAGGCAAACACAAAACTTGACACAATTTTTCATTGATCTATACTCAAATTGTTTTAGCTGTACCTATTTATCTAAACAAATTGTGAGTAACGCAGCATACTGAGTGACGCGGTACTCCCCGCTCATTCCAGACACCTACCTCAGTGCGCAACCTTGTGTGATTCGATTCTATAAGAATTCTAAGCAAATGAGCTTACTGTTAGCTTACTTTAACACAAAGTCGTATTTCTAGTTGCATAGTCGAAAGTGAAACAATTTTCAACTTAATTCTGTTTCAAACTAACACCAGTAGATGGCAAATCGTTCTATAAATCGGATGTATAACTTTTTAAATGATTCTTTCTCAGTGGCATTTTTCATGCTAAAAAAAAGAACTATTAAATATTAAACCTATAAAATGCATTGATTATAATATGTACCATGAAACAGCAAAGAAAAATTTTTTGATTTAACTAATCCAGCAATAAATTGCATCTAAAAAATTAATTTGATTCTAATTATCATTATTATAAGCTAATAACGGTACCTTTAGTGATTTTTACTTGAACAATTTTTTACCGAAAACTGTTATTTTCAATATTCAAAATTAAAGGAAAAAGAAGAAATAGAAGAAAAAAAATATTAACATACCGGGTCTTCATTTATTCGTGTATGTGAGGTGTGACGTAGGTACCGACGTGTATAATCAATTACCTAACAGTCAAGAAATATTTTACTAAGCACAGCACGCATTGACATTATAACAATTTCTTTCTGCAAGCACAATATATTTTATAAATTGTTTTGTTTTAAAAGTGAATCAATTTTTTTATTTGGCAATCAATCTCTACAAGGTACGAATTCTGACGCCTTAAGTATTAACGTGAAAAATCACTTTAGGTTATGACACATTAGATTATAAGCAAAATACCACAACTGCTTACAACTGTCATCATCACAATTTTGCAGCATTTCTGGCGTTATGGTCGCACATTCTTCAACAATCCTTTCTTGCAAATTCTCTACAGCAGTTTTGAAAATCCTGTTTTTTAAGTAAGGAGACACAAAATAATCCATGACGGTCAAACAAGGTGATCCCGGAGGAAACTCAACTGTGTACTTTATGTAAACTAATCAATGGTCATCAAAAAACTCGCGGAGAAAAGCTATAGTGTCCCGTGCCGTATGTGTCGTTGCACCTTGCACCGTCCTGTTGAAAATAGTAGGGGAGGGTGGGCCACAGTGAGACACGGGGCACAGTGAGACAGAGAGAATAAATTCGAACTTTACAGGCTTTTTGCAGCTTGGTTCATACATAAAGTTGAGCCCCATCGAGGACTAATTGCCGCCAAAGTTACAGCGTTATTGCAAATTTCTGCCGTCTTTTATGTCAAAAGTGTGATATTCGAGTATGTAATCTTTTTTGCTATGCAGAATTTAAGGTGCCATAACTTTGATGTATATGGAATTCCATCAATGTTGTTTTATTTAGTGGTTGATACACCTTTAACCATTACGTGTTGGGTTATGAACAAAGTGGGATGTATTAAAACTTGCACAACTTAAATCATCCCAAGATGCTTCAGGGCCACAATGAGACAATGTTGCATGGGCCACAATAAGACATGTGAAAATTCCTGATGATGCCTCAGTAGCCTTATCAGACATTAAAAACAATTTTTCCCAGCCCACAACCAATGGAAACTGAAACGCCAGAACAATTTAATAAATTTTTCAATTAGGTTTGATAATATTTATGTTCGTTAGTGATTGAACCTAAAACAGTGCCTTGTTTTTCTTTTTGTTCTTATGCACTGGAATTGCATTGGGTTTATGACATTTTTATAAAGATTTTTATTTACTTTACATTCGTCTTTTAATAAATTTACTACATGAATGTCATCTTTTAATACTGTCTCATTTTACCCCATAACATGGGCCACAATGAGACAACAACAGTTCTATATATTTTTTTTAATTTTAACTGCCTTCCTCGTCACATCTTAAAAATTTTATTAACGTAGTATGTTGCTAAAAGTTTAAATTATTTACCTATCCTATCATTTTGATCAAAAGTATAAAATTCAAATTTTTATTCCAAATATTGCATTTTTTGTCTCATTGTGGCCCACCCTCCCCTACTTATTGAACAAATTCCGTTAAAAATATTGTTTCTCCGCGTTGACAGTAAACTTGAAAAAATGGGCCCAATTATTCTTCTGCGAGAGACTGCCATCCAGACACCAATTTTCTGAGCATGTAGTGGAAATTCAACAAAAATATGCGGATTGTCAGTGTTCCACATTCGCGTATTTTGTGAATTAACGTACCCAGAAAGGTGAAACCAAGCCTCATCAGAAAAAATGTTAAGTTTAACAGGTCCGTCATTCATTAAATTATTGATAAACCAGTGGCAAATACGCTAGACATCTGGGGTGATTTGCCGGCAAGAGGCCTTGATATGATTGCATATTATATGGATGCATGCCCAAGTTCTTCTTCACAATCGTCCGGCAAGTTCCATATGAAAGTCCAATTTCTTGAGACAGACGTTTCATAGGTTTTCTAGGATCTTCTTCCATACGTTGACGAACGTGTTAACAACTTCTTCTGTCCAAACGCTTAGCCTACCAGCACCTTTTTTATGAATCCCAGACCCAGTTTCTCGAAATACCTCAACACAATTTGTAAGGCATCCTTCGGTATTACAGCCAAGTCTGCGAAACGTTCCCGAAAATTATCCAAACATAAAGGCTGACTGTATTTCCAAATTCCGTTAACAAGCACACCAGTTCCGAAATAGGATTCAATCATGTAAATCTTTTCTCCTGTGGTGAAAATCATAACGCAAAAACTTAAAAATACAAATTGCAAAACCAATAAACTCAAGAAACTATCAAAAATGATTGATACAGTGCACGAACCTAGCTCCGACAATAATTTTAAAATGCTTGACTACCCTTGACCAAAATAATTTTTGATGTCATAGTAGAACGTTTCACATTATTTGCAACTTATAATACCGATTGTAAAGTTATTAAAAACGTAACGTATCGCAGTGGGTTTATGATCATCACATCATGCTAAGGATTTTATGAGTTGCAAATTATTTGAAATGTTCTATACCTGGACGTACGTAATTTACATGCCAGTACGTAATTTACGTGGGATCAGTAGGTACATGTAAATGGCCGAAACATTCAAACTCCAAATTATTAAATTAAAATAAGAATCGAAGCGCCTTTAGCAGTATTCACAAAAGAATTTCCCACTTTAATTTTTAACGTAAGCAGTCTCAGGCGATAACGGACTCGAGCGAAAAGTCCCTGACTCTCCTTAGATAAGTGACCATTAAGATACATGAAAGAAAATAAATACCGATAAAGAACTCTTAGCGCGTGAGAATGGCTAATTGACGCCCACGCGCGGCGAGAACCAATTGGTCAAAATTGACTAATACTATCCTATAGAGTAGGAAATTTAAGACACTCCACTGTCCCAAATATGCGGGACCAAAATTGTCTCTTTGCTACTTCTTTAACTTAATCGTCAACCCCATCTTGCGAATGGAGATTCCGATCGGAATCCCTAAAGGAAACACCAAGTAAAGAGGTCCTCTGCTGCTAGGTCTCATCCTCTTTAAAGGTAGAAACCGTTGTATGAGTTTGTTCGTTTCCCCCGTATATCGCCTACACCAATTTAAAGGGACAATTGGTTCGAGGTCATTGAAACTACTCGGCAAAGATCAACCGTGCCGACGCGGAGTGTCTTCTCTTGAATAACTTACCTACTCTTTGATAATACATTTAATAATGTCTGTAGTGTACATTCAAAATTGAATACAAATTTTCTTTTTTAGTTGTTAGGTACTTTACATTTGAATAATATTCAGTTCCCGCTTACTGTTTTACTATTACAGCCTATACATATTATTAAAAATCTCTTTAAAGCATTGATGCAAAACTTGTTTTCAAACCGAGCAAATTCCACCACGCACTCCAATCAACTTTCCTTGCCGATTAAGGAGCTCCTACTAAAGCTTTTACTAATTACGCCATTACGTTAAAGTTTATCATCTTCGCAAATTTATGGTCTTCATAAAAAACGTAATGCAAGGAGTTAAAAGTCTAAAGATTTGCATATTTTATAAAGATCCTCTCCAAAGCAACTTACATAATGGAGTCGTCTATTATTTTCTAACAAACAGAATAATAAATAGGAAATATAATTATTGGTGTAAAGGTTACATACGCAGGGTGTAAAATGCAGGTCAGTTAGGATCATCAGAATATACTTAGCATTTTGTAAGACGCTATTGAAAAACGCTCTTCATTCTCTTACTAGTATTTTTATTTCATTTCGCGAAGTCTTTTTTGTCCTTAAGTCCACACTTTAGTTTATTCATGGATGATCTCTTTTCTTTAATTGAAAAAAGCTTTCAGTCATCCCCAAGGTTGGTATTTTCCGAAGAGTTTTTAGAGAGTTTTGAGTAATTACATGTTAATCCTGCCGGTTATTTACAAATTACAAATAACTAACTAATAGATATAATTTAAGACGGAAGTATAGATTTGAACTAGACTTTTTAAACCTCTGATAGATAACAATGAACAAAGTACAAATTTACTTCGTAATAATCTTATATTTGATAAATACCAAAGATTTTGTTTTGTTTCCACAAATATTGACAATTATGTCAAACATGTTCGTCGGTGATGTATAAGTTCTGTTGCACCGCGAATTATCATTACATTTTTATGTGCTGAGATTGAGAAATCTGGAACGTCTTATTACCGTTGATAAATCTTGGGTGCACAATTAAATCCCAGAAAGCAAACAGGGTAGTATGAAATGGCTCCACTCAAATTCATCGCCGCCAAAGAAATTCAAAGCTGTACCGTCAGCAAACAACGTGATGGTTACGGTATTTTGGGATATTCACCCCAAATTAAAATTGGACCGAAAGGCTATAAATTCAAAGTTTAGAACCCTTAGTAGGTACTTGGGACGCGAGAAATTTATGTCGAATGAGTAGGTAATAGAAGCGGTGCAAGATTGGGTTTGCTGACAACCAAAAGAATTTTCTCTGTCGGTGTTTGCAAGTTGCATGGTCGTTGGGTTAACTTTATATTAAAGAAAGGACATTATTTTGAAAAATAGAATTTGTTTCATTAACTCTGTGTTATTATTGTTATCACTGTTTAGAAAGTCCAGGTCAAATCTATACTCCTCTCGTAATTAATTGCCCTTTAAAATCCTGATTTATCAGGAAACCGAAATCTTCAACAAGTGACTATCATGGAGAATATAAAAACATTCGCACATTAAAATAATAATTTTTTAACCTCAATTCTGCTGCAACTCATATTGTATAACCTCTGCCAGTCACATAAATGCATTTGCACGTGTCTCTAAAAATATTCCGGCACAAAACTCTTTAATAACGGCACGCACAAATACATCTTTGGACACGTCGAAGTAATTAAATCTTAATCTGAAGCTGTGCTAAGCCAAAGACTTCCACTCTTGATTTTTTTGTACCATACGAGACAAAGGATTGCGACCTCCTGATTTAATAAAGCAGCAATTGAAATAGGCACTAAAAACATTGAGAAAGTTTATTATGAGTAAACAATGATTTGTATATTGTTTCATATGAAGAAGGCAATTGATATTTTTAAGTTGGCGAAGGATCGCCTCAATTATTATTTACTAGATAGAAATAGTTTAACAAAATTTTAACAAAAAATTATGAAATGAAATGGCTTCAGATATTCTTATGGATGCGATACATGTAGCACAACATACAAATTACATCAGTCGTCAAACGTTGAGATCAAAGATATGTGGTGATTACCATCAGATAATATGTAAGAAGAAAATTAGGAGCATAAAGATTTACATGTATCAGACAACAATACCACAATTTCGCAGGGAGAAGTAAATAATTTTATAAAGTTACTTTCTCAATAGTAGCTTAATGGTAGTATGTGAAATTTACAAAATCCAGGATTTAATGTTCAATTCCTCATATAAGAAGAGACATTAAATACTTGCCCAAGATGTAGTCTCAATAATTTAATAGCCATTTCAGTTTAACATCCACTACCAAATTTTAAAAAAGCTCTCTCCTATTTTCTCGATGAAGTTGTAAACACAAAAGGACTCTTCCAACTGGTTTTAGGATTTCTTCTTTCAACACCTTTTCCAAGTCACTCGTTTCTTAAAAAAAAACCTTCTGAATTGTTTTCCCAAGCTTGTCAACTTCCATCCTTTTTACTAGGGATAATTTTATTTGAGTTCCAAGGTTAAATTCTGATTTAAAGTGCCTCGAATATTTCTACATTCAATGTGTCATATTTACCCAGTTAGTGAAACGATGTAAAGGCTGGTCTACACGCAACGACTTATCGAACGACGAATCAGATAAATCAGACAAATCGTATCAAGTAAGACGGAACGTGTGGACCGCAAAACGTAAAGCTAGACGTACGTTTTGCGATCCACACGCTCCGTCTTACTTGATACGATTTGTCTGATTCGACAAGTCGTTCGATAAGTCGTTGCGTGTAGACCAGCCTTAAGACATCCAGGCCCGGCGCTAAACACGAATCGGTGAGTCAACCAATTCAAGCGGCAAATTTTCAGAGATGACAAACTGAAGTGAAATATAAGCTACTTTCTTCGATGATATTAGTTCATCTTTCTTATCATTATACAGTCTTTTTCTTTTGGTTTTCCCCTTTTGTAAATTATGTTTCCGAATTTGTCAAATGACTTTCCAATCCGCAGGCCTACTATACTTTGAACAGATTGGAAAGTCATTTGACAAATTCGGAAACACATTTTGACAAAAGGGGAAAACCAAAAGAAAAAGACTGTAATAATCTCAAGGTGATTCGAGCGTGCAATTTTCGTGCAAAGAGGCACAGCTGGCAAATGTAGATCTCGATTCAGCACCGACTATGAAGACATCTACAATTTGTAGCTGGTTATACAGTCGGTTTAGTTAAGTAACTCGTTAACTTAGTTGGGGAAATTACATGTGTAAATTCGATTCTTTTCTGTTACATGTGAGTTCTGTGCGAGAGATAGAATCGCCTTCGAATTTATACCAGCTCCTTCCAATTGGGTTTCCCGTATTTCTTCAGTATGTTAAGCGAATACCAAAGCGGAAAAACAAAAACTTTAATAAATCAGCTACTACGGCAGCTTAAAAGACTTCCCCGACAAACCATGAAGCTCTGAATTAGTGTTCCAGACAAAAAATTGATACAGTATCAAAAAAAATGTAATAGTACAGTTTCTCACTTTACAGGAAATTACCTGTGCATTTAACTGATTCCTCATCGATGTTGCCTAAGTACATCTGGGCACACACTATGTATGAATCAACATGTGCTCCAAGACGCTCTATGCATTTGATAGCTCGATTTCTCAAACTTCTTCGAGCATTTCTTAACATACCAAGTGGAACCAATTGAGAAGCTTGCCTTATTCTTTGTTTCAATTTCTCGGTATTTCGTGACCGTGTCTTTCGTTTGAGAAACTCCCCCTAGAAAAGATTTAAGGGGAGTTAGATCGGAAGATCTTGCAGGTCAATAAAAAAGAACTAAATCGTATTGAATAGCTCTACCAAGACATTTATTGGGAAAAGTATTATTGAACCATTTGCTAACAGGTCGAAAAAATGAGGAGTAGCACTATCCAACTACAAAATCATGTCGAGCCTTTCAGGAAGAGAGATGCTATGCAAAATTTTTGAAAATTCTGTGTTTAAAAAATGTAGAAAGTCCTGAGCAGATTATGTTTTCGTCACGATAGAGTAGTCCAATTATACCACATCATACTTTGACTTTTTCAGAATACTGGCTACGGCATTCTATCGACCAATGTGGATTCTCTGTGCTCTAATACCATGAACTTTGTGAACTGACTACCTCATTGGTAGTAAAGACTATCTCGTCACTCATCAGTAAAACAAATTTTCTCTAATAAAAGATTTTAATTGGGTCAAAAAATTCAAACGACAATTCAAATCTCTTTCTATCAACGATTGAATAAATAAATTTTGATTAAAGCTGGTTCTTGTCCGATGAAAATTGTATCACAAAATGTTTTAAACGGACATTAAATAGGGCACAAAACTTAACGTTTCGCCGTCGTTCGACAGCTTCGTCAGAAGTGAAATAAATTTTGGTTTATGCTTTTTTAAATATCTTTCTGACAAATTTGATAGTTTTAAGAAATTCGCCGAATGCTTTGTCTGGGATTTTCTTGAATAGACAATAGTATCTCTAGCTATTGTTCATTATAATTTTCATCCATCTTCGGTTGCCCACACTTCTTAAAAAAATGAAGTCACAATTTTTAAAACTCTTCATTATGAAAGCAACAGTTACATGCCAAATAAGTTTGTAGGGATGGTTATTACTAATGCTTCAGCAGCTTGTCGTGTTGTCATGGTAATTATTCCCCACACTTAATACAATTTCCACCTTTTCTTCGTTACTTACATTCTTTTTAAATTAGATAAACTTAAAGATAAATGTAATATAAGCCTACCTCAAGTAGCATACTTTGATTCTTTTTTCAAAGGACTCTAGTCTAGACACAAACATTTTTGAAAGCACGGTATTTAGACATTCGCTAAATTTGTACGCAACGCTCAAGAAAAAGCCATTTTCTATTTTTACAACATAAATAAGACTAATCAACTGCAAATCACTATTCAGAACGGGAAAAAAGAGAAGCATCAAAATAAGCGGAGACTTCTTTAAAATTATTAACAAAACATATACAGATGAGCCATTAAAACTGAAGATAACACAAGGAAGATGGCAGAGTCCTTGCGTGAATAAGAAAGTAATGGAAAATGTTCAGATCAAATTTTCGAGGTTCTTCTAGGAGCTGTTAAATGGCTTCGTAAATAGGCCCCATCGATTTGGTAATCATGAGGTTTAACAAAATGGTATCGACAACACTCCCTGCGAGCGATTCCGAAAAAATCCCCTTTCAATCTGATAGCACCATTAAAAAGACCAAGGACGAAGGTACCTCAAAATTCACTATTCGCAATTTATCTAGAAGATCACATCACACAAACCCGATACACAGCTTAATCCATTCCGAAACCAGAATGTTGAAATAACAAAATATCATACCGGTTCAAATGAGTACAGATTTATTTAATAAATCCAAGAAAAATCTCTTATTAGTTTATATCAATAGATACGTATTTCGGTAGCAACACTGCCATCTTCAGTACACAGTGAGTTAAATCTCCTCACCTGATATGTACCAACCAAAGATATCACGAAGTACTTTTAACTTATGAGGGTATGTGTATACTAAAGATAACAATATACAAATACGTATCCACAGATACAAACTAATTGTGGTAAGAGATCATTCCTTTGATTTATTATTTCGAAACCACTATCTTCTTTACTAATATTACTGATTTGTTTACTTATAATTTTCTTTGGAAATTTTGAGAAAGAAGGAGGGATGATAATGCTAATAATGTACTAACACGCGGACATCAACTTATAATAAATAAGCATAATGTAAGGTATCAGAAATGGTCTACAATATATTGAGACCACCGTTTTTGGTACCCGTATGATAAGATATCTACCTTAAGGCCGTTTTACATTACCCTATTTCTTGTACAAAATTTGGTTAAATTTTTTGAACAATACAAACATTTCTTGTTGCGAATATTTATTGTAGAAATTGAACCAAATCTTATACACAAGAAACAGGATAGTCTAAAACGACCTTTACTCACAACATGATTCACTGGCTTATGTTTAAGTATGTTAGACGGATCTTAGATTTCAATAAAATTATAGAACAATTATAGAACACCTTTTTCTTTTATTTTACTTACAAGTTATCAGTATACAGTGTGTCCCAGATTGAGTAGGCTACCATGGGTAACTTTCTTATTAGTGAAGATAGAGATTTGGTTAAATGGGCAATATTTTGCAGTTTTATGTGCTGATTCAGATTCCGTTGAGAAAATTTGAAAATCCCGAATAGTTCAGATATTATCGCAGAAAAACTGAAAATCGCTATTTTCTTTAATGTCCAATAACTTCGCAATTATAAAAAATATGAAAAAATGTTTCGTATAAAAGTTATTATGTTTGATAAAATACAGGTGAAAATACAATCAAAATAAAATTCAAGATGGCGGCTGTCAAGATATTGATAGCAACTTTCTTATTTTAAATGGACACCATATTGGATTTTTGTACGATTAAATAGCATTTTTTTTTCTCGTTTCAACTGTGTATCACAACCCATATCTAAATAAAAAAATATTTAAAAAATTTAATATTTTTATTTTAAATCAAGTAAGCGGATTGCCTTTACTTATTAGTAATAAGTAAAGGCAACCCGCTTACTTGATTAGTAATAAGTTAAGGCAACCCGCTTACTTGATTTAAAATAAAAATATTAAATTTTTTAAATAATTTTTTATTTAGATAGGGGTTGTGATACACAATTGAAACGAGAAAAAAAATGCTATTTAATCGTACAAAAATCCAATATGGCGTCCATTTAAAATAAGAAAGTTGCTATCAATATTTTGACAGCCGCCATCTTGAATTTTATTTTGACTGTATTTTCACCTGTATTTTATCAAACATAGTAACTTTTATACGAAACATTTTTTCATATTTTTTATAATTGCGAAGTTATTGGACATTAAAGAAAATAGCGATTTTCAGTTTTTCTGCGATAATATCTGAACTATTCGGAATTCTCAAATTTTCTCAACGGATTCCGAATCAGCACGTAAAACTGCAAAATATTGCCCATTTAACCAAATCTCTATCTTCACTAATAAGAAAGTTACCCATGGTAGCCTACTCAATCTGGGACACACTGTATACATAAAAGTTCTACTCTATAGGTACCTTTCTTTTACTGGCTGCTTCTTCTCCAATCAGATTACATACATTATATTGATGATATCGTTGAGTCCTTCTCCTTGAGTCCTTTAAAAATGGTATGTTTATCGGAGTGATTTAGGTTTAGCCGAAATCATTGTTTAAATCGAATAATCTGTGACGAAAAGACATTCAATTTGCTTCAAATAGTACATAGTATTTCTTGCCCGTAATTACTAATTTCGTCATCTAATTACTGAAGCCTGCTACTTGTTTTAAGTTTTCCGTTTTTACATGTATGTACAGAAAGATTTATTTGCATAATGCAAACAAAACGCCAAAATTACATGTAAATTAGCCTACTTTATTTCTGTGTTAACTAAAATAGGATTTCGTTCGTTGTTAAAAAACTGTTTGTTTCTAATATTCGGTAGCAGTGACCATGAAGTATTCCTATTATAAATTCTACAACCGCACGATGATATTTCATTCCATCATCGCCAATCCCATTATTTTATACGGCTCAAGTCACGTTTTCTCTTCTCTTATTTCTATCGGACAGCGATTATTTGCTAAATTGCACGGATCTTGTTTTGTTACCGAGATTTCGCGCAAGTACAACCGATAATTCACCGGGCGAGACATATCACTACCAAAAATAGTATGCGCAAGCATTTCAAGGCCCCACGTATATAAGTACACACAAAAAAAAGTCCTGAAATACTTTATTTTATTCGCGAAGCGAATTTATGCAATGTTGGCTATAAATTTCGTTGTAAACCTGAAAGCCGCATGATATTATGCGGCTGACATTTAAGCGCATCTCGAACACAGAGGAACACCTCGCGACGACCATCTACGCCTACTTGTGTTAAAGTCTCCTGCGCTTTGATTAACATTTCAATAGTAACTGGGAGTTATAATTAATTTAACGAATGTTTTGCGGTCAAGAATTCCAATAAAATGTTATTACAAGAGAACAGAAATTATTTCGTCATTTGGCCAGCCTAGAATCTTGAATGAGTAATTTTAGAAAGAAAAAATCGGGGGAATTTTTGAAGACAGTCTGTTAAATTTTATTGACGAACAAGAATCAATAACATACAACTTGACATGCGGGCGATAGGGAACGCATTAGAAAAGTAAAGAGAGAAGTTTGACTAATCACGCCCACTTATTTTCGATGCCGGCCACCAACCGCCCTGCCGGGCCGTTGGCAATTAGTTCTCCGCGAACCAAATCGAAGTAAACTTGCAATGTCCAGTACCCAAATTTCCCGTTCTGTATGTTTCAGAACTAAAAAAGAATTCAATTTTACAGTTGCCGATTAAATCCTATTTGAAACCTGAATGAAAGGGATACGGACATTCCTTTTTTAGGCACCAAAGTCATTCGTTCAGAAAACTATACATTCATTATTGATTATTGATTGAAATAATATTTTATTGGTTCTATTAGAATTCTTTATTCTTTTTTAACATAAATTTTATTTTCATAATTAATTCATTAACGAAAATTATGTTTAAAGTTAAAAAAGATTCATCTATAAATTATAAGTAACTGCTACTGAGATTCAGCAGCTATTCTTCTACTTTTTTTAACCCCTTATCCCTTCATCGATTATTCCAAAATCTTGAATGCTTAATTATCGAAAAAATAATACGGAATTCATTGTTCAAGAACAATCTATAGTGACGGGTTTATAGAAATAGGATTTGTGTATATCTTAAGCAGAAATTGTAGAGGGTGAATGACAATTGTAGCGACGAAAAAATGCATAAGAGAATCCATGTCACAAATTACGGGAAAATGTTTAAAAAATTCTGGCGAACAGTTTATAATGAATTAAAAAATTATCCAAAAATCAAGTTCCGGCACTGCGTACGAAATACGGCGCCACGTTCTATAAAATGTGGCAGTATAATAGGACTAAAAAGTTTTTTATTGACTACTTGCTTGTATATAATGTGACCTTGACATACATCTCAATTGGTTTTATTACAGTTATTACACGTTTAACAGCTGGGGAACGGAAGTTTCTTTTACGCGACGTAATTATTAGTAATTTCTAAAATAACTGGAATTGCGTATAAAATACGAATAATAAAATCGCAATTAAGTGTGTAAATAATTGTTTGTTAATTTGTGCGGAATATTTACTAGAGCGGAATATACCAGTGGCTTCGTCCACAAAAAGAAAATGGTAAGGATTTAAATCTGGTGATCGCAAGGGTTAAATGCACGGCCCGACAGGCAGCTGAGAGTAAAGTGTTCGTCTCGTTATCGCACGGAGACAATAAAACTATTAGGATACAATCTGTTGTTTTAAATATCGTAGTATTATACGTAATACTAATTGGTAATAAATAATTATCGCCACAAAAAATGATTACTTGATTACATTTGCAAGGAATCGCTTAAAATCGGTTTTCTCCGAAAATGTGAAACAATTTATGATACTTGAAGTTCATCGCCGACAATTTTTTTGTTTATTAGACTATAACAGATTATTATGTACAGCTGTTTTAAACGTCGCGTCGTTGGTGATAAAACTGATATGGGTACAGTTTCTAATTAAATCGCGTACGTGAATGAATGTGATAGATTACAGGATCATGTTTAAAAAACTTTAAGGAACAGTTTATAATTAATTAAGAATTTAATTCAAAGTGAAAAAAATGCGTACGGTAGAACGAGAAACGACTTACAACCAACACGCCGCCAAAAACACAGGATATGGAGTTGTAAACGCGTCTTGAATTTGGTAAACTTTTAATAGATCTGTGTTAATAATTCTTCACGCACAAAACTAAATTATAATAATTAACACTCGAAACAGATTACGAATGAGTTTACTGGTTTATTTATTTACCTGTCAGAGCAGGTTCCTTTGCCTGAAATAATCTACTTCAGGTAATTTGCTGCATGCATTTGTCAAGTAAATATTTTCGAGTTCGTATCTTACGTCGGGCGTTGACCTAAAAACGGAATTGTGAAATTTCACTTCAAGTTCACGAAGTCACGCCGCCGTATCATAAAATTATAAAAACTTTCATGAGCAGTTTTTACAGCATTTATTTCGTCCATCTACTCCTCGACTTTTAACCAGTCACCCTGTAGATGGAATTGTCTTATCTTCTTTAAAATTATAATCACTTTCCATTTTTCTAGCCCCGGTAAATAGCAATTGAATGTGTCAGATATTGATTGGCAATTAAAAAATAACTCTAAGTTGAAAAAATTATATCTTTTTGATATCCGACAAAGAATTTCTTAGCTGTTCTTCAATTTTTTAGCTGTTCTTAAATTAATTAAATATATAAAAAAAATAATGCACCATTTACATATTTATATTATTTATTACATCTGAAGCTTACAAATTATAATTTTACACTAACGTATTCCCGCATTGCATTAGATTAGATATAAGAGTGTTATGTTCTGTGACTAAGAAATTAAACACACTGTAGAGTGGAAATAATTTTGTCTTGTAGAGCTTTTAGACGAATTTTTTGCCTATGTCGAGTATTTTAGATGTTACAGAAGAAAACCGCACTCGGTGGACACCCGGTATATAACACCAAATAAAATTGTAAATTATTCTTGAGAAGACTGGTTAAACAAAATTTTATTCAAAACTGCAAAGAATCCAAATGTTTTCTGTATAACATTTTAGAACTAAAACAAAAAAGAATACGAATGGCAATGCACAATTATAGGTCTGAAAACAGTCGCACGGTGTCGCGGCTTTCTGACATGTTTGCAGTTACGCGCTATCTTTGCGTAAGTCTTGTTGGTCGTCGGGATTGCGATGGAACTCTGGAGCTTCTCTTCTACTGATGAGGCCCCAATTAGGGCCGAAATAGCTATACAGAGGATGCTCGGGGGCCCCATTGCTATCCAGCCGACTTACAACCAAAATTTTGCAAGTTTGCGATGACACGCTAATTGTCCGCACTGGCCATCTCGTGCGTGGTAGCTTATTGACGCAGCAGCATCGTTACGAATTTGTTACCCATGCACAGTTGCGTACAGAAAATTTCGGATGTCACTGTTACTCATCTGACGTATACATATAGGAATTTCTTAACTTTTACGTCAGTGGAATGACAGTGACATCCGAAATTTTCTGTCCGTAACTGTACACAATTATTAGTCAGAAAACAGTTGCACGGTGTCGCCGGTATGTGGCAATAAGAATGACTAATAACAACTTTAATATTTTTCTTTTAAATGATATGCAATTAATATTTTCAAATAATTTAGAAATGAATTATAGATTCTGGTGGTCTGATAAGAGAAACTTGTTCTTAATTTTGAAACGATATAAAGAAGTACTTCAAGTTTCTCCCTTTTTTCCAGTTTTTAGAACACTATGAGCGATGTTGCATAGTTGCAACCATCTTCTTTCATAATCAGAAATGAATGACATCGACTCGAAAAGTACACCCAACTGGAATGAATGAATAAAACTCGTCGATCAAGAAACACTTCTAAATTGGAAACCAACTGTCAGACAAAAAGGAGAAGCTTGACTTGTACAAAAAACGTTGATTGAAAGGAAAAGATAAGAAGGCATATAAAGGAGCATTCTCGAATTTATTTATCCCAGAGCTAGAGTAACATATCCCCGCCCATAATTTAGTGTTAAAATACACGGACCAGTTTTAACTGTCGAAGTCAAACGCAAAAGTCGTTCGATAAATAAAATTTACACAGCGATAAATATAATTGAAAGAACCACTACCCAAATGACGTATAGTCGATTGCTTTGATCCTCATCCAACGTAAAATTTCAGAATTTTTGTACCTATACCATTCCATTTTCAACACATTTTTATTAATTATTATTAAACTACGTGCCAATAAAAAAGCACCACCCAGAAGGGATCAAGTTACAAGATTAAAATTTTCTCAGCTTATTTCTCTTAGGTCCGTATTCATAAACAAAACTTACGCTATGCGTTCACTAAAACATTGCGAATATCTATTTATGTACTGCAAAGATTTCTTTTATGGAAAGTAATTGATAAACTGTACTTAAACCCATATTGGTTGTGCGTCCGCAACACGTTGAAATGCGTACAGATCATGAATTACTAGCGAATTATTATCGAACGCATAGCCTAAGTTTTGTTTATGAATACGAGCCTAAGGCCCGGTTGCACCAACTTTTTAAGCAGAGCTTAAATTTAAATGGTGTTTAGACTATGACATTATTTAAAGATTTAACAAAATGTTAGTCACATTCCAATTGATACTTAAGTTGAACTTTAAATGTCAATCAAATTTGACATTATACTAACCATACGGAAAAGTCACATTCTAAACATAACTTAAATTTAAGCTCTGCTTAAAAAGTTGGTACAACCGGGCATTAAGGAAAGAAGTCATTGATTTCACTTTCGAAAAAAAATAACAGAAATTAAGGGAAAAAATGTAATAATGTGGCACGTCAGCACGGTCAACAATACATTCCCTACTCGCCGAGGCATGCTCCGAATGAGATAATAGATGTCTTCTTGTGATACCTCATCCCAAGCTTGCTGTAGATGACGACACAGTTCCTCCAAACTGTTTGCTTGTTGAGGAATACTCTTAAACGTCGCGCCATGATATCCCACACCTATTCTATGGAAATCAAATCCGGAGAACGAGCTGGCCAAGGAAGAACTTCTACCTCTACTTGTTGCAAAAAGTTCCTACAAATTTGTGCGATATGGGATCGGGCATTATCTTACAGGAAAACTACTCCAGGTGTTCATTTATCAGAGGTAGCAGAGCGAGTCTTAAGATCTCGTCGATATATCGATGCGCATTTAATCTGCCTCTGATGAATACCAAAGGAAATCTGAATACCAAACGATGCCTTTGGAACCCCATACCATAACACCTGGTCTTACTCCGCCATGGCCTCGCACAGCAAACTCCACTTTACGTCTCTCTCCACGGAACCTTCCCACTCGACAGTCATTTTGCTACAGACAAAATGGAGATTCGTCACTGAACATGACTTGATCCCATTCAAAGACCCACTGCTGGTTTTCTTGACACCATTGAAGTCTGGCTGCCTTATGCAATGGTGTTAGTGGAAGGCGTCGACACGGCCGATAGGAGTGAAGACCAAACGGTGCAATACATCTGAAGACCAAACGGTGCAATACGACTAGACACCCTTTGTCTTGGGCCTCTTATCCAATCCATTCCAATTGCAGCTGAAGGGCGAAACCTATCTCTTACAGCCAGTTGACGGAGACGCCGATCTTCACGCTCATTTGTTCTTTTAGAACGTCCACTTCCTGGTCGACGGTGTTGGATGCCTTCCTCAGATCATGATGTCCATGCTCGAAGCACCCTAGAATGGCTTCAGTTTAAACGCAGCGCTATTTCACGGAACTAGAAATCCGCTTCGTGCATGCCTATAATTCGACCTCTTTCAAAGTCGGACAGATGCTGAAAACGCTGTCTTCTGGCAATTCTAGGCATTGTTAACGATCAACACTTTATGCTCTCGCAGAAAATAAAGACCAGTTTAAAAAATTACCGAAAAGAAAAGCCCATCTTTTTAAGACAACTCTCACAAAAACCGAAGTTTCTTGTTTTTTAATTCTGACGTTTGTATCATCGACTCCTAAGATGTGGATAGTTATTTCGTAAACAAATTGACCTTGCAACTTAACCCCTTCTGGGTGGTGCGTTTTTATTGGTAGTTTATACTGATTTTACCAACTAATAAATAACCTACACATTCCTGCGTTCCTAGGATAAATCATGTTGTATTAATTCCATTACTTTTAGTGTTTACTTATACGTTTTCATTTATAAATACAGAAGTAACAGCTTTGAATTGATTCTTTTTTCTTGTTTGACTTTACCAATTTAGAAAGTATGCTTTCAATTAAGTTGTAAGTTTATAATCTTTCTCTATGTTTTTTTAATTTCAATTTCAAAACAATAAATTTATTATTCTGCCTGAATTGATGAAATGATTTTTGGTTTCTATTTCAAAAAAGTCTTGAAACAGCACAATCAATCAGTACGAGCATTTCGCTGTACACAAATTACCTTCTCGTTTTGTAACTCATAAATAATCCGAAATTCACATTAAAAAAATTAAGACATAAGGAACGTCTAATTTGATCTACCGCACTTCATAAAACTGGCACGCTTTCTTCTTCATGTAACATAAAATTTATAAACAGCAGTCAGAAGAATAAAAAGCAAAACGAAAATGATTGATTAAGACCTAATTATGATATGGTAGGTATATTGAAAGGTATAAGGTAGGTATATTGAAAATGAAATTTACTGAATCATGTTTGCTATTACGTATAGTAAAATGTAGGGCGTTAGACTTTCTTCAAGAGGATGTTAGAAATGACGTGGGACTTCAACTCAGCCTTCGAATTTATGAATATTGCACCACGGTTTATTTTTCTGCCTTTATAAATTCAGAAGTGAAGGAAATTGCGAAAGGTTAATTAATGAAGATGTTTCCGACTACGTGTGACTCAAGGATTTCTGCGGTATAATTCATTTACCGCCGTCATTTAGACTAAGGTAAGAAAAATATGTCAACTCTCTTTTAATAGGTGTACAAAAATAACAATGATTTCTTTACATGATTGAATGCACTTGTGAATTTATTGGTTAATCAACAGTATAACAATAAATAGAAAGAATAAGCGACTAAGGACCAGCCATTTATTGTACAAAAATGATAAAAACTTTTTACATGTATACAGGTGACTACGTTGTAGCCACGCAGAAAGCCCTTAAGACGTTTATTTTACAAATCACAATCCAGTTTCACGACCAGTTTTATGTACAGCACTACTCTAGATTAGCCTATTTAAAATCTGCCCGGCCTACCCGGTTGATTGGGTTCGGGATGGGCGGCGATCCATTCCAAGGCACGGGCGATCTGTGGAGGAATTGGTGGAGGCACTGGAATGTGAGCACCCTGGGCTTGGAAACCATTCTCATCAGCTGTGTACTGGAGGGAAATTGGAGTGCCATCAGGAGCAGTGTATTGGTATCCACCCTGGGCTACTACTGCTGGTTCATTACTGCCGGGGATGTTTTTAGGCTGTCCTTGTTCTTGTGCGGAGATTCCATTTTCAGTTTCATAGCTGCAAATTAATCGTTTAGATTAAATCGATCATCTCCTGAAACAAAACTCCATACCTATATTGGTATGAACCATCTGGATTAAGTTCGCTGGATTGTCTTAAAATGGCAATAGTTCTGCCAGGTTGTGGGTTTGGGTTTGGTCGGTAAACCTGAGCGACCGCACAGCCGATAATGGCAGCGAATACAATCTGAAATAAAACAAGGCAAAAATGACTTATTAGCTTATTACATTCACTTATAACCATTTTTTTTGTCTGACGTGCAACGTTAATATCCCGTCGACTATTTGGATGCAACGCAATAAACTCGGAGAATAATTTTTAGTTATGTAAGTGGTAATAACGATATTAAAAATCTGACACATTCTTGGATGTCATGAATGCGGTATTAAACGATCCCCATCAAACAAATTGCACGTTGCGGCTTAATCGGTGTAATCTCAGTGAGTCGCATTTTGAAGGGCAACGATGTTTTAAGTATTTCACTAAAAATTGATTTATGCCATTTAGAACTTAGTTAAGAAGAAAAGACGACTCTCCTAATTTTAATTTGTTGAAATCCGGCCAGTTTTGATATGTCGGATTCGGTTTCCATTTTGCGTTTATTGCATAATATTTCGAAAGTTATCGAGACATCATTACCACGATTTTTTTAACAGTTTAGATCGCGACATCTTTCGGCCGATTTTTAACCTAGAATTGTGTGAGAAATGACAAATTTCTAGATGTTTTTTTAGTTGAAAGACATTTTGAATCAACTACACTCAGTTAGAAGCTGAATTTGAGAAATTTACAGTCAGGTAATAAAAATACGTCTCCCCCAACCCCATAGAGTGTGATAGGACTATGCCGAGCAGGCAGGCAAACCATTGGAAGGAGCTTAACATTTTATGGGGTAGACGTCTTTTTATTACCTGACTGTACATCGGGAAAATTTCTTTTTAATTTGTTTGCCTTCATACCTGTGTATAACTCTCTTTATATTTAAGTTTAATTTTTTTTTAAATATATTTATCATAAAAAATATATGTATATATTTATTACTAATTACTTGTAACTGAAATAATTTTTGATTATGGAAAGATTATACAACAAAATTGAAAATGTTACTGATTAGAGAACTTTTAGAACCTAACTTGAAGGCTTCCGCGGCCGTCGTCCATGTTTGAATTGGCTTCCAGTTGGAACCGCGTCACGTTGACTTCTTCTACTGCCGACGCGACGTTTCGTTCTCCATTGCAGAAGAACTTCCTCAGGGCTGCTGCTGCTGGTGTTGCTGCTGCTTCTCGTTAGTCGTTGTCTCAACGTTAGTTAGTCTCGACGACAACGAGACAACGACTAACGAGAAGCAGCAGCAACACCAGCAGCAGCAGCAGCAGCCCTGAGGAAGAAGTTCTTCTGCAATGGAGAACGAAACGTCGCGTCGGCAGTAGAAGAAGTCAACGTGACGCGGTTCCAACCGGAAGCCAATTTGAACAACTTTTAGAACCATTTCTAATCGACATTTCACGATACGGTCGGGAGCTTTTTCATTTTTAAAAGAATCAATTTGTTCCTACTCTGTTGTCTTTTTAAAAACCTTGAAAACCCAAAAGAAAAAAATTAAAATTATATAGAATGCAATACAATTTGTTTGCGTTCAATTTTTTTCAATTATCATCGCGATACAATTCAGATTTCGTATTTTAATTCAGTGACAACCGAATATTATTAGTGTGCTTCTTCATTCTTGACAAGAAAAAAGAATTGTGATCCATACATATACCCGGAAGTCAAAGGAAGGTAGGCAACTGCCGTAGAAGCCTCAAATTAAACCAGACACCTAATTTCTTATCTTTTCTTGTTGAAGTTAATAAAAAGATATTTATATATGTGATTATTTACACGCTTTCTAATCATTGTACAATTAACAGTTTCTTCAAGTTTAGGAAGCGTTCTAAAAATTGTCTGAATATATTTATGATTCTATAACATTTTACATTTAAATTTATAATATAATATCCAATTAAGAATTGATTTATAGTATTTTTTGAAAAAGTACAGCTGAAGTCGCGACATCTCCCGGCCGATTTTTAACCTTGCAACAAAGTTTCTAAAGAAATTATATAAAATATTTAATAACTCTTTCATAACAATTGTATTAAATCTTTACATTGTGTTATCATTATTATTTAAGCCTAAGTTTTATATTGTGTCACAATTTAGAAGTATCAATGAATTTAAAAAATTTCAGGGTCGAAACTGTTTCAAAATATAATTACCCCCGTAATATAATGATTTGATTGGTTTCTAATTTCAATACCGTCTTTCAAGATTCAAATAAAAATTGGAAATAGAATGCCTTCCTTCCTTTGGAGTGTACACTTTCACTCAGGTCTCTAAGATTCTGAGGGTTAAGCAACAATTTTGTATATGTAGAAATGCAAGTATTTTTGTTCCCTTTTTATTAAAAAAAAATCTTCTATGGTTCTAAAAACTAATACTCTTTCCTTTGGAGCTTTTCCTTTCGAACTCGAGAGCTTAAGCTTCCTTCCTAAGATACTAAACTTATTTTTAATTTATCTTTATACTGTCTTTTGTTAAAAAGAAATTTATATGCACTTTTTTGTATTTAAAATATGACTGTAAAAAATCTATTAGATTAAAATAAGTTATATATAAAAGGACTTACCCAGGAGTTCATGTTGTCTAGGATGGTCACTTAAAGACTGTAGAAACATCTGGGCATCTGCTTATTTATAGTGAATCCACACGGTCAAGGGGCATCGTATGAGAGCGCGCCCTCCCTATCTCGGATCATCCTAGATTTTGGGCGGTAACATACACCACTCAAGAAAGGAATTTTTATCCGGCTATTCTTGCAAGTGCATTCTTCCAGTGTCATAATCTATGCGATGAATACACCTAGCGGTCGGCAAATTACACATACATTACAATCAATTATCGTTGCTTTTATGCAAACGATCGCTTGTTATAAAACTTAATTTAATTCTAAATCGTCCTTGCTCGTAAATAATTGTGTTTATGTGAGCCGTTAATTAATGGTACAATAAATCAGTTCGGTTCCGTTAATCAATTGACGTTTAATTGAATCGAATTTGCACACGCATCAGGAGAAATTGTGCAGACGTCTTCGTAAGTTTCAGCCGCGTTTTTAATCCATTAATTTGAATAAATTATAATAAACGATAAGCTATTTAAAGAAGATATAAAGTTTTAAATATCAAACTACTTTTGCAACTAATGCCACTTGCTTTATTAACATTTTTTATACGTCTCGTAGTGACATAATTAAGGCCTTCCAGTTTTACAGTGAAGTTCTTTTTTTTGCTAAAAAAAATTCTGCACATGAAACTGTTTATATTTGTTTGACATTTTTTTTAAGTTCTTGTTTAGTTAATAGATTTGTGAAACCGAAAGTTATTTGTCCAAGACATTCCTTTTTTTGTAGCTAATCAACGATGCAAATACACAAGGTATTTTTAATTTGCTTTTTATTTCGACACGAAAATATTATTATTTATATAATTCAATTCCTCAACCGTTGTATCATCGAGTGTTTGTTTGCAATTCTTTTTTTGTACAACCAATGTTCTTGAACTCTTTCAGTGCCTTGTGGTAAGAAGGAACTTCAACTTTAATTATTAAAGGTCCAACTTATTTAATTTACATGCAATTTAACGTCGCCTAAAGTAACAGACTTGAATTAATCAAAATTAAATGGAAAATTGAGTTTTTTTTGTACAAAAATTTCCTTTGGTTCTATACGTCAAAAATTTTATAAATGGCACTGTAGAGTGATTGAGTATACGAATAATTGAAGAGAAGTGTTTAAATAAGGGTAGGCGGTTTATACTTACTTTTTCAAATATTTGTAATGTGTTGCATAAATTTGTCTTGTTTGCATTTGAAATTAATCCAATAAAGAATTAATTAAATAAAAATGTTTGATACTCGGTCAAAAATGTTTATTCAATTAACTAACGTTTCAGGTTCATCTTCAGTGTGGTAATTAATTCGAGTCTCGCTCTGATCAACGTTTGGGAAGAGTCTCTCTTTCCAAATCTCTAATTTTCCCATTGAAGATGATTCTGGTCGGATTCGAAAACGTTATGTGACTGAATAAACATTTTTTTGACCAACAGTCCAGACTCATATTTAATTCTCTACTTAACACCGGTCAAGAAAAAGCAAAAAATTTCGCTAACCAATAAATAATAAAAGAATAACAGAAAAAACTTATTTAATATTTTTGGCTACAAAGACATTCCAAAGTTTCTTAAATTCTTCAGTATTATTATTCACAAAAGTGCACTTTATTTTCGTTAATAATTCCGTTGAAATTATGTTTATGTGATTGGGTTTTACAAATTATGTAAGAATATTTCATTAATTGTGAAAAGTGCAAAGAATTCTGTCTTTGTCAATGTTGCAACAAAAATATTTTCAGCATGTCACTAAAAAAAAATAGTCTGAAAGATTCAAACATAAGTGAGTACATTCCCCGTTTACAATCATCATCATTTTGATGAAAAGATTTAACAATACCTAAGCTAAATAGGCAAATATTTATCATCTCATTACAATTCAATTTTACGCTTCCTCTATCAATTATTAAAACGATTAAGGCCCAGTTGTACAATTCCAGTTTAAAGTTAAGCCAAAGCTTAAACCCTTAACAACAACTGTTGAAATAATCGTTGCTATGGGTTTAAGCTTCCGCTTAAATTTAAACTGATATTGTATAACTGGATATACATATAACGAAAAAAGATATATGCGATAATAAAACATTAATTAATTAAAACTTCCAAAGCTTTAAGAAATCAAATAAATACTTTACTAGGGGTAATAAAAATAAAAAATGAGATTATTAATTTTAAACACAATTTATTTAACATCATAATTACATTATTAACTATGTATGTATATTCAGAGAATAAACTGAGATATGCATTACAATTAGTAATTAATTTAAACGCAAATTAAATTGTTGCACACTGCCTTATAATTAAGTTATGCAACACCTTACTTTGCTTCATTAAATCAACAGACACATTTAATAATAGCAGCCAATTGATTTTATTGTATTTGATTACAGACTTCACGCTCAATCGAAGTTTGTTTTACCAATTTTATAATAATCCGTTGGATGAAACAAACACTTTGCATTTTAATATGCCGTGCAAGTAGAGGTTTACTGAGACGTTCAGTGAATAAAGAAATATTTCATCGAAGTTCCCAGAAAGTTATGCGCTTTTAATCGAATTTTTGCATTAATGATTTTGTGATGCAATAAAATGAGAATTACAAGGAGATCCTACAAATTCCACTATTACAGTTATGTTTATTCATTTACTTTTTGATTTATGTCCATTGAAAAAATAAATATGAAACTTTACTTATAAGTTAAAAACTGTAAATAATAATGATTATAGAAACTAGAAAATATGAAAGAACAATATTTGAAGAAAAAAAAAGTATTTAAATTAAGTATTTGTAATTTCGTAATCTATAACAATAAATAAATGGAACTAGTCGAAATTAGTTATTAAATCAAGATTTTTTTTAAGTGTTATTCCATAAAATAGTAATAAATGTAATAATAGTGATGCCAAGAAAGGAATAATGAAAAATATTTCCGATGCAATAAAAACAATTTGTTTCTCAACCCAGACCTTCTTTATCTTAAAGATAATTGTTTAGTAACAAAAGACCTGAGAGTGCCAAACATAAAATTAAATAAACATAAAAAAGAGCAATTTAAATAAAAAAATATATGAGTAGAAATTAACAATAAATAAATTATGTATACCTAATATCAGGATTGAGCTGATTTTAATCAAGCGATTTTTAATTATGACTTTTTAAAATTTGTATAAAGTTATTAAAGAATTACAAAATTTTAATGACATTTGACGTTTTTATTTGCAAAATAAACCGTTGAAAAAAATAACATTTTGAAAGTTTCGATGAGCATGCAAGCGTCCATTTGTCGGCGCTCAAAAATTTTTTCGACTCGCAGAAACAAGTTGCACAAGTTTTTAAATTAAATTATCTCTTTGATTTTTTATTATTTGCCTAAAAATATGTAGGAAAAGTCAAGAAATACTTAAAATGAGGTTTTTATTTTAAGAATATCAAAAAAATCTAGATATTTTTATTTAAATCGGTGATTTTTATTTTATTTTTTTTTATCAATACTGATTTTAAGTTATTTGAAAGTTGTGCAATTTTTGCCGTAAAATAAAACAAAAGACAACGAGAAATAAAGAAAATTTATAAAATTAAAAAAGTAACATCAAAATAAGAAATTCTTATTAAATAAATAAAACTAGTTCGACTTTCTAAAATCAAGATTTTTTAAATTGAAATCGCTGATTTCTGTTTTTGTCTAAACCATGATTTTTATCAACTATGCCTAATATAATTTCAAATATTTCTAATTAAGTAACAATTGAGGGCCAGTTTCATAATCGAATTTAAAGGAGACTTTAAATTTAACTCTCAGATGTCAAAACAAATATGAAAACACATTTGTTTGCACATCTGAATGTGACTTTAATTTTAAAGTCTCCTTTAAATTTGATTATGAAACTGGCCCTAAGTACAACCTCAATCAAAAGTAATGAAACGTTCAAAACCGAAACGCTGTAGTCAGAGAGAGAAGATACCGAATGAGATGAAGCCTTATGGTGAACGAATGTTACCGAAGTCCTTCGGAACCCCACATCACGTTGCGCTCTCTCTGACTCGGCACCGTTACACTCTGACTACAGCGTTTCGGTTTTGAAAGTTTCATTACTTTTGATTGAAACTGTACATAATCATTGAAAATAATCTGTCAAATAAAAATTAGAATTACATTTTGAAAATATGGTTTTTAATTGTAAAATTTCTTTTGGCTGTAAGTCGGCTGGTTTGCAATAGGGCCCCGAGCAGCGTCTGTACAGCTATTTCGACCCTAATTGGGGCCTCATCAGCAGAAGAGCAGCTCGAGAACTCCATCGCAATCCTGACGGCCAACAAGACTTACACGTATTTGCAAACATGCCACATAGCCGCGACATCGCGCAATTTTTTTCTGACGTATAATTGTGCTGTGAATACCAAATTTGCAGCGACACTGCTGTGTCAATAAGCTACCACGCACGAGATGGCCAGTGCGGACAATCCGGCCCACTTGCAGCCAAAAGGGAGCGTTCTGCCAAAACAGGACATTTCTTATAAAAAATGAGATTTTAGTAGCCAGTAATCAATAATTTACTAATTTAAATAAAATATGTAGATGTAATTCATTCAAATTGATCATACTCTGTTTCAAATGCATGGAACGTTAGAATGTTCAATCAAAACTTGACAAAATTGACCTCTGAATGTAATTTTGGTGTTAAATCTGACATGGACATGTCCTGTTTTGCCAGAACGCTCCTCAATTGTTCACACTGCCCATCTCGTGCGTGGTAGTTTATTGACGCAACAGTATCGTTGCGAATGTAATGTAATTGTTAAGGCGGCCACACATTACATGCCAAACTAGCCAAACATTTCTGATGTGTGAAGTTCGCCGAATAGTGTGTATGGTGGAACATTTGCCAGACTCCTTCCAACGTTTGCATTTGTCTACGTTCCGACAGAAGTCGGTAAATGAGACCCGAGTCAAAGAAATATTTGCCGCTTGTACATACTTAAACGCGAACCGGCAACACCGTTACACATTATTTGACAAACGTTTGGAAAACGTAATCATATTTTTTTCATATCTTTATCGTTTTGTTCAGTTTTGACGATTTGGTGTCATTATACATCCAATATGGAGGAGTGGTTCAATAATTTGATTATAGAGTTTTTTGACTCTTCATGACAAATATCCCGTAATTTTGAACCCAAAACGTGGAATTTGGAACCCATAATAGCACACATTATCAAAGCACTTGCAGCAATAATTATTGCATCGTCATCACTGTTTTCCATCTTCACTCGCTACTTTAATTATTATTTTTTAAATGTATGTACAAACGTGTGTGCTTTTCCCATTACGAATGTCGAACTAATCAAATGTTAGGTGATTCGACATATTATTTGTATGGACCACTCGACATAGAAAAATGTACACATCACCAACGTTTGACATTCGCCTAGTTTGCCATGTAATGTGTGGCCGCCTTTAGCCGAGTTGGTTGAGTACGCTGACTTGACGCTTGGCCGGGCAACTATTAGATGTGGGTTCGAATCCCCTCCTGGTGGATATGGTTCTATGTGAGAAATAGAGTACTTATGTGGCGGATTAGAAAATAATCGCGCGGTGTCGCAGCTCAATCGGTTTTCCCAATTTCTCACATTTTTTATTCTTACTAAACGATTAGAATAACGTATTTTTTTTAATAGGTATCTTAGAGAAAATAAATTTCTCCCTTAAGAATTATTGGTTAATTCTTAACTTTTACACAAAATAAATAAATTTAAAAAATGGTCTCTTGTACTGTATTGAAAATATAAAATTTATTGCCATTTTAATCGTAAAAGTTTTAATCATATTAGATAGAATTTCTAATTATTTTGTTAAAGCCTGACTCTACTTAAGAAGCAAGCGAAAGAATTGAGAAACATAAGGAGAATATAAGGACAGCAGTGAAAATAGTCATTAGTAAAGCTCGGATTTAGGTGAATTTTTATATCACATATCATTCCATAACGCGTACGCCCAACTAAAAAGATAATTCATGATTAAAGACTCCAACTCTCAAGCCCGAATGCATAGGCGCTTCGATGCACGCCTGGCGCCAATCGAATTAGGAAGCTGCGAGTATTATTTCTTTGATATAGCGAGAATATTTGGATCAATTTTGTCACATTTAAAAAAAAAGGACGAAAATATTCTTTTAGATAAAACACGTTATACCTACGCATCATACAGCCTTAAACAGCACTGGTTAATTGGCCAGTCGATCGATTGATATTTACAGCGCATCAGCGCGAGCGGTGAGTAACATACAACTGGGCGGATAAACGGATCTTTTAATTGGAGTCTTTATTCATGATCTAAAAATGAACCTAAATCCGTGCTGCAGTCATTAATCATGGTTTTGAAATTGTTTTTCTTCCAACCGATGATATTACAGAGGCTATTATGTATAATACATAAATGGGGAAAACATGGAGAATGACTATAGTAATAGATGAATCATGTTATTTAGGCACTAGGAGGAGACCAAGACATCTATCTACCTCTACAACTAGGCCTTTGCAATTCTGGAAATATTGAATCGATTTTCGATTGTCCAAAAATATCGATTCGAATCTTTCATTATAAATTTAATCGATTGCCGAATTGATTCGCATGGAATCGAATCAATTCGCACGAAATCGAATCGAAAACAAGTTATATTAATAATTTAATTGTTTATCATAATAGCCGTCCTCCATTTACATTCACTTCACTCAAAATCAAATCAATTTGATTTTGAACTGAACTGATTTCAAAATAAGCAGAGAAACTCTTAAAGGAATGATGTTTTGGAACTAAAATTAACATAACCTCAAAATACGTATGAAATCACATTAAACTGATAACTGATTTAGAAAACCAGCTTGATCAGTACGGGGTGCGGGAGGGGAAACTCAATCATCTCCTCAATACTGATCGCCAATTGAATAACTGTAAATGGAATGCAACCAGTGATTTTTAAGTAAATTTGAATCGATTCACGTTCAAATAGGCGGACGACTAATATCACGAGTTTCTGGTATTAGGATTTAATAGAAGACAATACAATGTGATCGAAAATGATTGAGCGTCCTTCAAAAGTATGTACTAATTTCAATATGAAAAACTTGTAGAAAACTCAAATAATAAAGAAACCATGCACAACATACGAACGCTATTCATTGTCACCTGACCTTGAGTATTCAAAAACGCGAAAATTCTCTAGGCGGAAAGTAGTTTTGATCACCTTTGGGTATTTATTTGCTCAAGGACGCTCAATCATTTTCGATCGCATTATAGAAATGCATTTTTTATTATTCTTGTAATTCCATCTTTGGAAAAAACAAATCTCCAGCGTTACTTTTTCGTCTTTTATTAAACATTTTCTAGTCGTTTAACAACAAAACAACAAAACAACAATAATTTAGAGTGGTATGAAATTTAATTGATAGACTCAGAAATGTTACGTTTCCCTAAACAATAGTTCGGGTTTAAAAAAATGCTACAGTTTCGAGCCTGTACTTAGGTAAGTGGGTTGCTGCAAAAGTTTCGATATATTATGTAAAAAAAAAAAAAAAACATAGAGAATTCAACAAAATGGTTTTATTGTTTTTCAAAGTATTCTCCTTTATTTGCTACAACTTTAACATAGGATCAAACCAGTTTTCGAAACATTTTTCCATCCAAAACATAAGATTTATAAGCTTCAACAACTCCTTCGGGCTAACCCAGCATTTTGTTCTTGGTGCGATAAATCAGGACCTTAAGGACAATGGGACACTGGACATTTTGGCGCTTTAAATAATCGACTTTTTGAGCTGCTGCGTGTGAGCTTGCGTTGCCATGATGCAGGGAGATCCGTTTTTTCAGTTATTGTTCCTAATTTTACTGATGATGTCTGTAATGAAAATACTGGTTTTCATTAAATAATAAAGTTTATTGTATCATACTAAAATACACGTGTGTGTCTTACAACTACTGTGGCCGAACTGCTCATGCTCATAAGCGTCGGTGCTTCTGCGCATGATTGCATGTTCTGCATATGGTTATAATAATTACACATAGATGGCGTATGCCTTCATTCATGACAATGTTTGGTATGCAAATTGTTGTATACCAGCCAGCAGTAACTATTTTGATTTTGTAAAGTTACCATGCAACTTATAACTAAAGCCGCATCCAGACGACATGGCCAACGTTAGCCAATATTGGCTATTGGGTAGTTTGCCATGCCGTGTGGACGAAATACACATGGCCAATGAACGCCAACCAATTGCCAATGTTGGCATTGGAATGCATTCGCCATGAGGACGGTTTTCTCGACACATATCAAAGAGTTTAACCAACGTTGGCCCTCACATGCCATCACGTCCAGACGATTTGAACAGTTTGCACACGAGATTTCTAGGATATTATTTATTTTTGTGTATTGTGCGCGTTGAGTTGTACTAACTTGGTGGCAAAGTGGATTTGACCAGAAAAATCGAATGGAATAACCAGTTAATTTTGGAATTCCTCAGTCTTTATGAAAAATATTCAGTTATTTGGGATCCGAAATCATAATAATTTATTATAATTATCATAATTTATTATATTATTTCTTGCCAATAACAGCTGTGCACAAGAAAGAACTACACAAGCATTTGCAACAACTGTATCATATTCTTCGTTCTCCATGTCTTTTCAATTTAATAAATGTTGGTAGCTATTCGCTATACATTGGCCGAACTTATTTATCTTTGAAGTTTGACAAGCAAATCCAATCATGTGGACAGGCAATGTATAAATGGTAAACTTGCCCAACGTTGGTTAAAAATTTTCTTGCCAATGCATTCATCAACGTTGGCTGACGTTGGCCATGTCGTCTGGATGCGGCTTAAGCCGAAGAACGAAGCAGTAATTTCTATCGAAACACGTGAAAATGAACAACCTTTGTTGGTTTGGGCTCATTTTGAAAGACCCAAACGGCCCATACGATTTTGGCTTATAGAAATAAATCCAAATTTCATCAGTCATCACCTCTGACGATGTCGTCGTAGACCATTTTGAACTGGAGCAACAGAATAGAACTCTGAGAGAGGTAATTCTGATCGAACAGCAAAATCAGCGACCGAGTGTAATTCTGAAGTTCTTCCTCTCGAACTCGTACCATTGGCACAACTAAAGATTCTTTCAATTCAGTCTAAAATCATGAATCGTCTGCAGCAACAATACAGATAAGATAAATTAGGAGAGAGAGAGAAGAAAATTGAGATGATATAACTCCTTTATTTTTATTACATTGGGAAGAATTCCACTTGTTTCAACTGAGAAAATAAAGCCAACTTTCGTTTATTCAGATAATTTGCAGACATCAATTGTAAAACGTAAGGTTTGACAAAATTGTTCAAGGAAAGTTTATTTCGAAACTTATCCATAACTGTCCTTCATTTTGTAACACCTACGTAATATATTGCAATTTTCTCTAAAAGAAAAAAAAAAGGCTATGAATTTATATTATGTAGGTACAAGTATAAGAAATGATTATGCAATTTACAACTAAGCAATTCTTAACTTAATAATTCTTGTCTTTATTAAAGCCAAACATATTAATAAAAATGTCAATTTTGATGCAGAAATGCATTTTAGCTTTCTTTCATAAATTCTTCGAAGATTACAATCAGTAATAACAGTTTGCTATTATACTTGATGCAATCGTCAAATCGGTTATTATTATTAGGGCCAGTTTCATAATGGAACTTAAAGGAGGCTTTAAAATTAAAGTCACATTCTCTTCAACAAATGTGTTTTCATATTTGTTTTGACATCTGAAGTGACTTTAAATTTCATTGTGAAACTGGCCCTTATTATTTTAGTTTAAGTATAAATGTGTAAACTATTTGCATATCTTGACCTCATAAATGCCAGTTCAGATGCAATACCATAAAATCGATGAATAATCATCCAGAAATAAAACCATTATTAAACGCAGACAGTACGCCGCGACATTTGTTACTTTGGCGTAGGTCTCTTCACATTAATCAAAGTGAAAGGCTTCATGACTCAAGAATGTGTGAATGAGTAAACACGAAGAAGAAACTGTCGCTTATTCAGATTTAATTTAATAAAGGAGACCACCAAATGTTAACAAGCCTCTGCAGGACCAAATCAAAGTTTTACGCAAGCCAGTGTCTTTAAAATAACGCAACATTTAAAGGATGTTGCGCAAAAGCCTGGCTTCGTTAAAATCGAACGCTTGTTAATTGTGTTATCGAAATGTAATTTATTTTACCTTTTTAGGTTTTGTAAGAAACATCTTCGGATCAAACGACAAATATTAGTTCAACTGCATAATTAAGGCGATTTCGTTTCTAAATTGCGCAATAGAGAAGAGAAATTTTCTCCCTGCTAATTAACGAATAATTATATTCGTGTTGTATTCATGAAATATTTACATATGTCAGGACCTCGTGATCTTATTAAATAAAAAAGGAAGTGTTTGTTTTTATTACTGTATTCAGCAAGTTACGATGAGTATGATGCAATCTTTTGTGAGATCTGCTCTAACACATTGACATACTCGTAGGGATACATAAAGCTATGAAATTTAGCAGTCAAGAAGTAACAGTCTTTCTGTAACTGCAAAAGTGTTGGTATTGAACCCATTCAAGTTTAAGAGGTGCACACAATCCTTTAACCGCCATCCAAGATAAACTTCATAATAGAACAGAATCATGTTATCGACTTGTTAAGACATGGAGATGAATACGTACACCCGAATGCCACTTTCACCTAAAAGCCTCATATCTGTTTCCTGCAATTCATCAGCACGAATTTTTCAATTTAGAAAAAGTATTTCAAGGACCACAACAATAGACCTGCGGAATATGTGCCCGTTTTCGACATTACCAATTTAAATGTGCGACGTAAATATCTTCCTGCGACCCACAACATGCAAACCGGCATGTAATTATTTTATCGTTCCCTGTTTCATATTCATCTAGCGATTGTCCGTTACGCATGTCGTTTCTACAAATATGACCAATGATGTCATAAGACTACATATTTGTTTTCACACATTCAATAAGATTATTATATTGGTATTCTGTGCGTTAAAAAAGTATACATAGATGAATCGGATTATACAGGCTACCCGTTAATAAATATTACCTTAAATAAATTACGTAGCGGGTACATAAATTATTTCGATACCAGTTTACAAAATATTTTGTTTAAATTTCCTGGTAATAAATACTTCGGGTTATTATTTATTCAAATCATCAATTTCTTGCAGTTTTAGTTTTTACCTATCTTAATGTTAAAATTATCGCAGCGCATTATAATCGAGAAAATATTTAAAATGTTGTTCGCATAAAAAAAATTAATTTTAAATGTGCTCTCTCTTCCTTTTTATAAATAACACCCGTTGATTGCACATAATTTTCAACTGCAAATGCCTGCTACAATGACTTTTAACAACATTCAAATTTATTATTATACATGCACATATATTTCATACCTTGATTTTCTATTTTTTTACGATTTTGAAATTTACATACTGCGGCAAAAATATCGATGGTGTGTGATTACCAATGGTTTTCAAGGCTCTTCTTTGGCTTTAATATTAATTAATGACTCCTACACGTGCCTTATGGGACGACAAATTTTAAAAAGACACAGTAGCAGTTTTTTCATTTAAATCATAATTTACGATTTATTGTATTTATGATTATTGTTTTGATTAATTCATGTGATTAATAGTAAAATGCGTAAAATTAAAAATTTGAAAATATCTCTTAAATCACTACAAGAAAATCAATAAAATAAAATATTTAAAAATACATAAAAAGTTGTAGAGGAACTACAATGTACTTAGGAAGTATCGACTTCAAATATACGAAGGGGTATCGTAGAATATTCATTAATTCTTATTACTATTGTTGAAATATCCGGATGTAATTTGAGCAACATTATCATTGACCCTTGGGTGGCTGGTGCTTCTAACGACAGCTACAGGTCATTTTATACTATATGCCGATCGTATAAATGTGAGTTTTGATATGTCAAAAACTGCTGGGCTGTTTTACGAAAGTTAGAAGGAGATAGCTACATAAAAGTTCTTTGATTTATCGATCGATCGATCGATGGGCATATAGTATCTCTGTCAACTTATTCCATTTCCATAGCTGTTTGTCAGTAATAATAATAAACAAAATTTCTTTGCACATCTCATAACTATGGATAAATGTTGGGGGTCTACCTGTATTATCCGGAGACTAAAGAAATGTGTAAGGACTGAAAATACTCAAGACATAAATATAAAAGGTATGCTCTGTTAAGGCCAGAAATATGACCTAGCCGCGCAGCTCCAAAATGCGTCATTAATGCCATTATGGACCAACATGCCATTATATAAAACTTGAAAAATTCATCAGCAACGGACTGTTATAATATTAGCAGTAAATTATTAAAAACATGTGAGCAAATAATATCACTTCCATTGTCAGTCTTGATCAATCAATGCTTAACCGAAGGATATGTTCCTGACTGTTTCAAGATATCAAAAATAACTCCAATTCTGAAAAAGGACGACCCTGATTTAATGGAAGGCCTATCTCTTATCATCACAATGTTTTCAAAAGTTTTTGAAACAGTAATAAAAAATAGATTAATTGATTACTTTGATAAATATTCACTATTTAACACAGCACAACTTGGCTTTCGTAAAGGGCTGTCGACGACCAAAGCAGTGCTAAATGTGGTGGGAGACATACGAGCCCAGAATCATATGATTTGGCCCAAGTTAGGATTTTACAAGTCACGTTTTAAATAATTTTGTTTTACAAACCCAAAGAAGTATTTCAGATTAATGTCTCTTAATCATAATTTTCAAGGTTTTCAACAATATTTCAAACAGTTTTAGCAATAATAAATGTCTATAAATTAAATTAACACTTACACTGTCCATATAGCAATTTCATTTAGATCGCTATATGTCCGCCACAAAGATTTTCCAGCCCCATATATGGGTCACGCGACTCTTTTAAAATTATTTGAAACAGAACGGTATCAGATATCTCAATTTTTTTTCAAATGGTCTTCTTGAGTCCCTTGAAAATCAGATGGTTATTATTTTCACGTCCAAGTAATACATTTTTAGAAATGAGAACCATGATTCTGACCCACATATGAGTCACGGACTTGTGGTTCAAGAGCAGCATGAACCACATATGGATCATTGGATAGTGAACGTATTAAATTATTTAAAAAGTTATCTGTAAAATGTAAAATGGGCCAAACGTTATGATTCTGGGCTCGTAGTGGAGGGCCTGAATCTCGGAGCTAGTGCGGTAATTACTGCATGTGATTTAACAAAGGCTTTCGACTGTTTCCCATCATATTATCTTGGAAAAACTGTCACATTATGGCATAAGAGATATAGCTTCCCAATTGTTTGAATCATATCTGACAAATATATTGCAGTTGGTTAGTGTTAATGAAAGTTTATCTGAGTTTGAAGTAACCACTCATGGTATACCTCAGGGTTCAATATTGGGACCACCTTTATTCATTATATATATCAGTGACTTGTGTGATTCCATGTAGGGGTCCAGATGCACTGTATTTGCCAACGACATCACATATGTAAACTACTGTAACAAGACGGAACATTACAATTCAGAAAAATTTAACGAATGCTGAAGATTGGTTCGTTTCTAATAAATTGTCATTGAATCGTACTAAAACTCAAAATTTATTGATCTCCAGTAATAATAGCTACACAAATGGTAAATTTTGTAAGATACTAGGAATTGTGGTAGATGACTCTTTAAATTGGTCAAAACATATCGATTACTTAAGTCAAAAACTAATATCTAGATCCTTGTTCATACTAAGAAAATTAAAACCAATAATTAATGCTGATATATTAAAAACAGTTTATTTTGCCATGTTTCATAGTCATATTACCTACGGAGCTGTGTTATGGGGAAATAGTTGCAATTCTATAAAAAAATTTAGAATCCAAAAAAAAGCAATCAGACTTTTAGCTGGAGTGCCAACCTCACTTTTGTGAATTAAAAATAATCCCTCTACCTTCAGTTTTCATCTATTAGACAATTCTGGAAATTCACTCAAACAAATTTAACCATGTTGCACAAGCGGATGTTCATAAGCACAATACTAGGGGGAAGGATGACCTTCGCAAAACTCGCTATAGATTAAATATATCACAGAAAAATTCTCTGAATATAAACTTATATAATCACATTCCGTTAAATATTCGTAATTTACCTATGCAAAAGTTAAACGAGCTATGAAGAATCATATTCTAAAACATTGTTTTTACTCAATTGAAGAATACCTGCGAACCCGTGTATAGTTTCACTTCGCTTCTCTTCTACTATTCTGCAGTGTTGCCAGTATATAAATTTTTTAATCACCAGACAACTAACCCAAAAAGCACCAGATCGACTTGAAAAATCACCAGATTATAAATTATAAAATATATTTAGGACAAAAAACAAAAGTCCATTCAATAGAAACATAAAATACATTCACTTTTGTAATGAATAACTAAATTTACACTATTTAGTAACTTTTACCGTTGAAACCTGACTTCTCTTAGTTCCTGTATCTTGTAAATGAAATGGAACTTTTATTTTTAGGTTATGTTGGTTTGAATTTTGTGCTGTTATTTTGAATTTTAGGCTACCTTTTCCGTGCTTTTCCAACATTTTATTGAATGCATTATACCTAAATGTCGTTCTTTGTTTGATAATGGATTTACGGGTCATTTTTGTACATTGCATTTTGCAATTGACAACTAAACGATAATTTGTTTGACAAAACTTTAAATGCAATACCAACAATACGAATCGCAACATAAGAACAAAAAAATTACAATTAATCATTACAAAAATGAATGAAGAATATTAACTATTAGATCGTTCGGAAAAAATGTCGTATTATGTCTAGAATTTTTTGATTCCAGAAAAGTTGGATGATATCATCGTGGAATATAACTGCTAGCAGAAAGATGGCAAAAGGTCACTGATGCAAATGGTGATTATATAGTTCAATCAAAATTTATATACTTATTTATATAAACATTCTGAATTAAAAAGAAAACGACATTTTTTGCCGAACAACCTAATATGTATTATTGTTATTACCATAATATACTATAGTTCTGTTTTCTAATGTTTGCCTGAATTCTCATCTTATGATTAAAGTTGTATTTAAATATAGTCGTGATTAAAATAAGCAAGAATATAGCTTTATTATGTGGTAGAGTAAAAATTATGGTTATTGCCCGGTTTTTTTTTCTATACTTGTCAAATGTTTCTAATGTTGGTACCTGTTACCTGAATGTTAGGAAATTCCAAAATTTCTATTCTACATTTAGCGATAAAAGCAGGGTTCCAGCAGAAACCCTAGAATTTTAACACTAACAGGTATTAAAAGAAACCTAGGAGAGTTATTAATCTTGGAAACATTACCCACGGTGGCAGTGGCTAACTACAAGCAAAAATCACCAGATTTTCTAAAAAAATCACCAGAGCACCAGTTTCTTTATAAAATCACCAGATCTGGTGCAAAATCACCAGTACTGGCAACCCTGCTATTCTGTATAGTGTTCATTTTTATTGTAGCGGGGGATTTGGGAAGTCACTCGGTATTATTGCCACGCGGAACCCTGTATCTAACCTTATATGCCAGGGCATATTATTGTGTATGTTCATTTTAAATTTGTTATGATGTCACATACATTTATTTATACTGACTGTATAGCGATAATAACGCTTATACTTATACACCTATTTTTGACACATGTAGCCAGCAATTTTAAAGTGTTACAATAAAATCTATGTTTATGTCTATAAAATTGCTATTTTTGTTTACGTTCTCACTCATACTCTCACAAATAGTGTTAAGGGTATAAGTATAACATATAGCGTATATTATATGCTGTACAGAATACACTTTATGGGTATATTGTGTTTGTATGTACCTACACAATTTTTTGCAATGGAAATATCGTGCGTTCAATAAAAAAACGGTCAAGTAGGCTATAACACGCTTTAATTTTTGTAAAATATTTTGTAAATTAGTAATAAACGTTTATTTTTGAAAATTTTCTTCTAACATCACTCCAACTCAAAAGAGGCATTGCAAAAATAAATGTTTATTACTAATTTGTTAAACTTTTTACAAAAATTACAGCCTACTTGACCGTTTCTTTTATTGAACGCACGTTATATATTGACATTATGTATATGACTTCACGAATCGAGAATATCCTTTTCGCAACACAAAAGTATATTTTAAACATATCGATTATATCTTTAAAGCTTGAAAAACGACAGGGATAGGACAGGCTACATTATAAAATAAAAGATAAAAAGCGAAACGTTCAATTGATCACCATCCCAAGTCTACTACCCTATATATATTCTAGCCACAGGTTTTATATAAAAATCAAAGGAATTAAGACAAGACATTTTTGACTTAAAATGATCATATGGTTTATGCATACTTCTTTTTGCTCTTTTTGGTACAACGGCATCTACTGACAAATCGCGGATTAAGTAATGTATATACAGTAGCGGACAATAAAATCCGAGCAAGAATTTGTCGTGCGTATTTCTACAAATTTGGTAAATCAGGCTTTTATTGAGGTTATATTTCTGCCAAAATAAATAAATAAAATTTGAATTAAACATCAGAATTACTAGTGACATGCATTAAACGTCAAAAATATTAAAGTGAGGTTTACATTGTGCAAAACGCCTGCCCGGATTTTATTGTCCGCTACTGTATGTCACGTTGACGAAAAACTAGGGATATTAAATTCTGGTAAAAGGCAAGTAATTTAATTCTTAAAAAATATGGCGGACAATTTTATGTGCACCTTGCTTAAATACTTCACATTTTGTAGTATCAGATACTAACTTAAACGGTCTGCTTCTTCGAAGATAAAACAGATTGGACACTAATTTTTTCGATTTTGGCACTTTCATGGGCTAGTAGTCAATGTAATATACTTTTTGCTGCACACCCTGTATAATTTTTGTTAAGCCACTTTTAACGAAGCAAAAAGATTATTTTATTATAAATCACTGCAGATTTAATCGTGTGAATTCTTTGTAAAAAATGAGAAAATTATTGAAAAATTCTGAGAATTGGAACCACTATACTGTGTGTTTCAAATAACTTTGGATTTTTTTACAACAGAAAACAAAGAGAAATTTTGGGAAGATTTGAACGTAGCAACGGAAAACAGCAAAGGAATAGTGTATGTAGCAGGCGATTTTAATGCAAGAGTTGGAAAGAGAAACACAAAAGATAACAACAGAAAAGTCATAGGAAATTATGGCGAAGATACAATCAACAACAACGGAATTAGAATGATGGATTACTGTACACTAAACAACTTCATGATAATGAATACTTTCTACAAACATAAAGACATACATAAATACACGAGATATAACCATAATGGTAAAGAAAAATCTATAATTGAAAATTAATAAGAGATGTCAGAGTATACAGACAGCCAGAAATTTATAGTGATCATCATATAGTTGTAGCAAAAATATTTGTGGAAAATAACACAGGCATACAAAACCCCAAAGAAAACACAAAAACGGAAAACCATATTAACATAAAAGCGTACAAGCTAAAAGAAGTAAGCACAAGAATAAACTACAAAGAAGCAGTAATTAAACATATAAATAATACAGAAACACATAACCTGCGGGAGAAAAACATAGAGCAAGTATGGAAAACTTTTAAGGAGACAATCCTAAATGCAGCGAAAGAAACATGTGGGGAGAGCAGGAAAAACAATAAGAAAAAACAAACAGAGTGGTGGAGCCAAGACATCAAATGTGAGATACAGAATAAAAAAAAAATATGGTTAGAATATTTAAATAATAGGACAGAAGACAAGTACAAGAAATATAAAGAACAGAGGAAGATAGTGCGAGATATGGTGCGAGATGCTAAACAGAAGAGTTGGGAAAGATTTGGAACACAAATGGAAGAAAATAGCAAAGATAATCAAAAATTGTTCTATAAAGTGCTGAAAACAATGAGGAAAGGCAAAAATAAACAAGGAACAACAATTAAAGATAAAAGAGGTGAGATCATAACAGAAGATCGTGAGGTAATGGAAAGATGGAAGGAACATTTCCAGGAATTACTAAGAGCAAACGAAGAAGAGGAAAAAACAGATGTTGACGAAGGACAAATATTAGAAAAAGTGGAAACTGACGGACAAATTACAAAGAAGAATTAAAAGTTGCACTGAAAGCAGTAAAGAACGGTAAACTCGGGACATGATAAAATAACAGGAGAAATGTTGAAATACATGGGAGAAAAAGGGGAATATTTACTACTAGAAGTCTACAGAAAGGCGTGGAGCGAAGGTAAGATTCAGAAGATTGGGAAACAGGAGTAATTGTGCTATACACAAAACAGGAGATAGACGCGAATGCAACAACTACCGAGGCATCACTCTACTGTGTACCGCCCTCAAGGTATATGAAGAATATTGGAAAACAGACTAAGAAGCATCATCGAACCGACATTGTCAGAAGCGCAGAGTGCCTTTAGGAAAAACAGAAGCATACAAGACCATATCTTCACTTTAAAGCAAATAGTGCAAAAAACACTACAACACGCAATACTAAAACATATTTCGCATTTATCGATTTGGAAAAAGCGTTTGACAGAGTGAGAAGAGATTGTCTGGGAAAGTTTAAATAATAGGAAAGTGGATCGTAGCCTTGTCAAAGCAATTAAAAGTCTATACAGCAGAAATGCGAACTACGTAATTAGTAGAAATAGGAAATCAAGTATTTGAAACAAAGGAAGGCCTCAGACAAGGCGGAGTGATGAGCCCAATATTGTTTACCATACTTATGGATGACGTAATAAAGGAATGCGGATATAAGGTAAAAAATTGCACGTGGGTTATAGAAATCTGCAACCCGTAGAGGTATCAGAATGTGCATTCGCAGACGACGTAGTCTAATGGCAGGAAGCGAAGCAGCAATACAAAATAACCTGAACATATGGAACGAAACGTTGGAAAAATATGGTATGAAAATTAATGTGAAAAGACGAAAATCATGGTAATATCAAGGCAGCATCAACCAGCCAAAATACATTTAGGAGGGCAGGAAATCGAACAAGTCAAACAATTTCAATATCTGGGAGTGACAATAGAAGAAAATGGTGCACAAGACAAGGATACGGACGAGAGATTGAAAAGACATTAAAAGTTTACCATGCAATGAAAATAACTTTATAAACAAGAAAGAAGTATCAAGAAAAACAAAAATAACTGTGTTTAAAACCATATTCAGGCCAATTCTCACATTCGGATGCGAAACATGGACCCTAACGAGGAAGACTAAAGTAAAGTCCAAGCACTAGAGATGAAATATCTTCGCAAAACTGCAGGATTTCCATGAGAGACCGAATACGAAATGAAAATATAAGGAAAGAACTAGGGTTGAACCGATTCTAAAATACATCGAAATGAAGCAACTTAGCTGGTGGGGACATCTGATAAGAATGGATGGAAATAGAAATGTCAAAAGAGTTTGGGAAGCAAGAAATCAGAATAAAAGAAGTAGAGGGCGACCTAAAGCAAACTGGAACGACATAATAGGAAAAATACTGAAAGAGAAAGGGAGCACAATTAAAGAAGCAAGAACATTAGCAGAAGAACGAAAAGGATGGGCAAAATTCGTGCGAGGTGATACATGAATGTATAAACAAACCCTACACCGAAAGGTAATTGGGATATGGACTATATATATATATAATTTTTTTACATGTATTTTTTTGTGCCGCCCTGCTCTTTTTGAAATGGTTAGTTCTACCAATAGACAGTCAGCTATCGATCAATTGACATCAGTTAGATTTGTACAGCGACAAAATGTATACTGTGCAAGAAAGCGCTTTTATTATCTTGGCCTGTTTCTGAAGTGAACGCTTATTTATTTAATTTTCCATTCCCGAAGTAGTTCCGACTGAAGTTTCCCAATAAAATTATTGAAGTAACTAAGGTTATTGTATTTATTGATAAGGTACCGTCAATCCAATTCGCGTTTTTTATCCTCCAAATTAAAAAAGAACGAAGAAAAAGACAGATACGTAACAAATTGCTGTTTCTATGGAGTTTGAAGTGATGCCGCAAGCGACATCAACTAGTGTTAACCCTAAATTAAAAGATACTGAGATGAGAAATTGGCGGTACCTTACTAATTAGTAACCTCATAAGAAATTATCTTGCAACACCACCTACGCCAAATTGTGGGAGGATTTCAATAACAACAACAACAGGGCATGTGGAAAAGAAAATCTACTGTAAGGCTGCAAACTAATGGAAATATAGTTGGATAAGTAGAAACGCTTGTTGAAGAGAATCCGCATTCGTCATTACGTCGTTTATCAACTCAACTCCAGCACTGTTAGAAGAATTCTGAAAAGACCTTTGCACATGCTTCCATACAAAGTCTTCCTAGTGCAAGAAATCTTACCGAGAGATCACAACAGTCGAATGCAATGCGAATTGCAACTTTTTCAAGGAAAACTTAAACAACGACGATATTCTGGATCTAAGAACGGACGAAGTCTCGTTCCATTTGAGCGGTTATGTCAATAAACAAAAATATCGAACACGAGACGTTGTCAATGCAAACAATTTCATCGAAACTCCGTCACATCCACTGAAAACAGGAATATGGTTAGCCATATCACTTCGTCAATATCTTTCCATGACACCATCAATGGCCAACGTTACAGGGACAACTGATGGTTGTAACATTTTTACAAAGATGTTGTATACGTGCTTATGGTTGTACAAATAGATATAGCTTGAAATTTCTCGAAAATATTTTATGTAAGTGTTAGATATTATCAGTGCATAGTCACTTAAAATCTTTAAAATGATATTCTGGGTAATTACAACTTTCATGCACATGTCAAGCATTGATTAAAATTTCGTTTCACTGTAGATATATAATTTACTAAAGTACATTTCACATTAAGATAAGTATCCTACAGTAAATTTTGCTGTAATTCAGTTATTTGTTCACCTTTTATGAAATTGTTAATTATTATCATTACTTTGACATTTCAGTTTCTAAATACCTAAACAGCGGCACATAAATTAATTTTTTTTCCCTCTCATCACGGTTCATATAATTTATAATCTTATAAATTCGACATTTTGTAATATGCAGTTATACGGTAATAAGTATGTATGTAATGTTTCTAGTAAGTTATAGGAAAAATGAAACGTGAGTATCAACTATTTTATTACATGAAATTTTTAAATCGAATGTTTTTCTAACTACACTACGTTTAGTATTAAATCTAAACAAGGGACAATTCTATTTCTTTATTTCTCCTCTTTTTTATTGCAAGGCAATTCGTCGGTATATGTAAAGTGAATTTATCTTGTCTTCATATGTAAACTGTATGTAAAGTTCACGTTAACCAGTTACGGCTTCTCCTTTTACTGTAACTTCCTTTGCAACTACTATAATTTTCTCAATTGCAGCATTTAAATTTTTTATTACTTCGGAAGCACCAAGCATGCAAGATAGTCTGCATGCTCGTGGTGAAGCTCGAAATACCAAAATGCAACATTTTCAAACTCTAAAGTAAGAAACAAATATGTATTTATGTTTCATCGCCTTCAACGTTCACTTTTCTTTTAAGGCCTTTTTAGACGGTCACATTTCTTGTAACAAATTTGTTACGAAGTGAGTGATAAGTGCCAATTCAACCAATCAACATTCAGTGTGGTAGTTCATCTCTCTCACTTTGTAACAAATTGTTACAAGAATTGTGACCGTCTAAAAAAGCCTTTAGAGTTTAAGGAAGAAGACGCGTTTGAATTTTGTAGTTTTTCAGGCATCACCACAAACATGTTTGTATGTACGTGTGGAACCAACCTGAACCCTTGCATTTATGAATGACACTATAAACATTTGTTGATTTAATTAAAAAACGTTACCAGAAAATTTTTTATCTCATTTACACGATTACGTAGATATACAAAACATTGTTTATAATATTTTTTTCTTTGAACCAAAAATACACGGAAAAAAAACCGAACGGGTGAAGCATCTATTTTTAAAAATATAAAAACAGAATCTGTGCTTTCAATGTGTGGTTTCTTTTCAATTCATTAATAAACAAATTCTCAAGCAAGTTACGTTGTTTTTTGTGTGAATATAATTAATATTTTTATCGCCGGCGATGATATGCAATTAATCCTTTAGGATGGGAAACATTTAAATAATGGCTTAATCAGTTTATTAATTAATTATGCAAATTGCTATAATTTTAATGGTGTTGCTTTCATACATTAAATTTATACTGTGTAATTTGCATGACAAATTTGAAGGTAATTAATTTTTTTTTTTTTTACAAGAAAGAAATTGAATTTTTTAACAACAATTATTTATAATCTTCAAAATGATCGAAAGGAAAAAGAAACTCGTTATTGAATCATAATTAAGAAAATAGTATTGAATTAATAGATTAATAATAATATAAATAAAATAAAAAATTGCAATGAAAGAAAGGTTAATGTCAGAAAATTGAAATATTCTTTTTCACTGTCAAGTTTGTTGGTGACGCCTATGTTTGCTTACGACCGACATACAGTATTCATCTTACAATGAGGAAACGCAAGAAACTCAAATCGAAAAAACGGTTCATTAGGAATCGACAGAGAATTCAGCAAACTGTGTTTTTTTTTATAAAACGTCGTTTGAAACCGTTTTGATGACAAGGATTCTCCTGAAGCTTCATTTAGATTTAAGAAATGTCTTCAATGTAGATACTATCTTGTCTCTTTTTGAGAACAATTATGTAGATTCTAAGTTACATTTTGACGTAGTAGGAATAAAACTTTTAAAGAAGTTTTATAAATGAACTAACCCTTTCAGAAAAATAACACGCACAATACTCAGTGAAAGCAGCCCACCCCAGCCTATATCATAAGCATATAATTCTAACAATTAAAATTATATTCTAACAATTAGAATTCTACTTTCGTTCCATTTCTGTGTTTCGACCCCACCACAATATAATGGATATAATGTGGGGCATAGGTTATAAATAACTGAAAGTTGTAATGAAACGATATTAAACTTATACTTAAAGAAAACTACTAATGTCGTTCCTTTTAATGGTTAATAAATTATAATTAGCTGAGATTATTGACCTTAATACTTCTTCCAATTAAATTTACTTCTATTTGTATTTAGAATTCAATCAGTTTCAATATACTCGAAGGAGTTTTTTTTCGCAGATAATTATTCAACTTTTTGGAAACAAAACTACGATTGTGGTTTCCCAATTCTCGGTTAATATATTATAATTAGGCGACAAGGTTGAGATTTCCCTATGGCGGAGCTCTTCTGTGTGAAGTGATTTGTATCCGTTCACGGCTATAATAGTAAAAGTAATTAATTATAATTTTTATGAGTCGACTTAAAGTTCAAGAGAACTGGAAAGATTTTCTCAATCATCTTTCAATATTATTTTAAAATATCAAACAGCGTCAGGAGGCTCAGCGACCACAAATTTTTACATACACAGAAATGAGTTTGCAACACCTCAACTGACATAATGGCGTATTCAAAATAAATTCGATATCGCAACGCGGCTCTTAAGTAACAATTCAATGAAAATATTTGCATAAATTTATTTAATCTTTCTTCAGGTTATATATTGGGAACACCAAAGGCAAATCAAACAAGAAAAAATATTAGTTACAGGAATACAAAAATTCATTCAACTTTATTATGAATAAGTCGTCCATTGAAGTATCTAAATAAGTAATTACATAATTTCATTTCAAATGTCATATGCATGTTAATCAGTGAATGCCTTCAGTTTAGTTGCGTAGACAAGAAGAAAGTCACTTCGTTCCGATTTTCAGGTTTCATTAGGTGTTAATTTTTTCTGCGTTGAAATTGTGGAAGATGACGTAAAATAAACTAACTAAGTCTGTCGCTTTATTGACAAAGCAACATAATTGTAAATAAAATATCAAGTGAAAAGACAAGCAGACTTTATATTATACTCATCAGTTATTCCGATATGATCCGTATTTTACCCTCCCATTCATAATGCATCGAATGCATTACGTGAACTTATGAATAATATAAATCAATTTCGAAATTGAGTTCTTGCATTGCATAGCTCTCACCTTTTTATTTGATATTTGAAAACGAAAATAATATTATTATAATTACTTGATAATATTATGTCCCGAAAATCAAACCTGTACTTTTTGTTTAATGTCTCTAATTTCATTTTACTTAATATTTCTTTAAAGAAAGTCTATTGAAGAAAACGCATCTATGTAATGAGTATTGCCTATTTGTGTGCAATGTAATTAAACTTCATCACGAACATGATTAGAATTAGAAAATTACATATGAGATATAAATATAAATGTTTAAATTATTAAATCAGTTTCAATTTAATTTGATTTCAAAGTGTATGTTTCTAAATCAAATTGGAAGAGTAGGTACTTTAAGCTAAACAAATTGTACAAATTGCTACTCATATATAATATAATAATGAATTTATTGCCCAACAGAAAATACAATCCAAAAACCGGGCAAACATAACTCAAGCATAACAGCATAGAAGCGACAATAAAGTAATAATAAACTACAAAAAGCAACTGTGGGCAGCATTAATAATCATAGATGCGCCAGTAAATTAATACTAAGACTAAACTCTTAAGAATAGTAAGCCATAACAATAAAAATAGAAACCTCAAGAAAGCAATAATACTCAGAACAATCAACAATGATTAGAAGGGCATAAACCCCATCATGAATGACAAATCAATCACAATACCACCCCTAATCCTAAAAAAACTAAAAAAAAAAAAACTAAACAGGTTCGCTCAAACTACGAAGCACAGTATTAAGATTGTCGTGAAATATATCGCATTTATTACAAACTTCGTTATAAGTCAAACACATTATAAACAAGGGCGATCTTGACAAAATATTAGTTCTAGCCAAGGAGGTATAGAAAGTAGGTGCATCTCTGGCAGCAATTGTTGGAACTAGAAAATTTAATTCTCCTAACAAATATTGGCAGTCTACACAATTATGCAATAGTTTAAACAAGAATGTAAGGGCCGTAGCTTCCCTTCTATTATTGAGCAGTGGAATATTAAACTCTCTTAATAACGTATTATGATCAAATCCTCTGACCGGATATATATGGTACTTCTTGAACCACAAGTATTTTAAAAACTTTCTCTGAATGGTTTCAATCGTTTTAATATGACAATCGTAAATGGGGTGCCAAATTAAAGAAGAGTATTCAAGTCTAGATCTAACTAGAGAAAAGTAAAGAGTTTTTAAAGAATCGATATTGTTAAATGATCTACAGTTCCTAATAATAAATCCAAGCATTTTGTTGGCCGATTTGGTACAAGACAAAATATGTTGAGAAAAAAAATAAGTTCAGTGTCAAAATGTCACTCCTAAATCATTAATCGAGGTAACGCGAGCAAGAGGTTGCCGTTCAATGTTATATTCAAAATCAGTTCTAATTGTACGTCTGGTATAAGTCATGACTTTACATTTACAGGCATTAAGTTGTAACTTATTTTCAATACACGCAAATATTGACCTTGTTAATATTATTCTGCAGTCTAATGCAATCTTCAATTGAGTTAATGACAGAAAAAAATTTGGCATCATCAGCAAACAATTCTACTCTGCAGTCAACCGTATCCACATAAATCGTTGATAAATAAGTGAAGAACAGAGGTCCTAAATTGGATCCTTGCGGAATCCCTGATGTAGCAACAAAGTAATGTGACGTGTAGCCATTATAATACACATAATGCAATCTATTGTCTAAATAGGTTCTAATGAAATTTATTAGAGAGTCGCTAAAGCCAAGAAAGGACAACTTAGATAAAAGAATAACGTGATTGACACAGTCAAAAGCCTTACTAATGTCGGTGTAAATCACATCTACCTGGCCACGATTATCCATAACTTCTGAAACAAATTGAGAGAAACAACTTAAGTTAGTAACAGTGGAACGCTTCTCCATAAATCCATGTTGGTAGGGTGATATGAGGCTCTTAACGAAAGAATACATTTTTGCGTGCAATGCAGTCTCAAATACTTTAGCAAAATTAGAAAGAATAGAAATGGGGCGATAATTAGAAACTTGTGTAGGATCATCCGCTTTAAAGATAGGACAGACTTTAGCAATTTTCCACTGATAAGGAAAGCAAGAGTTCCTAATACATAAGTTAAAAATCGTATATAAGGGTTTAACAAATATGATAGAACAATCTTTGACCAAAAAGCTCGGAATATGATCATACCCTGAAGTGGATTTATTTTTAAGCTTTTTAATTGCATCTGAAATATCAGTTTCACTAATCTCCATGATATTTAGGTGTAGGTTGTTACCATTGTTAAGTATTGGAAAGTCTAAGTTCCTATCCGCTCTTGTGTAAACCGAATTGAAATACTCTGCAAAAACATTCACTATTTGCTGTGGATTATCATACGTATTATTATTGAACTCAATGGTACCAGGTATACGTGAACCACGTTTTTTTGCCTGTGGATTATCATACGTATTATTATTGAACTCAATGGTACCAGGTATACGTGAACCACGTTTTTTTGCCTGGACATACGTCCAAAACGCGTCGGCATCTTTCATAAACGAATTTTCTACTTTAATCAAATAGTGATTATAGGACTCCTTGATTTGGCCCTTAACTTTAGCTCGAATGCGACTAAATTCATTATAATGAACTATTAACCTTGTTCGCCTGTATTTCTTGTAATATTTAGATTTTAGCTTAATATTATTAATAATGCTATGCGTGAACCAAGGTGGATAATTGTTCTGTTTTGGTCTGTGTAATGGGACAATACACAGACCGATCCAATATCCGATATATAATCTGATAAAATTCGCTACAGACAGCATCAATATCATTAATTCTCTCTAGTATTGACCAATCACAAGTAAGTAGGGCGTCATACAAACCTTGAAAATTTGGTTTTTGAAAATTGTAGCTTTTGAATAGCAAATTAGGCTCAAAGTTAGAGTGACGTACAGTAGTGAGGTTCAGTTCGATACTAAGTGCTGGGTGAAATTTATCTTCTTGGACAACAGGTAAAGTATCATGCAAAACATTACAATTCACGTTAGAAAGAATTAGATCAAGCAATCGCCTTTGTTCATTCCGAATACAATTAAATTGAGACATATTCATCAAGCTCAAAAAATTATGAAGTAATATACTTTGTGCATCATTAACAAGATCATTACAGAAATTTGGAAAATTAAAATCTCCAAATATTAACAGTTTATTTGTATGGATGTGGTATTGTTCAAAGTAGGCGAGCAGCAATTCTAGATCACCAACATTAGGTAAATGTGGGATATATAATGTAAACACGTACAATATATCTAATTCAAGTGTACATCTACAGCCCAGGACATCCATAGTTGGCAAAGAATTAGATAAAGCAGTTAAATCTAGTAAATCTACAGCAAAACAATTTTTGACTGCAAGTAGAACACCACCACCTCGAGACGGACCGTCACTCCTAATACTTCTGTCCCTTCTAAACACCGAATAAGTATTATCACAAAAAAGTTCAGAACTTGATATATCAGAAGTTAGCCATGTTTCTGTTAAACCAATAATATCATATTCGTTATCACTCACCGCACTAACAAAATCCTGCATTTTATTCCTGATACATATATACAGTGTGGTGATAAAGTAACGCACCAAGCGAAAAAACACCCTTAGCGTTGACGTTTTCGAAAAATGCTCGGACAGGTCGATTTTATTTTTAAAAAAGACATCGTTTACAACCAATTTTAATTTTATGTCAGTTACCACTTTTGCGCCGTGACGTCATCGACATTTTTTTTTAATGACAACCTATTTTTTTGAAAATGTCATTTGAAAGCACTCATTTTTCTGAGTACAAAAATGTTAATGAACCACTATGTTGCATAAGAAAATGTTGAAGAAAAAAGTTATTGAAAAATGGAAATAATACTTTCTTATAAAAACGTAACAAAACAACTAATAAAATTAAAATAAATGCTGAAAATGTCCTCCACCAATCACTTGACAGTGGCCAGCTCGTGTGTAAACGCTGTTAATGACACTTGCGATGGTTTCACGGCTAATGTTATTCATTTCCGTCCTAATTTTGTTTTGTAAATTTTCTTTTTATGGGGTTGTCTAAAAGGTCGAGTTTACGTGAACATACCTCAAAATTTGGAAGACTTACACCTGTCCGAGCATTTTTAAAAAAAGTTTTTTCGCTTGGTGCGTTACTGTACAGTGGTGCCACACTGTATATCTAAAAGCTCTGTATGTAGAGCGCCATCATAATTTTTATAATAATAATTGATAATTTTGATTATGATTGATATCTGTATTTGAAACATTGAAATACACTTAACATTGCAAAGAAAATATAATGATTATTAAAATTTTTATCTCGAGAAAAGAACAAGTGTATTTTATCACAACTGAAGATGGCAACTATTTGATAAATTGCATTAAAAAAAAACGCAATTCACAAAAGGCCTAAACAACTGAAATTATTATCTTATTTGAAATATAAAATCTTGCGAAACAAGAAAGTAAGCAGACAATAAATACTCAAGAGAAAATGTTTATTTGGTTTTTAAAAACAAACAAAATTACATAACTTTCAGCTTTTGATGGTTTACTTTAAAAAAAAATTAAATTCTAAGGAGAACTCTGTAAGTTTCGATATTAGATGACAAGGCCATAGGAAAAAAGTTTGGAAAAAGAAACGTCCGAAAAATCTTTTTGTTTTTTTTTTATTTATAACAACTCAAATTTACAAAATACTTTCGTACTTGCGACAAATCAAAAAATATTTTTCTTAAGAATTCGTTGTTATTTAAAGAATAACTACTATATGTATTTCCTCGTTCCAGGTCTTTCCTGATCTCTTCTGCTTTTCTTCTTATTTATTCCTATTTCGTACGCTTTCCGAGTAATTCTGATATGGCTCATTTTTTTGAGATGGTCGTACCATCTTAGTCGATTTTCTTCTACTTTTTGTTCTACTGGTTTTGTCTACAGCTTTTCTCTGTAAGTGTCATTTCTTATTTTGCCTATAATCGTGCTATCTCTTTCCGCAGATGCCTCAACACCGTAATTTGTATTTTCTGTCTTTCTGTGGCTACCCAATTCAGATCCATAAGTTAACATTAGCGAAGCTCCCTTTTTAAATACTTCAGTTTTTAATTCTTTTGAAATTTCCTTGTTGCCTAACGTAAATTTGACGCTATTAGCTGTTTCTAAAATTTCCTCATCTAGTTTCCCATCTCGTGTTATTGTTGTTCCTTAGTAGGTGCTCGAAGTTTCCAACTTTTCCCAATTTCTCATTATCGAAATGTATGTTGTTTCTTCAGGGAGAAAAGAAAACTAGTCAAAACTAAAGTAAAAGAAGCAAAACAAGAGTCGTGGAGAAAATTCGGACAAAACATGAAGGAGAACTTCAGAGATAACCAGAAACTTTTTTACGGTACGCTGAAACAATTAAGACAGAAGAAAGGTTACAGTATGAGGAATATGAAAGGAAAAGATGGAAATATAATAACAGACGAAGATAAAATAATGGACAGGTGGAGAGAACATTTCCAGGAAGTAACCGAAACAGATAACACAAGGGCACAGGTATACACAAGGAACAAAGAGAAAGGAACAGAAATATCTATTTCAGAAGAAGAAGTCAATGAAGCGATAGGAAAATTGAAGTCCGACAAAGCAGCCGAAATTGACGAAATCACGCCGGAAATGCTGAAAAACCTTTAGGAAACGGGAAGAACAGTACTTACAATGTTATTAAACAAAATCGCAAAAGAAAAGAAAGGACCGAAAGAATGGAATACAGGAATTATTCTACCACTTTACAAAAAAGGGGACATAAGAGAGTGTCAAAATTATAGAGGTATGACACTGATGAGCTTGCCAGCAAAAATTCTCGCCAGAATAATAGAGACAAGGGTGAAAGAACAGTTAGAGCACACATTGAAAGAAACACAGTATGGATTCAGAAAAGGAAGGAGCACACAGGACGCTAGACAAAGCATAGAGAAGTGCATAAGTTTTTACTTAGAGTTACTACTAAAGATGGCTTTCATCGATCTAGGAAAAGGTTTTGATAGGTTGAGACGGGAAAAAGTATGGAAAACTTTAGAAAAATATGGAGTCGACGGAGAAATAATTGAAGTGATAAAAAGTATGTATGACACAACAAAGAACGTAGTAAGGACAAACAATGAAGAGTCAAGAGACTTTGAAACAACAGACGGCCTGAAACAAGGGTGTGTACTGAGCCCCCTACTATTCGCAGTAGTGATAGAAGACGCAATTAAAAAGGCCAAACAAGAAATGAGACCGATGGTACTGGGATATTGGAAAATGCAAGGAATAGAAGTAACAGAGCTCCTTTTTGCGGATGACATGGCGGTGGTGGCAGATTCAGAAAAAGACCTACAATACAACTTAAATAAACTAAACAAGGAATTAAATAAGGTAAACATGAGAATAAACACAAGACGAAACGATGATAATAGGACAAGGGAACAAGTCACACATCAGAATAAACGGTCGGAAAATAGAACAAGTCGAGGAATTTGAATACCTAGGAATAGTAATACAAGGTAACGGAAAAATGGAAAAAGAAATAAACAATAAGATAGCTACAGTAGGAAGAATGTATAACGGGTTAAGAACAGCATTTTTGGAAAAAAGAGAAATGACGGATATAAAAATACAAGTAGTCAAGAAAGTGGTAATTCCCACACTAATACATGGTAGTGAAACATAGACTCTCACGGACAAGGATAAGAGTAGAATTAACGCAACAGAAATGAGATACCTGAGGCAAATAGATGGAAAAACAAGAAGAGACAGAATCAGGAACGAAGTATTCAGGAATTAAGGTCCAAATAAAACCGGTAGTGACAAGAATTCAAGACAGACAACTAGGATGGTTAGGGCATATACATAGGATGACATAAGAAAGGCTAACAAAACAAGTGTTTGAAGTTCGAGTACAGGGGACCAATCGTAGAGGAAGACCTAGAAAATCATGGCAAGAGGAAGTGAAGAAGACCGCCCAAGAAAGGGATATACAATGAAGAGATATAAAGAACCTAGCACAGGATAGAAAGGAATGGAAAAAATTAATCAACTCAGCCGCACAGTCTTACACCGTACGGTAGAAAGACTTAGGAATAAGTAAGTATGTTGTTTCTTATTTCTGCTGATTGTCTTGGTTTTGGTTTTCTCTTTATTAATGTTCTTCTTGTATTTGATCATAAGATATTTCTGTAAATCTTGAGGTTTCCGCTTAGGGTTTTTAGAACCCTAGAACCATGTCATCTGGATATCTGCATAGATTTTTCTGTTTTTTGAATTTATCAGAATTCAATTCCATAATTTTGAATACTTTTATTGTTTCGTCCAGGACTAGAGAGAATAATATTGAACTTAGGATGCACCCCCGCCTTGCTCCTTTAGTTATCTACAGCAAACAAATAATTTACAGTGATTTTTAATGATTTCAATTAGATTCAATATGGCATCGTAGTTTTTAATATATTTTCATGCGGAGATTGGCCAGACCGATGACAATCTGGTTACATTTTTTCTGCAACGCTATCATAATCGAACATAAATTGAATTTTTTTTGTGTCTGCGTATAATACCGCGAGTTATTCCCGGAAACAACAGATCAGTGTAAACTGTAATAAAAATCATTGAAATGGAAAAACTCAGAAGTTATTTCGAACAAAGTTCAAATGTGTACAGCGTTTTAAACACAATATACTTCACCAGGTATTTAGGCATTTTGCCCATTTTACGAAAATATGACAGCAGTTTAAGGACATACACTTATGACCACTCCCCGCCAAATGACTTCAGGAGATTCATATACTTGGCAAGTAGGTTTTTTTTACCTACTTAATTTCAAATAAGACTCATTCAGATACTTTTCAGTAAATCTGCTGTTTAGTATTAGCGGAACGTATATGATGCGTTCTATTGGATTCCTACCCACCTATGACGCAGCGTATTTTATATTTAACTCTTCAATTACTTTATCAACTGCAGCTTCCCTCATAGCTTTTAATTCAAAACGATCACTTATCTTAAAAGCCTACGATATGGTGTACAAAGCTGATCAAATATATACAAACATAACGGGCAGGGTAGTTAAATACAGATATTTTTGCGCGGGCATTGTAATTTTAAATTGTTTATATCTTGCCTGTAATTTTTTTTATCTCTTCATTACCGTTGTCTTACAAGACAAACCATTTTTTAGGGAGTTAATGTATGTTGGAGCATATTTATCTTTTACATTCACGTCATGTTACTCAGCAAGTTATTACGCGTTAGGACTCGCCCTCATTACTTATAAATTTACAATTGTAAATAGGCTTTTGAGAGAAACTGTTTCGGAAAAATCCACTGATAAATTGAAAGTTTCCCGTCACCTTCGTGCCGTTTCTGATTTACATTTTAAAATATGTCAGGCTGCGGGGCTAATGAATGAAGTCTCTTCTTTCGCACTCCTAACAAATATAACTATTATGTATTCTCTGTTTTCGTTGATTTTTTATTCACAAGTAACTTACTCCAGTGAAAAAATGATGCCCATATCCTTCACTTCTGGTTGCTATATTTCTAACACCGTTATAATCGTCTTGGTGTCAGAAGTCTGCAAATATCAAGTAAGTAAAATAATTTGTTATAATAACCGGTGAAAGTAAAAAAAAAATGCGATTGTAAACAAAGCGACGTCGAGTAAACACATGATATATAGAAGTAAAGTTCATTTTTTTATTATATGCCGATCTAAATGATATGACATTACAAAAGCCGCAAGGCTATTTCACAAAAGTTAAAAACAGATAACTATTTAAAAGTTCTTTGTGTTATCGATCATTCGATCAGCATATAATAGAAAAGTTAACTGTACATGACAGTTAAATCGTCCTAGAAATGATGGTTGCTGTGATTTGTTCGTTAATTTGTTTGTTTGCGTAACAAATATACTATTTTTAATTTTCGTAAGCGGTTTATTATTTTCACAAACGTCACCTTCATTAAAAAATGTATATGTTTTAAAAAATCTGTACTATTTAGTAATGTTTTTATTGAATTGTTTGTTTTTGCAAGTCCAAACAAGCAGGAATAATACTGTGCGAACTTGATATATCATATACCGATTGCGATATTTGGGAACAGGTATTATCAGTTCCGAAGTGAACCTTCTCGCCATTTAACGAGTGTACTTCCAGAAAGCTACGATGCTGTTACAGTTTCTGCAAACAGAATTGAAGTTTACTGCTGCAAACCTCTTCGAAATAAATTTCGATCTGTTATTTAAGGTGAGCCCCTTTTATAAAATGCTTACAGTGTTCCCTCTTTTTACATAACTGTCCTGTTTGCAGATATTCAGTACCATGGTAACTATTGTACTCTTAACGCAGCAGTTTCATAATCATAAAACACCGTAGTGTTTGTTTAAACAGAATATTAGTAGACTACTTGTTTTCAAAGGATTTCTGGGCAACATTAAAGGAAATAAGTTCACAATAAATAAACGCAAAATGCATGTTTTTTCGTTTTTCCACCGATTTCAGAATAATAAAATAAAAAGTGAACAAACATTTTGCAAAAATAAATTTAATTGCCTCATTAAACGCAGACGTGATTTATCCATTTTTCAAAAGGAAAATAACGTACATATGAATAACAATAAATATTCTATGCACAACTCTCTGATACGGAAACAAAATTGATTTCATAAATATTTTAAGCACCTTTGTTTACGCGCGCCCATCAGATTATTTTAGGTCGACCAGCGCAATGCAAGCGTTTAAAAATTTATTTCGTTACGATTCTGATATATACACCACTCTAAATTTTCTATCACAAATAACTCGGATTTTTGGAATTTTTCCGCACAGGAAAGAATATGATTCTACGCAAAATATTACAAAATATACCAAATTAAGAATGGATGCAAGAACTTCCACATTCGTCACACGTAAGCTTCGTTTAAGAAAACTGTATCGTGCATATACATACATATAATTTTAGTGTACATCATATCTCAAGCGTGTGGTATTTACGTGTTTCTGAGCTTGGAATACTTGCACAAAAACAAATTCCGAAATATCTTCATAATGGTTTCGACGATAATAACGGGCGTAATTGCTTTCGTTAACATTTACGCGAGGGAAGCTGCATTCCTAAATGCCATCGAATTACATCGCAGTATCGACGATACCTTTAAAACAATTCACAGGAAATTTACCTTTCGTTATATTAACATAATAGTAATTGCAATGGGTTGTTTCTTTATGATTGCCATCCTGACTTACGTCTTACTGACCGCATTTACCAACGCTGATAAATGGTTGCAAATATTTTTAGCTCTGCTGTATGTGCTCTGTCTGCTACCTAAAATCATGCAGATGTACTTGTTTGTGTTTCTCTCATTGATAACGGCTCATCGGTTTTATGCCCTCAACGTATTTTTGGAGCAAACGGCAAAAGAAGGTTGTAAGGATAAGCAGGAGGCGTCTTTCCGGTTGTACGTCGCTTCGAATGTCCACTTCATGTTGTGCGAATATTGTCAGGCGGTGAATGAATTCGCTGCTGTCGATATCCTGTGCAATGTCTTGTGTGCACTTTCTAATATTTTGTGGGCCTTCGACGTGAGAAACGAGACAGCAGATCAACAAATGCTGGTCTTCGTAATGCCAGCTGTATATGAGGTGACGACATTCTTTCTTGTAGTTTTAGCTTGTGAACTCGTCATAACCGAGGTAAGTTTCTTCCATTTTTTTTCAATTAATCTTAATACTCTTAACCATTAGTAAAAGAAAATCTCTTTCCGCTTTACATCCCCAACTGCCAAAATTTTTAAATGAAACCAACAAAACCAAAACAGATTTGTTTTAAAATTAAGGCCCAGTTTTACAATCGTGGAATAAGGATGGAATAACTGTTCGCCGAATATCCTTTAACGTTCCTCCATATCTACGTCACACCTACGTCACGTTATTCTGCTAAGAATAATGCTTATCCGACGATTGTAAAATCGGGCCTAAAAAAATGGTAATTTTTTTCCCTCGAACGGTATTTTCGTTTGCAGTCGAGAAAGGCGGGAAGAATATTGTGCGATCTGGATATATCTTATTACGATTGCGATATATGGGATCAGGTAAAACATCCAACACTGCAAAACTGTTGGGGTGTTTCATTATACCATTTCTTTTTAGAAGGCCACAATGTTACTGCAACTTCTTCACACTGATGTTGTCTTCACAGCAGCAAAGCTATTCGAAATCGATGCCGATCTACTATTTAAAGTAAGTCTTGTACATCTAGATGCCTGAAATCTGTTGTAACACGTTGAGTGCCGCCATGTATTAAAAAAAATTGGTCCCGTAGGCCACCATCTTTTTTTTCTTGAAAATGCATATACTATATGCTCGTAATTAAAAGACATTACACATTATTTTTTTAAGTATGTTTTACATATATTTTTCTCAATTTATTTTGCGGTGACACATTGGTCTCACGAGGCCTGCTGTGGTATCGTAAGTCCTGCATGGCCATGTGAGTCCAATGTGGTCCAATGCGTTCAAACTCTCCTTACGCGTCACATATCTGCGCATAAATACGCCGATTCATTTGTGCTTGGTGGTCTATTACGTCTTATGAAGAAGAACACGCGCTTTTGCTTAAGTTATGGAAGGAACTACTAATATAATTTTTTGAGTTATCCTCCCACTACAGTCCGACATGCCGCGTGGTGACACGTTGGTCTCACATTTGCAAGCTAAGGATGTAAAAAGGTCCAACTGGCCATAGTTTTGCTGACTGTATGTATTTTAGTATACTCTGTGAAACCTATGTGGTGCGACGTGGCCCAATAAATATTTTGTAGATACGAGTCCATCCTGGTATCGCGCGGCCATTATGTCCCAAAAAAGAGCGAGGCCAACATGGTCTCATATGGCACTCAACGCGTTTAATGAAAGTTTCATACTTAAAAACGAGTTGGTTTGTTTTGCTGAGCAACTTTACTTTGTATTATCATCCTTCTTGGCTTAAGATGACAAATAATCTTTTCAACACCAAACATGTTCTAAGGAATTTATTTTTGAACTCTGCCTGTCCAGAGTGTTTATATCAACTTCCAAGGGCAGTGCTAGACACGATTAAACAGTTACAAGCTATCATGTCTCAATCTGTCAGCACTTTATTATTAATCAAACATAGAAACTATTTGGTATGAAATATACATCGCTACATGTAAATGGGCTCTTTTAATAGATGTATATATAAATATGAGTGTCTAAGAGTTCTGTTGACAAATTTAATTGCATGTGCAATAGGTTAACGTGTTGCCGTATACTGCGTTTGGAGAACGACACTCACTAAACTTATACGGAGTGTTATCGAATTGAGTGGAATAGGCTGGTAGCTTGGATCAAGACGATCAGAAAATGTTACAAAATACAGCGTGTCGCTATATTCCGTGGACATGGCTTAACCACAGATTAATTTGGTATAATTCTACACACCAAACAAAAGCTTACTTCGTGCACCACTAACTTATTTTCAGAAAGAAATGTTCTTTAATAACCTTTTTTATATCTTTGCCACTTTTGATATTTGTTACAGTTTAGTTACAAAATGGAAAAACCTAAGGCGCACTTTTTCAAAAAAACAGTGATGAAAAGTTAATTTTATTCTTGAAAAGTAAAAACCTTAATAGATTTACAAAAAATGTTCAGTATGGTCACAATTTTCCCGAATATAAAGATTAAACATTCAATCTCTTCAACTTTTCTGCATTATTCCTAATTATTTGAGCAGTACCTTATTTCCTTATCCAAAGAACGGCTGCCGTCTTTAAAACACTAGAATACACTTTGCACTTTAGTATGCATGTAACAGTATTTGCTTTGCTGTCTACAGCCTTGTAAATTATAATTCTAAATTAAACTGAAAGCACGCTGCAGCTATTTGAATTTTTCTGTTTTTTTAACTAAACCATAACAAGTATCAAAGTTTGCAAAGACACAAAAACGTTCACTAATGAATAACTCTCTCTAAAAATAAATTAATTATCCATATAAAACGCATTTGTTCTTCGTGTATGGGCTACTTTTTTCAACAAAAGACGCTGCAACCATTTTGTGACCAAACCATTAAATTAAAAAGACATGAAAATGTTTCCTAATGAATGTTTCCTTCTAAAAATTTATTAATTAAAGTTATCATCTTAACCTCAGAAAAGTTATTGCGAAATCTGTGCTGTGGTAACCCTGCTTTTCACACCAGCTGTCTACTCCAAATTACTACAACCATCTGAAAATGAAACATACCTTCCGGCAGGCACTCATAGCAAATACCACACAAATTGGTTCAAGCGTTCTTTTGTTATAAGAATAATTAACTTTTTTTTAACAACTTTGAAGGAGAATATTGACTTAACGAAGCAATTTTCGATATAGATAAGTTGGGTTAAATTATCTTATTTTGAGCCCAGGAGTCTGTGGTTAAGCCATGTCCACGGAATTTAGCGACACGCTGTACAGTGTCCTAAATGTATTCGTTTTCGAGAAAAAAATAATGAATTTCAAAAGCGTTCATCAAAATACGACAAAAAGATTGGAAATTCCTGCATCCAAGGTAATATTCCCTTTGGGAAAAATGATTTACGATGTTTCTTTAATAAATTTTTACGTCGGTTTCGCGAAAATAAATTTGTTTGTTGCTTTACATTTCGATTATGAACGTCTGACAACACCCCACCAAAATCCGGATATGGCCGAAAGTATTCTATGCCTTTATTTATTCCTTCATAAATCGAAAACGGTTACATTTAAGACGCCATATTATATAACAATTTTTAATCGTCTGGATCCACTCAATTCGATAACACCCTGTATATACTGATGAAATATGAAGCAAAAAAATGCCACACTGGTCACCACCGGCCAGAAAAGCTGGCGAGTTTAAGTAATTTGCAGAATTTACGAACAATATATTTAATTTCTTTCGAAAGTATTAATCAAGTTAGATTAACTACAGATTTAATAACTTTTAGAAATGAATTATATTATTCAATATCAACATCAAACTTTACATTCCATTAAATGAATCAGGGACTGGTTGTAATATTTTGATAAAGTGGAATGTTGTATTTTGTCAGTTTGAGTAGTTCAATTCAAAACAGTGATTTTCTGGCTTCAAATTGCAAAGCAATATCTGAACGAAATTTAATTATAACTAGACAAATTTTATTGCTTTTTAAAATTTGGCATATGTAACTTTCAGCCCCGACCAGTGGCGTAGCTAGGTCCCCTTGAGCTTGGAGGCCCCACTTTGCCTATGATAGCTACGCCACTGGCCCCGACCGTATTAGTCAAAAGTGTTTTTTTAAATCTGATGTCAAAGTTGGCCATGATAATTTAATTGTGAAGCATCATCATCATGACAGTTGTTAATTTGACATTTGAATTTACCTTCGAGGTTTCGAGGGACGAGTACGATAGGACAACACAAGAATGTGACCTATTGTAATAAACGAAAAAAGACAATAAAAAGAGACCTGTTGTAACAAACGAAAAAAGACAATAAGAAAACAAGATTACAACAAATAATGAAAATTATGGTGCGTTCATCGTAAGCAACTTGTCACGACCAACTTCAACGCCAAATTTAAAAGACACCCGTTAGTTATTTCCTATATCCACAAGTTCTTTTGTATGTTCTTGGGGCAGCTTTAGGATACGTTCTAATTATTTCTTACTGTTTAAATTAAATGAACTCGCAAGTGCTTTACTATAAATTGTTTACTCATTAACTGCTGGTAGCAACCTTAGTAATTATATCCGACTCAATATTTTCTACATTTTTTAATTACTTCTTTTCAACTACTGGCCTATCTAACAAAAATATGTAATAGGAATCTTTAAAAAGTGGAATGGTACCAATTTAAAATGAATAATAACGTTATTTGGGTTAAGTACCTACTAAGTAAATAAGTGCTACTTCAATGACAGATAGAACATCATAAATTGCCGTAGATCTTTTCCAGAATTATTGCATAACCAGGAGTCTTGTTAAAAAAATTGCAACTAAGTTTCCACTTCCTGTGATTGTTTCTCTTTTCTTCAAATACCTTGTGAGAGTCCGAAATCTTTTGCTACACCACGAACTGTTCTGAATTTAACTTCGTCCAGGATAGCTGCAAACAATTCCTTTGACGTTGTTCCTCATGCGATTTTTCTCTTGTACGTATTCATCCTAAATCTCTATATTTATTATTTAATGCGTATTTGTAACTTTTAACTCCGACCTCCAGCTCATACAATAACAAAATACGAAACTTCAATATACAAAAATTAATTAAATTCAATACTGTAAGAGTAATATTTAAAACATGAGACTAAAATTACGAAAAAGATAAAATAAAAATACAAACCTTAAACCATTTAAAATCAAACTACTACACAATAAACACAACACATCGAATGAATGACAGCGTATTAGCAACTACTGTACATTGTATGACAAAAGCCTTTGCCGTAAGTGTTGTGTGTGTCTAATATGTCCTTTTGTTTTTTACTTCAGTTCTTTTTACAGTTAACTATTTACCCTTGTAGCAATCACTTTTATTTATTAACGTCAATATTTTTGGTTATTTTCCAATTCAGTTTATTCCTTGTTCTTAATTTTTTTGAAATGGAATTCTTCTTGTTTATCATTTACTAGATGATTATCGAGGAAATGTAAAATTATATTTAAACAGAACACATCTATCAAGTATTATTACCCGATTAGTTCAGTGACGTAGCTAGGTGGCCATTATCATTTTTTTGTACTATTTTTGTACATTTCTTGTGGTTTTTACACGCATCTAGAAAAATAAACAAAAATTATTACAATTTTTGTATATTTCTCCAGAAATAGTGCCTACTTAAGTTTGAACAGACTGTATAATTATTATACCGCGTAATTTTTTAAATTTTTTTATCAACTCTTGCCATGGAATTTGGACGGCATGTTGTAGCTTTACTGTAAAACAGCACAAAGGAATGCAATGACGTACTTTTCACTTAAGCTAAGACATACCGCCCAGATCTCATGACAAGAGTTTATAAAAAATTTTAAAGATCACTCGGTATAATTATTACATAATTTTATAATTTCGCTTCGGAACTTCAGTGTTGCTCGAGGGCCCCCTTGAGTTTGGGGGCCCCGGTGCTCTGCACCACTTTGCCCTATGATAGCTACGCCACTGAATTAGATCGAAGGCTTAGTTGCAGTTAGCACTGAAGATATACAGATCAAAAAAGAACTAGAACTAGAATTTAGAAAAAATTATGGATTGGGGGTACTCACAAGGTAGGAAATATGATTGGAATAAAACATTCGATCGTTTATCAAATATTAACGATGGAACTGATAGCAATGTTATTCCTGAGAGTCCGAGTACATGCCGCAAATCGGATCCCCTCACCTCACTTTCGTGAACACGTTTAAGAACGTGTTTCGTCTGCGTTGCGGATATCATCAGCGCTAGACTGAAAGTCAGTAGTTTAAGCTGAAATATCAAACAATAGAGTAACAGGACCAGTCATTCTAGTCAACAAGGTCGAAGTAAATTATTACCTATTTTTTTTAAATACCTATTGATATAAAGGATCTTTTAGTAGACATACTGGGCCAGAAAGGCTACAAATGTGACTTCATATGCGGAGATGTCTAAACGAATAATTTTCACAAAGAGGTAAAAGTCCAGGTCGGCTAGGAGCAAGACCATGGCTAAGGTATTTTTCATAAGAGAAGAGCCCTGCGTCATAAATTAAACGCGTCTGTTGTTGCGTCATCAGACGTGAGAAGCATAGGTACATTCTTTCTTCTCATTCACTGCTAACAAAGAAATAATACTGAAATATTTGTCGGTTGTAACTTCGGCGATTGATGACGCAGAGCTCAAGTTCCGTGATTGATGTTAACACAATCAATCAGGAAATAATTAAAACTCTATTCTTGAAAAGGCAGGCGTTTACCGTGCGTGATCAAGAAGTTGATCATTTTAAACACATTATAAACAGAGATTATTTGTATTCTTTCTACTAAATGGCGACCTTCTTGCAATAATAATATTTTATAGTTAGTCTCACTGATACCTTAGTGTTGGTACAATTAGACTTTAATCAGATTGAAATTTATTGGTTAATGTTTACATACAGTTCATTTTTTTACTAAACTACCGAAAAAAAATCAGGAATATTAAAAAAAAAGAAACTTTATGAAATGCAAATGGAGACTCGTCGGAAAAGGGTACAAAAAACGTCCAGTTTGTTGGAAACTTAAAACAACATATTTCAAAAGTTTATTCTTTTATTCATTTCTTTCTAATATCCCTTAATTTTTTCCGGTAGTTTATGTACTGCCAAGTCAAAGAACTTTCATATAGCTATCTCCTTCTAACTTTCGTGACACAACCTTGCTGATTTTGAAATGTCCCATAATTTCGTCGTATATTTTCTTAACTCAGACCTATACGATTGGCATGTAGTAAAAAAATTGAATTTGGATTGTAATTTTTTAAGAAAGTAATTCCATTTTCATATGGGATGATGAGACATGACATTTTCATATGGGATGATGAGACATGACATTTTCATATGGGATTAATACAGATAGTTCAAATGCCATCTAGGGTATACTGTAATTAACTTTCTTAATAAAAAACATCCTAATTAAAATTATTATCATTTCCAATTCACTGCTCTACAGAACTCTGAGAGTATCTCCATTATCACATAAAGTTAAAACAAGATGAGAATGTGTGAAACTGCTGTAGAAAAATACTTCAAAAACGCTATAAGTAATTATTAAGTAATTTCGGCAAGTGTCCAAACTTTGTCAAACATGCCAGACTTTGTTTTCTTAGGCCCGATTTTACAATCGTCGTATAAACTGGAATAACGCGATGTAGATATGGAAGAATGTTAAACGATATTCTGCGAGTAGTTATTATTCAACGAATAGAGCTTATTCCACGATGGACCTTGATAGCCATATTACCTAAGAACGATGTCAACTAAAGTTTGTCTGAGATGCCCATACAAATGCAGTAGTGATGCTAACAGTGTTAACTGATTTAAAATGTCTAAATTGCTACTTGTTAATGAAGTAAACAATATATCTAATTAGAAATTACCTACTCCAAAGGTCAATGCCTCACACTACTTATTCCATAGTTTATTAACACTCTGGATAACAACTGTAACAGTGGAGGAAACTCCAAACGCCCCTATCCACAACTTTATGCCCAATGGAAATTTACATATTTTAATGAAACATTTAAATTATTAGTGCAGCACTGATGATGTTGAGCTAGATGAGAGACTAGTCCACTTGCTTACACTTGTTTCGATAAATTTCAAATCAAAATGTGTGAAATGTTAAATTTAGTCTCAAAAAAATCAATACTTATTTAACTGGGTTAAATTAAGAGCAGTTTATTACTTTTCAGGTTTTCGGCACAGTTACTACGCTCATTCTTCTTATACAGCAAATGGATGGCTAAAACAGATGGTTAAAAAAAGGAAGAATAGACTCCAGGCAGGAGGAAGAAATGTGCAAATTTCAAGGAAGACTTTATTGCAGCCGAAGTGAATTACTTTCGCGCAAAGAAAATTCATTTTGTATTTCATTTTCCGAAGCACAATTCGTCCCAAATCAGGAAGTTGCAAACAAGAAAGTGCAAATAAGAAATATGGGGAAATCATTCCACGCTACCTGCCACCCAGCAACGTATTTTTCGAAGCATCGCATACATGTTTACAGGATTTATAAAATAAGTCGTTGTCTAAAAAATTAAGAGTAATGTTTTTATAATAATTGTTCCGAGCAATCTTTCACCACACGTGTTATGGATAAATGTCACTAAATAATTGTGTCCTGTACCGTTAATTATAATGCAAATCGAAACCATTGCTCACATTAAATTGTAATTGCTGCCATTGGTATATTATTATTATTATTATGAAAAAACTATATAAAGCAATCTGCATAAATCTTTGCAGGACTAACAGAAACGATGAGATCACACCAGGTTGGAATTTTTAGGGTAATGTCTGCAAATTATGAATGTTAAACAATGGCAATTAATTTCTACTTAATTTAGAGTGTTCACAAATCCCGGAAATACAAATATTCCGGTTACAGGTATGTTAAATGAGTTGTTTGAAACATTTAGGAAACTGAAGAATAGTATAGGACCTATACTATACTATAGTTTGGATACTTATTCTTCAGTTTCCTAAGTGCACCTATACTATAGGTAAAGCACATGTTTCTTCACAAATTATTTGTCAACCAAATCCAAAGAAGGATTGAAGACAAGGTTAGCGATATTGCGATAAATCACATTTTAGGAAAGAGTAGAATAATTTAAACACTCCTCACAATAAACCTTTTCTTGAATACGCATATTTGCAATGGCAGCAAGGTTGTTGTTATTATAATTGTTAATGTGGTGTGGACTGTTTCGTCACACAGAACGTAAAAATACTTTTACCAAAACACTTATTACCTGCTTAATAAATAATAAGCTTGAAAAGTTCTGTTTTTTAGTAGCCATTTTACATTAAATTAAAAGTAAAGGCAAATAAAAGAAGCATGAGAAAGGTAAAGCTGTGCTCTCCTATTAAATACTCTTTTAGCAATGAAAAAATCCTGAAGTAAGTAGTATTTTCAGATAATCATTTTATCCTTCAAATAAAATGGCTGCAGAAAACAGCCAAGAGTGGTTTGCCTCAAAGAAAAAGGAGAGAATTTGAGAACCATCAACTAAGAACTAATATAAGGTTATTCAGATTTAATCTTGATAACTTCCAGAATCAATAGAAATCAATAAATAGAAACATTAACATTTGACGCCATTTTTGCTCGTAAACAAAACGTTTTTGGTCATAGCTTATTAAAGAAAGTTCCAATTTTAAGCTTTTTTGATTACTGTAGTTATCAAAGTTAAACCTGAATGACCCTGTGACCAGCGTATGCAATAAATTTTAGTAATACCTAATTTTAAGGTACAATAATTGTTCTATTTTGGACAGTATTAAATATTACTGCTACTACTTGGTTTTACTTTTATTTAAACATATGTAATAAATAATTAATAAGACAAATAACGGCAAGAAGGTCATAAATTGACAATCTCAAATTACTCGAGTCTAAATTTATGAAAATATATTGTGTATTTGTATTTTATTTTGGTATATTTTTGTTTATTATTTGAACGTTGTAAAACATTCAGCTACACGTACAAGCACACGCGAATATCAGTTTCCTTAAATCGCTAAGTCATCTACGATAGATTTATGAGCGTGGATGTTTGAATTAGCAAAGTTGACTTAATTAATTAAATTACACTCAAATTAATTAATTAAATTATAATCAATTTAATTAATTAAACTTCACCTTATCAGGGAGTGCTCATAACATCATAACGTCTTTGTTAACTCAATACTTCAGCGTAAACCCTACATTTTTTCAAAGTGCAGGGTAATACGCGGAAACTCTTACGTAAAACTATAAGCAAGTTTCAACAGTTGCTTTCTCTGGAAGTTGTTATACAATGAGAATTTTTTCTCATGAAACATTAAAATGTCTTTTATAATTTATAATAGTAAACATGAATCGTAGGCGGGGATACATGGGGTTAGTTTTTTTTACTATGAATATCATTTTGTAATTAAATATCTATCATTTAATAAGCACTTCCAATTTACTAAAAGTCGCTAACTACTTCATTATTTGAAAGTAAATCCAATTTCTCACAGCAAATTTTGATTCTAAAGTTGTTTTCATAAGAGAAGAGCTCTGCGTCATAAATAAAACGCGTCTGATGTTGCATCATCAGACATAAGAAGCATAACTTCGTCCTTTTTTCTCATTCACCGTTAAGGTCCGTTTTCACGCTCATGCAATTTGCGCAAATGTGCTTGTGCACGAAAACTTGTATAAGGAAGTCGTTGCATGAAAACGTAATTTTTTGCTTGCACAAGCCAGAAAGTTTGGCAAACTGCATGCATTTGCGCATGCAAATTTGTATGCGCAAATGCTTGCATAAATCCATTTGCGCAAATTGGTTGAACGTGAAAACGGACCATTAGCAAAGAAATGATACTGAAATCATTGTCGTTTGTAACTTCGGTGATTGATGACGCAGAGCTTAAGTTTCATGATTTTGATATTACCTCTTAGTCTAAAGTAAAAGTAATAAGACCTTTGAGACCTTTCTGTATCTAAATGACACCGATTTCGAGATATTTTGAATTTTAATAAAACCTAACCAAATTTAGTTTTCATTAAAATATTCACTGGATCCTCATAATACAGCGTTGAATGTAATTTATGTTTAAAGACCCAAAACTTAGTTCTCTTAAGGCCCGGTCTTTGCATCTTCCCATTAAAGTTATCCGGCGAATAACTTGATTGATTTTTGTGAATTGTTTGGGTGGTAGTTATCCGTCAGAGAGTTTATCAAGAGATGGAAAGACCGGCCCTAAATATAATATCCCACACAGTGAGAACATACAGTAAGTGTCAGTCGCCTATTGTCACATCGTTAAGGTTCGTTTACGTCAAGGGAGAAAGATTCACCCCAGTCTGGAGTTCAACTCCAGCGTGATGCGAGATTTACTGTTGAAGAGAATACTTTTTTATTTCGTTTAAATTACTGTTCACATGAGGAAGGCCATAGAATGGAACACTTATTAAAATAGTTCATTCCGGCTTCAAGTAAGTTATCTATTTTTAGCATTTTTTTACTTTTTCTTTTGAGAAATTTATATTTCGTAGTTCACGTGACGTTGTTTTCTATTTAAATTCATATTTCAATATCATTTTTATCATCTAATTACGAAGAGAATTATTTTTTGTTACTTTAAATATGAGCTTCAATTGCATTTTGAATTTGAATTGAGTGATAATTCTTGAGAAGCTAATGTAATCTAATTTTTAAAGTCGTTTATATTTTCAACCCGTACTTTCGAGTACACCTTAGATTCAATATGACCCCCAATCAAAATCATTTAGGTATGAAGACCTAATTCGACCATCAAAATCTAGGAGTTACGCACGAGAGTACCGCCAAGTTGATACGAAAGGTCGGGCAACCCTAGGTTCTTAAAAGCTGGGAGGTAGCTCCAAATAAATCTAAATTTACCCTTGAGGAAGAAAAGCCCAATGGTTCGGTCGCCAACCAATCCACTAAAGTGTTCGCTTTTTGGGGTTTTCCTGCTTTCATTGAATAGATGAAGATTTAAAGACTTCCGTTTGCTGGAAAGTTTTTCTCAAAGCACCCGGAATTGGAGGCTCCGGATATTCATCAGAAACAACTTGGATACAAAATTCATTTAAATAACGGTCGTACTTATGCGATGGAAAGATGAGTAATTCGTTTTGTTAGGTAAGTAGATGATTTGTCCTGAAGAGTATGTATGCTATGTCCCTGCACCTATAAAAGCATCTACATCTTAAATGCGACACAATTAAACACAAACGCCACGTTCACGTATTAGCCTCAGGCGAGTGAAGAACTATTATTTATTGCTAATAATCATTCTTGCACGATTCTAAATATCATTGCTTGTTTTCTATTCTGAGGTTGATACTACTATTATCCAAGGTCAACTTCTTCTTTAAGAAGGCACCTTTAATATAAAATCATCAAGAACAGATTAGCATAAAATAAAATATTTTCGAGATATTAAGGTCACTGCAAGACATTATGTTATATAGGGATACACGTGCTTAGATGTTTCAGGATAAATAGTACCTAAGTATTTGATGGAGTTATGAGAACTCGGTAAGTAGTTTGACGTTTTCTGATTGTTCAATTCATGAGAGGATATGAAAATGTGCCCTTGTTATAAAATTAAAATTGGATGCAAACATTTCTAACTAGTCGAGGAGAACATTTATCTTCAGCATTGTGAAATAAATTAAGTTCAGACGACTTCTTATTTAAAAACCTCAGGAGAATATCTCGAAGTGATTTTGAACCACTTAATCGTTAATAAACTGGTTCCAAAAACTACTAACATGAGAGATTCGAATCCTGTGCTAATAAAACTCATCGATCAACGGAAATGATGCAAGTATATAAACGAGTGCGATAGGAACAAAAATTGCTCGGTGTTTCCAAAACCCGATGGATATACGGTAACTCGTAGCGGCGACATAAGCAACACGAGACAATATGGAGCAATATTGCCATACGTTGTCGAAATAATTGCTAGGAATCGCATGAATTGCTCCACTAGGTCGCTGAGCAACTAATTGCTGCTCGTGTAAAAACATCTTTAGTGTAACAAATACCAGTAATTTGTTAAAGACGTTGCCGTTATTTGTTACATAACACCGTTATTTACCGTTGAGCTTTAAATAATTTTTTAACCAGCGCATCAAACTCGTTTGCAAGTCAAAGTTCAAGGCGGAATGACTGCCACTACCTTAATTCGTACCCGATTGCATTTCACTATGACTTTTCCCAATTAATTACCGACGAACCTGCCGCATTAATCAAATTATTTTATACATTATCGGCACTCTTTAGCTTGAACTTTGACTTACACTTATTATTATTATTGTGGCACATCCTGTTCGGCGATTAACGTGGTATATTGTTAATACAATTCCGCTTCATGATCGGGTGAAATGATTTATGGATGTTTCATTGACAGTTTACATAATAGAATCGTAATAGAATTCTGAAGGCAGTCTTAAAAAAAGAAAAAAAGAATAATATCACATTATTTTGACATTGAACAGGACACTGATTGAAGCTAGACAAATTATTTTTAATTTATTAAAGATTCCAAAAGGACAATTTAAATTTTTTGAAATCTCGTTAGATTCATGTAAATTACAAAGATATTAAACATGGAATATTTTAGTATATTAGTTATTTTTCTCTGCAATATGATGTAACTACAATATTCTCCTAGCTTGATCATCAAGAAATCAAACTTGCATCTGGTTAGCATTTCCCAGAGGTGCTGCGCCTATGCGCTTACACCTACATATTTATAATACATAAGCCTTGAAATTGAGGAATTAAGAAGAGTATATTTTTATTCGATCTTGGAAATAATGCAGCGAAGATGAGTTGAGCGGCAAATGTCAGTAAAGGTCAATCCTAGTCAAATGTCTTGGTTTTGTTTGTTTCTGAGGTATCGAAGACCGATAAATTAAGATACTATTGGCTGGTTGAAAACTTGGCAAATTTTAAAGTCGTTTGATATTTAAATGGCTTTTTTAATGCAGAAAAAAAACACGGTTGCCAAATTAGGTAGACGTTTCTCACTAACTTGATTTTATTAAAAAATTCTGATTTCATGTAAGTACAACTTCTACTAAATAAAACCTTGACTTAATATTCAAATAAAACACGAATGCGTTATGAATAAAAGTAATGCTTTATTTTGTTTGTAAATATTTAGTTTATCTCTTCAAATAAATTAAATTCTTTTGTGCACCTTGATGGCGAGAGTATTTGGATCCAGTGGATTAAACTCAAGATAAGCATTGAAAAGAATATATTGAGTTAGGAATTTTATACAATAACAACGTCTATCTATGTTGTATCAATAACTGATTACTTGATAATCTTAATATCAAACGCCTACTATATGAATGTCTTAACAGCATAACGATAACTCCAACACTCCCCCTCGTTATGGTGGGAATTTACCCATGCCTAATTTTTCTAAACACTTTTGATGTTTGGGCCTTGGGAGACTCTTCGTTAGTACATCTGCTGTCATGTCTTCTGTTGGAATATATTGAAGGCTAACTTGATGAGACTGTAGAGCTTCTCGTACGAAATGGTGTCTTATGTCAATATGTTTCGTACGTGAATGAAAGACAGGATTAGCTGCTAACTTTTGGGCTCCTACATTATCGCAGAAAATCTTTACTTTTCCAAGATCTTCGAAACCTAGTTCATTTAGAAATCTTTGTAAGTATATGGCTTCCTTGGTAGCTTCCGAAAGGCTCATATATTCTGCCTCTGTTGAAGAAAGTGCGACAGCCCTCTGTTTCTTCGATTCCCAAGTAATTGCACCACCTGCAAGAATAAATGCAATACCTTTATACGACCGTCGGTCATCTGGACAATTTCCCCAGTCGGCGTCAGCATATCCAATGAGAGGTTCTTCTGTAGTTCTGCAAGGTACATCAAAGAACCAATAAGTTCACGATAAGGAACATTTTCAGCATTCTTGATTTTTGATTCATTTGTCTGGCATAATTCTGTAATTGTACACATTGGTTTTGAGACTGGCTTACAATCACTCATTCCGAAACGATTTAAAACTTCTTCAATAAACCCTCTTTGGTGAATTGAGTATCCATTTTTGTGACGTACAAATTCTATTCCGAGACAACATTCCACTTCACCAAGATCCTTGACATCAAAAGAACTTGAAAGTCCATGTTTCAGTTTATTTACCTTTTCCAAATTTCGTGAAGCTATCAGTATGTCGTCAACATAAACAACCACCAGCACTAAATCTTCCCCTTTACCATTAAAATAGACACACGGGTCTGATTTCGATGGCGTGAGACCAAGTTGTTGTAACTCGCCATCGAGCCTCTTGTGCCATTGACGACCAACCTGGCGAAGCCCGTACAGTGCCTTCTTAAGCAAACACGTCTTATTTCCTTCACGTATTTTCTTGAGCATTTCCTGCGCCTGTTTTTTAATATTTCCAGAATTTTGTTCTTTCGAATAATGTGTTCCAAGGTCTCTTCAATCATCTCTGGTACTTCCATCTAAACTTCCTCGTCCAAATTTCCATTAAGATATGGGGTTGTGATATCAAATTGGTGAATAGTCATGCCATATAATGATGCGATTGCTGCTGTTAAACGAACTGAACTAAGGCGGGCAACTGGTGCAAATGTTTCCCGAAAATCTATTCCAGGCCGTTGAGAAAATCCGCGAGCGACGATCCGCGCTTTTCTACGCAGCAGTTTTCCATCTGGTCCATACTTGTTGGTCAAGACTAATCTCCCTCCGATGATCTTTTTGTCTGTAGGACGATTTACTACTTTCCATGTATTATTTTTAATTAAACATTTTAATTCAGTAGCCATAGCATCATACCAATCTACCACATCTGGACTTGAAATAGCTTGTTTAAGCAGTACTTCTGCCAGTAATGTCTCTTCCGGAGGTACATTCATGATTTCAACTAGGTTGAATTGTTTCCGCGGTCGACCTCATTCACCAGTTAAAATCTTTCGAGGTCTGCCAGGTCCTCTTTTTAATTTGACGAGTTCTTCCTCTTGATGTTGGTGCACACCATCATTAGTTATTTCTTAAGCTACTGTTTGGATTCCTGTCAATGGAACGTCTATTTCTGGTAATTCCTCTTGTAGGTTCACCTCAGGTTCTAAAGTGTCCAAAATTGTTCCACAGGGAGACGTATCTTCCATGAATTTCACATCTCTAGTGATTTCTATTTTTCTTTCTTCTGGTATCCATACACGAGAGCCCTTTGACTGATCTGAGTATCCAATACAGATTCCGTTTTTCGATTTGGTCTCAAATTTTCCCTTCGACGAAGATCTGTCAAGAACATAAACTTTGCATCCAAACTCTCTCAACATACTCACGTTAGGTTTTCTTCCGTGATATAATTAATACGGAGTTTTTCCTTTGAGAGACTTTGATGGACACCTGTTCCGAATGAAGTTTGCTGTAGCAATGGCTTCCGCCCAAAAAGACGTAGGCAGGCCGGACTGAATAAGCAAACATCTTGCCATTTCCACTAAGGTCCTATTTTTACGTTCTGCGATGCCATTTTGCTCTGCAGACATCTGAATGCAATAAATCAAGTTTATTTGAACAACGTTTCGATTGCTTTGGAAATGGTGTTCGTGTCATTTTTCCTTGAATACAAACGTCGCATGTGAAGTTATTTCCAGTTTCAGTAATTTTTATTCCCTGAAATATTCCATTCCGACTTGCTTCAACCAAATCTTTGACATTTAAATGCCCATTCGACGATGCCAAAGATGTATATGATTTTTATTTGATGACTGCGATTTTGACTGTTGAGTTCCAATCATGCAATCTGCTCCATTTTCTGTTTCAATATAATATAATCCATCTCTGCGTTTGGCAGTCAATATAACATCGTTATTGTCGTTGACAACTGTTGCCTTTTCTTTTCCGAAAATAACGTGATAACCTTTATCAGATATCTTACCAACCGATAATAAATTCGTACGCAAATCCGGAACATATAATGTGTCAGTTAGACTGACATTTTTAAATTCTTGTCCGTCACTTATTTTTAGGCATACTTTCCCGCGCGCTTGAATGTTTGTAGACGCTTTATTAGCTAAATATAGTTTTTTAGTGTTTATAGCACTAATGTTTTCAAAATGCTCTTTGTCCTTACACAAATGTGACGAGCACCCTCTGTCCAGACACCATATCCTGTCCCGATTGACATATGCAGTCTGATTCAGGCTGTGAGTGATTTCTTCATTTTTGGCAGGAGAATTACCATAAAATATATAGTTATTAGCACTATTTGCACTTTGTTCATTTTTCTTTTGCTTCCAAGAACATTCCGACGCCTTATGTCTAACCTTTCGGCAACGGTGACACTTAAATTTAAATTCATATCTGTTGTCCGGTTTATTTTCCGCATATTTATTCTTCTGATATCGGTTTTTGCTTCCAAATTTTCCCGCGATTATAGCATTTGTAGTGTCACTTTGATTTTTATTTTTGCGCGCATTATCTTCTTCTATTATTTTGATACGCAAAGTTTCTGGTGTTGGTAATTCATCCCTCGACTCAATTGCACAACGAAAATTTTCAAAATTCGACGGAAGACTATACAATAACAATATCGCCAGTAATTCTGCGTTAATGTCTATATCCATTTCACCAAGTTTATCGACTAAATCAAAAAACTTGTGAAGATGCTTACGAACGTCTTCGCCTTCGTGCATTCGATGAAGTATTAACTGTTTGAGTAGTGTGGCTTTCCGTGCAGGTCCTCTTGATTGATAAATGATTTGCTTTAACTCCGAGGAACTGATTAAAAGCAGTATGTCCGATTTGGCCTTCCGATCATTCGTAATCCACAAATCGTGTGTTTGTTGTGATAATGCATCACCTTCCACAATCTCTGGTTTTATCTTCGTGCCATTCACGTATTCCCATGCATCATTCTTTATCAACAAAGCTTCCATATGTATTTTCCACGTATCATAATTTTCACGATTCAAGGCTTCTACCCTTGTGGTTGCCAATGTGTTCATTTTAATACGGTAATGGAATTCAAATTTCGAACTGATGTAAGGTAAGGTTTTGACACTTTAAGGGCCAGTTTACAGAAAATTTAATTGCAATCAAATTTTAATGACGTTAATTTGACAGTTCGCAATGTAATTCTTATGGCAACTTAATCGTGATTAGTTTAATTCGAAATTAAATATTTGATTTGCTTTCTGTAAACTCACCCTTAGTTTCTAACTTTTCACTTACTTTTCTTTGCACAATGCTTTCCTATGAGGGCTTCTGGGCCCGTAATCTGATGGCGAGAGTATTTGGCCAGTGGATTAAACTCAAGATAAGCATTGAAAAGAATATATTGAGTTAGGAATTTTATACAATAACAACGTCTATCTATGTTGTATCAATAACTGATTACTTGATAATCTTAATATCAAACGCCTACTATATGAATGTCTTAACAGCATAACGATAACTCCAACACACTTAATACCATATTTCGAGAACTTGCTAGTACAATTCCAGCACCATCTAAAGCGCTCCTGGAAGTTTCGAGAACGTAGATGGCATGACAATTACAAACTGACTAGTTGCAGGATGTAACGAGGGGGTTTTGATAAATAGTAGGCCTAGCTTATTTTACCTTGTCAAAAACATTTGGGGTTACCATGTAAATAAGCATGACATTTGACAAATAATTTTACCAAGTTTTCTGGTTTACGATCAGCAAATTTTTAAACAGAACATGTCCGATTTTTTACAACGTTGAGTCCGTGATAAAATATTTATTTTTGAAAAGATTATTGAGCGCATATGTGCAAACTATGTATATACATACATTGGAGGAAAATTGTTTTTCATATTCTACTGCGAAGAACTGGGTTGCCTAGGTAATAAGGAGAAGAACTGTTATTAAAGATGAACACCGTGCCGGAAGACCCATTTCTATGACCACTAGGGAAAACATCAAAGCTGTTCATTACCTGATTCTAGAACATCGAAGAATTGCTTTGAAACAAATTGCTTCTACTTTAGGTATGTCGCTAGATCGAGTTATCCATGTTATTCATCAAGATTTACATGAAAAAGTTAACGGTCATGTGAATTTCAAAATGACTTAAAGCAAATCAGAATCGTCCGAGACATGCACTGTCTGTAGCTCGGTCACTTTGCGACCATTTTAAAAAAGATTATTCCAACTTTTTGTACCAAATTGTGGCAATGGATGAAACTTGAGTTTCGCCACTGCGATCCAGAGACTGGGAACTCGAGGGGGACAACTGTTGTTAAACATGAACACCGCACCGGAAGACTCATTTCCATGACGACTTCGGAAAACATCACTGCTGTTTATCACCTAATTGTAGAACATCGAAGAATTGCGTTAAAACAAATTGTTTCTACTTTAGGTATTTATGTCACTAGAATGAATTATCCATGTTATTCATCAAGATTTACATAAAAAAGCTAACAGTCAAGTGGATTTCTAAATGTCTCAATGCAGATCAGAATCGTCAGAAAATGGACTGTCTGTAGGTCATTTGACGACCACTTTAAGACAGATTCTTCCAACTTTTTGGACCAAATTGTGGCAATGGATGAAACTTGGATTTCGCCATTACGATCCTGAGACTGGGAAGTCGAGGTAATAAGGGGGAGAACTGTTATTAAACTTAAACACCGCACCAGAAGACATAGAACATCGAAGAAATGTACGCGGGATTTGTTTTCAAAACAAAATCGATTGTTGCATGCTTTATTTCAAATAACAAACACGTGTTCGAAACTGTACGCCGTAAAAATGCGGCCCGGGTAATTAAGTGCGACGCTCTGTCCCGTCTCAAGGGGATATGCCACCCAATCTTTAAAATTCTATAACGGCTGGCACCATTCAAATTGTACCCCAGCTTCACAGACCTCATAAATCTGTCCGAATAACCTTTTAGATTTGTTGTCGCTTAGATTTTGTATACATTTTGTCGCGTTAAAATTGCAAATACGTGTTCAATTTGGGTAAATATATCAAATTACATTGCGAGTTGAAGCATTTGAAGCTAATGAGGGGTTGCTTGATACATGCTGAGCATCTGGAATAGGCGTGGGCTGAAATTCGAAGCAGCGATTGTCATTGGTCGAGGTGATTTCAAAATTGATCTTAATAAGTCCGTGGGGTGTGTTTAATTTTTACTTGGAAAGGACGGGAGCGAAAAACAGACAGACACGTTCGAAGCTCTCTAAGGGGCGGTTGGATATTTTAAATTCTGACTTAGCGGTTTTTTCTGTAGCGCTTGCAGTCATTTACTCATTTTTCTAGATAAATCATTTATTTCGGTACGGTTAAAATACAGTGTGTTAAGAAAGGGCAATTAAAAACCAAACACGTGCGCGTCGCGACGCGAGTGCTTAAATCAGAGTGTGAAGTGCGCGAGTGTTCCACGGAATAAGCGTTTTTAGGTAATTTACATTTATTTGTATTTCTTCATCGCACCTTTGGTGGCATCAATTGAGTAGGAATAATATAATTTGCATTAATTAGTGGCTAAAGAGTCAGTAAAGTTCATTATTACCATTGCATTTAGATAACTTTAATCAAACTATTTTTATTTACATTTGAAGCGAATATTAAAACTCACTAGTGATATTCACCTTAGAAAAATTTGTTGATCATTGTTTCTTTAATTATTAGGCCAGTTCTGTGTTTCAACCAACCAACAGCAATTAACTATTCCCGAAATCTGCCTGGGAATTCAATACAGAGTACTCTTAGAAATAATTCTATCCTTGAGATATTCTCCGGCAAGTTGGAAACACGCTAATGGTTGTTTTCGATTTATACAGGGAAGTCGCCGATCTAAATCACTGGTGTGAGTCAATTATATCTGCCGCTGAAACCAAGTGCGCCAGCACAATCTAAACTAGTAAATCAAGGCCAATTAATTGTCGTTACGAATTTCGTGAAATCATGAGGCCGAACAATTTGAACTACATATTCGTAGCCATTTTCTTAACAAAGTTTTCTCACCCCAGTGTGTGAACCGAATTGTGGTCTTTGCCGAAACATTTACAGGTTAATTAGAAGCGATTTGCCGAGAGACTGAAATGGCCATAAACACCCATAGTGTAGTGTCGAAAAACAGTCAAATCTGGGTTCTTGCGCAATTAATTAGTTAGATAGGTTTAGCCGACGAAAAAACGACGTTGAGAGAGATTTGAAAAAACGTTCCACAGAGCCATTCTCTCAAGGCGATTGGAAGCAGCTGGGAGGGACCCTACCCATTCGACCTTAATTAATTAGTTTAGCTAGTGTTAGGGTTTTCCCATCACCTCCAAAAGGAGTCCCTGAAAAACTGGTGATTGCTATTGATTGTCCTGCAAATTGATCGCCAGAACATCTGATTAATTAATTAATTAATTCCATTAATTAAGTACATTGCAGGTCCACTGTGTCACATTGTGCGTTGGTTGATTGAACAGACCGAGTCTTAGAGTACGATCTGAAGTGACAAACACTAGTACCAAGACTCGATCTAAGTTGAAATTCAATTAATTGTTAATCTAATTAAGAAGCAGAGCTCTCCAACAAATATCTGTGTAGACGTTAAACCACCAACGGTGTGAGTTGAAAGAAAGTAGACCGCGCTGATATTTGAAAGTGAAATCCGTTAAGCGAGTCTTACTGTACTTTCTGAGAACCGTAATTTTTGTTTCTTTGTATTGATTTCAACCCAAGGTTTTTGCGCTCCTTATACCAGACCCGAAGTGGTTGGTACAAGGAGTTTTTACCTTTTTCTTGTTGCAATAAATAATTAATTAAATCTAACTTCATATTTTTATTTAACGTAATCAGCTCCTTTGTTCTCTCGACTTATCTCTCGACGCACCAAGAAGAACCGCGTTATCACAACGTAGATCCAGATTAGCAGCGATCACGAGCCATAATTAAAAGTATTATTATTTATCGTGGATTCCCCACTAGGGTCATTCAACCGTAACACCATCCATAGTTTTAACAGCATAATTTCTTAAAGCCGCAATAAATCTTACATAGCAGACTTAGTGTAGACAGATGGGGAGGCATGTTCCATTGTAGTCATAACACTCCGAGTGACCTTTCTCGGGAATCTAGGTAGCCGACCGGGTCCGTACAGGCCAGTTATTTAAATTGGCAATAAATTTCAGTTGTGTTTGTTTGGGCACTTTTATTAAGTTCTACTTGTAAGTAAAAGTGAACAAACAAGGATTTTTAAGAGGGCGCGTTACAAATTGGATGAAAACAAATTTCTTCTACTTTAGGTATGTCGCCAGAATGAATTTTCCATGATATTCATCAAGATTTACATCAAAAACAGTCGAGTGTAAATGTCTCAATGCAGATCAGAATCGTCAGAGACAAAAGCTGTCTGTAAGTCACTTTGCGACCGTTTTAAGAAAGATCCTTCCAACTTTTGGACCAAATTGTGGCAATTGACGAAACTTGGATTTGCCACTACGATCCAGCGACCGAAGAGCAGAGCAAAGAATGAAAGCATGTTGGTTCTCCGCCTCCGAAGATTTTCGAGTGCAAAGAAGTACTGGAAAGGTTAATTTTTTGGATCCAAGGATGGTATTATTCTCACCGTTTATCTACAATGTAACAAAATGATGACAGGAGAGTATTATTCTAAGTTGTTAACCAAACACTGCGAAAAAATCTTGGAAAAATCAATTCGAAAAGTGTGCTTTTTTGCACAAGACAACGCACCAACGTTGTTAGTTGCGCTGCAGGAAATTGATGAATTGGGATTTGGATTGACAGACCAATTCCATTATTCACCTGATCTGGCTTCATCCGATTGTTTTCTCTTCCCTAAATTAAGAACACATCTGAAAGGAGAGAAATTTTCTTTAGTTGATGAAGTGATAGAAGCCGCAAATGAGTGGTTTGCATTCCAAGACAGAAACTTTCATTGAGGCCCAGTTGTACAATTCGAGTTTAACGTTAAACAAAAGCTCAAACCCTTCACAATAACATGGTTGTAATGGACGTTGCTATGGGTTTAAGCTTTGCTTAAAGTTAAACTCGAATTGTACAACTGGGCCTGAAAAGCTTTCGAAATGCTGTAGGACCATCGCAATAAATATATAAACTTACAAGGAGATTACTTCGCATCCACTGAGTAAAGTCGCTTTACATCTAACGCCTTTGTCCTTAAGTAAGTAGAAAGAAAAGTTATTTTTTCTAAAATAAATGTGCACAAGTCCGAAATTCCCTGGTAGTGATAGTGTAAATTTAAAACTTCTTTCTTTTATCATTCTATTCATCAAACTGCCACCTTTGACTTTTTCCTATAAATACCGCACCTGCGATAGGTAGGGTTTTGACCTCATGGCTACCCTCCTATAATTTAAAGATGAAAGGACAAGTCGAGGAACGTTCAAATCTTTCAACTACTTGAAAAACAGTAAATTATTTTGACTCGATCATATCTCAGCGATATTAAAACAAAGATGGGAAGAATGTTTTGGACATTAAATTCCAGTTAATTAAAGTAATTCAAAAAACGAATGATGTTGAAAACTAAAACATTTAAAACGTTGATTTCGAATCAGATTTATTTTATACCGCGATTATTATTTTATTACCAAAAAAAAAATCTAGCTGTACGTGCACCCAAGTCAAACTTTTAATTATTACGAGTACATCCTTTCGACGTGAATTATTATTATTGATGTAATTAATGTACGTTTATACTTAAGGTTGTAATTAAGTCGTCATGTTTTTCTGAATATGCCATTAGATGTTCTTTGTACATAATAATTAATTCTGTGATATTTGCTAGATGAGACTAAGCATAAATAACAAATAAACATTAAGGTTTGTGTTAGGTTTATTAATAATTTATTTCTGCAATGGTATGTTTACAATTGAATATATGAGAATGAAAAGGACCTAAATCCAGCTGGAATGAGTATGAGAAACTGAAGAAAAAAGGTTTTTACAAGCTATTTTTTCCTTCTTTCACCTGTTAGTATATTAAATTTCTGTATTTCGGATCACATAACCAGAAAAAGACATTATTTAAATTTTTCGAACAAAGCCAAAATAATAGACATAAATATACATCTGGACTTAGGCCCTTTTTAATCTCACCTATTCAATTGTATCGTAATTTAGAGACTAGTGACCTAAGGCAGGGATTGAAGAAAATTATTAGATACAAAAAGTTATTATTAATTTTTCTGTTACACTTACAAGTGAAAGTGAAATTAAATCTTCGACTTGAACTTAATACGTCAAACCACATACTTCTTCTAACGGTAAGTTTCTTGCAGAATATGCCAGACTTACTAGGCCAAAGCCAAATGTCAAGGTTGGGGCCAAATCACTTGTTTTCACAAGTCTGATTAAAATTGTAACTTATTCTCCGTTAAAATCAACTTCGACATCGACCGCTTCTAGCATTCAACCTTTCCGTTTAATTTTTTCAACGAACACAAAAACTAGCCGTTATTTCCTGAGGAGGACCATCTAATTTAAGATATACATAATGTGTTTAATGTCTTCACGAAAGTAAGAGTCCTGGCATTTGCTAGTACATAGGTATTATAGCTTTTTTGTGCAGTTGAACCTTGACGACATTAATTCCTAAATCTGCATGCGGATGATTTTTAGCAGAATAATAATTATTTAGAAAATGAAGAAACACACCATGGGAGTATAAATACTTGGGAGGGAAAGAAGTAATCACAGAGTAATCCTGACTGTCAAGTGTTATCTACAACAGCCCGCCTGACAATGAAGGTCGTTGTAAGTACCCTTTAAAGAGACAATTAATCATGTTGCTTCATTTAATTATACTTTCTATTTTACGCACTATTAAACATACCGCAGTTTCATTTTTCTTTCCCTCAACATCCTCTGCGTTGCATGTGTTTATTTTTTATTTTAAAAATTTACAAAAAAATTAATTTGTTTTCAAGACTTCAATTAATGTCTTTTAACTTTCCAAGTTCAGATTTAGTTTTTGATTTTTAAGTTCCCAGTTAACCGTTTAAAAAAGGACGACCAACAAAGTGAGATTACTTTCCATCATTGAATAGGCAGTGAAATTTGCGCTTCTTTAATTCTGAGAATATGTTCCAAGGTTGACATAACCGCGGCTTGGTGAAAGTTATATAATGAGGATTTCCATAAACCGAAAGAATTCTTCTCACGGCATCTATAAATAAAAACCGTTTGGCTTGGATTTGAACTTTTAATGTGGTTTCTTTCGACGAAATTTTTCGTGTATTTTAACGTCTCTTTTTGGAAATGTATTTTTACGTTTTTTACTGGTAGCCTGGATTTTCTCTGATGACAAAATATGAACTCAATCGATTTTCATTCTTCAAATCATCCTTATGCTACCTATTTAAAATTTTACTTGAAATTTTGAAATCAAATCAATGAATCGTTTCCAAATAAATTTCACTTTATTAAAGACATGACAGTTTTTAGAATTATATTATAAATAATTAATTAAAAATGTCATTAACTCAACAAGAAACTTTTCTTTCATTTCATCTGCAATTCTTTTTTCATATTTTTGCATGTTTGAATAGTTTAATATAATTTTCGATTAACTTTTATTTATACTATTCAGAAAATTTTCAAAGTTTGTATGCATTTCATACTTACATTTTTCAAATCCACGAGACATTGATCTCTTTCATTCTCGCATTAAATTTTATTTTGTATTGTTCATATTATATTTATGCCAATATAATATCATCATTTAATATTCAATTATGTTTACAATTTATTTTGTTTAATAACACAAAAATAGCTATTAACATTAATTAATTAATTTTAATTACGGGACTCTCTTACTTGCCAAAGAAAGAAATGTGTATTACTTAACGTTTCGCAATTTATTTGTCCCTCTTATCAACCTTTCATTCGTTTATAAAGTAGGTAGTTTCATTGATTAGTAATTTATCTGTCAATTGCAAGCATTCGATTAATTCCACATTCACATTATTAAATCTATTCTAAACATATTATTATAGAACAGTTTCTTTCTTCTGTGTGTTGATACGCAAAAATTATTAAACCATTTACTACAATATCTACTACAGTAGAGCTCTTTAAAATGATTATTCTGATGACACTAGTAATAAATGCGTAATCCAGGAAAAGTAATAAATAATGAGGAATTAAATTCACTTAATCAATCATCTTCTGGAACTAAACTATATTAGTCAACTCCTGAAGATAGTACAATTAACAAAACATGCGCCAAGTAAACATAAACATAGTATCAAACAAATTGTCACTTAATTTATTTTATTTTCGTTATCAATTTTATCACATAAATTTAATAAATCATCTACTACTTGGAATTTCTAAAATAATAGTATAGGTATGGTAATAGCTCCATAAATCCATCACCTAAACTAACTGTGATCTTTAATAAATTCCAATTTATTTTCGATTCTTTTTTTAGCTCGTGGCATTTGCTCTGCTCGCAGTAGCTTCCGCAGCCCAGCTCACCGGAAAAGAACCGATTCCGATTCTCAAACAAGATTCCGAAGTAAACTTCGACGGTAATTACCATAACTCATACGAAACTGGAAACGGGATCATAGTCGATGAGTATGGTACCATTAAAAACGCCGGAAACAAAGAACTGGAGGCTGCCGAAGTGCACGGATCCTTCGAGTACAAGGATCCGGAGGGAAAAACAATCTTCGTCAGTTATGTAGCCGATGAAAACGGATTCCAACCGGAAGCTGATCACTTACCCGTCGCTCCTACCCCTCCGCCAATTCCACCTCAGATTGTCAAGGCTCTCGAGTATAACTTAGCTCACCCCGAGCAAGACAAACTGTAATTAATTACTTATGTACCTGATTATACCACCAAATTACGTTCGTTCTTGTAAAGTAGGTTGGTGAAGTCACACTGGACTTCATATTTTGTTATAAATTGCGCCATTTTTTGAAAGTAAAGTATTGTTGATGAAGTATGGTTTTACTATGTGTTCCCTAAGGAGTAATAATGAAAATCTTCAGTGTGTTTGACGTGATTCTTAACCTTTTATTTTACTAAAGTTTAACTTCGCTTATTATTAACTCTCGGCATTAATAATAATTTTTAATTATAAGATATATTACCATGAACAAAATGCATTATATGTTAATATCATAATAGTAATTACACAGTTTATCATGAATACTTTCGAATATCTTTGGAAATTTTAAAATCAATGCCTAATGTCTAATTTTGTTTAAATTTAAATTTAAAATAATTTTATTAAGAATAAGAATTAAAAACGAGGTGATATCAAATATTACATCAAATGAAATACACAAATTAATATTACAAAAACAGGATCGACAAAGCAATAGTTTATACGACAACATACAATAAGTAGCAGTATGTTAAGTAACAACATATAAATCAGACTTAGTTTAAATATTACTCTTCATTTGATTTATAAGTTCTTTATTTTTTGAAACTTATACAAAATACATTTAGTTGAAATTTAGAAAACCTTCATATATAGGACGTTCCGTATTTTATTTAACAATAAACTGGAGCAGCATACGTTATCCTTTCCAACGTCATCCAAACTTACGAACATTTGTTGCACAAGCACAGGAGAATTACTGGTTTGAGTTCGTCGCTTTACAACTACTATAAATAACACTGGAAAGCACAAAGCTCCAGAAGAGTTTCCAAGAAAACAAGTATACGGTGTTAGTTGTACGTCGCGAGTTGCATTTATGAAGTCTGAAGGCAATTCTGAGTGTGACTTCGACATCAAGTAGCTCGTCCCATATCCCTTAGCACAGTGTTAACGGAGGAAGCAATATTCATCAGAAATGTAGATCACAACAGTTGTTCAGGAAGGCAAATTTCAAACTGCTTAAACGTTGAGGCAAAAGAAAATTTCAAACTGTATCAAATTATTATTAAATTAAAATAAGATTTGACTTTAGCCGTATTCACAAAAAATATATTAAACTTTAATTTTTAGCGTAATCTCAGGCGATAAGGGGCTGAAGCGAAAAGTCCTTAGCCAAAATACTGACCCTCCTTCAGATAAGTGACCATAAAGCAAATAATTATATCAATGAAGAACCCTTAACGCGTGAGAACTTAATTCATCCTCATGACCTTTTTAAATAGACCACCAGGGAAAAAGGCCAAGAGGGCCAGCACCTTACCGAGGAGGTAAGCAATAAGGTGTCGCGATTCCGGAAGGATTTCAAGAAAATGAATTAAATTAAATTTTCATTTAATTTTTTTAACATATTTGAGCGAGTGGGTATTCAATAAAATTCCTGGTGTGGGTGTAAGTGAAGGTGTAAGGAAGAAGACCCTTCACCAAGAAGCCCTGAAGGAAACGATGACAAAAGAGGTCCTCTGTTGCTAAGCCTTCAGTCTACCCTATTAGCTACTATATACAAGACAGCTGGCTCGTCGTCCTTTTTGCAGCTCAATGTGAACCCAATCTGAGGTTATATAAATATATTATTTTTATGATGAAAAGAAATTATTTGCGTGAAAAATGCGAAACCATTTCGTGAATGATTTGAACAATTCAGAGCTGCACATCCGGTCATATTTTAACAAATATGTTAACCACATACACAACACCAATTATTGACTGAGATCCAAAATAGACGACGAACCAGCTACGATAATCAAGTAGCTGTAGTCTACCCTATCAGGTAGGAAGTCATATTCTCTTATCTCTGTCTCAATTTGTTGACTTAAAGGGAGATTAACGGCCCCTATATACAGGGTGTTAGGTTATTGCTTGGACAAATTAAAACTGTAGACTAAGGGTGTGAAATGGGATCAGAAAATACGGGACATTTTGAAAAAATGCAAAAAGAACGAACTATTGAGGACCGCTGATAGTACTTACGGAGCGAGCGCCTATTAAAGCAGATGTCTCTTGCCCGTTGCACAATTGCAATAATTGTTTGACGACGGTGTACGACGCAGGAGATACCGCCGCCGATATCTACGCACTGTAACACATGCATTGCACCTACATTCTCCGTACGTTAGAATAATGTCAACAATTTCGTTATTTGTGTAATAATTCATTCTGACCATGACTCGCACACTCCGAAATCTGTTGAGACACAAGGTGCTTTCGTTCGTGCCAATGATTACTAATCATAAAAACTGGATCAGCTTTGTGTACATTTATTTGTAATTTTTATGAATTGATTCTATAAAAAGACGAAGGAATGAAACTCATATCACTCATGTTTCATAAAATGAACGGAAGAAAGTTACGAATAAATGTACACAAAGTGAATCCAGTTTTTATGATTAGTAATCATTGGCACGAACGAAAGCACCTACTAAACGTGCGTTATTTGTTTGTCGTAAAACAATAAACCATCTGGGAATTTATGGGAAGGGATCACCCGCCTGGATGGTACGTGGGTGTAACAGTAGATAAGAAAATCAGTGGTTACCAAACAATTTTTAACGATTTTTGTTTGAATTTTTTCCAGGAAAACGAAAGCCGCAGCACCCTCTAATGTAAAGGCTTTTTTACTCTACAGAGTGTTCTCAATACGTGGTTTGAAGGTGTCCAGTCAATTACCTAACACCCTGTATAATAGAAAGTTTCCCAATACATTCCTTGCGGCGAATTTTGTTCCATAACCCCGTAAGAACCTTCCTCCGGATTTCTTATTGAAGTGGCCATGTAATAATTTTAAAAAGGGCCGGAACCCTCCCTTAATTCCGGTGGTAGCGACAAATAACAAAATTTCTCTATTTTATTCCATTCATTAGTGAGCCGACAGTAAGAAGAGTTAATTATGTGGAGACTCTTTGTCTCTTGCCTCCAATTACCCTACCTAGAAAATCTTGGTGATTGATTTTCGACTTGGACCTTATGCCCACACGACAGACCAGTGAAATCTGTGTACACCTCCTGCAGGTCAAGCTAACCCATTGCTGGAAGAAATATGCGTCTGAACGTGATGTAGCATCTCCACATTACTCCCGCGGTGGGATATCATTTGAAGAGTGAAATATGCAAAATGGCCAAAGTGCCAATTTGTTAATCTTACAGGAGGTACAAAAAACACTTTACGAAGTGAAAGGAAATACGATTTTTGGGCCTGTTTGAAAGAGATTCGATATACTCTGTATATCGTTATAATGTTATCGCAGGTTTCTCGTGGTACTTAGGCCCAGTATTTCAGTCACAGTTTAACTTTAATCTTCAGTTTATTCCCATAGAAACATTTGCTTTGATAATTGTTGATATAGGAACAAACTGAAGATTAAAGTTAAACTGTAACTGAAATACCGGGCCATAGACCCTAAAACTGCAGTAATATCCATTTAAGAGAAAACGGCACTTAGGCCCTTTTGCATATTTCATTCTTCGTTTGACATTCTGTGACTTTTAGCTCTGAGATCTTTTCAAGGTGATTTACGTTGAAGAGAACATTATGAAGGGTTCGGTGCAAAAACCGGTCAGCTCCACTTTTAGGCAAGAATGACATTTGAATGGATTTAGCTCTATAAAACATTTCGCATCTTTCGGTACATTACCCGAACAGCTACCAAATTTAGTAACCGAAATGCATGTATAAATGGAGCTGTCTGTTTTTGTTAAAATGTTTCTATTATATTCTTAATTAAAACAGTTTTTCGTTGAAACTGCAAAAGTTGAAAAATGGAACTGACCGGTTTTTGCACCGAACCCTTCATTTGTACAATGTAATTTTGACGGCTGGAACTAGAACCTGAACATCTTCCACAAAAAAGATGACACAGAAAGGCGGAATTGTATTGCAAATTATGATCGTATGTGTGTTATACGAAACATTTCTGTCTCTTGCAGTAAACCTATGCGTAATTGCAAAACTCCCTGTATCTTAGTTTAAAATGTTCTTTCGAAGCAATTTTACTTCGCGTCGAGACTAATGCATAATTACATATTCTAATATATTAACCTGTATGTAAACCTAATTATAAATTATATTTCTTGACGTAGGCTACAATTATGTTATAATTGATTATTTTTCAAATTATAATTAAGTAGTCAAATAATTTTGAACATGCGTTATTATGATATTCTACGAACATGTACCAATGTCCAATTAAATTTTTGATAAAGGTAGGTCATGGAAGTGTAAATGTATGTCTAATCCCAAGCACCGAGCAGTTTTTGAAGTTAGTGACACATCGAGCTGTAAAATGTGGCAAATGAAACTTCACTACTCAAGAACTAGACAATATTTTAATGTAACTAATGTAATAATTTTGCTTTCATGGCCTACCCTTATCAAAAATTTATTTGGTCATATAGTATAATAATTAATTCAACAGTATAAGTTTCATGAAGCTGTAATTAATTAAAAATTGTGTTTGGTTTATTAATTTTTGTTTTTTCAATAATATATTCGTAAATTTGTGATGATTGAGAGAAAACTACATAGTTTAACTGAGATTAATAAAGTTTATAAAAACGATACAATGAATTTTCCTATTAGATTTACGTGTGTACAAGATAAGTGAAAGTGAAATTAAACCTTGCACTTGAACTTGTTACATCAAAGTTATACTTATATACACTAATATAATACTCCGCGCTAAGTGTTCCATACAGAACATGCAGAATTTTTATGCCAAACCTGGCAGACTTAAACTAAATGTCAAGGTTGAGGATAAATCACTCGTGTTTTCGCAGCTAATTTAAACTTAAACTTAAACTCCGTTGGAGTCAAATTTTTAGTATTTAATACTTTTAATTGTTTTAACGTATATGAAAACAAGAGTTGTTCATAGTCAACTATAATTACAAGACTTCTGAGACACAAGGTATAATAGCAGTTGTAAGTACAAAAACAGTAATTTGAAAAAAGAGTTACTATGTACTACCTTTTATAAAAGCTACATTGTACTTTCTAACTATTATAATTATACTATAGTCATAGTCAACAGTAATATTGTAGGAACACCGTACCCATATTCATATTGTAAAAAATTAGTAATTACTCATCGTATTGCTTGTATTCGATATATATACAGTGACTTTCATAAAGTTCGTAACAAATGGGAAACATTTTTATTATTGACTTTTGCCAAAAATTTTTACTACAGTTGGTTCGTGCATCAATCAAAATAAAAAACAACATAATTCCATCTAACCAGTCATTTAAAATATGGCTAAAATTTTGAAAAATGGAAATTCGCGAAAATGAAAAATTGTCATAATTCAAAAGTTATTAATCTTTTCCTACTAGAATCGATGCACTCAGATAAAATTAAGTATAATCAACAACCTACAGCGTCTAAATACAATATTTCACTAAAATTTTGACCAAAAATTTCATTTTATGTGGTTTTAAAATTAAAATACTCTTTTAAATCCTTCAAAAACAGATATCATCTCTTTCTTTGATCTGTGTTAACTAAGATAAATACCACTAATATGAAAGTATTACTTCAAATCGGACGTCTTTTACAAAAATAGAAATTTCGCTATTAAAACACGTCTTTGTTACATTGCGTTTTTAACAAATAAGAATAAATTGTTTCCGTTTCTTTTTTGCGTAATAGAAAGGCAAGATGTAAGTATGCTCTTTTTATTACAAAAATGTCATTTGCAGCATATTAAATGCATACTTCTGGTATTTTGAAAAATATTGTGAATTTTCAGCGATAATCCGTACAATAATATTAGCCGTGAAATTAACGTCAAGCGAAAACATCAGTTGGTTCGTTGATATTTCTTGTTGAGTCAACTTTGTCTTTAACGGAATATGTATTAAGATTAACTTTGCTATGAACAAGAAATATCAACGAACCAACTGATGTTTTCGCTTGTTGACGTTAAGTTCAACGTCATGGCTAACACTATTTTACGAATTTTCGCTTAAAATGTACAATACTTTTCAGAAGGCCAGAAGTATGCATTTAATATGCTGTAAAGAACATTTTTTCTATAAAAAGAGCATATTTAAATCTTAGCTTTCTATTATGCAAAAAATAAATTAAAACAATTTATTTTTATTTGTTAAAAACGCAATGTAACAAAAACGTGTTTTTTAAAGCGAAATTTCAATTTTTTGTAAAAAGCGTCCTATCTAAAGTAATATTTTCAGATTAGTGATATTTATCTTAGTATACACAGATCAAGGAACGAGATTATATTTGTTTTTGAAGGATTCAAAACAGCATTTTAATTTTAAGATCACATAAAATTAAATTCCAAGAAAATGGATTTTTGGTCATAATTCTAGCAAATTATTGTATTTAAACCCTGTAGGTTGTTCGTTACACTTAATTTTATCTGAGTACATCGATTCTAGAACAAAAAGATTGATAACTTTTGAATTATCGCAATTTTTCATTTTCGAGACTTTCTATTTTTCAAGTTTTCAGCCACATTTTAAACGAGTGGTTGGATGGCATTGTGTTGTCTTTCATTTTGATTGGTGCACGAACTAACTGTACTAAAATTTTTTCACAAAAAACAATAATAAAAATTTTTCCCATTTGTTACGAACTTTATGAAAGTCACTGTATACAATTCATCAACCGATTTTTGTAACACAACGGTTTGATAATGATAGAGGCAAAGAAGAAAACGTGTTGTATTAATTTTTATTTTTTAATAAAACGCAGTAGAGTTTGTTTCAATATATTTCTACATTTGTATTGACCATCGTGCTCAAGCTTTGTTAAATAAATCTGTTTACACATGGTATATGGCCTCCGACTACGCACTAGATCAGTTTAAACAATTTGACAGAGAATAGAGAAAAGATAGTACAACGTGCGATTGGTATACTTTAACTCGAATAAGAATTTACTGACATTTAGGAAAATGTAGTTCTTATAATATTTTCCGATGATTTAATCTTAACAGCGTTAATTCATGCAGTTGATTTTAGCAGAATAATAATTAATTTAAAATGAGGAAGTACTCAATGGGAATATAAATACTTGACAAGGAAAGAAGTAAGCACAAAATAATCCTGACAGTCAAGTGTTATTTACGACAGACCGCCTGACAATGAAGATCGTTGTGAGTATCTTTTAAAAAGATAATTAATCAGGCATCTTTATTAAAACAACAAGTTTTTTTATGTTGTTAATTTTACACACGTAAATTACATAATTATAATTTATTTTCCGGTCAACACTCTTTGCATTAATCTATTTGTGTCTCATTATTTATTTCAATCAATTTTCCTAAGATTTATTTGTTTTCAAGCCCTTCCAGTTCTTACTTCTTCATTAATAGTATTTTGTCTAACGTTTCAATTTAAGATTTAATTTGCACGTTCCTAGTTAGTCCTTTAAAAAGGGCATTGGAATTTAAGCTCTTATAATTCTAAATTTCTTTTCCAAGATTAGCTTAAAGGTCCGTCTACACGCAACGACTTGCTTGCGCGCATCCCTGTGCAAACTAGTTTGTGCAAGTAAGCCCGTGCAAATCGTTGTGTGTAGACGGACCACAAACTAGTTTGCACAGGGATGCGCGCAGACAAATCGTTGCGTGTAGACGGACCATAACGGTAACTTAATTCCAATAAAGCTATAGAATATTTTTGAGGACTTCTATAAATAAATTAGTTTGCATTGGAGTTCATTTTTAACTGTAATTTTCTTTTAATGAAAAGAATTTATAGTGTTTAGTACTTCTTTTTTAGGTTTTTAGTTAATAATGCTTCTTTGTGTTCCTTAATTTGTGATTTGCATTTTTCTCGGAATCAAAGTAATTCAAATCGAATCGATTTCAAATGTAGTATACTTTTTGCATTGTGCAAATCGTCCTTACCGAATTATTTTTTTATGTAAAATTGAAATTGGAATCTAGTTTTTTAATATTTCTTAAAATATCTACGGTGGACCTGACAATAGAGTAGGAAAGAGACAGGGGAAGGATGAAGAACTGTCAATGGCCGTGTTTTTAAATTACTCGAACAAGCACTCGAGCGCTTGATTAACATAGGTAAGAAATCGCATGTTAAATAAATGCTCGAACGGCTGTTCGAGTAATTTAAAAACACGGCCAATGATTAATCAAGAAATTAAATCAACATCAGTGGATGGGGACTACTACAAATGGCGAAATTTTATTCAAAAACAATCAAATTGTGATGACAATTTAACAATGAGATGCAACAATTATACAATATTTTATGACATATGCGACATTTAACTGAAATTTCAGCAGCCCAACGAAACACCAACAAATCGATTCCGATCCTCAAACAGGACTCCGAGATGAATTCTGATGGCAATTATCATGTGTTATACAAAACCGGGAACAGTATCAAGCGGAGGAGTTGGTTCTATCAAGGATACCGATAACAAAAGACAAAAGGGAACCGAGGTCAAGGGATAAGCCTCCAATCGAAACTCCAATTTCAACCGGAAGCTGATCATTTCCCCATTCGTTCCGTTACTCCTCATGTATATTTATTGTATGGCAAGTTGTGTCATTTTTTAAAAGTAAATATTAGGTCTGTTTGTTATCCTGCATTGTGTACACCAATGCATACCTTTTTCCCAAAATACGCTTTAATACAACCTGTGGTATGTCAGCATGAATGGTTATGATTCGTATTGAAACATTATCAGAGAATTTAGGCCTCATTAAAGCATATTTTGCAGAAAAAGTGTACACCAGTGCAGGATAACAAACAGACCTATTGTTGTGGTTTCATTTCATTTTGCTTAATAAATGTACATATATTAAAGACACTGCATAGCGATAACATTCTTCCTTCAATTATTTTTATTACTGAATTTATAATTATGTATTATACATGAAATTATAATTTTTAAATTAAAATATTACTAAAGAGTAATTGATATTACAAAAACTGGAATGATAAAGCGATTAAGTTTTATACGGCAATAGTAGTAGCGCGTTATGTAACATCTCAAAATATCAGACTCGGTTTAAATGTCACTTTCTATTTGAACAAACGCGGCGACCTATCAGAACTTTTATTGGGTGGGTACCACCTGTACTTCTTCCCTGCCCCAGGATCTTGTACAGACGAGTCATCAGATTCTGGGAAGTACTTTCATTTTCCCTTGTCGAACGAAAATACCATATAAAGAAATATTCCACAATGATTCCACTCATATGAATAACGGATTTTATTAACTACTTAATTTCGAATCACAATATCTGGATATAATAGTACTGCTACATGTCAATGAGACGGCAATATATTTTTATTAACAAGAAATTCGAATATGTTTTAGATTCAATTTAATTAAGAAAATAATTATTATAATATATACAGGTTGTCCTAACAATGTGTTCTCGACCAATATCTCGATAATTACTGAATATACAAGAAAAGTTTTAATGCATTTTTTTAAATTTAATTTTAATGTGGAGGTCTGCAACATAAAATATACATGTTGAATGACAATCATACCGACAAAAAAAGCCCTTAAATCGATCACAGATTATGGGAAAAATGTTTAAAAAATTCTTGTGAATAGCTTAAAAAAATACCCCAAAATCAAGCTCCGCCACTGCGTACGAAATTGGGCGCCACGTTCTACAAATGCGGCAATATAATAGGACTATAAAGTTTTTTATTGACTACTCGCTTGCACACAATGCTACCTTGACACATATCTCAATTGGTTTTATTTCACGTTTAGCAGCTGGGGACCGGAAATTTCTTTTACGCGACGTAATTTTTAGTAATTTCTAAAATAACTGGAATTGCGTTTGAAATACGAATAATAAATTCGCAAATAATTGTGTAAATAATTGTTTGTTAATTCATGCGGATTATTTACTAGAGCGCTTCGTCCGCAGAAAAGAATCCCAAGAATTTAAATCAGGGTGATCGCAGGGGTCAAATGCACGACCCGACAGGCAGCTGATAGTAAAATGTTCGTCTCGTTATCGCACAGAGACAATAAAACTGTTAGGATACAAAATCAAAAATGATACTCTTTTGTGTTTTGTAATATTTATTAATCAGTCTTATGTATTTTTTGAATTACTGAAATCGGATTATTAATAACAAAGTTATAGAGTGGTATGTATTTCGTAAGACAGACGGTATAATCTCTTCTTGGCTTTAAATGGTAAAGCTCTACAATTTTATACACAGTATGTATAATGGTTCAGCCACACTAACGGCAAATGTGCTGCCTAACGTCATTTTTAACGTCTAATTTGCCATTAATCAGTCGCTACACATACAATTATTGTCAAGTTAGACGTGAAAAATCACGTTAGGCAGCACATTAGACGCAGCGTGGCTCCGACAACGATAGTGTAGCGACGGATTATTGGCATATACGGCACTAATTTTGTAACGGCATTGAGAATGGCATTGCGCGCTAGACGATAGCTCGGCTGGCGGTTTTTGATACACATCAAACGAATTGCCGGCGAACGTATCGCATAGTTGTTGCCATAGATAAAGAAAGATATATGTGAGGAAGACAGAACATACATTTTTTTGCACGAAAACAGCGACATCTCGTGTTTTTAGTCACGTACTATCTTAGTTTTGATTGCAGGTTTCTTTCATTATTTCAAGTACTAATTTAAAATATAATTTTTGAATGTTAGGAAATGGAAAATGCTAAAATATTTGAATAGAACTCCTGTGATATTTGAGATTTAAGATAAAGTTGCCAATATTCAAGTAAAATACCACTGCTGCAGCCGCTTCGGAGCGAAATGTGGGACAAATAATGACCTTAACCACCAATGTAAAATTTAGGGCATTCATTTTCTCGCGTTAATTGTCGGGTTCTTGTCCGTTAGAATGCCGTTAGACGTTAACGCAGATGTGCCCGAAGCATAATAGTATAAAAGTCTATTGAACCATTTATTTAATTTAATTACTCACTTGATTTCTTTTATTCGCATGCAGATTAAGTGTATTACCTACTGATGTGATTGCATGACAAATGATAATTACATTATTATTCAATGAAAGAGATATGGTGTAATTGGAAATTACTTCTACAAATTTACAATAATTGTATATAACAATGACAGTAAATTAAATTCAACTCAACCTATTGATAGTCTTCTTCGGTGCTAATGGGACGTTTTCGTGAAAGTTAGACCATCTTATTATTGAAGAGTATAATGTATTGCATAAACGTATGTGCTAAAAAACTACTAAATTGAACAATAATACTAATCAATCAGTTTCGTTCATTGTAAAGTTTCCAGATAAATATTATTTTTTATCCAAAATTTAATAACTAAATAATCAAACTCTGGGTGACTGCAATAATAATAAACGTTATTCGTCCAGTTCTTTATAAAAAAAATGTTTAACATTTCAGTATAATTTAGGAATTATTTTTTATTGATCGGCTGGAATGTGTATGGTCAATCTATATTTTTTTAATTTCTAATATCTAATGTCACGTCATTAAAGAAAATAGTTTATAATATTGTTAAATACATATACAGGGTAATTCAGAAATATTTGTGCCAACTTAAGGAATAGGCCTAAATACTTGAATTTGGTCGGACACACTATTTTATTAAAAAGAGCTATGAATTTACATTCTCATGTGTAAAGGTATTTCTCATCAGATGAAATGCTCAATGGTCGCATTTATTTGCAATATTATACGACCTGTTATATGATATTATTTTCGTATCACAAACTCATTTAAACGGACACTAAATGGCGCACAAACACTTAACGTTTCGCAGTCGTTCGACGGCTTCGTCAGAAGTGAAAAATATAAACATGTTGGATATTATTTTCAATTTCTTTTATCTGAAATAAATATTACAGCAAAAAAGACCATTTCCTAGGACTAGAGACAAGTAAGTATTTTCTTGTTTCGTGCGTCGCGTTTTGTGCGTAAACGAATGTTTACCTGAAAACTTCTCATTTCGTGCGAATCAAAAATAGTTACCTGAAAACTTCTCATTTCGTGCGGATCAAAAATGTTTACGTAAAAACTTAGGGACTTATTACATTATAACCTGTGAGCAACTAAAAATCAGATTAGAGTCGGCGGTGCAAAGAAAAAGTATGTCTGTTACTAACGCAGCGTTAGGCTGATCTGACAGTTCATGAATGTATTAAATTAATTAATTAAGTTAATCACAGACATAGATTTTCTTTGCATCGCCGACTCTAATCTGATTTTTAGTTGCTTACAGGTTATAAATAAAATATCCGCATGTGTGCAGCACTTACACATTTACCAGAGGAAGTTATAACAGATGCATGGCTGCTTATGATGGAAAATTCACCCAATGAAGACGCTCTAGTCCAATTTAAGCTGCGTTCCTTTTGCCACAAATCTTACTTCAAATCACTTAAACGTCATTTCCGTTAACACGAATAAGTAAGTTTGCACGGATATTTCAATCTAGCAACCAATGGGAATACTCGAGCGGCAAGGTAGGAGGTCGAAATCTCAATTCAAACACACTTGTTAATGCTAGCGGAAATGACGTTTATATGATCTGAGCAGAGATTTGTGGTAAAAGGAAAGGCACCTAATATGACTATTTTGTAGAACAATGGCTTGAGAGAGATAATACAGGCTGATCTATGACGTCGGGGAAAAACTTCACCGGTTGATTCCTATGAGTAATTCAAACAAAAAACCTCTAATAAACATGTGTCCGATAATAGCTACCCATACATTAGCGGGATTACTGACAGACTTGACCTGACGGGATTGGACTGACAGTATTGGTCCAGCACGCCAATCCCTACGTCTGCCATAAGCAGCATGGGAAAGCCTGGCGTGCGCGTTACGCATTAACCAGCAGTATTATCGACAGGCAAATCCCTTCACAGTCAAAAACGTTCAGAAATACTGTCAATGTATCAGCACCTCATCGGAAGCGTAACTCTTTAAAGTTTATAACATGTAACGTCAATCAATCAAAGCAATAGCAGTAGGTTTATTTCTTATTTCATTTGTTACCTATGAAAACAAAAATTAGTATCTTAACATCGTTAACATGTTATTTGATTTCTCACAAAATAAAATAAACCTTAGTTAAACGTTAAAAAAAATAATCTAGATATTATAAGTAATAATTTATATTGTTAATAAGTTATATTGTTAATATGTTGTAAAATTTAGGTTATTTCTATTTAGCGACATTTGTTAAAATAAATACATTTTGCAGTAATTTTTTTTAACTTACATCGATACTCAGGTGTACGGTTGAACTGTCATCTCTATCGCGCACGAAACAAAAAAATCATTAGTACAGAATTTTATTGTCCTCCAGATTTGTGGACGAAACGAGAAGGTTTTATGGTTCCTCACGATACGCGAATAAATCGACAAATAGGTATATCGAATTCAGTGGAAATATGAATAAATAGTAAAACATACAAAAAAAAGGACGCCTTAGATGTAATAGAAACCTAAATTCAATTTTAGGGTTTCCATGTACGATCCAATAACGTACGTACCTTATTAACAAAGAATGACATTCAAATCGTTAATGGCATGTTAAATTTTTTGCTGTTGAATGTAACATAATAGGGCAAACAATTTGTTAAAAAAGTTGTAGGTTGGAGCTCAATGTAATGTAATCCTTATATTATAAACGATGAACCAAAATTTCGAACATGCAAAAGTATGACATTTTTTCTTGCTTAAATGTGGAAGACTCATCTCCACAGTTGGTACAAGTATTTCTAAATCACCCGGTTACAAATTCAATAATTATTAAGTAAAAATGAGACTTACACATTCGTTTCGTATGGTTACCTTCACATAAAAAAAGGTATACATGCAATATAAAATACAAATGCGTACCAAAATGCGAACCAAAAACGATAAGAAGTATGTGTAGTAGCAATAAAAGGTATTTCAAAATTTCCCAATTAAAGTCCTAAATAAATACAATGCTCGTCAAAAAAGACGGACACTTATGTTTTATTATTTTATGGATTTGTATGATCGGCATTTGGCATTAAAATTAAATATTTTTCAAACATTTTCCAATAATATAGTACATCCTATAATATCAAATATAAAACATTGTTTTCTATCAATTACTTCTTTTGCGCAGAATCAAACAATCTGTGAATATGATTAGAAGTCACTTAGCACTCGGTTATTGTTTCGTTTCCTGCTTTTTAATCACATTGTATTTTAAAAATATTACTTCTCTAATTTTAATCAATTTTGTTGCAAGTCGGTTTTGGTTGCAGAGGATTCCTCCAGCAGCCTCTGTACAGCTCTGTTTCAGGCCTAATTGGACCTTCGTTAAACAAAAACGTAGCTCGAGAAATCCACTGCAAACCAAACCAGTCTGTCCTATATATTCACAATTGCGATGTAATAGTAATGAAAAGTTTAGATCACGACATCCTGTGATCACTTTCTGACCTAACATTGCAGTAGGATAGAAAAATTGAAGTCAGTTTGCTACATAAGAAGTCATCCCATGCAAGGCGGCCATGCGTGCTGTCAAGCATAATGAAAATTTTTAAAGAATTTTGTTTCAAGTCGGTTTTGATTGCAGAGGATTCCTCCAGCAGCCCAATTAGGCCTGAAGCAGCGCTGTACAGAGTCTGCTGGAGGAATCATCTGCAATCAAAACCGACTTGCAACAAAATTCTTTAAAAACTTTCATTATGCTTTCATTAGCACGCATGGCGCATGGCCGTCTTGCATGGGATGACTTATTATGTAGCAAATTGGCTTCAATTTGTCTATCCTACTGCAATGTTAGGTCAGAAAGTGATCACAGGATGTCGTGATCTAAACTTTTCATCTCTAATTTTAATGGAAGATTGATGTCTGAAGACATCATCAAAAGATGTAACTGTACATGAAGATTTGAAGATAGACGAAGCCCAAATATTAAAGTCAAAACATTGAATACGGCCTGGAGTTACTGTTTTTCATGGTACAAATTTGTACGATCAAACTGGAACCCAAACTAGAACCGCTGGATCAGGTGGAAGATAAGCAACAAACAGAACAAACTGGATGATCGTTTTGTAGTGTCAGCAGTGCTCAGAAATCGCCGCCTGACTGCAAAAACGTTGCTGGTCGATTAGCTGTATATTGTTAGAGAAGTGACAGTTTCTCCCAGTACAGCCAGTAAAAAACTTCATTAATATAATTTACAATCCAGAGACCTGCTACTGGACTTGCATTAACTGCAGCTCATCCTACAGTAAGGTTACGACTTGCTCAAGGCTATGTCGACTGGACAGTGGACGACTGGAGCTCTGTGTTGTTTGCAGACGAGTCCTGCTTCAACTTAAAATCACCAAATGGGCGTGAACATGTGTGGCGAAGACAAGGGGAGAAATACGTTGAGTGTGTCACATCTCCGAGGGCCCCTTTTGGTGGACGATCATTGATGTTTTGGGCAGGCACTTCATTAGATGATCGTACAACACTGGTGACTATGGAAAATGGAACAATTAACGCTGATGGGTTTACATTGGACTGTCTTGAAAATCATGTTATCCCTTACGCTCAAACTGTTGCAATCGTTTTATGTCAATAAAACTTGATGTCAATAAAACTTGATAACGCGAGGCCTCACAGAGCAATTAGATTAAGGAAGTATTTGGAAAAATGCTGCAATTGTTACATTATACTTGAAGCTGGAAGCCAAATCCTAATAAAATAGAACAGTTCATCGCCTCCGACAGTGTTTGGCAGTCCCAGAAACTCTTCAGGAACTCCAGGAGGCATTGGCAATAGAGTATACGTAGATTAGTAAAGAAACAATAGCAAACCTGAACAATAGCAAACCCATGAGATCATGGGGGCAACAATTTTGTTATTAGATGTTCAGTTATTTAGAGCTTTAAAATTTTAATTGGTTCGCACTTATCATTATTAAGTCTTTTTTTCTAAAGGTAGGCACAATACACCGAAGAACGATTGCTTTCGATGCAGTAAACAGGATTTGCAAATTAAAACTGGGACAGTTGTATCGTCAGAACAAGACACAATAGATGGGCCAAATTCCTATTAGTAGAGAGCGGATAAAAAAAACTACGAAAAAGATACAGTAAATGTTGAGAAAAGGCGCTGCCAAAACAAGTGGCCCATCATTATTAATGAAAAAGGGATCAATAAGAAATTAAAAACAACCCTAGAAAAACTACAACAGATGTTAAGAAAAGACATCGGTAATATTAAGAAGACGCGTTACTTTTTGAATAACCCTTATTCCAAAATAACATCTTCATAAAAAGTCACGCATCTACGATTGGTGCTTACGTGTATTTGATACCTACGACAGTATGAAATATGTTTCAATTTTCTTTTTAATATAGACGTAACGTTTAATGTTCCGCTCCAAATCTTATTTTTTGATAATTTCTTCTTACTAATCCTTATTAAAAAAAAGGTGTTCAAAAATGTACAAACGTAATTTTTTCAAATCTTTTTTTGAAAAACTTGTTACATTCTCATACATTAACAGTCTCATGAGGTTAAGAACTGAAAAATGGCCAACGTATTAGTTTTGACTTTGTTGGGGCACGCTCTTCAGGTAGTCCAAGGCCTTCTGGATTTCTGGTGGAATTGGTGGTGGAGTAGGTAAATGATCACCTTGTGGTTGGAAACCATTTTCGTCCGCTACGTACACCACCCTAATAACCTGCCCATCGGGAGCTTGATATTGATATTGGCCTTGGGCAACTTGTGCTTCAGTATCAGGATTGCCTGCATTCTTCAAGTAACCTTGTTCTTCTCCGTAAATTCCGTTTCCTGTTTCGTATAAGTACTTATAAGAGCCGTCACCTTCAATTTCATTGATTTGCCTAATGATTGGAATTGGTTCAGTTCCGGTTAATTGAGCGGCCATGGAAGATGCCAAAGTGGCAAAGAGGACGTACTGTAACAAAATAAGAATAAATTAATATGAAATAATCCAGAGGTAATAATAAAATTTCTAAACACCACTTTCATTAACTTTCGCTTCAAGAGTTCATCACATTAACACCACTTATCACCTAGATACGTCTTAAATTAAATGCAGATCTTACCACTGCTTTCATATTTTAACGCACTAGGATTCACTGGAACAATGATAAAAAATCAGAAACGTTCTGGGGTTTTATACGGTGCCTAAAACACTCCCCCTCCTTTTGTTTCATCGTTAATTCGCGCTAATGGAATATTTTTTAGAACAAAAAAATTCACAGCTTTTTTTTATAAGTCGAAATATGATTTTAGAAATTTGCGTCCGAATACAATATTGCACGGCACTATAAAATTAGGTCACAAATTTTGGGAAAAACGGAAAAGTTCTCCTGAAAAAAATCGATGATGTAAAGTTACATGTGGGTACTCGTTTCGTGAATTAATTAAGAAAGGTACAGGAAGAGAAAGTAGCCCCCGATTGTTTTAAACTAGTCGGCATGTAATTGATTTGTTTGTATATTTATCTAGTGAGAAATATTTGTGATTCATTAATTTCTCAGCGCAAAGCAAATAAATTCGGGGTTTCATTCGAGACGATATACAATTTATTTTAGAAAAAACACTCTCGATTAAAATACGTAAGTCATTTCAATTTCAAGTTAAATTCCTGGTTTGTTTTTCCTAACTCATTAAGCTCATTAAAAAGATTGCGAATGCAAGTTACTAAATGCGGTTTATTACGTTATGCCACATAAAACCATTCGAAATAAGTTGCTAATAACAACATATTATTTTTTAATTACCATATCTTGAATTCATATTGATTTCCCAATGTTTCAAAAATGTCAAAGTCAAAATAATTTCATCATTATTAACAATTAAAGCAAAATAATAATTGTTAACAGTTCTTTCTGTCACGAACTTCCTTGTAATGTTCCTTTACTTTACTTATCATAATACGTTCGTTCTTGTTTTTCTTTAAGCAATTTTGTTGTCTACATCTCCATATAATTATAAATAATTTAGATGGTCACCAACAAATCTAAATCTTTTCTTCAGTTCCTTTTTCGCCTCTTCATTCGCCGTTAGTCCTCAGTTTTTAGTTTTCCCGAATAAGTTGTCCAGTACAGGGATCTTCGCTTATTATTAAAGTTACATTTTTGGTTAAATGGGAAAAAATCCCCTTTTATGCTTCGTTAAGGATGCTGCAATAAACACTTATTTTTCAAAACAATAGAAAAAAAGAAATTAATTATTGACATGAAATGACTTAATAAATAGTTGCTTAACCTACCCTTAAATGGCCCTGGTTCAGTTGAACTGAAAAGACGGTTCCCTATAAATAAATATCAGGCGCGAAAGTACACTGCAAATTACGTACGGGAAAGAAATACAAAAATATCTTCTAAATTACAAACAAAAGTACACAAAGAAGTTGATAAAGAAATAACTACTATTTTATAATTTAAAGCTTTGATCACGAAGGAGAATTGAATTCAGTTTTCTTTTGAAAGCCGATGTTGTTTACAACATCAACAATTTTGTAACTTAAGGAATGTTTCAAAAGTTGCAATCTATGCTTCGGTATAGATAGGAGTCTACGATTTCTTACGTTGATGTTGTGAACTTGTGGATATCTGTCCGAAATCTAATTTTATTATATGTATAAGTAAGGAGGACACTTATAACTAAAGCCCGGATATTTAAGTAATTGCCTAAAATTTTATTTAAGAAAAAACATTAATTAATTTAAAATAGGATGTAGCTAAGTGCCTATTTTTACACTATTTTAAATATTTGCCTAGTTTTATAGCTACAAAATTTTTTGTTAACTATTTTATGTCTAAAATGGGTGATTACTGTATAATTAATTTTTATGAATTGTTTTTTCTGTGTTTGGAAATACGTATTTGCTTACCAAAACATTTTAAAGACATTGGACGTGTTTGGGTAAACTCAGCGCTGCAACGCTTTCGTAAACAGCCGAAAATTGAAATTCAAAATTTTTAAATTTCATGCTTTAATTGTTAATACATACAGGGTGATTTTTTGAAAACGATCCACCTGAAATATTTCAAAAATGAAAAGGATAATAAAATTTTCCAAAAACACGTCTGCTTTTACTTCAAGGGGGACATGTTTTGAGCTATGAATCACACATTTGACGTTTACTCCCTTGGCCCCACGAACACCCCCACAAAAATTTTTAATGGAATGACCCATCGTGTGTTACCTCAAATGAAAGCTTATCCTCCAAAGAATACACCAATGTATTTATCTTTTAGAAAAAAATTAATTACAAACTGAGAAATTAACAGATTGGTCTACAATTCTATTTTGGTATTAAATCTTTAAACATCTCGCTAGGCGTTGGAAATAACAGTAATTTAGTGATATTTTATTACAAAAAAACAACCAAAACTGAAAAAATGACATTCACAAGAAATTCTCAAAATGAGCACCGTTGGTCTCCATGCAGTAGTAAAGTCGGTTTTCAAATTCTTGCCTTACGTTTTGAAAAGTTTCTCTGGGAATGTTTCTACACTCGTTTATAATTCGTTGACGCAAATCGTTTACATTTATAGGTTGAGTCTTAAAAACCACTGATTTTAAGTGGCCCCAAAAGAAAAAGTCGAGACTTGTTAAGTCCGGTGATCGTGGAGGCCATTCGATCGTGCCACGTCTACCTATCCAGTGATTTGGAAATCGTTGGTTAAGCCAGTTACGAACATTTGCAGCATAATGAGGTGGAGCACCATCCTGCTGGAAGAAAAGTTGATGTTCGTCGAGCATTGATTACCTTCCTTCATCAAGCTGATTTTCAACTTCCTCAGTTATTAAAGGATCGATGATATTCTCCAACATATCCAAGTAGACGTCACCATTTATGGTTTCATCAATGAATATGGGCCCAACTATTGAATCACCTAGTATTCCTGCCCAAACATTCAATTTTTGAGTCAGTTGTGTATATCCTTCTTTTATAATGTGGGGATTTTCATCGCTCCAATATCGTACATTTTGTTTGTTCATATGTCCATTTAAATAAAAAGTGCACTCATCACTAACGCAAATGTTCTTTACAGAAATTGTATTTGCATTAATCATGTTAGTTATAGTTTCGCAGAATTCTAGTCGCCGATTGTAATCGTCGTCACTAAGTTCTTGTACTATCTTCATTTTATAAGGGTAAAATTTATGCAACTTTGTGACTTTGCGTACCGATGTGTAGGAAAGTGCAGTGGAAACAGCAACCTGTCGCAAAGAGCTAGTTGGATCGATGGTAAAATGTCCAATTACTTCAATCTCAGCAATTTCATCTATTACATTATTACCATGTTTTTTCATGTTCGCTACTGATCCAGTTGCTTCGAATTTTTGCACAAGTTCTCGTACGTATTTATGTTCCATGTGCTTATCTGGATGTCTTTCATTAAAAACTCTTGCTGTGGCATGAGCACATTGCTCAGCGCCATAAATGAAGATTACTTCCATCCTTTCAGCAATACTGTACACCATATTTATGGAAAATAAATAATACAAGTTATCTTGACAAAATGTAAACATGGAAACTACATTATTGTGACAGTTATTGTGACAAAACGTCAACGCCTTGCTTTCTGCATTGTATTTCAACGCCTCCCTAATTGTTCAAAAATTTATTGTTCGTATCATGATGTAAATCTATCTAGTCAAATACAAATTTTTGTAAGAAACATTTACTTTAGTGATGAGTGAACTAAAATACTGTTATTTCCAACGCATAGCGAGATGTTTCAAGATTTAGAACCAAAATCGTAATGTAGACCAAAGTGTTAATTTTTCAGTTTGTAATTAATTTTTTTCTAAAAGATAAATACATTGGTGTATTCTTTGGAGGATAAGCTTTCATTTGAGGTACCACACGATGGGTCATTCCATTAAAAATTTTTGTGGGGGTGTTCGTGGGGGCAAGGGAGTAAACGTCAAATGTGTGATTCATAGCTCAAAACATGTCCCCCTTGAAGTAAAAGCAGACGTGTTTTTGGAAAATTTTATTATCCTTTTCATTTTTGAAATATTTCAGGTGGATCGTTTTCAAAAAATCACCCTGTACAATCTCAGGCGATAAGAGGCCCAAGCGACAAACTTTAGCCAAAATACTGACTCTTCTTAGGATATGTGGCCCTCAAGATACGTTAAAGTAAATAAGCCACACGGTAAAGATCCTGAGCACGTGAGAATCTCACCCATGCAAGGTAGCGGAACCGGTACAAAAATACCGCGCAATCACTTGAGGGTAGGCAACTTAAATCACTCCAGTGTCCTAAATGAGCGGGACCAAAGGGGGACTCGTACAGATGCCGCCACCTCAAAATCGCAAATTACGAAAGGGGCTCGGGTTTTGAAAATATAAATAATACAATTCCGCAGGGAAAGAAGTAATTAATGTTCAACCAGTCACTTTCGCAAACGGTTGCGTTTCCAATTTTCATATTCACATTCATATAATTTTTACAAAATGGTCGCCGAACCCTTTTCGTGAGCAGAAGTGTCCCCCTTTGTTTAATTTTACATCTTTGTTCAAATTTAAAAATTGTCATTTTTACTTCTTTTTCAGCTTTATCGTCAACCCCTTTTTGCGAATGGGTATTCCAATTTAAATATTCCTCGCGTGGGTGATGTAAGAGTGTACAAAGAGAAGACCCTTCGCCTATAGCTTCATAGAGAAATTCCCATTCCCATTCCCATTTCGACAACAGTTGAAGAGAAATAGAAAAACCCTAAAAGGGAAAGCTGCAAAGAAGTCCCATGATGCTGAGCCCTCTGATTACCCTGTAAGACCCGAAATACGGGAAAGGGTGATTTAAATTTTGATAAAATGGCTTTCAACAAATAACCAAAATATTACAATTTATCCCTCTTGGACTTTTCTCACCCTTTGTTACCCAAAACTTTTACAAGCCGAATCGAGACGCTAACGGCAACCCCCTTGTCAGTAGTGTTCCTGGAATTAGTGAAAAAATAGCCAGGAGTCGTTCCGTCACTCTCCTTGGACTCGGTATGAGTTTTAGCCCTTTTGATTTTCGGACTGACTACTTTGGAATTGTTGGATTTTCCTCCTCTCCTGGTTAGGTACTTATTTAATAAAAGGTTCTCTAAATTCTACTGTGAATAATGAATGAAATTCGGAAAGTTTAACAACTAAAATTATATTGGAAGTAAATTTGTATTATTACACATTAACAGATAATAATAGTAAAAAAAAACAAAAATTACAAAAAATAACCCGAAACTCGTCCAGGAGGAAAGATGGTGCGGTACATTTAGAAAAATGCGTTTTGTTACTAATTGTCAAACTTTTAAGCCGAAAAGACATGGAACTTACCGGGGACGAAACTTAAAGGATTTTTCTCGTATCCGTAACTCAGGAAAAACACTAACGATTTAGATTTACGAATATTGATTCGTTAGCGAGCGAATTTATTTTAAAATAACTGACACAAAAAAAAACTACACGAAAACCGATATCAAACTCTGAAAAATTAAATTAAAAATACAACCGAACTTAGAACAAAAAATTAAACTAAAATTTCGACGAGAATTTAACACGCAAAACTAAGGAGAACCGGGAACTAATTCTCCTGCGCGCGGCTCCTGTACTTAAGCCCTCGCCACCGCCCTCGAACCCCGAAGTGGGATCTTTTTCAAATTCAGCAAGTTTTTGAAAAAGTCCGTGGTTGATTCGGGCTTTTAGCGGCGAGCCGCTTTCCACTAGGTGGCGTACGCGTGTTGCTTTTACCATTTTTAGCCACGTGTCGCGCGGTCAGTAGCCAGAGAAGATGGTCGCACGGTTTCTTGCTGATCCCTTAAAATTGAAAACAATCTTATCTCCGTAACATAATATTTTCTTTAGTTGGAAAGCACGTTCTAGACTACTGAATATAATATGTTTTTCCTGCGTTCCGATTTCGTGAGATCAAGTGAAGTTTTAAGAAAGAATTTATAATGATAATTTGGAAATTTCCCTACGCATTTTTCGGGTCCTTACAACCCTATCAGGTAGGAAACTATCTTATGTACAGTCCAATTTTTTGACGCCGATTTATGGCCCCTAAAGGCGTGTTTTTACAATACATTCCTTACGGCTAACTAAGTGTTTAATTCACTTGTACAGTTCCATATGCTTTTAATGCTCCCAACAACAAAAGTTGTAATGACTAACTCGTAACGAACCAAAACGTCACTGCAATAACTTTCTTAAGAATCTAAAGTTTCACCATTGAGAATAGATTAAATGAGAAAAAAAATTCCAATAAATGCAGCATAATGTAATTACATAACAATTTATTTAAATTAGTAACAAATTTTAAATAAATATTTTCTAAAATACTTAGGCCCAGTTGTACAAGGCCAGTTTAAATATAAGCTGAAGCTTAAACCCATGAAAACGATTATTTCAACAATTATTGTTAAGGGTTTAAGCTTTGGCTTAAAGTTAAGCTGGAATTGTACAACTGGGCCAGTCAAGAGCATAAACAAAAACAAATGAACATGGATTCAAATAATGTGGAAGGACTCTTCCAGAATTCATTAGGCTTTGAAAACTTAATTTAGGCATACTTACTATGAATTAAATTTCGGATAAACTGAACTGAGATTGAACTTTTTGCATAGGTTTCCTTTGTTCTCTTAGTTGACCTGCAAGGTAGCTGTTATATTGGACTCAAATCAGGCCAAATCAAAAGGAAATTCATTAGAATTAAAATAGTGGCCCACTTCATTTGTTAAGTAATATTCATTCAACCAATGAGCCAGAAAAATGAGTCGCAACAAATACGAAAAATAGCACGGTTTCATAATTCCTCATCACCGTTAAAATTCTTTTGCAACTGATGTTCAAGGTTGTTCCCCAAATAAAATTACTTGGACCCCTCCATTTCTATTCTATTTTAACAATTTAAACATTAATTTATTATAATATTTATATATAATAATTTCTCGCCATTGTCTATGAAATTTCATGCGACGAATTGCTGCCTGCACGACATCGAACACAACCACCACCTACCCTCACGGGTGGACAACATTTGGGAGAGTCGAGCTGTCTCTGGTCGATCTTTTCCATATCTCGTTCTATCTCTTTCTGGCCTGAGTGGCTTCTTTCGTTTTTCTCGTTTCACTCCTGAGTTTTCACTTCTTCCAGCCATAACCTTCTCGGTCTCCCTCGTTTTCTTCTTTCTTGTTTCGGCCTCGAGTACCTTCTAACTGATTTATCACTCGTCATTCTTTTCGCATGTCTGTATCAATTTGTGGTTGTCCTTCTAACTTTTCCTCTATAGGTTTCACTTTTAAATTAGTCTGTCTGTATATCACATTTCTAATTTTATCCATTTTTTATTATCTTCTATTTTTAGGAAGCTCATTTCTATCGCGTTTATTTAATTTTGCTTTGTCCTTTCATCAATTCCCACGTTCCTGCTATGTATTGGTGTCACTACTTTATAATACCTACTTGCGTTCTTGCTTCCTTGGAGACTTCCTTCTTTCCTACGAATGTATGTTTAATATTATTGAATGGTTAACCTCCAGCTGTTATTCTTTTCCAACGTCTACCGATATTACTGAATTATTTGAATCTTCTGGAGATATATTTTCCCCTCCCGCATGTATGTTGTGTTGCGTTGCTCTCTTTCCCAATACCATGGTTTTTGTCTTTTCTGTGCTAATTTTCATGTTTATTTTTTCTAAAGCTTATAATCATATTGTCGACATGAGTTAATTCTGCTGTTCAACTTTCTTCATACCTCCTTCACCTCCTTTTTCGCTTTTTTTTTAAGGCTTCACCAATGTAAACAGTAAAGGACTTAAAATGCATCCCCCTATCTCATTCCTTGTGCTGTTTCGAGTAGTTTTGATTTCTGCTATCTTGTATAGTTCTTTTCACATAGGTTTTGTATTCCTCTTATTAGCATTTCTGAGCTCCTTTGTTCCTTAGTGTACCTACTCCATGTTATAACCAAATAATTCTTATTTAGTTTTACTTTGCTAACGGCTTCCAGTTTGTTATTGGAGAGCAAAGGTTGTGGTTCGATTTTATTAGATTCAAAAATTAATAGAAAACTAATGTTTAAAAAAAATGAGCGCCACCAATTTTTTATATAACGAGGCAAAATTGGAAACCTCTGTAATTTAAGATTAAATAAACTCAACAATGGTAAACTATCAATATATTTAATAGCAGCTCTAAAAGAGCACATGCAAACAATTCCCAAAAAAAATAATTAGGGGATGATATATAAAATATATAATGATGATAAACGCAAATAGGAATGTGCAAGACTTCATACAGCACTTTAAATGTAATTGACAAGAACAAAAAGGATTACTCTTTTTTTTTCATACCACGATATTGAGCTCAACTTCGTTCACAATTTCAAATACAAATTTCAATTATTAAATGACAAAAATGATAATTCATAAGAAATATTATTAATTAAATAAGGTAAATTATATAAATTGAAAAGTTAATAATTTTGCTAATATACTAATCGTAATAAAAATTTAAGAGAATTAATCTTAAGAAGAAATTAATAATTAAAATGAATTAAATTAATTAAATGATTGAATTTTAAGCAATAAAAATAATTATTCGTGTAACTAATTTAATTAAAAAAAATGGAACGGCAAAAGCGACCTTGAATTGAATGTAAATTTCTGATGAAGTAAAAAAAAATAGAAGGATTACGACCTGCTGTCCTTTCTCTTTATCCTGACACTCCAGATGATTACGTCTTCCACCTCATTGGGGGTTCTGGATGGTCGAAGAGAACTACGTGTGGTGATCAGCAAAGGCGCATCATCTTCACAAAAAAACGTTGACGGAAACTTCAATAATTAAGATTCAATTTCATGATATGAGGGATCGTTTGCCTCTGACGGTGAATTATAATAATGGGAGATAGTGAAACATCCCTCCGGTTTTCCTAAGAAAAGTAAATTAGAATCGTCCTCACGAGGTCCGGAACAAAGGCGAACTTTTCAAGTGAAAATGTTAATAAATAAGAAGAACTAACTTACCCCTAGTTAATGATGGGGATTAAACAAACATTGTTAAATTAAATTTTCAACGGATGGTTGATGGATTTCGAAATATTTTAAATAAAATGAAAATAATTAGCTGGCCATTTTAACCTGTGCCACTATCCAACGACAACTGCCCCTTTCCCGCGCCAGTCCCCAAACTCCGCCCCTCATTCTAATCGAACCAATCAAAATATCAGAAGGATGCGGGAAATATGAAAGGAGTTCAAGAACGTATCCCAACGCTGGCAGTGACGCCAAAGTACAATAGCGAAAGTTGTGGTAAAATCAAGTATAAAGATGAATTTTCCGTTTAAACAATGAAGTCAAGCAACACCCAAATATTGTATAAGACAAAAACACATGTATCTGTTCACAAACAACAATTAATTAAAAGTTAAAGATAAATATTCTCATTGATTAACTCTGACTGGATCCTCAAACAAACTTAACCTCTAAATAGCTCTAACGAATGTAAACAAAGTTGAAATTGAATTACGAAAGTGAAAATAATGCTTACGGCACTTAATTTAGGTAAGTAATTTTTATCGATTTTTGATAAGGATAATACGAAAATCACTGGTTAGTAAAATAATGAAGTTTTTGTAACTTTAAATGTTACAATGTAGCCTCTCTTTTGATTTTATCAAAAGTCATTAAAGCCTTGTACCCTTCTCTCTTCTTTTCTCTCCAACTGGCAAATATTCATTTACTCATCTATTTGGACTAAAGCCAAATTATATTTCTTCTACTGTTTTTCCTAAATGAACTTTTAATTTCTTCTCCAAGATTCTAGCGTGTGTTTTAGCTACAGTACTTACTAGTGTAATCCCTTTGTAATTCTAACAATTCATACTGTCTCATTTTTTTGCAAATTGGTATTATAATTTTGTTCTTCTGGCGCTATTTGTTTAAGTAAAGTGTAATCTGGTAAAACTTTCATCATATCTTGCCATGTCCGGTGGCCTTTCATCATCTAATTTTGCCTGCTGCTTTCCTTATTTCCTCTATCTCATTTCTTCTATTGGTTGGTCTCCTTATATATTCATCTTCTATTCATTATCACTTACGTTTTCTAGTCATTCTTTAAACCGTTCTCTCCATTTTTTCCTGTTTCCCGGGGATGTTTTTATTTCGATCGGCACATTCAGTTTCCACAACAGTTTTTACAATAGATACCTACGTGATTAATTAGTTATACAGATTATATAATAGGTTAACAGAATTTGTAAACAAAGAGCAATATGTAAATAAATTTATCATTTTTATTCAGAAACTTTGATGTTCAGTATTACATAAGAGAGGTGGACTTTCATGGCAACCTTCTTTGGTAGTCGTCCGGGTTTTGTATCTAAATTGATTTCGCAAAATTTAATAAAAATAATAAATCTGTCACTTGGATTCGCCAGCTTAAAATATTACAATGACGAAACTGATTAAACAGCGTAAAATGTCCAGATATTTAAGAATGCAATGCCGTGGTATATGTAAACTTGAACTTAAAAAAATTTATGGGCCCTGCTGCGGATAGATAATGTAAATTTGTTTTTGTTAACGCGTTTGCCTTTTTATTATATGCATTCAGGTAACATTAAAGAATATTGCGTCATTTTTCATCGGATAGAAGGCGATGATAATTTCGAAGACATTAACATTTATTTAAAAATATAAATAAACAATTTCGTTAGAGGAAAATTTTTGGAAATAAAAACACATTTTGTTGTTAAAGTCTTTAAATATGTTCTGTAATTTTACAATGATCTATGATCATTAATTACAAAGTAAATATACCACACCCGATCACTATCCCTTTTGCTGAAAAGATGATATGAACTAAATGACAAAGAAACTCGCTTTCTTCAACTCTACAATATTGTAAATGAGAGAAAAACCATAAGACTAAAACATATAAGGCTTCCAAGAAATTTTTAAAACACAAATCAGTAATTGAAGGATAATCAACAAAGAAATGATAAAAATAAGTAAGTACTAAAACATTAAAGTCAGTCTGAAATGTATCCAGTGCAAGTAAAATTTATCATTAAAAAAGGTTTAAAATTGTAAATATCAGGAAAATAGATTTTCGGAGACAGCTGGTTGGCTAGGCTGCCAAAATGATTCAATAAGGGAATAGAGGGAAAGCCGAATGGAAAATGATAGAAGTAAAAGATGGCAAAAACCAAGAAGAAGTAAAATGAGTAAGAGAATCAAGGAATGACTGCTTACCATCATCCTACGCAAAAGAGCAGGCTAACAGCTTATAAGTAGAGAGTGGTAAGTTTTAGATTTTTGTTATCAGAATTGGGCAGTTTGCCTTGATACGTCATTTACAAGGTATTGAGTGAGTGTGGATATGCAAATAAAAAATAGATGTACAAGTTTCGTCAAAATAATTTTGATTCAATGGCTATGGTTTGGGTGACCTCTGGTAAAACTTATTGTCACATCCGTGACACCGATAAATCTATTTGTTTTTGTGAGAGTCACGCTATCTATGAGTGGTCCTAGAGGTTACTAAAACTTACAGTGTCTTTAGTCTACAGTGACCTTATAGAATACAGTGGCGACAATAGTTGTCTCATTTCTAATTTGTCTCATAATGGCGACAACTTATTTGGCGTATTTTTAGGGCAAACCTGTCTATTTTGTGTTATCTGCACTAAAAAGTCAATAAATAAGCATGAGTGCTTATTTTCGCTTTTTTTATCAATTCCAATTAGATAAAAATATTGTTTTTCCGTTTGAAATTTTGCTTCATAATGGCGAATAGGTTCGGTTCTTGGCTCATTGTCGTCACTGTGGTTATAAAGTCACATTTCTAATTTGCCTCTTAATGGCGACAGCTCAATTTATTTATTTTCGGTGTAAACATGTCTATTTTGTTTAACCTGTACCAAAAAGTCAATATACCCTTTCTTTATCAATTCCAACTATGTACAAAAAATATTATTTTTCTTCTTAATGGCGAACAGATTCGGTTCTTGGTTCATTTTCGTCACTGTACTGGAACTGGAATATTCATTTCTACATTGTTCTGAAACGAGTGAATTACCTACTACAGCTTTGGTTTTGTTCTGGCAGGGACAGTTCTAGAACCATCCGGAGCATGCACGTAAAAAATTATTCGTATGCTTCTGAAGGTTCTAGCTTCTAGGACAATAGGTACTTATCTGCGAGAACCAAAAGCGACGATAAGTGCGCTATTGGAATTAATTATTATTTCGAAAGCGATAAGTGTGAATATAGCGATTAGTAGATTAAGTTATAAAAGTGTAATTTGTTGCAGCTCGTGCGTCTTGCGTTTTCATTGTGTTAAACGACTGTGGACATTAAAATGTTTTTAAATGAAACGACAACTTTTCTGCGACTCTCAACTTAGTAACATTATAAGGAAAAAGGAAGTTGAAAGTTGACCAATTGAAAATTTGAGTTTCAAAACACTAATCGAATATTTCTAATAAATACGAAATGTCTAACAAGTTACTGTATAGGTATACCAAGAGAACTTTTGAACAATTTAAAAAGAAGCTTCCAATAAACATAGTTATTTGACAGTTACGCGCGGGACACATACAGGTTGCCTAATATGCAAATCTTATTTTGCTTCTAATTGAAATTTTAAGAATTCCATTTTTATCAAAACGCCGATTGTTTTCCATTTTTTAAAGTTTTACTTTCTTCCTAATTCATGAACATAAACGACGTGATGATAATGAACTTTTGTTTAAAATTACTAATAATCTAATTAAGATATCTCCATCCCTTATTGTTACATGAGTTTAAAATAAGAGAAAATGCTCTAGAGCAAGTCAATGGAAAACGCTAAAAGTTATTCATAAATTTGCTTGTCAGAATTTGCTAGTTACACCATTTTCAGTAGGAAACAAAACATATTACTTCAATTTTGTGTTATACATATATAGTAAATACTAAACGTATAAAAAAATACTTTTATTTCGTTTCAACGCCTGCGTACCACTTCGAAAAAATTCAACCTGACACAAAGTAAATACTAAACTTTTCGAGTGTTACACAGAAACGCGTTCGATTCGTATAAAACATTTATATACAACCTATATTTACGGCAGTTGATTTTTTGTTCACTTTTTGTGATTATAAATTAGATATGTATGTGTGAATATTCTGCGGGGGTAACTTCTGTTTATCGACGGTGGGGTTCTGGGGTGGAAGGCAAAGTGGCCAGGTAATCGAGCGCCCTCTGGATAGCTTCTGGGATTGGTGGGGGCGTTGGGATGTGAGATCCTTGTGGTTGGAAACCGTTTTCATCAGCGACGTAACTAAGTTGGACGACCTGGCCATCGGGAGCTGTGTAGTGGTATTGGCCTTGGGCTACCTGAGCTTCTTGATCGGGAACGCCAGCATTTTTTAAGAAACCTTGTTCTTCGGCGGCTATACCATTCCCAGTTTCATAACTGAAATATTAATAAAGATTAAGGCAGCAAAAGAACAGACGAAAACATTAGCAAAAATTAAGAAATGGTTAAGTCATGCACTAAACTAAATCTAGTTATATCATTAGCACTGGAAGGAACAAAGAGAGAACTGTATTTATCGTAAGAATTGAATAAGTGAATGCAGGAGCAAATGATGAGATAATGAGGAGCTTTAGTAGTTTCAGAAGGAAAAAATAGAAACCTCCATTTGTACGATCCATCGGGGTTAACTTCTTGGTCTTGTCGTAGGATTGGGATGGGCTCTCCGGGTGGTCCTTGCGGAGCAGCGAGAGCAGCGCCAAATATAGCAAGAGCTAGAACCTACAACCAAAAATTAAATTGTGTGTCAAAATTTTCATGGCTTCAACATAAACAATATAGAAAATAATGTCTATTTGAAAACAGTGAATGAATGTTATTTTTTAAGTAAGTGAAAATAAAAGCTAAATTGCAATAATTTAAATAAATGTATTAGTATAAAATAATAAGATTAATTTCATTATGGTTAATTAAGATCAATGAATTGAACTTGAAATCTTATTTTATCCTTAAATAGAAATCATTTTAAAATTAAGATAGTTTTTTACTTCTTTATCATTATTTTTTGACATGGCTTCTAGCTTTCGAAACTTGTCGAAAGGCTTTGATTTTTTATAATAATATATGCATGTACCGTGTATTTTTTTAAAAATGCCATAAAGGTTGGCCATGAAAATTAAAACTCATGTCGTAGCTTGGCATATAACACATGCCAAAACTGATCATTTAAAGTACATGAATGGAGCTAAGACATGAATTTTCTTTTCCACATTCCCTTATGGCATTTTTAAAAAAACACATAGTAGAAACCAAGACAGTAAAAGGGTGTGTTATAATATAATAGAATGGTTTACCAATAAAACAAGTGTGGAGGAAGATGCCTGTCAAGGTAAAGTATGCGAGTTTAAAGAGGCAAATCATCCAGAGGACGAAAGAAGATTTGGATTTCCAAATATAACCTTTTATCAGAGGTAGAGGAGCGAGGATGAATTTGTTTGGGACTGCAGTAGATGGAAGTGGACGGAAGTAGATGGAAGTACTTCAGAAGAAGAACTTGCACAAAATCGTCAAGTCAACGGCCAAATAAACTACGACCGATCAACGATTGGAAAAATTGATCACGTGGATTAGTCTGACCGTCGATTTGACGATTTTGCGCAAGTTGACCCTTCACTTAACGCAACCAGAGATATGCTAATATCAGGACTAACAATAAAGATTACAACTGTCAGAACTTCTTATAAATATCTTTATATAATAGAACTGGTGATTATTTCGAAACTGACAGAATCAATTGTCCGCCGAAGTAATGGTCGATTCCAGCCTCTTCAGAAAGCTGTCCTCTTAGGAGGATAAGTCAGCTACAATGCCTTTTCTAATCTTAAATGTAGTTCTCTTGTATAGATTCTTCAAACTTCTTCAAATTTAAACGTTTCAAAACCACACTTTCTTTCTATTCACAATTTCATTTCAGCGACCATGTAAAGTTCACTAGAAGTCGTGAAATCCACACTTTGTTTTATTTTTTATTTTTTGAGTCCTGGAGCCACAAGATTCAAAATGTTTTTCTGGCCTATCAGTTTCGTTTGGGGTACTCGGTAAAGCATTAATTATAACAACAGGTAAACTAATGTAAGCTTCCAACGATGCCAAATTTATGATCAAAATTGATTTTTGCATCTCCCTGCTTTCAACCATTTTGTTCAATTCTTTGATACAATTATGGCACAAGTAATTTACGGGAGACATTTACTTTTGTAGATAATTTAGTTGTCTAATTAATAAATTAAAAATACACTGCAAAAGAAACCAGTATAACTCAAAGAAAAAACATATCGATAGGATAAGGAGCAATTAAACTTAAATTAATTTTAGGATCGACTTTTTTTACCAAACTGTTTATCAAAACTGCAAAAGATTCAGTTTCCTTACATTTTAGCAATTTTTTTAGAAAAAAGATGATTTTCATTAAAACGGATGTTCTAGTTTTCAAATCACACAAGATTTTTTTTAAGTTGCAAAATACAATTAATTCCTACCAAATTATTAAGATTTTACACTACGGACGTTACCTTCACAATTCACAACCCTAGAGTTCAGAAATTTGAGAGATTGAGGTACAATCCCCTAGCATTGCCAGAAGACTTAAGGCTCATTTAATTGGACTTCAATATTTACGATAGACTCAATACATTGAATTAATGTAACAATGAAAAAAAAAATAATTAGGTTTTAAGGATTTCTCTGTATTAATTACGGGTGTCCAAATATAATAAGGAAATTAAATTTGTTTAAATGTACTGATTACTTCCAGGAAGACCAAACATAATTAAAAAAACAACAAAATTTAAAATTGTCGACATTAAATGATCGACGCTATTAATTTAATATTCGTGATTATAATATTACGGAATTATGCTTCGAAGATTGCACTAATAGTTTTTACATAATTTTCTACTTTCTTTTAGTCGAAAGAAACGATAATTTTATTTATGTTCCCAGTAAGTTATTTATTTTTAGCGGTGAGTTTAAAAACCTATACTTTTTATTAAATAATTTTAGTTAAACATAGATCAACATGCTATTATTAGGAAACTTGTTTTGGGATTTCGAATAAATTACACCTGCTATGACAACAATTCAAAAGCAACATTGAGTGATTGCTCTCATTTCTCAATTGATCCTAATTTGAATAGTTGTGAAAATAACTCGACTAACAAATAATTGTAATGCATTTCTAATACACATGAGGATCATTTTGAGAAAGTTACAAAATATATTTACATTGGGAATTGAAATCTATTAATTAGTAAATAATTTCTAGGAACGCTCACACATACGCACGTGAACAACTAAATCGACAACTATCAACTAAACATTCAACTAAATGCATTCTGATTGCACCCTTATTAAAGCTAAACACAGAAACCGCCAAGTATTAAAAATAATTCATCTGTTTAAGCCTCCCCTCTGCATCATCATTTAATACGTTTTGAGTACATTTCTTTATCCATCCTTAAACTATTGCTCAATATAAAGAAGTTTCCTTTAAAATTTCCGTCAAAATTAACATGTCTATTGGGTTTAAATAATAAAAAGAAATAAGAAATTAATTAAACTCGCGGGGAGGCAATTTGGCAATTAAGTTCAAACAAAAAAAATCAGTGACATTTCTTCTACCTTCTGAGAAAATTAGGTTCAGAGGTAAAGCGTGAAAAGTGCGGGAATTGAATTCGTTCCCAACAAATGTCAAATTTAATCTAACAATTATCTGCCCAGTACGATTGCATCTCAACCACATTCCGAAACGCAATGTAATCGATACAAAGCGATCACTAATTGGTGAAGTGTAATTAGGCTCTCAAAGAAATCAGGAAAACACAACATTTTAAGAGAGAATCTAAATAAAAAAAATGTTTAGTCGTTTTACGTTCGGCCTGGAACAAGTTTTAACTTTCCGAATTTATTGCAGAAACAGAATTCAAAATATTTGGAAAACAAAGATAAACAAGTATCAAAAATGACCATTTTTTTTAATATTAATTAATTTTTTTTAATATTAATGATAATAGTATTTTATAATTTAAGTAAAAGGGATTACTTGTTTCTATGAAATAATGGCACGACTTTCTCTTCTGTGAATAAATTTAACAATAATCTTGCGTAAATGCATTTTTTTTTCTCAGCAAGATAGCTCGATATTACAAAATACTTTACGCAAATTGCGATGTGTTTCTTTGTGAAACGCATCTTTCTCAAGCTATCGCAAACACTGCATATTTAAATTAGGTAGAAGCTCAAACAAATAGCGAATTCATGATGTAAACTATTCTACTGATCATTTATACTAAAATTAGTTCTTGGTTTCTCTCAATTTTATTTTTGCAGAATATTTTATTTTATATTTTTAAATCTACCTCTACTATAACTAAAGCATGGATTGAAATACTTTTTAGGCCATGAGTTATCTTTTGAGACTAGCGTATGCGTTATGGAGTGAAATGCACCTAAATCTGTGCTTTAGTTATAACTATTCAATTTTCCTTATATACGTCAGGCTGACATGACTATATCTTAAGAACGTATGAATATTAAAATATTAATCTCCTGAGTTTAACCCTCAAAATGACAACACCCTATCCTCATATACATACATAAAAAGTATATAGAGTCAAACTTTTGAATGTCACTGATGAGTCGCAACTGTACACAGTAACATATCTTCTAATTTATAGAGCAATACATTTTTAATAACGTGTTAGTTAAAAGTAAAACTTAATTTTTAATAAGTACATGTAATCAAGTTTGATCAGTGGAGTATCTTTCACAAGCGTCGAAAGTGTCAAATATCGTACGCACTTAGAACACATAACTGCAAAATAATTAATTAATAATAATGAAGAAGTTTAAATAGTTATGTAAAAGTTTAAATAAATACTTATCACATAAACTTAAAACGAGTACATAAAACGTACATACAGTATGAGCAAAAGAAAGTTTGAATTTCCCGCGTCTCTATCTAGTGATTTTTATTCTTTATGTGGCGTTTGTGAAAAATGAACGATAACCAAAATGTTTTTAATTAAAATTAATAATAATACACATTTCAAATATCATACACACACTGACTTTACTAAACACTTGAAAGGCGGGAAATTTAAACTGTCTACGATCATTTTCGCTCTCGCTCATACTGTATAACATCGAGATAGTTGTACCAATCATTTATCATGCCATCCTAGGTACACTAGTTGCTATGTGTTTTTTATTTACTTAGTAATTTTCCTTGTAAGCCACTGTTTTGATATATGACACTTTCTTAAGCAGTCGCCTACAAAAATATTTTTTATTTAAGTTTACTGGTCTGATTAAATTTAAGTTAAATCATTTGTTTATCTTCTTTTCTTAAAAAAATTTTAATGTCTTCTTTCTTCTTTCATGATATTAATAATTTGTCTTTATAAAACAATTTGTTCTAGTCTATTTAATGTCCTACTTCTTTTCATTAATCTGTTTCTATTTTAATTTTCCTTTTTCTTTTCTTATTTATTCTAATTATTATCGAACGCAATTAATCATTGCATATCTTTGTCTTATTGTATATGTATACTTCTAATTGAATAATAAAGTAAAAGCAAACAAGTCAAGATATGTATTTGTAGAAGAATTTAAATATTTCCTAAAAATTTTAAAATGCCTGAATTGTTATAAAATAAAACTGTGAAAATTACGTGAAACTAAAAAGACAACAAGTAGTAAAATTTTAATTTTAAACAACTAATTATTTTCTAAAACAAACAATTGATTATTATTAATAATTTGAAACAAGTTTTCAATCCATTTTATTTTAAGATCAGAAATATTTTTTGTTTATTTCAAACGGAAGCACTCATCAAAATATGTAAATATATGTATGTATGTTAATAGAGCACTAATGAGATGTCTACAATCAATAAATTAAAATAATATTTTTATGTGAGAATTTCACTTCTTAAGTTATCGCATTGTTTAAAATTATTTTTTGTTCTTTTTTGAATTTATCCAGTGTTTGTTTTTGTTGAATTCACCCTTCATTTTTCTAACTATTCAATTACTACAATTATGTAATGTCAACAAAATCACTTGAATATTTGGTAAATATTAAAATGCACAAAAAAACACTAAAATTTCGGCGAAAGCACAATATTCTCTTGCAAAAAAAAACTCGCGATTTTTATACTCACAATGATCTTCATGCTGACAAGGTTTAAAGGAATATATTCCAGGACACTGAAAACTTATTACTGTGATTAGTTTCGTGGATGGTCCCATTATTTATAGCACCGTGAATCTTCTCAAATCTTCCCCACTCCGCCCACCCTGGTCCGAGGTTTCAGAATCTTTATTACACACTTACCCCCCACCAAATTTAATCACAGAACTTGTACTCACATATTTCGCCTACATTGTTCTGATATCGTACGACCTTCGATTTCGTGTTGGTGTTTTCCAGAAAAAAGTAAAATGTCACAGAGCTGAACTTCAAAGCCGATGTGGTTTGTTGTCAACGTCGCGGTCATCGAGCGATATGGATATAATGTATATGCAAATGCAAATTCACAGTCTTCGTAGATCAGATGATTTTACCAGAAATTCATCGGAAAAATAACCCAATTTTCTTAAATTGCATTTTTTTAAATTATTTTTCTTTATTCATACAATAATTAACGTGTAAATAAACTAACTCACACCTTCGCACAAAGTCTGTCAAGAGTTATCTAATCCCCTGCATATGAACGGCGTACTTTCGATGTAACTAGTTATGTAAGTGTCAATGACGCCGAAGTAATGTCAAGTTACTAATAGTTCATGTACTTTATACATATTATAAACCGTCCTTCTAAAAAAAAAATTTGTAAAACTGTATTTTCTACTCTTTTTTAAATTAAATAATAGTTTCCATTATTTAATAGCGCAAGGTCAAAGTAAATCGTTTGAAATAAATTAAAATGTTCTTAATGTTTCCTAATGAGTTTTTATGCCTATATTTCAGAAAAGCTGGATCGTATTCAGGATCAAAATTAAGATTTTTATTACCTTTTTGAACCGTAATAATTTACGAAATGACGTGGCTATATCCTTACAAAATTGTGTCCAAGGAAAATTACTTTCTTCAAAATATTTAATTGCTTGCAAAAAAGTTGTTTTTAAACTAAATTAATTCGATTTCATAAATGATTTTTAATGTTTAACTAAATGCGAATACTCTTTTAGATATAAGAGTCTGTTATATGTCCTTTTCTCTATCTTGTACTTCCTGTGTCATTCCTTCCCTCAAACTATCTTAAGTAATTTTCCTCTATTATGTTTTCCATTGGTTACATGTTGCTATGTTATTTTGAAATTTTAAAATTTTTACCCTAATTTTTTTTATGTGAAATGTTAAATAATTGTACTTTACCTTAGTGTGTTCCAGAAATTTTTATTTTACACAAATAACAAAAACACTTTTCTGTCCGATTTAGAACATGTCAATTGACATACTTGACGTTACGCTTTCGCCAACAACGAAAAACTGGTTCAACCAGAGATTCCACGAAGTACTCCAGGATGATCAGGAACATTGGGACGATAATCTCACACAGCATGAGTCGAGTTCCAAGACATCCAAGGATGAGGATGCTGTCCTCCGAAGTCGAAACTCCTGGACGAGCCGATCATGTCATCGTGGAAGACGTTTCAAGATTATCTAAAACGCTTCAAGATTATCCAGACATGGCAAGTTCATCCAACACGCTAGAAGAGGAAATCCGAAGCAAACCTCGAGCCTACTTCTACAATGAAGAACGGAGGAAGACGTCATATTCTTGTAAAACTCAAGAACCAAGACAGAATCCGTCTTTCGAAGTTAGATGCAGTTCGACTGGACCTCTTCAGGATGTAACTTCATTTTTGCAACCTACAAAACAAGATAGTTATTATTTGTGTACAAGAATTTTTATTTGTTTACAATCTAAGGATTTTTAATTTTTCTTATATTTAAGGTTACAGAGCTTTTTGTACCTTAAAAAGTATACGTATAAAAGGAACATTTCTTGGTAATTCATGCAATTCAACCTAGGCCTTGAGCAGTTGAACATTCACTCACACTCTGCTCTTAGCAAGTGAACATTCATACTCTGCACTTAGCATTGAACAGTTTAGTATTAACAATTAACAGTTTGTAATCAATCTTGAGCTCCTTCAGAGCAACATTTTGTAATCGAAAGTAGTGACCAGGACATGTAAGAATATTCCATTTATTAATATGGTTAATTAAAAATGCTAGTTCAAAATAAATTGTAAATACTTACCAACAGGTGGAAGCATATTTCAAAAATAGGACACTCTTGATAAAGGAGACTATAATCGCATTTTTAATTAAAATTTTGATTAAAATTCCCATGTACCTACAACGAAGTCGATGACAACTCAATTTATGCCAAACATAAATTGATGTTCATTTACACTAAACCTCTAAGGCTGGGTTGCTCAGTCTTAGTTTAACTTTAAACTCCTGTTTATTTCCATGGTAGCAATTATAAGAACAATTGTTCCTATGGAAATAAACAGGAGTTTAAAGCTAAGCTAGGACTGAGAAACCCAGCCTTAATGTACTAACTATTACATTGAACCAATTTTATTTATGTACTTATGCGTATTTGAAAATGTTAATAAACAACAAATTTATTATCAATAAATAATTTGTATGTCAACCTTTAAAATCGAATTTTACTTACCTATTTACACTTCACGTCGCGTGACAAAAATAACCGACATTTTAAAATCACCACCATTAGGACAAATACACTTCAGAACCCAGTTCAAACAAATTTGTTTTGCAATACAATTTGGTAGCCTGAGATATTATATCAATAAACAATTTAATAACGAAAAGAGTCTTATGTTAAATTTTATGCGTGACTTTGTCATTTGAGTTAATTAATTTCTAATCCTAAAATTTAACAAACAAATTTCATTTAAGTCGCAAAAACATCGCAATGTGTTTCTCATATGTACATGGTTTTTATTCTGTTCTATTCTGTTATAGTTTTTCGTTCTGTTTTCCTTAGATACCTCATGACATTAAACCATCGAATCAAGCCTTCACAAAATTAATTTAAGTAAATCATAATAATGAAATTTGTTGCACCGTTTCTTTGGAAACCTCTAGAATCCATCTTTCTATATTCATTCCTGTGTGTCTTTCTTTCACCTTCATTGTTTAGAAAACTCTTTCAAACTTCCGTTGCCACTAAAATCATCGTCTGCCTTTCTTTCTTTTGCCTCCCAGTCTCAAGTTGCTGAATAAGAATTCGATGAGTATCAAATTTGGAAGAACTTGTATAAACGAAATCAGAAAGGTTTAGGGTTGCGAGATCAAACCCAGCCCATCACAATTTTTTTTTTTACTTTTGACACTTTTTTCAGACTTAATTCTTTCTTTAAAACGTTGGAATATTCTATCAACCTTGTTTTGTTTGTTTTAGTTTTTTTAAATTTTTATTTAGGTTGCATTTTAATATTCAAATACTTTAGATCAGTTTACGAGATCAAATTCATTATTTATTATTTATCAGATATCTTTTCGTTTTGCTTTTGATAATTCGGTAATGACAGAAAGTCTCAATTTAGAAAATACAATTTTAGTTATTCGTCTGTACTTTCAAGGCAGTAAGTAGTTTTCGTCAAATTCATGGAACATTGATGGAAATGTTTCAAGATATTCAAATTCCTGCTGTGTGTAGTCTAAAGTAGCTTATGACCAGCGCTATCAAAAGGCTGAGAGAATATAAATTAATATTTAAGAAAATGGTTTCAAATCTAAAGAAATATTTAAAAAAAAAGAAAAAATACTGTCCTCACTCGGGTTTGATCTTGTGACCCTACAGTTGCGAAACACGAGCAAATAATTTGAACTTGAACCACGAGAACCGTTTAATAGCTATTAAGCTTGTATGGACAGAAATAATTACTTTTTTCTTAATTTTTAAATAATTAACAACTAAAATAGCATAAATTTAATATCAAAACACTTTAAACGCCATAATTTTTCCGGCTATAACCTACAATTTCATAAAAATTCACTCAGGCAGATAATGTAAAGCAATTTCTGTTTTCCCATGTTAAATCCCCATGTTTCATTGTCAGAAGGACACCCGGTAGGTATATAATCGGAAAAACCGAGGGAAATAAGCTATGCAATCTTACTTTTATAAGCTGCAGTACTTAGAAATGCTGACTTAAATAGAAATCACTTTCCAAGTGCCCGCGCAAAATAACGTAACATATAAAGAATTTAGGTAATTTCCTGTGGCGAGAATCACATTTACAACAAGAAGAATTTCCGATAGTAAGAACTTTATTAACGCAACTCACATTCTTCCAAAACATTCATTCAGAAAGTATAATAATACTAAAATTTATTGCGTTGTGAGTTTGGTTCCATTGTAACCAAGTAACATAAAATTAAAAAACCCAATTTTTGTCTGTGTACAGGATCGATTAAAGTGGCAATAATTAAACCACGTATAGAGGACGTCAAAATATTGAGATTTAACCTAATTTATCTATATCCAAAAGTTTTTCGTTTCTGAAATATAATATCCTAAGGCAGGCATGGGGCATGGAAAGGGGAAGTATCTCCCACTACGCTAAGCAAGAGGTCAGTGTCGACGAGTGTCGATTGCAGCTAGCTTGGTCCCACGAAATATAAAATTGTAGACGGTGGAGGCGCGGTGTGTGTATTCGTTTTGAGGCTGTTCATATTGAATTAAACCGAAAATTTTATAAATATTGTTTAAAACAGGTTTGCTTTTCAATTTAAAATGGTCTCGAACTTGTACGATACTGTTAAACGCTAATAAACCAACATGAACTAACTCGCTCGGCGCTCTCTGTTTTTGATTTCGTTGATACGACTGAGTCAGTGATGTGCCGGCGCTTGTTTGTCTGAAACATCGAGATCGTCGCAAATAATTGGGGGTGGGGGGTCGAGCTTTCGGCGAGCTTGTGCCCGTCCCTGTCCTAAGGGATAATTTGGATAGTATACTTTCTTAATTAATTTGATATGCAAGGCAATTGAAATATAGGGATGGATACGTCTTAAGCAAGATAAACATTCTTCATCAGGGCATACATCCAAAGTGGTAGATTATCATTAGCAAGTAACTATTTTATTGTCACTGGAACTAGGACAGAATACAAAAAAAATTACACATTAAATTTGTTTTTGAGCTAAAACAAGTATTCAATCATATAGCCAGTACATATAAAAAACATTGTTCTGTTTTTAACCACACTTCCGAAAACGCCATGTATTTATCTACTAGTTCCTGTTTAAAACCAGCTGTCTTTGCTCCATCTTCTCATTTGCCTTTTTCAGTAATGATAGGTTTTAAATCTTCTTTCCATTTTCGTTTTTCGTCAATAGGAGTATACGAAAGTAGTTTCTCCATTTGTAATTAAGGCCCAGTTTTACAATCGTAGAATAAGGACAGAATAACTGTTCGCCGAATATCCTTTAACGTTCCTCCATATTTACGTCACACCTACGTCACCTTATCCTAATTGTAAGAATAATGCTTATCCAACGATTGTAAAATCGGGCCTAAGAGAAGAAAAATCCCTATATGTATATGTATTTTAAATCATGATAGTAACTTTTCAACTAATACTTGAAAATACTTCTTTTATGCAACTGTTTATGCATAAATACAAAACTACATATTTGAATATCCATCCACTTTTGGTTTGATTAAAATAACCCTCTTGGATCATGTTTCATCATGACGCTTGGATTTTTATTTTCTTAATCTATGTGTTCCAAAGAGAGAAAGAAATTCAAGATCCGCTTGAAAAAGAGAAGGATGAAATGCGAGATCGGCAGGAAAAAAGAAGGATGAAATGTAAGATCGGCTGGAAAAAAAGAAGGATGAAATGTAAGATCGGCTTGAAAAACAGAAGAATGAAATTCAAAATCGGATTGAAAAAGAGAAAAAGGATACCTCAAGAGAAAATGAAGATAAAGGAAGGCAGGTTATAAAAAACAATTAGGAATTGGCAAGTTAATATTTCAACAATCATTTAACTTATTATTTGATTTTTGCCTTTCACTTCTTTCAATGTTACTTTTTTAAGTGCAAGCCCGTATGGTTTCTGAAAAACTCCAGACATTCCACTTATCACCGAAATGCGATCGTAATCGGAAAGAAATCACACGAAAATCGAAGTGGCCAGACATTATGAAAGTGAATGACAATGTAGCCCGAGAACTAAAGAAGGCACTAAAGTCTGTAAATAGTAAAAAGGAAGTGCCAGATGTAGCCCTTAAACTCTACGATAATTTAAGCACTGGAATACATTCGTACTATAAAGATGGCATCAGCAACATATATCTAATTAAACAGAAGTTGAGGATGAGGGGGTATCATGAAGCAATTAAAGCACTTCAAATAGACCCAAAATACATCGTTCAATATGAAAATCCAGAGGAATGGAAGATTGGGCATCTAAATCATGTTATTGTGATTAACAGTAGTGGTGAAGAAGAGATTAACAGTGGTGACGAAGAAGACGGAAACAAATAGTTAATGTTTATTTTATTTTGGAACCATAATCTTGTTTATTGGCACCCTATTGCGAGCATAATTTGGCCTTATTGCTCAAAGATTTTAATAGTATATTATGCAACAAGTTTTATAAACGGCATTTCAGTCCGCTACGCTTCGCTCGTGCCTAATAAACGAGTGTCTAGAGAAGTTTATAAATCGAATTGCATACTATACTTTTTCTACGACCAACACAAAAATACTAAAATTCGGAAATTGTGCCGTGACGCCGTGACTAAAACGCACAAAGTCACAGCTTGTCAATGTGTATTTAAAAGATCCCTTAGCAACGTGGAAACGATAATACGATAATTTGTGTTTTAAAGATGGGAGTAGAAAAAGTAAACAAATCCGTAGAAACGTAAACAAATTCATAGTAACGCAAACAATTTACATCATTATTTTATGGAAGCGACGTTCACATCACTTACGTTTACTCGTATACGATATAAAAATATTGAATCCATAAATTTTGGCCAAAATAAAATAAAACATTTTATGTATCACGGGCATAATTGTAGATAATAGCCCTCGACCATTTAAAAGCACTCCGCTTCGCGTCGTGCTTTAAACATACTCTCGGGCTATAATCTCCTAATTATGCCCTTGATACATAAATAACTATTATTGTGTACGATATCATAACCATATCGTATTTCATAATTTTGTCGGCGAATGTATGGTTTGCGTTAAATAAACGCATGCTTCTGACAGTTTCGGACTAGTCAGAGGCTGTTGTAGGACTCGTCCTTTCATTAGGCCTAATTGTACAATTCCAGATTAACTTTAAGCCAAAGGTTGAACCTTTAACGACAGTTGTTGAAATTATCGTTGTTATGGGATTTATTGTAACGTGTGTTTTTTTTTTAAATGCCATAAGGGGTGGCTGTGGAAAATAAAATTCATGTCTTAGCTCCATTCATTTACTTGAAATTTTCAGATGTGGCATGTGTTAGATGCCAAGCTACGACATGAGTTTTAATTTTCATGGCCAACCTTTATGGCATTTTTAAAAAAATACATTGTACAATGCCAGTTTAAATTTAAGCTGAATCTTAAACCTTTCACAACGATTATTCCAACAATTGTTGTTAAGGGTTTAAGCCTTAGCACAAAGTTAAGCTGGATTTGTACAATTGGGCCTAAAAAAAGTTACCACAAAATTAAGATCAATTCAATTCTGAGAACTGTCACATTGACATAAATATCAAAATAGTTTTGTTGGTAAACAATGTTGAAAACATTGATATTTATAATGAATGATTAAAGGGGAATCCATTTTCATAAATAATGCAATTCACATTAATTTGAAACACTAAGGCCCAGTTGTATAATGCCAGCTCAAATTTAAGCTGAAGCTGAAACCCATAGCAACAGTTGTTGTTAAGGGTTTAAGCTTTGGCTTAAAGTTAAGCTGGAATTGTACAACTGAGCCTCAACTACTAACAGCCAGAATCAGCAGAGATGACAGATAAATGACAGATGATGACATTGTAGCTATCATATGAATTGAAAAAGACTAAACAGGACTAGCATCAACGTAGAATCTCGAAAATTACGAATAATAAAGCCGACTGGATGCACAATGCACATTATTCTGAAATAGCTTATAAAAGGTTTGGGGTTCGAATCCCATCACCACATTTTTATAGAGAATACAGTTTTTAAATCTGAACTGGCAAGATCTCGAGTGGCTATGGAGATTTATGACCCACGAAAATTAATGAGCAACAGTGTTGCCAAACATTGAGCCAGATGAATAAAACGAAGCATATGCTTTTACTTCAAAATTTTCAACGAAAACTGCAAATATTTGAAGAAAAATGAAATTCTAAATAATTCTGCCTATAACGTAGTAAAAATTTCAATAAATAGAATCGTATAATAAATAGAATCGTATAATGAATGTAATGAATATAATGCATTCGAAATTTTTCCACGTACGAGCCCTAACAACTATATGTTGGAACAAGCAGTTATGTCTGAAATAAATCGTGAATTCGGTGAAATATTATGACGAATTTTTTCAAGATTTTGTGAATTTATTTCATTATGTTTAACAGACCTTTTACAAGTATTTTTGAACAATGAAAGTTAATTGCTTTAATGTAATTCTTTTTTTATTTATTTTCTGCGCAATACTGTTGACAACTAAATGTTGGAACACGTAGAATTTAACAAAATAAACAAATTTAATAAGACGTAACATCTCCTTTTGCCCGAATAAGTGCCTGAAGTCTATCAAGCATAGTATCGACAAGACGTTTGCAAAATTCAGGTGTAAAACTATCCCAAATTTCTTGTAATTTGACGCGCAATTGAGGTAGGGTTCGCTGAGAATCGCTTTTAAATTTTGTTTCATTTTATGCCACAGTATTTCTATTGGATTGAGATCTGGGCTGCTGGAAGGATGTGACAGAACTTTAACATCATTGTGCCCAAACCATTCTTTTGGTGTTTTTGCTGTGTGACATGACGCACTGTCCTGTTGGAATATGAAATCTCCATTCGGATATATTTTTGCAACAAGTCTTGGAGAATGTTTTTATATTTTTCTGCGTGTGCAGTCCCTTCAATAAATTGTAAAGTGCCCAATCCCTTAGCTGACATACATTCCCAGACCATAGTGCCTTGTGGGAACTTAACTATTCTATTAAGGCAGTCTTTATGGAAAGCTTCTGTTCTTTCTCGATTTACGCGTTTACGAGGATCTCCCACTCAAACATTAAATTTGCTTTCATCACTAAATATGACTTTACGCCAGCCAATTTTAGACCACGAAAGTTTAGATTTAACCAAAGCGTAACGATTCGTTTTTTGTTTTTCTATCAATAATGGCTTTTCTTTGGCCTATAAATTGGAATATATTCAAAGGTAAAATTTTTGCACACTAAGGCCCGATTTTACAATCGCTGGATAAGCATTATTCTTAGAATAACGTGACGTAAGTGTGGCGTAGATATGGAGGAACGTTAAAGGATATTCAAAGAACATTGTTTTGCCTTTATGGTACTGCCGAATGATAATCTCGCGCACTTTTCGATCAGTTGGCTTCCCCCGTCCCATTATTGTCACAATATTTCAAAAATTATATAATTTTGACGACAACAGAACAAGGTACAGACAATATGTCAACTTTATGACTAGGTAAAACCTCGTAAAACATTGTTGACAACAAAGGCTTGTTTTGTTTCAAAGCGGCCTTAGCGTCACTGTGATAAAATTGAAGAAAAGTAAAAAAACCAATGCGTGTTCCAACATTTAGTTGTCAGTGTTTTCATGTATCAAATGTGTAAATAAATTGCAATAAATTAAACACAAGTTAATTTTGCTCTAAACATAATTCGAAACAACATTGAAAATATTGCTAGTTGCTTATTTACTGTTTAAATTAAAAAAATAGTTATAAATTCAGTAAACTAGCATTTTATTTGAAAAAATGTTGCTTGTTCCAACATATAGTTGTTAGGGCTCGTATTTAAGCTTTAAAAAAAATTATAACAGAAGTAAAAGCATTTGCTTCGTTTTATTCATTTGGCTCATTCTCTTGTTTTGGGATTCTTCCATCTATTCACGATTTACAGTAATATCGAACAATAATGCGTTTAACATTGAAAATTATTAACTTGAAAAGCGTCAGTCGTGCTTGTGCTAATACAATTAAAGAACTCTCCCATTAATATGGAAGTGATGGTCGTGCTGATGATTCTCCTCGACAGACACATACCATAAACGGTATAAGCTGTCATTAAGCAGGAGATGCTGTAAGAATAGATTGTAGATAATTTTATACTTTTTTAAGATGTCCAATCTCTAGGGTTCAGAAATTATTAGAAATTGAAAAATAAAGGACTTCTAACATTTTGTAATTTTCTGTGATTTTTTCAGCGATTCTTGCTAATGGTCCCTGATCCAGAAATAACATCTAAAGTTTGTCTTAAAAGTATATTTGTAAATTCGTGGCTTAACGGTAGTCACCAGTAATTTTACTGGATTTTTTGGTTCTGTCGCGGTTCCATCTGGAATCGGTGAAATATTCAGATAACAAAGCATTTTTTTCATGTTCCCAATTATTGTCCTGGTTTAGCAATGAAAGGGCATTTTGGAGTATCTAAAAATGAGGAATTTGTACTTCTTTTTCAATTGTTTTAATAACTTTTTACTTGGTTTTTAATGTGTCCAACTACCTCGATCCATTTTAGGGTGTCTAAAAGTGAGGGCTTTTTTGAGGTTGTTTCTCGTGATTTTTGTACTGGTTTTTCATGTGCCTAATTTGTGGTCATCCTAAGGTCTTAAGGTACTTTTGGGCTGTCTAAAAATTTGGGTATTTTAAAGGATTGCGTCCCTATTTTCGGTCGTTTTTCCAATTGGCCTGGTCCAGAAGTAAAAAGCGCATTTGAACTTCTAGAATATCTTTAACGTAGGTTTTGTGTTCTTTGCTATCAGGCATGTATTGAACTAAAAAAATAAATAACTAATGAATAATAATAAAATATTTGGAGTCAAGAAAAAAAATATTATACATAGTTGTATGAGGATGTGAAATGTATTAGGAATATTTACGATATTTATAACTATTAGTTACACGGCATTGACATTAAAAGCCATCTAATTAACATCCATGTAAACGAGTTGTCACCAATTAGAATTTTAATATTCAATAAATTATATTACGTGCGCCACCTTCACGGAACTATAATAACCCAAACAAAAACTATATTAAATTCGTAATATTTGCCGCTTCTTTAAATAATTTTAACATCAGCGATTGTACCTAATGTTATATGCATAAAGAAAAAAAAATACCTGTTTGCCTTTTAATTTCCCTTTCATAAGATGCCAAAAGTCATGAACCCGAGCGTCGCCGAAGATCTTTGATGTCTATAGAAGATTTCATTAGCAGATTAGTTAAACATTGACTTCAAGGTTGCAGTCTCTAAAAAAAAAACATCGATGCAGTGAGGCCGTACGTCATCGACACTGATTAAAACCTTAAGATTACATAATTTAAATAGAAATTTATCTGGTTGTAACTTAATTGAGTGTCACAAGAAAAAGCGAGAATCCGTGAATAATTTATGGATACTTTACGGTATATTTGACATGTATTTTTTTTATTGAAGAAAGTGAACACACATTTTCTCAAGTGATTTATAAATATTTGGTTTATGACTGACTACTTCTATTCATTCGTTTCTTCTTTCTTTCTACTCTATTTGTTTTATCTCGTATGTTATCGTCATTATCAAGAGTGCTGGATAAAAGATAAAAAAATTTGATTCAGAGAAACATCTTGAATTGCCATAACAGAGAAAAGAGAAAAGACCACAGTGAGACTTGCTGGCTAAGGGCAGTTAAATCCGATTCTATTCAATTTTAAATTAAATTTTACATCAATTTTAATGCCAATCTTCTTTCGGAAAAAGCAGTTCCGATGGATGTACACCACCGTGGAGGATTTGCAGTTCTTGAAAGCACCTCCGAAGTCAAACTTCCTAGACCAGGAGCAAGTCCTATAACATGTAAGGTTTCATTTATTTAGCAACTAAAATCAGAATTACATCGCGATTCATTAAGGTCAAGCACGAATATGTGGGATAAATAATTAGAAAGTTATTTTTTGTATCAGATTTGGATTCGCGTTTTCACAAAAAAAAACATTGTTTTTCCATATTCATCATTGTATGACATTTTTTTTAAAGACAGCTTTTAAATACGAGCAACATTAAATTGGGGTGGAGTCAAGCAAAATACACGGGTTTGAACGTATCTATTGACACTATCAATTAATAAAAGCGAATCGATTAAATTACGTTAAGTGAAGTGATAATACATATTAGTTTGATGTAAAAAACTGTAAGGAACTGAACAAATTATTAATTTGATTTCATCCGTTTTGTGATATACATATTTAAACAAATGACCATTACAGGAATTTAATTTATATTAAATTCAACTAAATAAACAAACAGTCACTATTGTTGTAATAATAGATTTATTTAAATTAAAATAAAAGAAAGAAGACACAAATCTAGAACTGGTAACGAGCAGGTTCCAGTTTAAAGCAATTAACGATTTTTATGATCGTTCTCACACTTCCAGAAAACTTACTTTTATCTATTTCGAGAAAATAACCTAACAAGAATGAATGGTATCCGTAGTAACGAAGCCCACATACACATTATAATGTGTAGCCTATGTTCAATTTAAAAAAAAATCAATTTTACTATTGTAGTAAGATGCATATATTCTACGCGAAAAAATTCTCAGTGTATAAAGCTCTGTAATTTTATCATTCGAAAATTAGTACAGCGGAACTCACTTACGAAATTAGTTGAGTCTTGTTAATCTTGTTAACATGCGCAGTATAAACCTATAAATAAAATAATCTTGTTGAAAAAGATATTTTCATTTGAAATAGTTAGCAGTAAACGTGTCTCACCTCTGACACTTCTTCCTTCAATAACAATATTTGTCATTTCTCATTTGTCTCAGACTTATCATAAAATTTCTTTATTATTGGCCAATAATATGCAAGAACCAGGTAATAATTTTAAGTATAGATAGTTTTTATCGCCTTCAACTGTGAACCTATCAAATAATAACTTCGCCCAAACGCTTTCACTACCTTTAGTTATCCATTGGCGTTCTTGGTTTCCGCGCCGGAACCGTAGTGATTTTCTACTGAAGAACAAAGAAGAAGATTAATATCTTCCAGTCCGAAAGCAAAAAAGTATCAGACTTAAGCCATTATTTTCGATGGAGTCTGGCTGTGATTATTGGAGTAGATAGTTGAGGGCACGAAATTAATAACTGTCAAGCGTATACGGGCTGGTCCCGACAAAATGTGCCAAACTCTGACTGGTAATTCACTTCATCAAAACGATAGAATAGTCTAATACAATTTTTGGATCCGATCTTTCATTTAAGAGAAAAGTAAAGATAATAAAATGTTTGAGAGCCACTAAAATCACGTAAGCTATATGCTAACTACTACGTTACTACGGCAACACAATGACAAATGTCAAATGAAACTCGTAAACCTAGGGTAGGTTCCACTTAAGGATCACAATGATTATGTTCTATAGAGTACGTAGCGTCGTTCCACTTGTATTATTTGGTCTTAACGGCGAGAGAAGTGGAACGGCTTTTGTGTGCCCTTCTCACGAACTTGTTCAGAGATTCTGTTGTGTTTATGTTTCCAAGAGAATATTGCTACGGTAAAACGGAACACAGTAATTAAGTTTAACTGCGTCCAAAATCCAAAATCCTAGGTTAACTTTTCAATTACATATTTTAAATTCGCGCCGTCACGTGTGACGTCTTACGCCGACCCAGGTTCATTTTGTGGGCGATGTGATCGCTTTCCTAGCCTCGCACCAGGGTGTCTACTATTATTGTTCTGATCGTTGTGAGCGTTATGTGGAACAATGCCACCGCTACTTTGATCATTTTGATCCTTAAGTGGAACGTACCCCTAGTATTTTATAGTTTTGTTACTGATTTATCCCAATTCTCATAAACAGAATTCAGCAGTGTTGGATTATTGCGAATCTGTTTAGAAGCGTTTGCTATGCGTTCGCGGAGTTGATACTCTGTATTTATTTCAACTTCATACACTATTTCTTTCATATGGCCCCAAAGATAAAAATCCAGGGGGGTTAAGCCCAGTGATGTAGGAGGCCATCGCTCTGGACCATTGCGGCCAATCCAGCGATTAGGATAAATTCGATTTAAATAATCGCCTACATTTCGACTGTAATAAGGAGTTGCCCCAGCATGTAAAAATCAAACTTGATTGCGTCTTTCTAGGATCATATCCTCCACAACGTCCGGTAATAAATGAGGAAGATCCAAAAGAACCAATTAACCTTTCATTCAAGATACCAGCCAACAAATTTATGGAAAATCGTGATTGAAACCGATCCTGACGAATCGCATGGGGATTTGCATCCGCCCATATATGAGCATTGTGGTAATTCATTATACCATCTCGTGTAAATAATGACTCGTCACAAGCCAAAATGTTACGAGAAAATATATTATTACGTTGATGTTGTTGCTTAAACCATTGGCAAAATGCAGTCCGTGTTGGATAATCTTCAGGGAGCAAGGCTTGCACATGCTGGATATGATAAGGATATATACGTAGGTAATAACTGTTCTCGCAACTTGGCATTGCAACTTTTCGAGAATCTTCTGAAGCGAATTGTCGAGTACTGACACTGGGATTTTCTTCGACGATATTTAAGGTCTGTTCCAACTAGCTTTATGACCGTTTCGAAACCGTCACAAGCATGCACTCATCAAAGTTTTAAACTTGAGAAAGTTGTCAACATCGGTCATTATTTCGGTGGGCAACTGATTATGACGATTTCTTAAATGGTCAGAAAGCGTGGTTGGAACAGAGCTTTAGAATGGCTATAGTAGTTCAGCACCTACCACAAGTCTGGACGGTGACGACCTCGATCTCACATTTGGGGAACCACAGATTCCATTTCCTGTAAACGCATATGTAGCTCAATAAAAGTACGACGGGTTGGAAGATGCCTTTCAGGAAAGCGCTCACTCTATAGCCGAACAGCCTCTCTTGTGTTACAACGTGCTTCGCCATAGAGTAAATGCGTATCGGCATACTCTTCTTTCGTGAATTTCATCACTTTTCGTTTTTTAAATCACAAATTTTAAATGAAATTTGAGAAATGTCATAAACATTACATTTCCCGTTGCTAAATAAATTGTAATCCTGGTATTGTTGCTATAGAAACTATATTTCAAGTTTTTCTAGCTACCTATGTATTTAAAAAAGTGATGCCCAAACATTTTTAGCGTTAATTAATGGTTTTTTTTCTTCTAAAACTAAAAGAGTAAGTCAAAAGTGTTACTATTCTTTTTCATTCCTCTACATAAGCTGAGTTACTAGTGTAAGTTTGGCACATTATATCGAGACCATCCCGTATAGTCTTAAATTATCATTTTGAATAACCAGGTACTTAAAGAAGAAGCATATTTTTGTACTGCCAAGAATAATTGTTGTGACAGAATTTTATGTCCGTATGGTATATCAAAGAAGGTCTTTTGCCTTTGCCAGAAGATCATTTTTCTGATCAGAGTTGCTCCTTCTCTCCATAAAAAAAGGATATAATCTCGGAAGAAGTTCATTGAATAGTTCTTATTAGCTTTGTTCCGGCGACAGTTCGTAACCATCAAAATCATATAGTCATCAAAATTGTATATTTGATGGCGCTGTTAAAATCGGTCATTACTTCGGCTGGGCAACTGTTTTAACGGTTCCGAACTAGTCAGAAACTGCTGCTAGAATAAACCTATTGAAAAAATGCCATACTTTTGTGCTTAAGAGAATGCATTTATTTTTACTAGCATGCAACTGATTAAATTTCATGTATTGCTATTTTCTAGTCACGCTTCTAATTTGCACAAAAGAAGAATTTGGAATTGAGAGAATCCTGTAGCTCATTTCCATAATTGCCATTATGAATTAATGAATGGTTTTCACAAGAAAACAGGAAGTCTAAATTCAATTTTTTTAAATATTCTGCATTTTTAAGACGAGTTTGAAATTATTGCACTCTCTGACCTTTACGGTTTAAAAAGATTAAAAAAATATATATACCTGCACATCAACATATACATACGCTGTGGTTTTGTGTAAATAAATCAATAAACTTAAGGTTCTTTAAAGTTAAAGGAAAATGTACAATATGTCAGAATAATAAACAACAGTAATTAAAAGATATTCAATTACTTTATTAATATCGTAATTATTTTTGCACTTTAAATTCATTTTATTTCACTTCATTTCGCTATTTTTATGATTAATATAATATCTGAAGGTCAACTTCTACGCGCTTTTCTTTCTCTGAATGAAATATTCACGGAAAGAAATTTCTAAAGTCTTCTAAATAGTAATTTTATACATAAACTCGTAAGTATTGGTTCAATTAAAAAAATAATCCTTGAACGATTCATTTCTATGAATGCGCATTAAAGGGAAATTTCGAATGAGGAAAATCTAGATTTCATAATTCTTCAAAAATGCAGGGGATTCTTACAAATAATTTCAATCAAATTTAAGTTGCTTTCGCTGAGCTTGCAAACTAAATTTAATCCGAAATGATATTCTAATATAATTCTTTTTGATTTTCACTTCCTAATAAATAAATGGAGTCAAATCTTCACTTAGGTCCTACATGTCGCATTTCGTAACGCTTCAAATACATTGAAGCTTGGGAATTTTTTTACGACATTCTAAACAAAACAACATATCAATTATATACGCGTGGGAAACTTTCATGTAATGTGTTAATATTGTTATCTCTATAAACATAATTGCGTGTAAAAAAAAGTTATAAAATTAGTTAATACTCTCAGACATTTGTAGCGGAACGAAACCGAAAGTGCACCTCATCTTCACGTTAAGAAAAACAATATGCTGTGGATAGCTACATGGACGACCTTCGACTTATCAATGGTGTAAATTTATGCAAATTTTGACATTTGGACCACGCGATGCTGTTACGGATAAAAATAATTTTCGAGTTAAGAGTAACGTAATCGTTTTTTGAACTTCGGTGTACTCAGAAAAGTAGCGGCGGCGCGGCGATAAAAAAAATTAAAGTTGAAGGCCGACAATGAAACGGTAGTGTGTGAAATACGTGTGAAGATTTCGTACTTTCATCTCTGAAATGATGCAAAACACATTTAGTAATTTGCATTATGTTCGGCTGATGACATTTATTGACATCAATTTCATAAAAGTAAGCGGTTTATCGTTTCATTCCTCGACTTAAAATTGGTCATGTTCACCATAACAGTTACACATCTGTGGTTTTAACGTAAAATACCTTCCACAGGTTAAATTATCTGAACGGGGAATTTCAAAGAGTCTCACAATCAGATGCATTTCCAAATTTCTCGAAATTAGAATCACAAGGAATCATGTTTAATTGCATCACGTCTACATTCAATTAGGGATGTATACCCAAATATTTAAAAAGATCCTGCTTATGTACATCACTGTACATTAAAAAATGAAAAATTAAACGGAAATCGTAAAAGCCGAAATGCCGAATTTCCAAAGCAGAAAAAAAATTTAAGGTCAAATCTGAGGCTTATTTACGACTGTACGCCTTTTTAACAGTATTTCCAAATTAATTTGTTTAATATTTATAAGCGCATACATACGTGACACAATCCACATTTAGTATTTTTTGTATAATTAGATGTATTTCTTATTTAAATAAACATTCAAATGTTTTATTATCCGATTATGCGCAAGCCTTCTACGGATAATAACCGCTATAAACTTTCATTAAGTTGCGAAATTGGTGAATGATTTTGGTGGGTTTGCTAAATGGAAATAATAATGACCTAATGAGTCTGCATGGTAAAGTAGTTAATTTTATGATAAGTTTTTTCTTTTCGTAAAAACACGTAATATTTCCAACAATAAATATAAATATAGTTAACCAAAAATTAGGAAATCAGTCTTAACCAATTTCGATACTTGGGAAAACAGAAACAATAAATTTTTGTGTCATAAGGTAACTAATTATACTAAATAATTCTACAAATGTGGCCTCTCGATCCAATAAACTACTTTTCATTCATCAACGCAATTTCAAGTTTGCAATGGGTCAAGTTCGTATGGCGGAATGTGAATCGTTCATTTCTTTCCGCTTTAGCTTTACTTTCCAGGTGAGTTGTTTCTGCACGCTTGATGACCGCTTAACATTTAAATTACGCTTTTAATGACGCCTGGAAGTTCTTATCGGGCTCCTCGTTAGGAAAACAAAGAAGAAGATGACAAAATTGATCGATGAGTTTCCTGTTTGCCCAAAATGTATTCTACAGAATTTTTGTTATTTGGTCGGCTTACTATTATTTACAAATTATTGTATAAATTTTTTATACGTGTTACGAAATATTTATTAAAATTGATTCATTTTTAACCGATTCAATTATTATGCAAATTATACTATTAGTAATTAAGAAGCTAATAAGATAAGAAATAAATTCTTCTTGCGTCAAAGGACATCCAGACGTTCATGAGCGTGCATAATTCCACACTCTGAACCAGAAAAGAGAGATGGTAGGTTTACAGATACACGGAGACATACAGCGTGACTGTCAATTAACCCGACAAAATGAAACCAAGATAAGAAGCGATGTCTGAGAGTATGGGAAAAATGTTAAAAAGATTCTTTCTGCTTTAGTGCCTGAGCTACAACAACAAAAAGACTTTCGTATTTGTCACCTGAATGTACAGAGTTTGCGCAATACAATTCAAGAAATCAATCTACTGCTGGAATCAATTCAATTTCCAGAAGTGGTATGCCTGACCGAAACCTGGTGCACACAGGACGAAATCAGGAGCGTCAAGTTGAAGTACTATAACTTGGCTGACTTACATTGCCGAGTGGACTCAAGAGGGGGTGGCGTCGCAATCTGGACTCTCTCTGGTCTTGAGGTATCAATGACAGCAAACCAACTACATCCTTGCTCACTTGAATATTGTTACATTAAAGTTAAAATTAAACATCAGCGCAGTTTTGTACACGTAATATGTTTATATAAGTCTCCTACTTTAGATTTTCAAACTTTCAATACGAACATCGAAGATTTAATGTTTAAAATTGGGAACCACAATCATATTGTAGCCCTTTGTGGGGATTTTAATGTTAATTTTGATCCAAATAACTTAGATATTAAGGCAAAGTGTTTGAAAAACTTGTTATTCACATTCGGCCTAGATCAACAGATTATAGAATATACTCGTATTCAAGGCAACTCTAAAACTGTTATCGATAATATTTTCTGTAATGTCGCAGCTAACAAATCAGAAATAGTTTATAGCAATCTTTCTGATCTTTTTAAGTAAACTTTACTACGAAGGAAATATTCCAGATGCAACAGATCAACTAGTCCCAAGAAGACCCTTCGCAAATGAATACCATTTACAAAAGTTTAAATCTATTCTTGCCGCAAAAACTGGGAAGCAATCTTCGCCACAAACGATACTAAAGATAATTTTTCCTTTTTCACTGCCGAACTTAATACTATAATTAACCTAGTTTTTCCTATTTCCTACGTAAAAAGACGTAGAAGTGATGAATCGACAAATAAATGGATATCGAAGGACATAATTGCCACAGGACGCCTTTTGCGGGACCTGCACAGAGAATATAAAATCAACGGGGATCAATCACTACTCACCTACTACTAAAAGTCTTCAAAAGCAGCATAAAACTAACATTGAGCTAGCAAGAAGATCGTACAATGACAACAGGTTCAGGCATGCGCCCAACAAGTCCAAAATAGCATGGGAAATTATTAAAGAAGAGACGAATTCAGAAATGAAGAATACTTATCTGTCCAGTTTCTACGATGAGGCGGGTAAAGAATGGAATACGAAAGAGCAAGTACCTGAGATATTTAACGCAGATTTTCTCGAATCGGCAAAAAATCCAGATTCCAGCAATCGTCAAATACCGAAATCTCACCGAATAGCTCAAGGGATATTTCCCACAATGTATCTAGAACCGGTTACCGAATATGAAATATTAGCAATTATCAAGAAGGTAGCCGTGAAAAGTTCTGCAGGTGCAGATGGCATACCCTGTAAATTGATACCTAACGTTGCCCCGGAAATTGCACCTACGCTTACACGTTTAGTTAATGACTCTTTCGTGAATGGCATATTTCCTGAAGACCTAAAAATTATATGTATAGTAGTCCCGGTCCATAAAAAGAATGATATATCACAGATCACCAACTATAGACCAATTTCTGTTATCGGTTTTTTCGAAAATATATGAAACAGCTTTTTCTAATAGATTGAACAACTTTCTGACCTCAAATAAAATACTAAATGAGCGGCAGTTTGGTTTCCGAAAAGGAAAATCTACAAATGATGCCTTGTATACCTTTATAAGTTATGCCCTCGATTGCTTGGAACGTAGGAAGAATGTCTGCGGAATATTCTATGACCTAACAAGAGCCTTCGACAAAATGAACCATGAACTTCTTCTTGTTAAACTAAATTCGTACGGAATCCGCGGAGAAACGGCTCACGTCTTACCTCATCAATCGCGAACAAAAGGTAGTTATTAAATTGGATGGTTCTGCACACTACTCCAAACTTCTGCCAGTTACCCAAGGAGTGCCGCAAGGTAGCATCTTGAGCCCACTACTTTTCCTTGTGTTTATCAACGATCTTGATATCCATATTGCGGCGGACTGCATGACGTTATATGCTGACGATACCTCCACTCTAATCTCTGCGGACAGCGTCCCCGAGTTAAGCAAAGCTGCCACCTCATGTGTTATGGATATGGAAGCTTATCGTGAAAACAGTGATCTGTTGCTGAATGAAGAGAAAACGGAACTTGCTCTTTTCACAACGACGTAAGCGAATTTCGGCTTATACGTGAGATCGAATACATCTACTTTGCGACAAATGGATGTAATTAAGTTCCTAGGAATTATCGTAGACAAAAATCTTAAATGGCATGATCACATTTTTTACGTTCTGAAAAGGCTAGCTAAAGGTTGCTTTGTTCTACGGCAGTTGAGAGGCGCAGTTAGTGTCGATGTCCTATTGTCTTATTATTATGCTCATATAAATTCTATATTATCTTACGGGATTCTATGCTGGGGGAACTCGACTAAAATCAGTGAAATTCTCAAAATGCAGAAAAAGATAATTAGAACTATGTTGAACAAACCGCCTGGTTTCTCTTGTAGGGATCTATTTAAAGAATTACAAATATTAACCGTTGTATCATTATATACATATTTTACAAGCTGTTACCTATGTAAAAAACCATCTATCTGAACTTGGGCCGCCTGAGTTGCAGTATAATTTAAGAACCCCACGCAATGTCAAAGTACGTCAACATAGGCTCACACTCACCTCTAACAACTGCTCTGTTATGCCTGTTAAATTATTTAATCATCTACCTAATGATGTTAAATCGATAAATTCTCTCCCAGTATTCAAAAAGAAAGTACAGAGATACTTGCTTCGGAATACGCTGTACTCTCACGATAATTTTTTTCAGTTAATTGTTTAAGCTTTTATCTTTTTGCTGTTGACTAAAGACTGCTCGTCTTTTTAATAAAAAACCATATTTAGATTGATTAACTTCATATTATATTGTCTGACTTACCCAATACATGTATTGTCTACGGGAACAAATAAATATTATTATTATTATTATTATTAGTTTTCAAAAAATAATTAATCAAAAATTAGCCCCAAAACGACGATGTGCCCCTGGTTAAAAAGTCGAGGAACAGATGAACAGAATAAATACTGTCATAAAAGCTTTTTATAGTTTTATGATACGACGGCGTGGCTGCGTGAACTTGACCTTTTAAATCGAATTTCACAACTCCGTTTTTACGCCTGACGTGAAATACAAACATGAAAATATTTACTTGACAAATTCACGCAGCAAATTACCTAAAATAGATTATTCCACGCAAAGGATAACAACGGCCACCTTTGAACAACTGCTCTGACAGGTAAAAAAATAAATCTGTAAACTCATTCGTAATCCGTTTCGAATGTTAATTATTATAATTTCGTTTTGTGTGTGAAGAATTATTAACACAAATCTATTAAAAGTTTAATAAATTCAAGACGCGTCTAGACTCTACATCCTGTCTTTTTGGCGTACTGGTTGTAAATTGTTCCTTGTTCTACTGTACGCATTCTTTTCACTTTGAATTAAATTCTTAATTAATTATAACCTGTTCCTTAGAATTTTTTTTAAACGTGATCCCGTAATCTATTACATTCAAATTCAAATTCACTTTATTTCCTTCAAGGCCGATTTCTTCACTCTGTTAAGGTTAATTTATCTGTCAGATGGAATGTGATGTGCAGTTGGCTGTATACAAACTAAGGCCCAGTTGTACCTACAATGCCAGTTTAACTTTAAGCTAAAGCTTAAACCCTTACCAACAATTGTTGAAATAATCGTTGCTAAAACTTAACCTGGCATTGTACAACTGGGCCTATGTGTCACATTCTAACTGACAGATAAATTAAATCGGCCATTAGAGATGTAATTCATATACAGAGTGATTCTTAATATGTGCGAAAAACTTTAAGGGCTTATTCTCCGAGTAATTTGCGTCAAAAAAGTTCATATGAACATATGTACAGGGTGTAATATTTAACCGGGTCTATTCAATAACGCTGTTCCTATTGAATATATGGAAAAATGTTTTATATAAAACTATCATCTTTTCAAGGTTCCCATAATTTAAAATTATTTTGAAATATCAGGAAATGCAGGAATTATGAAATAATATTAAATATCTGCTCAACCGTCAGTAATTGGTATAGGGAAGTGTATAGCTAATTGAAAGATAATTTGATGAGGCATCTAACGACGACATAAAAATAATACCGTTCCATTTAAAAAACAAAAGTTGTTGCTCTTCAATTGCTGTCAAAATGGAAATAGTTTTACTGGATCCCTGTTTAATGAAAAGTAAATTTTGTAACTGCTGTAGATACTTTCAACTTAGCTTGTAGCAGTACCACAATATCTGATTTCTAACTTTCTTCGTTAATGGAATATTAATTATAAAAATTATATTATAAAAATCACATTTCATAAATAAAGTCTAATATCTTAAAAACCATAGGACTTAGGTGCAGGGGACTCTTATTAAATTTACCTTAAAATATCCTGATAAACTCAAATTCGTTATAAAATATAGGGTGTTCCCTTTAAAATAACGAAGTTACACATCGTACAGTCAAATTGAGACACCCTGTATATTTTAAAATGATTTTAAATTATGGAAACCTTGAAAAGATGATAGTTTTGTACAAAACATTTATCCATATATTCAATAGGAACAGCGTTATTGAATAGACCCGGTTAAATATTACACCTTGTACATATGTTCATATGAACTTTTTGACACAAATTACTCGGTGAATAAGCCCTTGAAGTTTTTCGCACATGTTAAGAATCACCCTGTATAGGAATTGTCAAGAAACTAAAACCTAAAGCTAATGTAGTGTATAGTATAACCACCGAATACACAAAAGAAAAACTTTCAAGTGGGGTTAAAGTTTGCGCATCCAAGCGACGCAAATGGATCGGCCATGTTTTAAGAGGAGATTACAGTGGCGTAATCGACATTGTTAGCGTTTGTTGCTACAATAATTTTCTTGTGTTTAGTATTTCAGTGGCGGTGTTTTGTTTGCCATAGTTTGTGTTTTTTTATTTCTTTGATTTTTAATCCTTTTTCTCTTACTATACATTTATAGACATTAATATTACCATGAGTTGAACGAAAGAGTGAAATGGTTTGTGCAACAAAAAAAAGTGAAAGCAAAGCCTGCAATGGTAATTTGGTTTTCTTTACTTTTTCAAATGATGGAGCAATGTAAGGAAGTATTAAATTACAACTTGTGGAGGTCCAGACTTCGTTCCCACATTTTATAAATACGGACCTGATGTTCTTCTCCTCTCAAAACATGGCTGCCATTGACTGACAGAGATCAAAGGCGGCATCGACGAGTTTGCATTCTGATTATTTCTTATTCTGTGGTATAACATTTAGTGTAAAAAACAAAGTACATTTAGATACATAGTTGACAAACAAAGTACAGTCGATTTTAGGTGTTCTTTGTATAAACTTAGCACGGTGGAAGCGTAAAGGCATAGGCATAGGCGATGAATTTCAGGTCTCATAAATCGTTTCACATTTTCGGAGAAAACCGATTCGTTGCAAACGTAATCAAGTAATCATTCTTTTGTGCCGATAATTATTTTTTTACCAATTAGTATTACGCATAATACTAGCGACGTTTAAAACAACAGATTGTATCCTAATAGTTATTACTATCAGTTGCCTGTCGGGTCGTGCATTTGACCCCTGCGATCACCAGATTTAAATCCTTGCGATTTTTTTGGTGGTTGGTGACTGGTACATTCCGCTCTAGTAAGTAATCTGCACGAATTAACAAATTATTTACACAGTTATTTGCGAATTTATTATTCGTATTTCATACACAATTCTAGTTATTTTGGATATTACTATCTTATAATTACGTCGCGTAAAAGAACTTCGTTCCCTAGCTGTTAAACGTGTAATAAAACCAATTGAGATGTGCGTCAATGTCGCATTGTAAGCAAGCGAGTAGTCAATAAAAAAACTTTATAGTCCTATTGTACTGCCGCATTTATAGAACATGGTGCCGTCTTTTGTACGCAGTGCTGGAGCTTGATTTTGGGATAAATTTTTAATTAATTGTAAACTGTTTACAAGAATTTTTCAAACATTTTTCCCGTAATCTGTGACATCGATTCTCTCATGCGTTTTCTTTTGTCGATACAACTGCCATTCACCCTGTATATAGAATCACTTAGAAAGATCTATACTTAGAAATGCAGTAAGTCAGTCAGCGCGATTTATAGCAATAATAACAAAAAAATTATGATTACGATTGAAATACTGATTATTCTTTCGTCTTTATAGTTACAATTACTTGTACGTATTTATTGTGTCATTAAATGCTTAAATTACTTACAGAATTTTTGAGATTTTTACACGGACGTTCATCTCTTTGATTTTGATTGGAAATTTTAACATCACAAACAATTAACTGTCGCATATCTACTTCTACATGCAAAAGCTAACATACAAATTTATTAACAATCAATTTATTTAGCAATCAATTTATTAGCAAGCAATTTATACTATCAACAAGATTGCGTACATGCTCGTAAGTATTCAATATGAACGTTGTAACAGGTGATCAATATCTTTTCTAATCAAATGACCTATGGAAATAAAATCATGTGTCTTTGATTAGTTCATTATTTCAAATGCCACTTGAATTACATATTTATATTGCATTTCTATACAATAGGATAGGAATGCAATGAAAATAATTCAAATGGCATTTGAAATAGTGAACCAAACAAAGACATAATTTTTTCCATAGGTCACTTGATTAGAAAAGATATTGATCACGCGTTATATTCAACAACATTAGCATCATTAATTCTTGACTTTCTCGTTTCTAGTTTTTTACTACAGATTATTTTTTCGTTACAAAAATTATTTCTTTAGTGATAAGAGCAAGTTAAAATTCCTTGACCAAATCTGACTATGGCAGGTTTACTTCGAAACCGTCAAAAGCAAGTATTCAACAAAGTTGTACACTTCATGATGCTGTTGAAATCGGTGATAACTTCGTTGGACAGCTACTTCTGATGGTTTCAAACAAGTCAGAAATGCTGTACGAGCAGACCTAATATTATCATCCACTGACGCGTTTGATCACCCTCTAGTCAGCGCCATCTCATCAGTGTTTTAAGAAACACAATTCTTAGGTGATCAGAAACGTCACATAAAGTTATGTTTATTGACATTGGCGAAGGCAGATAAGCGATTTACCACAAGGGCTTTTTTCAGTATACGTGCGTTCTTTTATTCCACAATATATTGGATTGACAATCATTAAGATTGAATGCTGTTTTAACGCTAAATGGATGGTACCCTAGAACGATTTCATGGATTTCTTTGTTGCTTTATCAAGTGACAAGAACACAACATCTTAATATCAAACATTCCATAGGTAACAAAGAGATTGACTTGCTGAATTGTTCCGTCAACATGTTGAATAAAAAATGCACGTTGTGCTAGAGTACTTGACTATTTATTGTATTATACCTCCAGTTACCTCATCATTAGAATAATAAATACAGTGGCCCGTATTATCATTTTATGATTAATTCAAGAACGTGTTTAATTTCCATGGAGAAGCTCATACGTCACTCTCTTACTTACTTTAATTAAATGCGACTTTAATCGTAAGATCAGAATACGGGCCAATATTACTTAAAACGTTAATGAATAGTCGCTGAGTGGAGGACCTAATTGAAACGCTCATTGTAGTTGCACATAGTGTAGCCCCTCACTCTTCAGTCCAGCATTCACTATCAAAGTCCCTAGTCACTCTATCAAAGAAGGGAAAAATGAACATAAAATTTATTGCAAAAGTATTAATTTAAATCTAAAATATTTCGTCGCTATATTTATTATAGAATTCTATTTTGCTGACTTTTTTTGTATTAACACTCTGAGTTGTCCCAAGCTTAGAAACTTAATTAATTGGGTAACCTTTAACAAAAAGCAAATGACTTGTTACTGATTGTGAGTTACGCACTCCAGTAGTGGAAGCTAATTCAAGATTTTCTTAGTCTTGGCTCTTAGACAATGTTTAATCCTTTGGAGATTGTTTCTTAGTTTTTTCTTCATACATTCTCTATAACATTCACAGTCCACACTGTGAAAATTTTATGTTCAGCATTACCCAATATTATGGACAACACTAGACCAACTTACGGAGTTCCGAGCAGAAACCCTAAAGCACTTTAAAAATGCAGTTTAGACAAAAATATTAAGTGTTCGAACATTTAGTTGTTAGGGCTCTACTGTACTACTGCAAAATATATTTGTAAAACCTCAAACAAACGATTATATCATTAATTGTCAATCCAATTTAATAAACCTCAGAAAATTATGAGACTATACATACAACCCTGTATACTATGTATACAACCCTGCAGCAAATAGTCACAGATTCTACCTTAAAAGCTATACAAAAAAATATGGTATCACTTTCTTCTTATTTTCTAGTTATGAAGTTACTACCCCATATCATCATCAGAATTGCATAAAACTTGTAACAGATTAATTGAATATTATTTTTAACTTATTTTTCCCGGTTTATTTATAATATACATTTTATTGAAACAAATTATTAAAGAAAAAATATAAATAAGTTTGAAGATAGAAAATACCTCGTTTTATCAACGTGACATAATCATTTACTGTTAGCCATATTACACCCTGTACATCTAATTATGTTTGAAGATAGAAAATTCCTCGTGTTTTATTAACGTAATAAATTAGACAGCTAAAATGTCAGTGATTACTTTCAACCAGAATTCATATTTATGCTAACCAGTAGGTAAACAAGTTACAAAATCATCATTTCTGTATCTTACAACTAGGCATTATATAAAACAATCTATCTTAAGCCTATGAAATCGATTAGATGCTCTAATTGGATTACTACAACGTATTACTCTTCGGCGCCTATTTAATAAAAATAAAAATCCCAAGCTTACAAAATGTGAGAGTGTCGAAACATCATTTCACCAGGATTTTATTTGGAAGAAATTCATTTAATGATGTTGTTTGATCTGAGATTACTAACAAAATAAATCATGCTCTCATTACAATAAATAATGAAAACATTATATAACGCACCTAATTATGTGACTCATTTCTCCGAAGTTGTTCTCGTTAATAAAAAAGAAAGTTAAGGCACGTAAGTAGCTGTCATCCTAAATTTCTCTTGCGCAAGGGGATCCTTTTGTTGTCGAGCACGTTTTTCGCCTGGCTGAGGTCATAGATTCAAGACAACAGCTACAGATGTCGAATTTATCTCATCTGTTGTCTCCTAATTGTTAATATTTATTTGCATGGACTTTCGCAGAGGTGCGACGAAAGAGATGAGTGGCCAGATGAAGTGGAATTTTTACGTTTATGCCTCCTTGTATACTTCGTTAAGCACATGGTCATTCAGTATTTTGTTTATAATTGGTATTTATGAATGAATTTATTATTCCGGTTGGCCTCCTCACAGTGCCTTATTCTCATTACCACTTACAATGTACTGATTACATTGCATATTCTGATTGAGTTAATCTCAAATTGAAGCGAAGAAAGTAACTTTAGTTTAATCTAGGAGTAGTTAACAACGGCTTCGGTGCAACTCAGCCGAGTATTCTAAAAGTTTCAAATATTTTGAAATGTTCTTTACCAACTTCGCTATAAAATCACTTTCACCGAAATTTGCTTTAAGCGATAAGTATGTCATATTTGTTCAAAATATTATATTGATTTATTATTTGTATGTACATATAAATAAAATTGAACTTCTCTAAAGGCTTTCGTTTTTTCTTCCGTTGTATAGTAAATTAGAATCAATTTTTTCATATATTTACATGGTATTTACACCCTTCCATTCAATTAAAAAAAAGAAACAATTAAAACGTCTAGTAAAAATAGAATGTTCCATTTATTAACTGAGTTTAACGCACTTTTGAGTGTACAGTCGCGAACACAGAAAACGGGACACTATTTTATAGTATCCAACTTTAAACGACGGTTCTATGCGTTGTACATCTTATACGTGAGGTTATAATGTCATGATAACATAATAATGACATTTCAACAATGATTACATTTTCTCTCAAATTGAAAACTACGACGACACAGCTAGATTTTGGGCATTGTAGCTTCGAGACATGGCTCTGACATATACAAATTGTCTATTATCAACTGTTATGACTATTATTTTATTTTGAAAGCAATGATACCAAGGGGTATCGATATCTAGTTAGGGCCATTCCCATAAACAAAATCGAAAACGGTTACCCTAACAAGTTATTTGATAACTAGTTTCTCTAATTTTGATGGTTAGCTGTGAATTTAAAAAAATATATAGCCATCTTTTAGCGTTACAATATTTTGCAATATTTTCAACAATTGTAATTTTCGCATTGAAACAATGACGTCATATATGAAGTTATTTGAATTTGTTTGAAACATTCTTGGGAGGATAGTTCGTGAAGAAAAAGTGACTTGGTCAACATCAATTTAAAATGCTTCTTTACCACATGCTCGACTATTCATCCCAGTGACGCCATTTAACACATAATTGTTCGATTTAATTTACAATCATACGATTAATGAAACTCGACAGGCATTTAACAATAGTTGCAATCCTATTCGAAATATTTACATTTTAGCGTTTTTCAATTTCATGACGTCATAGACTAAATTATTTCAAATATTGGTTGAAAATATTGCAACGCCAAAAAAATGTCTTTATATCAAACGAAACTCTCACCTTTGATAAAATTGCATATCGGTTAAGTATTTATTTTGGAAAGGGTTGTCCGGTAAGGACATTTATATGGTTATGATGAATCTGTTGAAGGATAATAAAATTGTCCTTCGTATATTACCGTAAAAAATTAAGAGGAAAGAACAGATGAGAAAGACGAATACCATGCTGGAAGCATGGACACCATTTCGGAGTCCACTCCAGAAAACGTTGATGTCGTGCATGACCTAATTTTGAAGGATCGAATAACTGGGCTCAGACTTATAGCAGAGACACTGAACATTCCCTACGAACATGTGTTTCACATAATACATCATGATTTGGACGTCAGAAAAATATCCGCTAAATAGCTTCTCAAATGCCTGAACGCTGATCAAAACCGACTCAGGGTAACAACAACTTCGACGTCGGCGTCACTTTACCGCCGTTTTGCAGTGGATTCTTCTAACTTTTTGAATTGAATTGTAACTATGGATGAAACAAGGATGCATCACTACGATCCAGAAAAGAGAGAACAGTCAAAACAGTCGCCTTGCCCGCTCCCCAGGGAACGTCATGTCCAAAAATCGAAAGCTCGTCGCATCAGTTTTTTTTTTTGAGACAAGGTCGGAACAATATTATGACTGACTACTTAGAACAGTATAAAAATATATCGGGAATGTATTATTCTATGATACTAACCAAGCTTCGAGAAAAAATTATGGAGAAATGCCATGGAAAACTTTCCAAAGGTGTGCTTTAGGCGCAAGACTTACAATTTATTAACCACCCACCCTATACTTAACCCCTTCAGACTATTATCTACTTCCAAAACTAAAAAAAAAAAAGCTTATAACATAAGGAAAGAAATTCTCATCTGCGAAGGTGTGGTTTACAGACCAAGATAAACAATTTTTTTTTGAAAAGTTTAGGAATACTTCATGAGCGTTGTGCTAGATGTATAACAATAAGGAACAACCCTGGTGTTTTCGAACGAGTTCGGCAGTCAACGAGGAGAAGATTAGTATAGTATAGTCTTTATTCACAATCTGATTCTTTACAGAATATTGTTTTGTCAAGTACCTACAATAATGTGCTAGAAGGTAAAAAAACTACTTTTATCAGAGAAATAACAGATACAATACACAAGTTTTAAAGGTACAGATATACTTAAAATAAATAAAATAAATGAACACAGATCAACTTTTAGAGTCATTCATTCAGAAATTCATTTACAGTGTAATAGGGTTTATTCAAAAAAATTTGCTTGATGTCTTTCTTAAATGAGTTTCTGTTTGAATTAGTTTTGACTAATTGTGGGAGTTTATTAAAGATTTTAATTCCCATAAAAGTAGTTCCTTTTGCGAAGAAAGTGGTTCGATGTGTAGGAACTCGTAAAACTTTAGCATTTCGGGTATTATAAAATTCATTAACATCATCATTAGTTAAAAATTTGTCATGATGATCATATACGAATTGCGCAAGGTTATACATGTACATATAAGGAGTAAAATGTCATGATTCCTAACTCCTGAAAATAGGGTCTACAATGATCATTCCATTTAGCATCGGTTATTAGCCTTACAATTTTTTTCTGAATAAGAAACAATCTATTTGCACTTCTTGAGTTACCCCATATTATAATTTCGTACTCTAAATGAGAGCGTACGTGAGCATTATAGTACATTAAAAGAATGTTGTTAGTTACGCATTTTTTCAGGTTAAGAAGTGCAAAATATGCACTGTTTAGTCTTCCAGCAATACCATTCACGTGATCATCCCAGCTTAGATTACTATCCACCAACAGACCCAGAAATTTGACAACTGACTGAGTTGAGATTGAATTAGTGCCACATTTTACTAACAAACTTTCATTTGAAAATAAGGAATTCCTAATGGAGAACTGCACAATGACGGATTTCTTAACATTGAGATACAGTTTATTATTAGAACACCAATCATGCATGGTCTTGGACATTTCATTGCACACACTGATTAAATCTTGTCTTCCGTCCGTATTTATAACCATCGTAGTGTCATCGGCGTATTGGCAAAGTTTTACAAGTCCATTTCGCAATGAAGAATGATTTATGCAAAGATCATTACTATATAGTAAGAACAAAAGAGGAGATAAGATGCCTCCTTGAGGAACACCATTATTAATAGTGATTGCGATTGCGAATTGCGATCTGATTGGATGCATTCTAGCTGGTGGTAGTCATTTTCAGCAGTTTTTGTAATTAAGAATCTTGAAAGTAATAAGGTATTGTTTCTTTTCAACAAACTTTTATCGCCCTGTATCTTCGAAACAAGACGTATTTCTGGAAACCACACAAACATCTTAAAATACCCTCTTCATTTTTGCCGCGTGTTTAGTAAACATCCTGTATATTATTAGTTTCAATTTAACCTTTATTATATTTGGCTGTACAGTAGCGGTCAATAAAATCCGGGCACACCATTTGTACAATATAAACCTCACTCTAACATTTTTGGCGTTTAATACATATTATACAAAAAGTCACTAGTAATTCTGACGTTTAATATAAATTTTGACAGAAATATAACCTCAATAAAAGCCGGACTTACCAAATTTGTCTAAATTCGAACGACTTGTCAAATTCTTGCCCAGATTTTATTGTCCGCTACTGTACATTTCTTAATATCTTATTTCTTTCAATGTGGTTCTTATTAATACTCCTTTCATAGAGTTTTAAATTCTTCTCAATTCAATTAAATTTGTTGTTAATGAATTTAATTAATATAAAGAGTATTTTTAATTGAGTCCTTACAGTGTTCGCTACGACTGTAACCGACTTACTAGATGTTTCTCTCTTTCGGTCTTAGCTTTAAAAACACAGTTGATGTGAATGAGATTCAGACACCTGACCCATAACATTATTACAGAAAGAGTCGTTATTTTTTTAATCTAGAACAGAAGCAAAATTTATAAGTAAAAGGTTTGAAGTCTACTGAGAGACTTACGAGGAGGTATTGATAAGTTCTTAACCTAACATAGAAAACGTTACTGTATTTCAAAACAGATCTGTATTTATTCGACATAATCACCTTTTAAACCATCAATTATCCTTTTTCTCAAATTTTCTTCATTTTCTACTGTACACTAATGGCTACTAAGGCTACATTATTATTTTTTTTTAAGTATCAAAACTTTTATCGCCCTATATCTTCGAAACAAAACACCTTTCCGAAAATCATCTAAAGACACAAATTTTTATTTTAAAAAAATACGGTTGCACAAATATTTTGACAGCTAGCAGCGCAATTGTTTTAAATCAGCATGAAAATTAGAGAACAGCCTGTATATATCTTTCGGCCTTATTTAAAAAATATGAAACTTAAAGACCATCTTCAGGACAACAGAAGTTTGAAGAGGTTAATGACTAATGCCACAGGATACTTCAAAAATGAATAACAACCAAAATATTTAGCAAAATGAAAACTACCTATACATAGTAAATTTTGATGAAATCTTAAGTTGATTCGCACATTGTTACAATTATTAAAGAGCACATGTTGGAAGAAAAGTGGACAATTAATAACCGGGTACCATACCGACCCGGACCAGAGAGAGATAAGATAAATGAAAAGTTACATTCCAGAAAACTATCGAATATTAAACGTTTTCAGTAAAAGCTTTTTTCTTTTTTTTTACTGCCTGAATTTCTTACTTAATCATCCAGAAGTATAAATCCTGCCCCCTATTAAATTTATTACTGTAGATTTAACAAATCATAAATTATTATTGATAATGATATAACGATCGCGGTTCATGTCATCGATTACGTATACAGTGACTGTTGACCCCTGGAAGAGGTTTACATAAGCCCCGTCTGTGTTCCCACGTCGGACATGGTGATTTATATTGAGTAAATCCTAATCAAAATGCATTGTGCTTTTTACGTAATGAAAGTTCAAATTTATAACGAGCCTCCTTTAATTATTTATTTATTTTACGGACGATCAAATTTGGAGTAGAAATTAAGATGCGACTAAAAGCTTTTCATGTTAACGATTACAAATATCACAATAGACGTCTTTCCAAACATATAAAAAATTATGTAAAAGAGCTTCTGAGGTTTGTAATTTGCAAGAAAATAAGCAAAGTATGAAACCTGCTTAACACGCGTGCATGAAAGTCTGAACACATTCTGTTTCTTCAAGCGGAATCTTTCAAGAACAGTAACACGTGACAGCTTTAAAAATAACATGAGATACATAATATCTCACTTTTAACATGAAAATACTTTAAACACGTAAATTCTGAAGATATATTAATCTCCTAATTAATCTCCTAACTAGTTCTTCAAGCCCGTCCGTTCAGAATAAAAAAATAATTCAATGAAAATTTCCAAGACTCTACTTCATCGCTAAATTATACTTGAACTTTCTCATAGGGCACGGCAATTAATTTTTGGTTTGCTGGCGTAATTATAAATTATCCTCATTATGTATAAAAAAATATTTTATACATTGCGTTTTGGATAGCAGTAATTTCCAGAAATGAAGCAATGAGCATGTGCTCCCAAAAAAATTATAATTTTATTAGTTTTGTATCTCAAGTAGGTATTACTGAATTTTATAATATAGTCAAAATCATACTTGGAATCTAAAGTTTCAATAATCATTGAAGATAATTGAGGTAGATCAGGAATTGCCATAGATTTTTATGAAGGGTCAGATAATAAAATTCAGAATGCATTGGCTCTTTTTCTTTTCAAGCTGAAACCGTTCTTGACTTGCGAACTGAGCAAGAACAAGCAATAATCGTAATTTGGGGCCTACAGATTGGAGTTGGTGCCCCTTTTCTAATTGTTCAATTCTTATTTCAAGTACATTAAATTTAAAACATGAATACTGCAGTAAGTTTCCGAAATTCTTCAAATTCGACGATAAATAAAAAAATTGTAACTCGCTGGATGGTTTATTTAAACAATGCTGGAAAACACAAAAGTGGAAACATATTATAACTTTTAGTCTAACACATTAAATATGTATAATAGTCGTGGATAGACTTTACCCATTACCAAAAATACACAAACATGAATTCCTCTTAAATCAATAGTGTCCAATAATTCAATTTGTTAAAATTTTATTGACTTTCTTAAAAATGTAAGAAAGAGCTCAGATTCATACATTAAAGACTCCTTTCAATTCATAAAAAAATTTTAATCCTTAACAATTTTTCAATTTGATATGATTTGATCTTTTTATTAAAACTTAACAATGGAAATAATAAATTAATAGGAAAAAAAGTAGAATCAAATTTAACCATTCTATATCGTAAATAAACAAGAATTTATAATTAGTTTAGCGCTCATTTTAACAGCCCTTCTTATGTAAAATATATGTCGATGACCTAACAATTCTACCAAGAATGCTTTATTAAATTTTACTATTGCTTTATTAAAGATAATGACAACAATGTAGCGCACCAGAATGAATGGATCGAATGTTGAGGCGTCACCGCAGGACAAGGACCAGAAGTAGATGTGTGATAAAATTCCAATCGATGATTCAGGATTCGGCAATTATTCGCAATCAGGTGGTATACAGGAACAGCAGAATACGAAAATTGTGAGTAGAGGCCGGATTTGAGGTAAAACGCCTTTGTTTAGTTCTTAAGGTTTTACAGATTTTTTAAAGATATCTCTTAGTTTCATTAGAAATAGAGTCAAATTTCTGGAAAGAGTCGAAACGAAGAGATATCTTTAAAACCTTAGGAACTTAATAAAGGCATTTCACCTAAAATCCGGCCTCTTATTGTGAGACACGAGAATTGCCATACAATCTAACTGCCGATAATTGACGCAAAAGAACAGAACGAGAACGGATTAACCGGCACTTAAATAACGAAGAAGTTTACTAGCCTTTGGAAAAATACCACTTGCACAAGGCTCAATGCTCCAGAAATTCTGGATGGCTACTTAATATTTTCAAAATTGAAGTCGAGCGTGGAACAGCTTTGTCAAACGGCTAGTTAATTACTGAGCCTTACGCATCTCCAAACGTCTGAAAGCCAGTCCTAACTTCAGAAATATTTTAATATCAACTGATAAGACTCCTATGCAAATCAAACTGTATAAAAATGCTAAAACTGAACTAAATGAACGGTTGCTTAGCGGTGAATCAAATCTCAAATTAAAATATATGAACGGCATTCCACATGTTGTTTCTTTAAACTAGCAGCGCCCGGCAGAAATATTAATTCCTTTCTTAGTATTTACTATCAGAATGCTCGTGGTCTTTGCACTAGGACACACTCTTTTACACCAGTCCTGTGAACTCTCGCAAGACATTAGGCCTGTTCGATAACTCTGCACTTTCTACACTTTTAACACCTTTACTCTATTTTTCTCACTCCTACTTATGTTATATTATATACATCGCACTCTCTCAAGAGCGGTTGGTGCAAAAAGTACAGAAAAGTGCAGAGCTATCGAACAGACCTATTGTTGTCATAACTGAAACGTGGCTCAATGATTCTATTTCTAGCGTTGAACTTTTTCCTTCTAGTTATGATATCATTCGATCTGACAGGGATTTTACAGCTACTGGACGCTCTGATAGTGGCAGTGTTCTTATTGCGTTCACAGAGAATATTGAGTATCATCTTTTAAATACAAAACATATATCAAGCATTATTCCCTTAATTGATCTTCTTGTATGTGAATGTTTAATTTTCAGTAAAATTTTTCATTGCTGCTGTACATATTCCTCCAAATGTGTCAGCACATGTGTTTGAAGTATTTTTGGCATGCTTAGAAGAGTATCTGATTGGCAAACCGGTTTTGTTCAACCTTCCTCTACTCCATAGTAATCCTGTTGGTTGTTGCAAAACAAATTCATTCCTAGTAACATGCAATATTCTTGATCTTAAACACTGCAATAGAATTGTTAACACTGATGATAAACTTCTGGACTTAGTTCTCGCCAGTTCTACTTTTTCTATAGTTGTTGATCTGGATGAAAATCCTTTTGTTCCTGTTGATCCGTATCATCCTCCTTTAACAATTACAGCTGACTTTTTTATAAATTCCAAATCGAAGGCTTTTCCATCAGCGAAGAATCGTAGGTATAATTTTCGTAAAGCAAATTATATTCAGCTCTATCAGGATCTGTTACAAACAGATTAGACATTTGTTGATACTTGTTGATACTTGCAGCGAAGTTGATGTTGCTCTGGATATGTTCTATTCAAAGTTGTATGATATTTCCAATCAACACATACCGACTTTTTCATCCTCAGGTTCTAAACAAGCTAATCCATCTTGGTTTACTCCTGATATTATTTCTATTTTAAAACTGAAAGACTATGGAAATCTACTAGAAATCCTGTTTTTCTTATAGAGTTTAAGAGACTTAGATCTGTCTGTAAAACAAAAATATCAGCAGCCTATAGATCCTATACAACCAGTATTGAAAAATCAATCCAATCCAATCCAAAGCAATTGTTTAAATATTTGCATGACAAAAAGAGTACCACAAGAATACCCAGTAAGCTATATGACAATGAAGCTACCTTTAACACTCCACAGTCTATTGCTGAGCTCTTCTCAAAGTCGGTTCTTCCTAAGTCTTCCTTTCCAATACACGACATTTATTCAAACCTGTTTTGTTCGATTCTGCATCCTGTTTCTGAAGAAGAATTAATAAAAATAATGTCGAAGTTTCCTCAAAACGTCACTGCTGGCCATGATATGGCTCCTAATTTTATAATTAGAGATTGTAGATACGTTTTTTCAAAGCCCTTAGCTGATATTATTAATTTGTCTATCAAAACGTCTGTTTTCCCTGACAAGTGGAAATACGCACATATTACCCCAGTTTTTAAGAAGGGAGAAACTTGTGAACTTAGAAACTATAGACCTAACTATATCCATATTATCTAATTTTGCTAAGGTCTATGAAAACGTTATTTATTTATACGTTTATTCTTGTGTTGATCCGTATATTTCGCCTAACCAGCACGGCTTCATGCTAGGAAGGTCGATAGTCACTAACTTAGCTTTGATCACCCAATTCATTAGTAAAGAACTGGATAGGCAAAAACAAGTCGACGTTGTTTACACAGATTTCTCTAGCGCTTTTGACCGAATTGATCAGGGTATATTATTGGATAAATTAAGTTCTTTTAGGTTTACTTTAAACTCTTTGCTACTTATTAAGTCTTACCTTACTAATAGAATTAATTGTGTTTGTTTCAATGGTTTTCAATCTTACGATTTTGTGTCGTTTGGTGTGCCTCAAGGGTCAAATTTGGGTCCTTTTCTTTTTCTAATATTCATTGCTGATCTTCTATCTTCCTTCTCCTGTCATGTCCTTGCGTATGCTGATGACTTAAAAATCTACTCATCTGTTTCCAGCTGTATGGATGTCTTGAAACTTCAGTCTGACAGATTTGCGACTTGATGTTGCATATTCTGAACTCCGCTCATTCCTGCAATATTTGTATTATAATTTAGTGGGAATAAAGACATTTATTATTATCATATACTCATTCGATGGTGTGATGATAATACACTGAAAGTAATATCAATAAATGCTACACATTTACTTTTAGTAGAAAAACGCACGGTATCGACTCAGTTTATGAAATAAATGGTCAGCTGTTAACTAAAACTAACACTTTTAAAGACCTCGGTGTCTAGTTTGATTCCCGATTGAGTTTGAAGCTGTTGCACTATCTGCGTCCAGAACTTTGGGCTTTTTAATTAGATCTGTTTGACCTTTTAATGATCCTACATTGCTTAAATCCTTATTCTTTGCGTTCGTTGCTAGTAAGCTTGAATATGCTTCGATAACCTGGGCTCCTTACTACGCTACTACTCGCCTGCGGATTGAAAAAATTCTACGAAGATTTCTAAAATACCTTTCAATTAGATGTGATGGTATTTAATTTACCCGCCAAGGGATATTCCTAATGAGCTTTTGATTCGTAAAAACAACATGCAGTCATTTGAATAGCGCAGATGGCGCAGAGATGTTCATGCTGCGCGTTTTTTGTGGAAACTGGTTGTGGGACGTATTGACTGTTCTCAATTAGTTGCAAATGTTGATTTCCACGTTCCACGTATTTCAAGTAGATCAGCTTTAACTTTTTCGGGTCCAACACCAAGGACGAACATGTTATGTAAGGCACCAATCTCGTATATCGTCGGGTTACTGCCAAAACAAGATAACTCCATTTTTGGAACTTTTGAGAAGTCATCCTTTGACGGTTTAAATTGCAGTTTAAAATGGAGTTGGATTACTTCTGCCACTTGTTTCTCCTGCCTTAACATTTTGTTTGGATTTATATGGTTTTAAAAATTTTGTAAGTATATTTTTTGAGCGTTTTTTAATCTGATGGAGCGCTTAACTCCGAATTGACAACAAGTGGAGTTATCTTGTTTTTGCAGTAACCCGACGATATGTGTTCCGCAGCAGAGAAGATTTTTGACGACATATTTTATAATTCTCTAAAGTCTAATTAATTTTGTTTTCTTTTTCTCTTGTTTAATTTTGTAATTTAGCTACTGCGTATTTACTTCTTTGCTACGTATTATAAATTTGCTCTGTAATTAGATTTTTATGTGTTGGGCAATTAAACTATTATTATTATTATTATTACTGAATCGCTAAATCAGAATGACAAATATCGAGAAACAAAAATGCACTAATTTAGATACGGAATATTCATTAAATACGGTGTGAATTAAATTGACCTTCGTTTGTTCTGCACTTTCAACACTTTTAACTCCTTTACTCTACTTCTTTCGCTCCTACTTACATTACATCATGTACATCTCGCTCTCTCAGGAGCGATTGGTGCAAGAAGTATAGAAAAATGCAGGATAAACGAACGGACCTACTGAAATCTGGTAACATGGAGACAGCGAAGGACTGGTGGTGGACAAAAAATAAAACAATGATGCTTTTGCAATTATCAAAATAATACGGCCAAAACGGAATATGAAAGTCGCTCAGTAGGTCCACTAGAATTACAGGAATATAACTTTGGTACCTAATCAAAATTAACTAATTACGGGGCCTATAAAAATAAATTAATTAAACCAAATGTGGAAAATTTTAATGAAATTTTGATACAAATATTGTTAATATTTGTTAGGATGTTCCAACATCTCCAAAACGACTTCGAGAATTCGTATTAGTTGATAATTTCAGCAGCTAAAGAAGAATTATAACAAAACTCGCATTGAAGACATGAAAGAAGCTGCTGTACCTTTCTCTTCGAGAGATCACAGGGCAACAGACAGAAATGTCTATTGTAATACAAGCTCTGTTCCAACATCACTTTCTGACCGTTTCGAAACCGTCATAATCAGTTGCCTACCGAAATAATGATCGATTTTGACAACTTTATCAAGTGTAAAACTTTGATGAGTGCATGCTTTTGACGGTTTCGAAACCGTCACAAAATGGCGCTAGAACAGACCTACAGTTTAGCATAAATGACCAAGCAGACACGGATACAGAAAATAAATATTCGCTAACCGGACTTGGCTGCTGCGCCATTTTTCGAGAATAACCATGAACAGAAGACTCCTTTGTGCATGACGTCCATTTACCTCACGATATTAAAGCCCGTCGAAATGGAACGTATTGTGTGGAATGGGTCTTATTTTGGGTCAAAAATTGGGCGCAGAATGTCGCGACCTAAACTATTGAATAAAATATTATTATACAATTATTATTAGTTACAGTTCATTTTTTACTATGTATATGCCGATCGATCAATCGATAATTCAAAAAACTTTTATATAGCTATCTCCTTCTAACTTTCACTTTTGTTGTGTCATTTCGTCGTTTATTTTCTTAACTCAGCATATAAATAAAAAATGAACTTTACACCTCAATTTTTCAATTTATCAAGACATCGTTTTTCTTTGATATTTCCTGCTCCAATGAAATTTCTGATTATTGAATTTTGATACAAGGACACGATTTTTGTATTTCTATAATTTTGAAATTTCTATAAATCATGACTTTTTATCCTTATTTCTGAACGTTATTTTTTTGAATGTCTTTGATTTTAATCGATACTTTATAGGGTTACTTTATTCTCATTTTTTTATTGAGTTCTTAATTTATTACTCTATTTATATGCTTATTCCAGTTTATCATTAGTATGTATATTATACAGGGTCGCTGATATGTATGGAAACGGTCGATTATTTGTTAAAATAAGACAGCTAGCGAAAAATGTTAAATACAAAAGTTTTAGGGTTTTTTAAAATCTATTACAGTAAAGAAAAATTAAGTACACACGATCAGTCAAAAAGTCATAGGGAAACAAAATTATTTTCTTTAAATGGAACACACTGTATATTTCGCGATATTTCAGTTCAATTGAACAATCATAATCCTAATTTACCAGCAGAAGAAATATGGTTTCAACAAGATGGGGCTCCTCCACATTTTGGACGTGAGGTGTGGGAACATCGGCAAATCTGATTGTATGTACTTGTTAGCCGGGATAAACGACATTTATCAATGTTACGATAGCGAATCTATTAGTAAACTGTTACAGGAATTTGAATCTGTAATGCTAAATACCATTCATACTAACATTATTTTATCTACAATACCCTTCATCTGTAACAACAAACAACTTAACAATATAAATGAGCACGTTAATTACAAAATCTACAATCTAGCCTACAAATATGAACATGTTCAAGTTTTTTGTGTTAATACGGTAACCTCGATTGAAGATTATACGTTTGATGAAGTGCACCTAAAATTAAGCACCAAAAGAAAAATTAGCCGTTTGTTGCTAGATTTTATCCCTTCTTCCGGCATCTCCCAAGTTCTTGATACCAGGAAAGTGTCAAATGAAGAAAGTTAAGATCATGCAAGTGATGAAAATTTTTTAATCATGGGAAGACCACGGAAAAATTCAACTTAATCAACGTTCTCCATCAAAATATCCAGTGCATAAGTAACAAATTAGAAGAGTTGGAAGTATTTCTTAGCGACTCAAATTGTGATATACTATGCTTCAGTGAACACTGGATTTTAAATAATGACGTAGTTACTATAAATTTAGAAGGTTATCGTGTGATCAATCATTACAGTAGAACAACGCATACGCATGGTGGGGTTGGCAAAAAGTCACTTAGCAAACAATAATATCGATTCAATTAAAGAATTATCGGTTGAGCTTCATTTTGAAAGTGATACATAATGCCAAATTTATTATCTTAACTGCCTACAGAAGTGGTAACGGAAACTTCCATATATTCTTAAATAAATTAAATTCAGCTTTAGAAATTACTAGCAATATTAAAAACTCCTATACAATACTTTGTGGTGATTTTAACGTTAATTTTTTACTCGAATCTAATAATTTACACAAACTCAAAGATCTATTAAATTCATATAACTTAACACCGACTATCCTGACAGCTACTCGCGGGAATAATTGCATTGACAATATTTGTGTATCTTATCCGACTGAATTAATTGAAAGCTCGGTTATCCACAATGGCATTTCAGATCACAGTGCACAAATCTTATCTATATTCTCTTGCCGACAAATATCTAATTGTGTACCACTCAAGGTTTCTTTTCGTCAAGTAAAAAGTGAACTCAATATAGTAAATTTCAAAAACTTATTGAAAGAAATAGATTGGAGTAAAATAATAAACTGCAAGCCGGTAAATATGCAGGTATCATAAGTTTATGGAGGTAATAATTAATAGTTTCTATAAAGCTTTCCCTCTCAGATATACAAATAGTAAAAATAATAAATCATGTAAATGGATAACTAAAGGGATAAAAATATCTTCTAAAACGCTGAAAGATTTGTATACCTTAAGCTTAACTAATAATAATAATTTAATTAAAACTCATTATAGACGATATAAAACCATTTACAAAAAAGTAATTTCCAAAGCTAAACAACTATATTACAGTTCATTAATGTCATCTTCAAACCATAAATCTAAAACAGCTTGGAACATAATTAAAACACAAGAAAAATTAACCACTAAAAATGATATACACCTGGAAATCAATGATCAAGTAATCAAAGACCCAAAATTAATATCTGACCATTTCAATAAGTATTTTAATAATATAGCAGAGAATTTATGAGAACAACAGAATAAATGAGGAAATTTTCGATATACTCAATAATCGATACACTTTCTTTTTTAGTCCTATTACCGAATCTGATGTACTGAATGTTATATCTTCACTAAAATCAAGTCTAAGTACTGGTTATGATGAAATAAGTCCATTTTTATTAAAGCAATGCATACACGAAATCATAACACCACTTACAGCAATAATAAACAATTCACTTAGTCAAGGAATATTTCCCGCGAAACTAAAAATAACCCAAATCAGACCCATACATAAAAACGGCCCAAAAATACAAATAGAAAATTACAGACCTATTTCTCTTCTAAGCACATTCTCTAAAGTTCTTGAAAAAATCGTCAGCATTAAATTATTAGATTTTCTAGACAAAGATAAAAATACTTAATAATAAATAATCAATTCGGCTTTCGTAAAGGTCGCTCTACCCTCGCTGCTATTTTGAAATTTGTTGACGAATTATATTTGAACATGGATCAAGGCGAGACTTGTTTGGGTATATTTTTGGACCTTAGTAAGGCATTCGATCCCATTAATCATAGCATATTACTAAGGAAACTATACGTCTATGGAATTAGGGGCCATTCCTTGGACTGGTTTAACAGCTACTTGACTAATAGAAAGCATTGTGTTAAAATCAATAATATTACATCAGAAGAGCTAGAATGAAACTATGGTGTACCGCAAGGATCTGTTCTTGGACCGATTCTGTATTTACTATATACGAATGATTTTCCTTTAAATAACGCTGTGCTTTTTGCGGACGATACTTCTCTGCTTATACATAATGCTAATAACCACGAGGCTATTCAAACTGCAAATCAAAATATAAGTTTAACTGATAAATATTATTCATCAAATGGTTTAATTCTGAATTCTAACAAATCGTTATACAGGCTGTCTTACGAAAAACGCCCCAAGCCATAACTCCGTTATTTATGTACTTATCTTAACAAACAAAAAAGCAAATAAAATGAGACTAAAAATACTATAAAATGAGTCCAGTTTTAATTTTTTTTAAATTACCTTCAAGGTCAAACGACTGTCAACTTTTATTTTTCAAATGGCTCTGTATATTTTTTATTATTATATCTGGTAGAGATTTTTTTTCTAAATCCAATAATGTGCAACACTTTGATATTTAGAAAACATTTTTCGTAAAAAAAAGAAATGAACTAATCTATTATGCAAAACGTGCTTTTCATAAAAATGTTATAGTTTGTCGTGAAAACAATGTCACTGAGGCTATTTTTCACAGTTGTTTTAAACTATCAAGTTCTTCTACTTGTACGACTTATTGTTTCTTGAAAAAAAAACCGATTATGGATAACAATCACCTAACTGACTTATTGCAAGTATATTTAGAATGCAATAAAAACAGCAATCAAGCAGTACAGAAAACATTAAAGAAATAATTAAAATTAAGTCTACAACTGTGTAAGTTGCTTTGGGAAAAAATCCCTGTCTATAGAAATGCAGTGCTTGTGTTTTATTGCATTCAAATATGCTTGGAGTAAGTCAATCAACTGAGTATTATCCATTATCGGCTTTTTTTAGGAAACTATAATTCATACAAAGAGAATAACTTGACAATTTGAAACAACTGTGAAAAATAACGCTCAGTGACATTGTTTTCACGACAAACTTTAACATTTTTATGAAAAGCACGTTTTGCGTAATAGACTAAGTTCATTTTTTTTACGAAAAATATTTTTTAAATGTCAAAGTGATGCACATTATTGGATTTAGAAAAGAAATCCCTACCAGATATAATAGTAAAAAACATAAAGAGCCATTTGAAAAATAAAAGTTGACAGTCGTTTGACCTTGAAGGTAATTTTAAAAAAATTAAAACTGGACTCACCTTGTAGTAATTTTAATCTCATTTTATTTGCCTTTTTGTTTGTTAAAATTAATCTATAAATAACGGAGTTACGGCTTGGGGCGTTTTTCGTAAGACAGCCTGTACATAAACTTTACAGCATCTAAAGAACCTAACTACAGTGTATTAATAAAATCTAACGGAGGCAATATTAAACAAGGTGATTACACAAAGTTTCTGGGTATTTTATTGACAACAAATGTAAATGGTCATATTACATTAATATATTATGCAACAAATTAACCTCAGTTTGTTATACACTTAAGCAGCTAAAAAGATCAGTGAGTTGGAATGTTTTAAAAATGTACTACTATTCAAATTTTCACTCATTAATTTCCTATGGCACAATAATATGTGGATTAGGGAGTGAAATAGAACTATTTTATTACTACAGAAAACGGCATTACGGGTTATGGAAGGTGCATGCTCCAGGACAAGTTGTCGTAATATTTTTAGTAAAACACAAATTATTGTTGTTATTGGAATTTTTATCTTTCAAATACTTAGTTACGCTAGGGAAAATGAAGCTCGATGGGAAAAATTGAATTCTTTTCATAGCTATGCCACACGAAATGGCTTTTTGTTAGAAATTCCCCGTCATAAATTATCTTTGTATAAAAAGTCACCGAAATACTTGGCCATTCTATGTTACAATAAAATTTCCCAAAATTACAAGCTTTTAAATGACAAGCAATTTAAAATTAAATTAAAGGTGCTATTGACGCAAAAGTGCTATTATTCGTTAACTGAATTTCTGGAAGATACTTCACTGTTGTAATTATTTATGTATTATTAATTTACTAGTCCTGTCATACCAAACAACTTTCAGTGTCTCATGATATTACACGCGAGTATGTTCACTTATAATAATTATTAGACTAGCGCCTTTTGTTTTTATTTTAATGTGTACACATATACATTTGTTTTATTTTTTGTTGTTTTTGTCTTTATATTATATTCATATAATGTTCTTACATATGTATGACGAATCCAGTACCATGCATTTGGTCAAATGGACAATAAATATTATTATTATCATCTAGACGAAACTTTTCCTGGTAAATTGATTGGACGCAGGGGTGCAATTGAATGGCCAGCTAGGTCTCCCGATATGACACCACTTGACTTTTTTCTATGGGGTCATGTAAAAAATTTAATTTACAAAAATAGACCACAAAATATCGAAGAGTTGCAAGAAAGAATAAGGCATGAAATTTCGAGTATTCCTCCCAGCTCCCTTTTAAATTCACTAGAAAATTTTGTTCAACGAATTCATTACTGTCAGGAGGTAAACGGTGGACATTTTGAGCACCTTATAAAATAGGATTCCAAAGAAATGTTATGGAGTTAGAAAATTTCTAAGGTAACTCGTTACCTCGAAAACGGTTAAGTTTAGGTATGTGGTATGTTATACAATTTTAAGAAGAACAGAAACATCGCGTGATATACCGGGTGTTCCATTTAGAAAAAAGTAACTTTCCTATGACTTTTTGACTGATTGTGTATACTTAATTTTTTCTTATTGAATTGGATTTTAAAAAAAACCTAAAACTTTTGTATTTAACATTTTTCGCTAGCTATCTTACTTTAAGAAATAATTGAATGTTCTCATACATGTCAGCGACCCTGTACAAGTATTTACGTTTTCATATAGTACTTAATTAACTTATTGTATTTTATCTACCTTATGTACTGTGTCTAGTGTCCAGTTCCTGAATTATTTTTATTACCAAGTGATTTTTTTATTAGATATGTTTAGGTATTACTGTTTTTCATAAGAACATGCCTCTCAAGCTTTTAGAATATTATTTTTAATTTTCAAGTGTATATGTGAAAAAATCCACATATCATAAAAAGTTGACGAAAATAATTTCCAAAAATGTGACAGTTCTTAATTTTAAATAATTATTAAAGCAAATTACCAAAGTTCAACTTGTTTTGAAGGAAAAGGAGAGCAAATATTGTTAACACAGTAACAGCAAAATATAATTATGTAGTTATAAAAATTTGAAAAGAAATGTTGAATAAAATTTGGATTATTTACTCAATTTCTTTATCGTAGGAGTTAAAACTCAATCAAGAAATTTCTGATTATAATAACAGTACTCTGAGTTAACTGGAAAATTATTTTTAATACTTATTCATCTATTAGGAATATAAACTCTGAATTTCTTCCAATAAAAATAATGAACATACTATTTATGTATACAAGGTTTCCCAAAGTTCCAATGAAGAGTGAAAATGACTTAAATAAATAAAACGCACCCAATAAATATACCTTTCCGAGAAAGTGAGAAAATGATTTTTATGTAGGTACATTTTATCAAGTACTAATCAAATATGCAATGAAATAATATGTAGTTTTCCATTAAAAAAAAATAAAACATAACTTCGGTGTGTAATTTAATAAAGAAGCATAATTGAAAATAATTTTAAATCGTGCAGAATGTCAACCTACACAAATTTTATTAATAAAGTTTTTTTTGGTAAAGTGTATGTACGTAAAAGCCATTTTGGCACTTCCTCGATGAACTTTATAACACTCGATATACCAGCATCAAAAACGTATTAGCTTTAAACTTTCTAATTATTAAAATTTCTTTCAAAGCGTTGAAGCTTATATCGTTTTGACCAATGCATCTTTGAAAACTTTTCTCGTACCTCTAAAGAAAGAACTAAAAGTCTAACAAAGAGGTCTGTTAAATTGGATTCATTTGAATGCTTCTTATTTTTAACTGCCTATTTCATTCCATTTCGATTGAATGATTGAGAGAAAAATATTTGGATGAAAATCTCAAACAAAAACGTGTCCACATCAAGTGCTTTTTTATTAAAAATATACATCTCTCTATACATATTTTTTACATTTTATCTCATGTAACATATATAAATAAGTCATAAAATTATAAATAGGTACAAATTAACCGTTCATTTTAATATAACAAACTTGAAGCAGAAATTTGTTCTATTAAAATTCTTATAGCACCACAAAAATCACAATAATATTTACATTCGGATGAACCGTTGACATTGCTCTGTCGTCATACTCAAATTGCACTTAAACCTATGGCCTTAGACGATACAACAAATCTGTGACTACTTCTTACGAAATAATGTTTTGTACCACCTCTAAAATATATTCATTAATACGTTCAGGTAACATGAACAAAATAATTTAAGCGAAGGAAGAAAGCGACAAATCTTCGGTGCTTGCACGGGGAAAGAGGACACAGGATGGGTATCTAAACTTTGCGCTAATAAATCTATGTCATTACTGGTAACTAAGGTGTGTCTTCATGCAAGACCTAAAAGTAGAGAACGTGTTTTTAAAACCCCAATTAATTGAAGTAAATAAAATGATTTCATACCATTAGTACGTGTAACCCGTTTGAGGGCTAAATCCTGGTCTCGTAGCCCCAGCGGAAGGTCCTCCTGGAAAACCTGCACCTGGAAATCCGCCGCCGCCGCCAGCGCCACCAGGACCTCCAGCTCCTCCGCCTCCTCCGCCACCACTTGGATATCCACCTTGACCACCGCCCGCGGCTTCTTCAGCTGCGTTCTGCTCCAAGGACCTGAGGATTTCTTCTGGAATCGGGGGCGGCGTTGGTAAATGAGCTCCCTGGGGTACAAATCCATTTTCATCGGCGGTATATGTCAACTGTATCTGTTGACCATCAGGGGCGGTATACGAAAAGGAACCACTAACTGATTCAGCTTCAGCATCTGAACCGGCGTTTTTAAGTTGACCTTGTTCTTCAGCTTTAATGCCATTACCAGTTTCATAGCTGAAACCACGATTTATAAATATGATGATTTAGAAAGCTTTGTTCAGAAATATTAGGAATTCTCTTTTGGAATGCACAAAAATATAATTTATTCAACCATTACTTGAATCACTTAATTCCATTAAAAAAATTAGCCCATGTCTTAGTCTTTTTGGTTTCCAAATTTTGCTTTTAGCGTGACAACCTCCTCAAGCGACCACAGCAATAATTATTTGATAATTTATAAGGCATAGGTATGCACTTATGTATATGTTAAATCTGAATTAGTTGTTGGTATTTAATACTTCAGGATAATGCTTAAATAGAATTAAAACAAATCATTTTCAGGAGTGAAAGTGAAATGCTTTGCGTAACTTAGGTATGTGTATAATTAATGTTTGAGCTTTATGATTGTGATAGTAGGTATAGTAGAATTTTCCGAAATTAAATTAAAATTAAATGCTTACTTTCTAGTTTCTTCTCGATAAAATGTTAATACATGCTTTTGTTCTCTCCCAATAATTAAAAAAAATAGCTATTACGCCATGGCCATCAACCGAATTGAAAATTGTGAAACCACCGAATAGCCTGCCATAAATCTTTTTCATCAAGGATTAGGTAACGTAATAACATAGGAATTTGCGATTCCAAAGAAATAAGGTCGCGTGTTTTGATTTGCAATATCTAATATTGAATGAAAATCTAAAGAAAACAATAAGCACAGTATGTAAATTTGTGAAAGTGCTTTTAATAGTACATTATAAATGTGACTCACCTAAATCTGTAGCTACCATCTCCGTAGTTTTCATTTTCGTACTTCAAAATGGGAATTTGTGGGCCTGAAGGTCCGCCGCCACCACCGCCGCCGCCGCCACCACCACGACCAGCACCACCTGGACCTCCAGGAAAACCGGGGCCACCGCCAGCGCCTCCAGGAAAACCGGGACCACCGCCAGCGCCTCCAGGAAAGCCAGGACCTCCCGCTCCACCAGGAAAGCCACCACCACCTGGTGCACCAGGTCCACCCGGAGCTCCGTAAGTACCGCCAGGTCGGCGACCGCCACCTCCTATAAATTTTTTTAAATTCAGAACTACTATGGCGATGGACTTTTTCACGTACTCGTTCGGAGTTCTGTTCCGACATTAGTTGCATAAGTTTTTTTAAATGGACTTTCACTTCTGCATGTAATGTTGTAGTTAAAGGATTTACGATCGTGTTTGTTGCGTATGAAATCATAATTACAATTTAATTTACGTCTGGAGGAGAACGTGTAAACTGATCTGCATCTGTATTAATAATAAATACTCATATAATCATTAAAATTTATTGCACATTATGTATTTAATATATGTCGGTAAGTTATTGTAAATTATCTGAAGTGATTTAGGAAGAAATATTTAAATAATATTTGCAGTTATGTGGAATAGAATTAGTTTCATATAAAGGCAAAAATGGAGGAAATGAGAAGAAGAAACCAGAGATCCATTTTCCTGTAAAAAAATAATTGTGTATGCTTCCTGAACATTTATGAAAAGTTCTTAGCAGGGAGCGCCAGTTCGACCGATTGGTCAAATCAACCAAGGAATTTTCTTGCAAGACCAAATTCGCCATGTCCAAAGGTGAAACAATGCAAAGAGAAAACGTCCTTAAATTTTCTAGCCAACTCCAAATTTCCTTTGTAGAAAGCCAATCCTGTAGCCTTGCATTATAAAATGTCCCCTTTGATGGGGTGAAACCTTGCCGAACGTGCTGATTGTAAATAGAACAACGATCTAGAGACCGTTTGTAGCTAAAAATAAGCATCTCATATTTCCAAATATACCCAAGTCTTTAGAAATGGTCTTAGTTGCAGTGTTCGGTATTAAATTCATCTTCATGTTATTTGAAATAATTTTGAAAACACTTTCTTCTGATCTTTGCAATGTTTGAGGAACCAAATTCTGGAATTGATCGTCTTCCTCTTCTGTGTTAATTTCATAAAATTAAAGATTAAAACCTAGGCTGGCATTTTTCAAATTCAAAGGTTATCCATAATATTAATAACTATTTAAATTAATTTAAGTCACTTAGTGATCAACTCTAAGACATTATATATTTTTGAATTTTTAATAACTTTGTCTTTAACTAAACTATTGCAAGATATAATTCTTTAGGAAAAAAATTAATTATCCAACTGTCACATTAATCTCCGTCGTGATGTTAAAACTGCTACTTCATACACTTGCTTCAATAATTAAATTTGTAACCTTCTCTTTTCAATTCACATACGATCAGAGCCTCTTTCACAGATGCAGTAATTTACGACTTTGGTTAACTGCTGCTCCTCAAACCATGTTACGTTCTTGTTATGTATTTAGATTCTTCGTTCTCATCGTAACCTATCACGACAAGCCGGAATATTGCAGGTACGATCTGATTTATGTCAACAATAACGATAAAATCGAAATGACACCTGCACATTGAATGCAAAAAACGACTTACCTCCTCCTCCTCCTCCAGGCCTACTGGGGCCGAAAGGTGCCGGAAGACCAGCTCCGCCTGCTCCCGGAGCGCCCGCCGGAGGAAGGTAGGTGTTGTCCAATCTCGCCGCGTAGCATATACTAAATAACGATATCACCACTAACTGTAAGGCAAAAGAAAAGAAGTTACACACTGTGCTTTCTTCATGCACGTAAATTTTATCTTCTTGGCAATACATCGTGCACAAAGGATGGGGAAGAATGTAAATTGGAGGGCAATAAAGACATTGCGCAAAGCTACGGTTTAGGAATTTCACTTTTAATTAATTAAATGAAAGGTAAGTGGTTTTACTGCAGCGAATGCTTTATTGTTTTGGAATTATGCAAAGGCGCATGCCTTTAAAATGTACAATTAACGTTTCGACATGAGATGTTCATGTAAATGCTAAATTTGGATTGTGAAATTATAATTTAGTTAAATTGATTTAAATGTAGTTCTTTGAGAAAATTAAGATTCGAATCATTAAAACGTCACGTGTATACGTAATAACTTATTGTTAGTTGTAGTTGAGGTATGCCATCCTTCCAGAATTATAATACAACAAAATCGTAATTCGTCTGATTAATTAAAGTATGTATCACAATCACAATTTATGTACAGACAGTTAAAATTTAACAACAAATTCAATACGACATGAGACGAAAATAGTGGGAATTGGGTACAGTTACAAGTCCTGCAAATCTCATCAAGAAATTTGCCGGTATTCACAGGGTGTTACAGACAATGTGAGAGGTTTCCTCAAAGTTCAGAAAATTGTAAAATGTAAACCCACCAATTACATTTTTATCTCCCTTTACTCACACATCACATTTTTTTGTTATATGTTTGTTTATGGCAAGGCACGTTTGATTCCAGAACAAGAATAATATTTTATAAAAGTGCAGAGTATAAAATATTAAGAAATACATCATTTAGTGGAGAAAATAGGAACGAAACAAGCTACTCAATACAGGAGGAAAAGAGAGAAAGAAAATAAGGGAACACCAACAGGAGCAAATTCAATTTTCCAAAAAAAACGTTTACAATCAGTAGAGAGACTTATGGATTAAGTAAGGAAGTAAATAGACTTCAAGAATCTATGGTTAATGTTTCGATCGTACTTTCAGAAACCCCCCAAACGTAGTTCATTGGCAAAACTAAGTTCTTTTGTTCATTTTTTTATATGTACCTATATAGTGACCTTTTACATTATGCCAAATATCCTTTTATAGGAGCAATGAAATAAAAAAGAATTCCTTTTGTCATCAAAGATTAAATCATTAGTTGGGATATTTAAAGTATCCGTATTTGTAATCACATGGTTCATAACATTAAAGAAACCGTGTAGCAGAAGTAATGTTAAAATTTCTTACGTATTCAAACAACTAACATCAACATTTTTTGGAAGTATAATAAGAAAGACAATAACAGCAACGCCAAAACTGTGAAACATAATCAGACTGGTTATATCAAGAGTGTTTAAGAATGAAATACAAATAAGAAAAAGAATGAAAAAGAAAAATAGTAAATAAGGAAGAAATGTACGGAATTTAACTGTTACTAATCGAAAGTATTTTAGTTCTATCTTACTTATAATATTTAAATATGAATGAAGGTTTTGTAAGTTTTATTGGGGATGCATCCCCAGTACCACTCGAGACATCAAACTTTCATATTTAAATATTATATTTAATTACATTTAATCCAAGCGTTCTAAGATATTTGGAAAAGAAAGGATAACATAGAACTATGAACGTACATAATATAATTTATGCGAATGGAATGTTAATCCGTGATAGAACACTTCCTCGAAGAAGTCAACGTTTTTTCATGACAATCACTTTTCCATTGAACATTTCACACGTTATCGTAGCTCCTTACCGTTTACGTAACGTTCAATATATTGCGCTCACTATGTATGGGAAAACGAGGTTAACGCGCACATCTCCCTTTCGAAGATGCTCTTCACCACGGAAAATAATATATGTATGTATTGTGAACGCGAGAGAGCATTTTTTCCGCTTACTTTAAGCGATACCTTAAAATGAAAGCGTTACGCAAGCTTACGTTACGTAGTGCGCCGGCGAATAATTCAGTTCATTCATAAACGTAATTTTCTGCTCCAGTTTAGATTCAACGAACCAATCGAGGCGACCTTGCCCGAGTTCAAGTGGCCTTGATCGACATTAAGCTCGTCCGTACTATTGAAGTGAATGATCGAAGTGAAAGCTCGACGCTTAATGACTTCCTGCTTCATTTTCTCGTTTGTTTATTATGTAATTTACAGAACATGAAACACATTTTACAAATTATTCTTTTTGGAAATTTAACCCCAATGTTAACCTCAAAACCATTCCAACGTAATTTTGATAAAAGAAGAAAAATTGAAGACTATCAAAAAAAGACATAAATGTACAAGAATTTTTTGAATCAGATGGATATTTGGATACAAAAGAGACAAACTGACTACTGAATGTTTATATTGAACGAAGAATCGCAAGAAATTAAGAACAGTAGTTGAAAGGAAAGCTCATTAATTCCCCTTCAATTTACGAATGGGCCTCGTTATATAAAAGCCAGGAAATTCAAACTGCAAAAACGTTTGCTATACAAAAGAAAGTTTCCCATAGATACCACAATTACCGCGCGTCTTAATAACAAAATTATGCAACCTAAAATTTAGCCGGAGAGAACCCAGCGACAGGATCATTAAAGGAATTTGTACGTACTCTCGAAATGGCATTCCTGACCTTTACCGTTTACTCCAGTAAATTAGTTTGTTAACATTCAATCGGTCAATTTCGTCTCTTCTCATTACAAAAGCGTTGCGAATCACCGGAGCCGGACTTACACAATTTACAGTCGTAAGTTGGAGGACACAACTATTACAAAGTCATTCTGCAAGTAGGAACTTCTCCTTGTAAGTAAGAAGAACAGCTTGTGACATCTCATAAACATCGACGAATGGAATGGAAATGAATTTAAATGGATGCAAAACCTTTGAAGATATGTGGCACATGTCATCAATGGTGGCATGGTATTAATTTCCTTGCGAAATAAAAAGTATACATATAAAGACCAGGTCATAAATCAAATAATTAAGAAAAAAATTTGTATCTTAAGAAGACATGTTTGACATCTGCGATTTTAGTTTGGCTAAGGACTCACCTCTTTCATCCTGATCTGTTTTCATGTGCCACCAACAATTGAAACTTCAAAACTACTCTATGGGAAAAGAACTCTCTATTATATAGAAATGAGATGAAAAGAACAACCCCACTCTATTTGTGCCTTATCAAATATGCCTTCGCCTTCTTTTCTTCTTTTCGCCTAATGATAGGTAATTTTAATTTTTCCTAACTTCAGTATCCAATAATGAAAAATGCAGAAAAATGGAAGACGAAAGAAAATGGAGAGAATGTTGTGGATGGACTTTAAACTCACTTCAAGTTTTACTGGCAATGAAATCTATCAAAATCAATTAAACCCACATAAATTTTAAAAAAATAGTCAATCTTAATCGTAGGATATAAACCGTTTTAAGTTTAGATCAATAAAACTGCTTCTAATAACAAGCAAAAAAAACTTTTTGTTGAAATAAACGAAAATAAAATAAAATTAAATGTGACTCTACTTCGGAAATAGTGGTTACGTACTCACCACCTTCATGTTGGTCTCTGTAGAATGACACCAACAACCGAAGATGCAGGACTGTACCCTGGCTACAAGGAATCCTCTTATATAGAAATTTAACAGAAACAGAAGAATCAACCCCACTCTAGCTGACTTTAACAATTAATGTAATAGTACCTGGAAACTTTAAAGATTCACAATCGTCGCACATAAAAATTTAATGATTTTAGAATCAATTTTCAGAGGAATGTGCATTCTGCAATACGTCTAGTATCACTGGAAACGAGAATTCAAATTTTTCAAGCTTTTCTCTTTTGTTAAAAACGATCTGAAATAGCAGACCCAACCGAAAAATCGACAATTTTAAAGTGCTGAAGAGTGCACAAAAAGAAGAAAGTCCGGAACAATAAGTATAGTATAGGAGACCCTTTGTTTTAGAATTTTATAATAATTTAATATTTACAGAAAACTCATGAAACACTTCTTGTTACATTTGAAAAAAGCAAAGAATAAATATGCCTTCGGCCCTAAAGTATGTAAGGTACTCACCACTTTCATGTTGCCTGTGTACCAATATCACTAACAGCTGAAGATTCGAAGACTGTCCCCTAGGTAAAGAAGATTCCCCTTTTATAGGATTAAACCGGAGCAGAAGAATCAACCCCACTCTGCCGAGCGGTATTAATCAGAACAGTAAGCGAAACGAGATCATCTTCTTTATGAAAATAAAAGTAATGACGTCGCTTGCGTGAGTGTGCATTCGGCCTTTCACACATCCGAGATAATCCGCGGAGGTTAAACGGGGAAGACGCGAAGAACCCGCGCACTCCGAACCAGCAATTTCAAGCTAATTACTCGGGCAGATATTTTAATCGATTTGTGCGGTAATCGGCACTTAAAGCTAACATGTATTATGCAGGTTTTTTTTTTTGTTTTTGGTTAATCTCTCGCGTAATTCGTTGCGATTAATTCTAGAAAGCAGAATTCATTTTCTGATTACCAGAAATCATAATGATTAATTCCACCAACTCTCTTAGTATCTAAGCGTTTGCGATAATGTTAGTTAAATTAATGCTTTTATAATCTTTATGAACTAATAGAAAATTGAATAAAATTTACTTCTTTGCATTTCAATAAAGAAGACATTGTCCATGTTTATGATTCCTTTCTTATTCCTGAATTTCCTTTTAGAGATTTACGAAATTTTGTGGCCAGTAATTGCACCTGATAACATCATTTGAATTTTTAACAAATTATTTTAATGATATAGTTAACACGTTATAATTTCTTCTGTGTTTTAACTAAATCATAAAATGTAGGAGCTCCAGAATTTTTCTTAAAATTCATTATTAACGAAAGTGTTCTTCTCCTTTTGCTCTTTACGTTCCATTTGAAATCGTTTTCATTTAGACCTTTTCGAAGCTCTATTTTTCTTTTACGCTTTCGTTATTTTACCACTCGAAATATTTTTAATGATTGTTGTTTTGTTGGTTAGGGTAAAATTTTCACCGCGTTTCTTAAAATCGTAGAAGTCTCTTTCTTTTCAAATCCTCTTTTCGATTGTCTACCTTTCTTGAGAGGATAATTCCATGAAGGGATATTTCAATAGTCTACCATAATGACCACAATATTTTTTAAACTAAATCCCTTTCGGTATATTCTTTACTGTCGCTGTTTCTATATCTTTACTTTATTTACTAATTTTGAGCGTTTATTTTTCTTGTTTGAAACGATAACGATCGATCAACTTCATTTTATGAGGAGATTTCAACATTGATGCCTTTGCTGACACCAATATCTTCAAAAATTTTTGTGATATTCTTTTGAGTTTTAATCTCACACCAACTGTAAAATGGCCCACTAGAATAGCTGATGCTTCTGTTTCCTTAATTGATAACATTTTTCTTAATCATGACTCAGGGGTGTGTTGTGTGATTGACAATTGCTTCTCGGACCACAGATCTATTCTGTGTCAAACAAATAATTTGCTCAATAAGACTAACGCTGGATTTCACAAACGTCACTTAACTTTAATCATCGATTAAGAATAATCATTCCTATACCTTCAACACACGTAACCATGGCAACGTTTACTTTTAACGGATGATTAAATTTAAGTAACGTTTGTGAAATCCGCCATAAGACTTTTTACTTATTATAAACACTGTTTTTCAGAGCAATACATATTAAACTTTATGCATGATTTAAGTAAGATAGATTGGTCACCACTTTGGCTTCTAACTGACCTAGATGAAGCTTTCAACTACTTCATGCAGGTATTGTTGAAATATTTTGATCATCATTTTCCTTTAAAAAAACATGTGAATACTGGCTTAATTAAAAAACCGTGGATTGACAATAAAGTCAAAAGTTCTAGCTCGAAACTTCGAGACTTATATTATCTGCAATGTACATTTCCTGAATTAGCTGATTTTTATAAGGAAGCCAAACACCAACATAACCAAAAATGAAAAAAAGCAATTTATTCAAAACAAAATTTTCAATTCTGACAACCCTGTGAAAATGGCCTGGAAGATTATATCGGACTTCTCTAGTACTTCAATAAACAATGATAACATAACAATAATGGACAACTGCGAGGAGATTACAAACCCCTTTGATATTGCCACTGCTTTTAATAACTATTTTAAAAATGCTCCTATCCAATGTATTTCCAAGGCACGTAAGGATCAATCTTCTGCAACTGGTACTTTACCAAGCATATCTCAGAATAGGGATTCTATGTTTTTAAATCCTTTGACTACAAGTGAACTTTGGGACATATTAAATAATAAATTTAAAAATTCCTGGACAGCAGGATCCGATAACATCCCTGTGTTTCTTGTGAAGAAAGCTGGTAAAATACTGAGTCCACCTTTGCTGTACTTAGTGAATCTTTCTTTTACTTGTGGATCTTTTCCGAATCTCTTAAAGACGGGTAAAATTATACCCATTTTTAAAAAGAATAACCGTCTTTTGATGGAGAATTACAGACCGATAACTTTATCATCAGTTTTCTCGAAGATCTTCGAATATGCTTTTCTTGTGAAATTAAAAAAAATTATTAATTCTAACCATATCCTTTGTAAGAACCAACATGGTTTTATTGAAGGTAAATCCACTAATATCGCAATTGATTAATTTCTGTCCAATATACTAATATACTCGAAAAAGGGGAATACCTTATTGGACTTTTCTGCGATCTTAGTAGGGCGTTTGATTGCTTTCATCCTACGGCCTTAGAGGAAACAGTCTCAATTGGATTAGATCGTTTTTATTTGGACGAAAACAATATGTCAGTATCACTCATCAACAACATTCTCAAAAACATGTCACTAATTCTGAAGACATTGACATCACCATGGGAGTACCGCAGGGCTCGATCCTGGGCCCCGTTCTCTTTTTATTATATATAAATGATTTATGTAAGGTTGCTCCTGATATTGACTTCACCATTTATCCTGATAATACCTCTTGCGTGGTATCCGACCCGTCTTTTGATATCGCACGTGTTAAATGTAATGACTTATTACGAAAACTTAATAACTGGTTTAGCTGCAATGATCTTTATCTTAACTTACAGAAGACCTCAGCTGTCGTTTTTCATAATAGACAAAAGGGCATCAAACAGGTCATTTTGGATATACCTAACAACAGTTTAGATTCCAATGACAGTGTCAAGTTTCTTGGTATTAACCTTGATAAACATTTGGACTGGAAAACACACTGCTTTGAGCTAATCTCTAAATTAAACTCGATTTTGTCTTTATTCAGAAACCTGAAACCCCTGCTTAGCTTACCGCAACTATTGCAATTGTATCATGCCCAAGTAGTTAGTCGTTTAAATTATGGTATTTGCTTTTGGGGTCCTTCCTGTCATGTCCAATGTTTTTATTATGCAAAAAAAATAGTTCGGTGTATGGTTGGGATCTCCAACAGATCCTCGTGTAAAGATAGTTTCAAACAACTTCGCATTCTTACGCTTCCGAGTAATTTTAATTTTTAATCTAGGTATCTATATGTATAGCAACATTGAGCACTTCAATAAGAATAGTGACATTCATGAGTTAAATACACGCAACAAAAATTATTTACGAACTCCTTTTGCAAGACTGTCGGTCACACAAAATTCCCCGAGTTACCTGGGTTTTAAAATTTATAATAAGCTACCTTATGAAATAAAAAATTGTACAAATATTAAAACATTTAAAAAATCTCTAAAGTCAGAAATCTCTAGTCATGCTTAGTTGCTAAATGTTTTTATTCGATTGACGTATTCCTCTGTTATGATAAGGTGTTAAAACTATTGTTACCTTTAATTACTATTTTTATTTTATCTTTTTTGTTTTGTGACGATCTTCAAAATATCCTGTTGTCTATTGAAGAATAAAGAATAGTAATTATTATTATTTCACAAAATCTTTAAACCGGACACTAAAGTTGAAGTGAAAAGTATTTATATTTTTCACTTCTGACGAAGCTGTCGAACGACGGCGAAACGTTAAGTGTTTTGTGCGCTATTTAGTGTCCGGTTTAAAGATTTTGTGATACAATTTTCATCGGACAAGAACCAACTTTAAATATTATTATTATTGTAACATCCCGTCAGGATGGCCGCAAAACATAATTTCTTCATAAATTCCTTATTTCTCTCTATTTTTATGCAGTACACCCTCAACATTCATTATTTATTTTGCTTTTCTTTATTAAAAAAACGAAAGTGAAGTTGATTTGGTAATTTGCTTATAAAGACACCAATATTATGGATATGTCAAAAAATCTGTAAATTCTGGATTCTTTTTAAATTGCTCTGTAATGGACGTTTCAATACACCTTGACAGCTCTCTCAAGATAAACGTGTTATATAAAATTTCAATGTAATAACTTATCTTATAAAATACGAGTAGGTTCATTAATTTCTAATATAAGGTAATAATATGAACCACGAGACGTTGAATAGTTTACAATTAATACTCTACTTCCAAAATTAGAGCCTACAATTTGAAAAGTTTCCTGTTTTTTTTTTATATAAATGAATTACTTAATAATAAACAAAAGCTAGAAAATTTTGGTGCAGATTAAAAAAAAATTATGTCCTGAAGAATAACAAAAGTAAAGACATAAAAATATTTTATTAATAAACACTCTTAATTGCTGTTAAGTTGTTTCATAATACTTTGGTTATATACTCATTGGTATAATAAATTAAGTTATAGGAGGCTTAATTGGCCGGTAATACCTTAAAACATTTTGATCAATGTCCATCCAAGGTGAATCCTGGAAAGCATCCCAGTTTCTTTGTGAAAGTCTTCAATTCCCATATCTTTAATATTTGGCGTATTTTGTGGAACTGAATGTTACCTTTTCACTTGTCCTCTCACCCTCTTCTTTCCCCTATCAGTTTTCTTCTGATTTCTGCCGAAAGCAGTTCTTTAGAACAATCTTACGAGTTGTCACCATAACTATGACAATCTAGAGTCTAGACGGTACTTCTGGCCATGCAACTGACGCCAAAGAAGATGGTCTTCTCTTTTATTTTTCCAACTTTTCAACCCCCATTGAAGTTTTTGTTTGCATTATACAGATGTTGTTTAGACACTGGAATATGTACATCAATTTTATTAATTCTTCACATAACGATTTATTAAACAGTTGTAGAATCATTTCTCCCAAATTATAATCTTGTAAGCAGCCGGAAAATTGGACTTATTTATTAAATTTTCTCAAACGAATTGTCTAAAAACTCTTCTTAGTGTATTTAATAATTTTTATTTGCATTACCCCTTCAGGGGTATATGTATTATAATTATATTAGGCAAATATCTACCTCATCAGTAGATTGAAATATACAGGAAGGCAGGAAAGAAGAAAAAAGGAAACCTTTGTAACTTTGGCAATAATTTATGCTACATTAGTTAGACTAAACAATGATGCGAAGCTGCTACTGCATTGTTAAGTTCATAACATCCGCAAATCCAAACCCGTGCGAATTTGACTACGTATAAGAAAATAGTTCATTAAAGTTGAACCCAATATAGGCAACCTGATTTGAGTTATTTATTGCCATATGGATACAATTCGAAAAGAGATTTAGTAAAGAGAGCAGCATCTTCCAAAGACCTCTTATCGATATTTCGAGAAAAATGATAAGCAACCCCAGTAGTGAGAGCTGACAAAAATTCAAAACGGTCAATTACGAAGTCGTGGTAAAAGAATAAAATTGCGAATTCAGCCTTCGTCGCACCCTAAGTTCTTTGTGTTGTTTCCCGGGTGGTTTTGCCCAAATAAAGGAAGCCATGACCAGAAGGAGTTTCCTAAACACCGACTTTTGTTATTACATTAAAACACCTTATTATGTCAACCCCATCATGAAAGTAAACCTAACCCAAAATGTAACATCATTTTCTTAGTCAATGCACTTAATTATTTATAGACCCTGTCCTAGTTTTTTTTTTATTTTGGGTGTATTTTTTCTTTTTAATTCGCTTTCCACAGCTTTTGAGTTCAAGGACTACTCCTTCGACAATGTAGAAACATAATTAAATAAATGAGGGTAATTCTTTTTATGAAATGAAATTTTTCTCTATTTCACCGTTACATAAAGTTCTCATTTTATAAACGATCTCTGAAGATTGCAGAGGTGTCCAAACAAGACTTCCAAAACTATTTTCGTTAAACTTTGCAGTCTCCGAAATAATTATTTAGAACACAAATTGAAATGAGATTTATATCCGAAATCTATCACGTACCATAAAATGTTTTTTTTTTTCAAATTATGTTCCTCCAGATCTCCAGATAACTCAAAATGAAGCTTATCTTTAACTTCACTGTTATCTCTATTAAGTTTCCATTGATGGAAACTCATAGAAATTATTTCTCTTTAATATTACTAGTATACGTATCGCTAAAGCCGTTGATTTACGGTGATTTAAACAAAAAAAGCTATATGTTTAATTTTTCTTTTCCACAGAACATCATTAGAAAAAGTGGAACAATATCAATTTGTTTCTTTCTCAGGTCTATTATTGCGTAACCAGATATGTCAGTTTCATTGCAATAAACATCAATCTTCCTAGCTCATGACTATTAAAGTATTACTGAGAATAAAATTGAATCGCTAAATTAAATCGAAAACTATTACGAAATCGCTGTATATCTAAAAGAATAATTGATTTTTAATTGAGGACCTTATACAGTTCGACAATATTCATCGTTTCATAAAGTATTTTCCCTAAATGTACCTACTTACAAAGATGCGTTTAGTTGTGTTTCCTCATTAAACTAATAAAATAGAGGTGTTACTATGAGGTAAAAGTACATATAATAAAGCCCGTTATTTTTCGACCATTGCAAGTATTTTACGCCTCTTTAATAAATTGCAAAAATAATTAGAATTATTGAAGTATAGAAGTATTTGTATCACAAAATCTTTTAAGCGGACACTAAATCGCGCACTATACACTTTACGTTTCACCGTCGTTCGGCAGCTTCGTCGAACGACGGTGAAACGTAAAGTGCATAGTGCGCGATTTAGTGTCCCCTTAAAAGATTTTGTGATACAAATTTCATCGGACAAGAATCAACTGTAAATATAGAAGTATTGATAAATAGGAAATAGTTTATTGAAAGTATTGACACAGTCCCAAGAATCTTCAAATTGCATTTTTGTTATTGAAAAATGTTTGTTTGTAATTGCTTTTTTCTGGTGTCTTCCGGAAAAGAAACTATCTCTTTAAACGAACAAACAAAATTAACAAAACGTTCGTAGCTGAAGATTGAGTGATGTAAGAAAACCTTATTTCGTCATACTCTTCCGACTGAAGAAAATTATTCTTTTCTCCGGTTTCATTATTCTCAGAAATATGAATCTGTTTATTAAGAAATATTTGAATAGATAATTAAACATTAAGTAATTCCTTTGACGCTTTACACACCTGCTTTTTGCCAATTTTATACGTTTATTACTCATGCAGGTAATTGCAGTTTTCATGATAGTTCGGAAAAAAGCCAAGCAATTAGCAGTACAAAAATTTAAAAGCTGGACAAAAGTAGCCAAAGTTTCAACATGAAGGTACGATTACATTTACAAAATAAAAACGCTACGTGTGTTTAATTTTTAGCTCCTTTCGTAAATTTTTAGTTTCGATAAAATTGTTTCGCATAAACAATTTTCGTAATACTAAATTATAATCTCTTTTTAGATAAAGATAATTTATATTTACTGATTATTATGTTTTTGCTTTTTCTATTAACTGGTATTTATTAAAAGACAAGATTTCTAACTTTAATCATAATTATACAGTAATTAAATTTACGATTAGCAATAAACCGTTTGGCATTGACTGAATTTATGTAAACCACTGCATATTCAATTTACATGATACCTTTGCTTAAATCCAAAGTAATGTAACATAAATATATAAATCCTCTCCTTTTAATAGAGCCATAAAACACATTTGCACGTTTTATTCCTCTTTCGCGTAAAAAGCACTTCTCGTAAATGCAACTTACGATTGTGCTTCAAGAACATTTGCATTTCAATCGGGCGAACTGAACTGACTGAAATGGTTTATACAAATGTTAAAGTTGAGTCGAGTGCAATGATGCACTTACGTCATTACGACAAAATTATGCATTAATTGCATTGGTAAAGCTCATAAAAATAACTATTTCGTTTAATGAAAATTCCTGTGTTTTTCTAATAATGTCTTGTCACATTCCCTTACAGTTTTATGGATCGCGAAATTTTTTCTATCTGGTTTGGCTTCATAAAAAAAATCAAGATATTCTGCTTCATTTACACTTGGCTGAAAGACTTACAATATGATCCAATTTCTTTCATATCGAAGATTATGTGTAGAGGATGTGGATAAAAAATGAGATATAAATCCAAATTTTTTTAAGCACAGATATTATCATTCGTGAAAAGTATTAATTTTGGAGATTATTGGTGAAGTTTGTTCCTCCTCTAAAGTTTTAAATGTGTAGGCGTAACACATTGGCTCCAATGGCGCCTTTTGTGGGGAAGAGTGTTGCAACTTCTCTTTTGATAAGTGTGTCAAACGGAAGATCTTCCCTCACATAACATTTTTCTTCTTCGTGAATAAGTCGAGAATAGTAGCATTTAAATATATGAAAAAATAACGAATAAGAAACCTAAATACCTTTAAAAACCCACTATTTTCAGACATCCCAAAATTGCATTTCATTTCTAATTCACCAAGAAATTGGACACTTAAAGATTCCATTAAAAAAAGAGAAGCCTGGCCAAAATCTACAAAAATTACTGAAAAAGAATCAAAATCCATTATTCACAGGTTTTCAAAAGTAACACAAAAGGTAACCACTCATTTCTAAAATAAGAGACTTGGAAGATCTAAGGAGATTGGGTAAAAATTTCATCATCATTTTCAATATCCTTTTTTGACTACAAAAATTATAAACTGTTATAAACGCATAATAATATTTTGCAAAAAGCGAACGCTTTCAAACACCTCAAAAATGTGCCCGTTTTATAAAAGTGGAAATGTATAATTTATACACTAGGGCTTCGTTATTCTCTACCGGAAGCAAAAAATATAACTAATCAAAATTTTTATAAGACATCTATTTCTCCAAAAAAATCAATGTAAAATGGAATCTAAACATTACGAATAATTTTATCCAAATTAGAAAACGTAATTTTAAAATAAAAAAATACATTTTGGAAGAACAGAATTATCGAAAACAAAATAGCAACACATTTTTGAATCTTATCGTTACTAATCAATCGCGATCTAAACTATTGATTACTAATGTTCGCGATTGTGAGATAACTAAGATAAGTGGGGTTGATTGCAGTGGAGTTCTTGAGCTACTCTTTTGCTGACGAGGCCCCAAATGGGGCCGAAACAGCTGTACACAGGATGCTCGGGAATCCATTACAATTAAAACCGACTTGCAACAAATTTTTGTTACAGTAATACATCAACCAGCCATTGTACATGTTAACCATTTGATATCGTTAATGTAAGAATATTGAATTTCTTTTTGTGGCTCAAATATCTTGTTTCTTGTGAAAATATAACTGTCAGGTTGTAAACACTTCGAAATACTGGATACACAATACATTATTTAATGTGCATTAGTAAATGAAACGTATGTATAATTTAGTAAACATTTACGTTTACCACATCGAATAATAATTTGTTCTTACATTGTTGCTGTATTCTAACATAAAATAATTGCATAATTAACCTTTTATGTCATTTTCACTCTTAATTGTTTAGTTTTTTTTCTTAGCGTTTACGACTTTTCTCTTAACTTTTACGCAATACTCATTATTGAGATGGTTAGCAAGAACCAAAGCGCAGCTTAAGTTCAAAGGAATTTTAAAAATCACATTGAGTAGAATCTTTTCAGAACAATTTTTTAATTTTATAGACTTTTCGAACATTTTATAAATCATACAAGGAAACAATGTTTTAGAATATAGGTATTATACGTATTTTTTTTAATTCTTCATAAATATTGATAAGTTGCCACGATTGACCAAGATTTTAAAGTTGAATTAAATCAATAACGTTAATCGTTTTATTAATAATAAAATTTAGTGGATTTCTTCATGAAATATGAAATATTAAATATTATAATAATTGGAACCTAATGAGAACAAAATAGACCAAAATTATACAATATTTTCTGCAATTCAAACTCTAATTAAACGGCACCACGTTATATAGAGCCTTCAAATAAACGGTGAGCAAATAAAAATCAGATTAGAGTAGGTGGTGCAAAGAAAGTGTATGTATGTGATTAAATAAATAAAAAGGCAATAAATTTGACAGTCCATGAATGTACTACATTAATTAATTCAGTTAGCCACAGACATTGTACCGCCAACTCTAATCTGATTTTTTTGCTCACTTTTTATAACTAAGAACCACAAAACCTTTGGCGTGAAACTATTTAGTGATTTTATATTTTTACGCATTGCTACCCTAGCTAGCTCGCTGTTTACCTAGCTAGCTGTTGTTTATTTTCCTGCAAAGTTTGAAAGTTTAACCTGGTTGTTGCGAAAACCATTGCGATTCGTGAGGAACCAATTAGTTGATATTCGTGATCGATAATTGCATACTTTTAGGTTTTTGTGATGATGAGAATTTTGTCTGAACATTGTTACCACATAGATATGTCTATATCAGTGATGTGACTTTCAATTGTACGTGAAGGTCCTGCACTTTATTGTCTCTATGAGCTTTTTAATTGTTGATAATACTTATACATCTGTTATGGTATAGTAGTAGACATAGCCAATTCCTTCTCTTCCTTTTCTTCTTCTTATTTGCATCTCTACTACTTCTTCTTCTGTTCGTGCCCACATTCCTTGAATAGTAATTTTTCTACACAACCAGGGTCCTATGATATTCCTTAAGCATAGACACCTGCAATTTATTTTGATCTATGTTTACTACCTACTGACCCACAGAACACAACTGGTATCATCAACAATTTGAAGATATTCATTTTTGTTTTTAACGTATGTGAGCTGGTACACCACATCTTACTTAGTCTAAAGAATACATTTCTTCCTATGATTCTTCTTTTTTCGACACTTTGTGGACTCTGTTGAGTTTTTGTATTGCCTAAATAGTTGAGTTTCTCTACTTCTTCTACCCTCTCTCGTCCTATTCTTATATGATTGTTCCTTCCGCGGCCGTCGCCCATGTTTGAATTGGCTTCCGGTTGGAACCGCGTCACATTGACTTCTTCTACTGCCGACGTTTCGTTCTCCATTGCAGTCTCAACGATTAACGAGAAGCAGCAGCAACACCACCAGCAGCAGAGAACGAAACGTCGGCAGTAGAAGGAGTCAACGTGACGCGATTCCAACCGGAAGCCAATTCAAACATATTAATTTAGGTTTTCTTTCATTCATTTTCCAACCCAGTTTACCAGCTTCATTTCCTAAGAAATCTACTTCTTCTTAGTGACAACGAGCATACGTCATCCACAAAATCTCCTATGCCCCTACTTGCGTCGTTCATTGTTTTTCTCATCACATGTGTATTTTCAAGATTATCGGTAACGAAAGTATACATTTCGCTGTACATTTGTAATCATTATAACCGTTTTAATGAGGTTTATTAGTTTCTTTTGTTCTCCCTATTTACAGGATCAAAAGCTCTTTCAAAGTCTACAAACGAGAAATACAGAAAGGACTGTTACTCTGTTGGTTGTCCGCGATATTTCACAAATCTATACAGGATCGTCCAGTTCTGAATCCATTATTATTTTCTTAAACCTTTGTTAATTTCTCCAATGAATCTGTTGAATAGCTTCTATTACTGCACTAAGCAATACAATTCCTCTCCAATTATTGCACATATTCAGAGGACCTTTATTTGCTTTTTCGAAAAATGATTCTTCTTACCAGATTTTGATAAGTAGTGGTAAGAGAATTAACGAAATCATTTATTTTTTTGAAACGTTAGAACGGTGGTTTCACCTTGAGAGCTTTTTATAAATGACCTCTTATGCATTACTTTAATCACACATCACACAACGATCATTATTTTTCCTAACCATCTGTGTCACTTGATACTTGAACTTATTGTAAAACATAGTGAATGATCTTGAATATTAGGCCAATAAATTTTGCGTTTTGTTTTCATTTTCTAACTTTTGACGTCTCTCTAGAGGTTATAGATGTTCTATGTTTTCAGTTCTTCCGAACAATTTTTCAGCTTTTTGAGACTGAGTTTTTCTTATCTGCTCTTGATTTCTAACACTTTCTTTCGATTTGCTGTGGCAGGTGACTTTTCACCAACATCTATTGACTTCTACGAAGTTTGTGTGGTAGGTTCGTTGTATGTCCCTTAATCTTTAATATCTTCACCTTCGGTTACATACTCACTATCAATTTCTAAATCCATAAAGCCTCTGTACTTAACCTTGCAGAACACTGACATTCCTCTTTACCGCCTACCAATTTTGATATACAATGACTTTTTTTCATCCAGTGTTCGATCTGTCGTAAAATACTTGAAATGTTATTGCTCCTAAAGTATGTGCATCCTTATTGTTAAACGTTGCCACATTACTCATTTTTCCTCAGCGACGTCCTTCACGAGGAATCGTGACGATTTTCATTACACTTTCAATATTTTTGCCGGCAATATAAAGTGTATGCAATTACGGTTAGATATTGTTACACCGAGCAACAAATTGAATACGGAGTTATCGAACGGATCTCCGTATAAAATATCATACGAACGTATTGACTTTAAAACAATGCACTCCGGAACGGATTTATTACTTCAATTTTGCAACGAGCACGTCTCTCCTCAAGAATATCGTAATTTATGTAAGGCGAACGTTTTGTTATAGAAGGAGCCAAACATGGTTCTTAACTTAATGTCAACTCTTAGGCGATGATTTAGCAGGATTGTTAAGGACTCTTGCGACAGTAAGATGATCTGAATGATATCGTGTACAAGAATGCCGAGCTCGTGAACGTGTCGGATTTAATTAGGTTAGTTTTGGATTAGATCATGACTCAATTACGTACGTTACTGGCAGATGAACAATTCTTCGACAGTTCCATTGTGTTGTCACGATGAAGTCACACGTGTACATTCCGATTTTGGTCTAGTGACTTTGATCATCTTTATAGAATTGAAGTTCGCGTGTGGAAAATTGTATTCAGATCAAGCATTCACATTCTTACAGTTATTACGACAAAGAAATGGCAGACATGCTTTAATTATCTACATTCAGATGAAAGGTGTTTTAGATTTCGAAAAATGTTCTAATGCAAAGGTGAACTTAAAGAGCAAATAGTCTTCACGGTGTACTGCATTGATTGATAGATCACATTGTTTGAGTCATGCAATTTCATGTTCCTCAACAGTTTTCGAATTCAAAAGTTTTAATATGAAAAAAGTGGGATTCGTTTTTCATTCTGAAATTTATGTGTGAGTTAATGACAATAACAAATAATTTATTTTAGTTATCGTTTCTATTATGTATATTGTTTATATTTGTCATCATTGTCGTCTTACTAACATATATACATACATGGCTTTCGAAACCATCCACTTTCAAGAATTGTGTCGCCACAATAACGTAATATAACTGTAATTGCAGCTATTATCTTCAGAGATGCATGTTATAGAGTTAATGCTATAAAATCTATTTAAAATTGATGAAGTTCCGTTTGAGTGATACGTAAGTTAATGTTCCGTTTCGAAATTATACATTAGCTTAAGCTCATCTTGCAGAGCGTAGGTGTAACCGTTTAAATTAATTGGAAACCTGAAACCGTTTTGAGCCGGCCTTATTGGCCTGTAAATCGTCGGAATGTGTAGAAAATTAAAACACAGAAATCCTGCATGATCCTCGTAATGAGATTTAAGTTTTGCAAGTTTATTATTTTCTAACGAGCTTTCACAACAAGTGAACATATAAACAAATACTAGGAATGCAGCTTTTGTCCGCTTGGAATCTCGGCAATTAATTCCGTAAAGTATTAATTAAACACAATTTCAGTTCGAAGTTTTATTGAAGGCTTGAAGAACTTCTTAATTTTAATTAAAAATATCCTACTTCCCTCTCGGACCAAGTATTAAAAAACAATGAAAACAGATTGGAGGAGAAACCAACCACCTTCGTTGATGATCAATAGTTTTCATGTAAATATAAATAACTACCTTGTACCTGTATTTAGTGAGAGGCAAATATTATGAAAATACAATTTTAAGAAAAGTAGAAAGGCTTGTTCGGAGATATTAAATGTTTAGCGAAAGGGAGAAAATACAGACCGACTTCCATTCATGAGAAAAAAATTTGTAAAATTTAATTTCATCTGAACCCTAATGTAAAAAACACCAATATTATATCTAAACGATAATTTAAAAAATACGGAATAAGACTGAGAAATTAATAGTATGCCTTGAAGAACCCCAGTGTCAAGGTCATTTAAATCGATGGCTGAGAAAGAAGAAATGAAACGTCCCAGAAGTTTTCGTACATTGCAAACCCGAGAAAAAAACTACTAAATTTTCGCCTTTCAGAAACTATACCAACTGTAAATTAAAATCGCTAGGAAAGAAAACGATATTTGCCAATTGGTGAAAAGGAAAGAGAATTAAATATGGGAAGCGGTAATAAACTGAAAAAGGAGACGTGATCGGCCAGCTCGAAGTTGAAATTTTAAAATCACCAAATTGCCAGCAAAAGAAAACATACAATGGAGGTAAGTTGAGAATCCCCTGTCCGAAAAGTAATTATTGTAACGGTATGGCACAAGGATCCAAAAGCTACACGGAATTTTTATTCGGCCAACGAAGCTAGTGAGAAAAACACTGACTCTGTGAAAACAAAATCGACAAAAAGTACGAGCCGATTAAAGAAGAACACCAGTACGTTCCATAGTTTGGTTTCTATAAAAATAAGTAAATTAAAATCGACTGTCTAGAAGAATAAAGCAAAAATATTTTCATTACTACGATGACCAAGGAAAAAAATACTCATCCTCTCGAAACTAGAGGCGATACTTCCTCTCCGTGTAAAGCCCATGTCCCACTGCAAAAATTTTATAAAATATTTTTATAAAATGTTTTTATAAAACTGCTTTTATAGTGGGACAGCTCACATTTTTATACAAATGACGTCATATGAAAATATTTTAACGTTTCGTCTATTTTTATGACGTCACGTAAAAGGCTTTTATAGAATACAACAGTTTCTATAATTTTTATGAAAACCGGTACATGATTGGCTTTTACGGTTTCACAAATTTAAATAAGTGCGCGTACTTACGTTCCGAAATCTTGGTGTCAGGTTGTCATCCCACAACTAATCTAAAGTAAGATATCGTGTAGCCGTGATGCTACGCTTATTATATTAGTGTGTATTCATTATAGTGTTCAACTAATTTTAAGATGTCTGGCAATTGGACAGAACAGTAAACGGATTTATTAATTGATTTATATCAGGTAGAAAATATTCTATACGTTTTTTTAAAATTATTATACACCCCACAGTAGCCACAATAGCAGCAGTTAGCTGCTTTTGTCTTGAATTATCCATTTTTAACTTTTAAAACAGTACACTTTATTATAGATTATGTTACTATAAGATTGTTTATGTGAAAATTTTATAAAACCATTTTACAGTGGGACACCTTTTGAAAGTACTTCACAAAATTATGAAATCATACTGTTTTTATAAAAACTTTGTATAAAAATATTTTATAAAATTTTTGCAATGGGACACGGGCTTAAGAGTACCCCACAATTATATTCCAGTTCCTTCTTTATGGGTTCCGATGTCACGCGTTAATATTCTTCTTCTGACGACTTTTCATCCTTTATTACTAAATAACTTCCTCAGGATTTCTGGGGCTGCTGTTGCTATCGACGCTAGTGCTTTGTAAAAGCTTCTTAACTCAGTGCCATCGGAAGCCGTAAATAAAATGGAGAGAATCGAGAAGCCCTCAAATTAATCTGTTATCGAATTTCTTCATGGATAAGGATATGAGGAAACAACCAAATAAAAAGCAACACGAATGAAACCAATTAGAATCAACACTTCAAGAGCAAGCACAATTACTGAATCCTTCGTTAGCACTGCTAAAGCTGTGGTAATTTGCCATTAACTTATTTCTGAAAACAAATCAACTCTGTCCAAAATGACCAAGAAACAAAAAATAGATAAACAAACAGAAATGAAAGTACTATGGTTTTTACAAGACCAAGATAAGTGTAAATCAATAGCTCAAGAGGCAGGCCAATCAAGTTTTCTACATTTGCGAAGGTCTTCGTTGATGGTACGATCTTAATAGCCTTTGTTGAACATTTTTCTTGAAACTGAAATGTGAAAAATTTTGGAAACATTCGAGACGTTTAAAGCGTAAAAATTTTACATATTCATATTAATGAAATAAATAACGAGATTTATCACTTCGGTGAAATTATTGACATATTGCTATATGTTATTTTAGTTTTGAAGTTTGAAAGTTGTTGTAACAATATTTATGATTTTGGTGTATTAATTGTAAAGTATTCATGATTTGTCATACATCCATTAAGTTTTGTATCTTAAAGAAAAGAATTATGATCCCAAGGTGTTTCAACATAAATGTTGCTGATACTGAAACACAAATTTTTGTTAAAAAAAACAAAAGGGGGGGAACGATTAAAAGATGCAGTCGGCATCACCAGACTAAGACACACACACACCAGTCTAAAAACAGTTCCGATGGATGTACACCATCGCGGAGGATTTGCAGTTCTTGAAGGCACCTCCGAAGTCAAACTTCCTAGACCAAAAGCAAGTCCAATTTAATAATAATAATTTTATTGATCCAGAAGCATACATGGTATATGGATAGGTCACATATTGAAAGAATGCAATGCAATGCATGATAAGACATATAAAACACATATCAACACAATGCACAGTTTAAAATTATCGAGGCGCTAAGGTGAAGCTACTCGCATCGAATTTACTTTGCAAAAACTTATCTACTCAGTAAACATATTTTGATTATGTTTCGTTGGAAAAATTAAGTTTTTCTGCATTTAGATGTAAGCAGTTTGCAGCAAACCATCTATGCAGATGTTCCAAAAGCATATTTCCAGATATTTGACTGTTCAGAGATGAGTTTTTCCCAATCAGAAAACTTGAGTCATCTGCTTAGAATGTAGTAAGACATTCCTTTATATAGTTTACAATGCCGGTAATAAATATGGTGACCTAGCACACTACCCTGTGGGACCCCGTTGCTAATCGGCACTTGTTAGAAGATACCAAGCGATGCCCTCTGCCAGCTGTTGATTTCAGTTGTACAAACTGACTTCTCGAAGTTAAATATGAGGTTAACCAGTGGAGGGCGGAACCACGAATTCCATAATTCCTTAGCTTTTCCAACAACAGCTCATGAGACACGTAGTCAAAGGCCCGACTCAGGTCACAGAATATTCCCATTGTCGATATCCGTAAAACATTGCAGTAAAAATCCATGATTGCAGTTTGAGTTGATTTTCCTTTCGTAAAACCATGTTGTTCTTTAGGAATAGTGTTAAATTTTTCTAGGAAAGGTGTGAGTTTCGAGAACATGCTGTATTCAAATAACTTGCTGATGATCGATAGCGAAGAAATAGGTCTATAGTTGTTAACATCCGTTGAGCTACCTTTTTTGAGTACTGGTATCACTTTAGCTATTTTGAGGATCTGAGGAAAGTGGCCTATAGTAAAGGATTCATTAATCAGATGGCACAGTGGATCTATTAAGTATAATTTGAAGTCTTTTATTAATTTGCATGGTAATTGATCAGGACCGGAAGATTTTTTACTCTCTATCTTGTCAAAAGTTTTGGCCAGTTCTTCTTGGGTTACAGGAAAAAGAACAATTGAATTTTCAGTTGAATTGAATGTTCTGAAGAAATTTTGTAGTCAGGTATTTTACTAATAATTGACTCTGAGTCTCCACAAAAGTCATTGAATAGATGGGTTCCATGCTGATCTCATTATTTACTATGTGGATGTCACGTACTCGTTCAGCTTTACCACTTAATTCGGTAATTAGTAGCCACATAGTTTTGCTTTTGTTGGCGGAGTGAACTATTTTATCATCATAGAATTTCATTTTCGTTTGGCGTACTAATTTATTATGTTTAGCTTTAGCATCGTTGTATTGGCCCCGAAGAACTGGATAGGCTCCCTGTAGTAGTTTCTCGAATGTTGAACTTCCGTTGTTGTCCAAACGTTTGTGTCTTGTTTGTCAGTGATATACTTTTCCGGAAAGCAGCTCTCAAAATGAAATTGCACGAATGATATGAAATTTTCAGTTTTGTTATCAAGCGATGTGTTGACGTACACTTTCTCCCATGTTTCGTTTTGCAGGCTATTTGCGAGACGTGCTTTATTTACTAGAGTGTACATCCTGATTTTCTTCCACTCCAATTTTCGATTGGTTTCTGTCGCCTCTGACTTCAGTACAATTAATCTATGATCTGAGAGGTACGTATCTTTTACCAGCGCTTGATGGTTAGTTAAGGAGTTGATAAATATATTGTCTGTCCTAGTGCTAGTGGTCGACGTTACACGGGTTGCCTGACTTACTGTTTCTTCCAAACCAAATGGATGAAGTAGAACTTCTTTTTCCTTGCTTTCAGAGTCAAAGTTGACATTAAAGTCTCATGTTATAAAAATATTATTGTTCATGTGAAAGATGTCATTTAAAATTTGTTCTAAAGTAGATATAAATAAGTCCAAATTACTGTTTGGAGATCGATAGACTGTTATTAAAAAGTTACTAACTGTTCCTACCTTCCACTTAATTCCGCAAACATCAATATCTTGTTCCATACATTTGTCAGCCAAACTTAGAGCAATTGCAGAAATCTCGTTTTTCGCTCATATAGCTACACCACCTCCTCTCATCATCTTCCTGTTGTAAGCCACAACAAGTTCATAACCGTTAATTTGATACATCTTTAACCAACGTCTCGGTTATATGTAGATATACAGGTAGCTTTTAAGTTTACTACTTCTGATTGTAATTCCGGTAGCTTATTCATCATACTTTGAATGTTTAGATATAATATCACAGCTGAGTTCTCTTGATAGCCGCTTAGCGCCAAAGCTACCTGTTCGGGTATTAACAACTCATTTAATTTCCTGTTTCTGTGATCGGGCAGGTCTTGTATAAAAAAGCCCTTCCTGTAATGAAGCGCCTGATTCCAACTCCTTTTGGCCAGAATTCTGGCTCTAATACTTTTGAAGTGTACATTTCTTCAAGATCTGCTTTAAATGACAGATATTCTACTCTCCGCGACTTTAGCTGTTCGACCTTTACCGAAGCATTGGCAGGCTTTGTTTTATGTAATTTAATAACATGTACAGTTTCATTTGTTTGATAACTGAAATCAGAATTACATGGCGATTCATTTAAGATCAAGCATGAATATGTGAGTGGGATAAAAAATTAGAAAGCTATTTTTTGTATCAGATTTGGATTTGCGTTTTCGCAAAAAAATGTTGTTCCATTTTCATCACTGTATGACGCGTTTCAGTTTTTTTTTAACACATTTTATAAATACGAACAACGTTAAATTGAGATGGAGTCTAATAAAACCCGCGAGGTTGAATGCATCAGAGTTCAATGAAATACACGAGTTTGAATATATAAGAGTCTAGCAAGATACACGGGTTTGAATGTGTCTATTGACACTCAAAATTAATGAATGCGAATCAATTAAATTACGCAAGGGGAAGTGATAATAAACATTAGTTTGGTGTAAAAAAAAAACCATAAGGAACTGAACAGATTATTATTTTAATTTAACCAGATTTACAACTTTCTTTTAAAAATAATAATAATAATTACATCTTTGGTATACGTATTTAAACAAATGGCCATTACAGGAACTTAATTTATATTAAATTCAACTAAATAAACAAACACTCACTATTTCGTTGCAATAAAAGAAATTGTTAATGAAGAATTTTAATTTGAGCAGCGGTATAGTAATTTTTTAGTGATCATCTACGAACGTGCAAAGGACCCAAAGGCGTTCATAAATTTTATTAAATTAAATCAAAAGAAAAGGGTTACGCCTTAAATCTAAAAGAATTTCAAATTTATAAACGAAAAATAAACAACTTCATTTCTCAATAACGAATAACATATCAAGAGTGAAAAATGAAGAATCGTACAAAAATGAAATTGTTTTCTGCGAATTTCGTGCACTTTTCTTATTTTTAAACTTTAAAGTATCTCAGGCTCATGAAGGCTTTCGCGGCGATTGTTCATCTTCTTACGGCTTCCGGATACACCGCGTCACAAATTCTTCTTTCTTGAAGTGTCTCGTAGCGTAGAAGGCTGAGAATCAGTTACTCGTAATCAGGGTTGAAGCCGTTACTATTAGATGATATTAAATCATGAGTCAGGCATAGGAAAGAAGAAAAAGCTTTCGAAATGTTTAATCCTGAGAAAACATTTTCCTTATCTATTTATCATGTCCAGAGCGGCAGTCTAAGCATAATTTTTTGAAACATAATATAAATGGTAATAAATTAATAGCCCAAACCTTCAGAATTTGCAAATTCGTTCCTGTTGTCGCCTTTTTACTTCTCCTAAAAATGACCCGAGACAAAGCTTTTACTTCATTTCATTTACTAAAAGCTCTTTAATTAATACTTAATTATTTCGTTGAATACTTGATAATTATATGTTATTATAATGCGACTAGCAAGATGTACGGAATTTAGCCGTATCTGATTCCAATTTCAATTTACTTCAATTTTTGGTACATCCGGTACGGATAATTAGCTTCAATTCCAAGTTATAATTGCGTAGTTATTAGGAATAATTAGATATTAATGCGTGAGAAAGAGATTTCACAATTGTAGTTGTCCGTAAATATCAACGTAAGCGTAGAACGTTATGTTACAAGAAGGGGTTAACCAGTCCCATTTCTGAAACATAACGTTCGCATTTTTTTTAACAATTTTAATCATAATCAATCAATAATCCTTATCTATGTAAAGTAATAAATATTAAAAAAGTTAATAGGTAATTAGGGACGTTATTTTTTAAACAAGAACTTTGTTTCATATTTATAAATTTTGTTTTTTGATTGGTATTTTCATATTTCGATAAGGTTTTCGTGTTCGTCTTATTAAATGACTTAACAATAGCTTATTGCAAATAATAACAATTAATTTACATCCTTTATCGTCGATAAACTTGCATAAACTTTTCTGATATATCACGACATTGAATTAGAACGTGTGTGAATTCTAGGCTTGTTTCTTCATGCAATTGTTTGTATCGACGTAATGTATTAAACAGCACAAGAATAAACTTGTACTCTATATCGCTAAATGACTGGATTCTTCGTATTTCACAACATTATTTCGTAAAATAATTTTATAACCACTTTATCCTGATGATTCATCTTGTTATTTCTGTGTAGGTTTATAATTCGCAAGCCCATCCAAATGTTATGATTACTTATCTACTTGTACGTATGTATATGCCTACGTTTAACGCAGCATTCAATTAATCATTGTTAATAGTGGCCTATGTAGTGCTTAATCCCACAAGAAAAAAAACTTCTTGCATTAATAACCGCAGGATTTAATTGCAGGCAAATATATTTTAACGTTAACACTTGTAACCTAATTATGTAATAGTGCTGCATTAAATAAGTTACGCTAGATTTGCTATCTAGTAAAAGTCGCCGCAAAAAAGGTACGCGATGATCACAACTAAAGGTCACAGGAGCTTTAAACCTTCCGCAGGAATATTCTCATGAACCTGCTGACACAGAATCGATTCTCTAATCCAGAAGTACATCTGTTACTCCTTGCATAACCCGAGCACGACATGAACGGCTTACTCTTTCAAATACGTCGTAACTTATTTACGCCCTCACTATAATGGTACTGCCAAACTCCTTGCATTACTCTGCCAATGGTTTATGGTTTCTCCATGAGCCGTTTACCTAAATACTACTACTTCATTTTTGTTTAACTTTTTTTTGTGTGTGTTATTAATGAATTTGGTTTCACGTCTCTAGCTTTCTTTGTTAACTTGTGCAAACTGGATGAAGTACCAGTGAATGCATCAAGTTAATTTTCGTAAAAGGAATACTTTCTAATCTAAAAATAATGTAAAGCATTTCCTTTCCAATAAAACTGTCAACTTTACCATTCAGAGAAATCACTTTTGATAGCTGCAAGTGCTAATAAAACAACTAAATCCTGGAGAGCAGAACATGTCTGGAAAGAAGACTTAAAAATGAAGTGGAAGGATGATTAAGGAATTCGGAATGATTTGCAAAGTGTTAGAAAGGAAGCTATTGCAAGTCCGTCAGTCAACCAAGAAAAAAATGGATACCGATTACAAGGAAAACCCTAAGAAGACGACAAAACAAAGTAGACATAATGGAAACCAGCTGCTCTGGAAGTCTGTGTAATTTTAACTGCGCATTTTTGCCTTGCTTTAAGCTTTGAGCTTTAAGTAATAGTATTTCCTATTTCTAATTATTTTGAAGCGTTTTGTATAACTTGTATTCACAATAAATATAGAACTACTTAAAATTTTGATTGCTAGTTACTGATATGGTGGTTACGTTGGCATAATTTAGAAATATTGTTGCAATGCATTTATTTCTAATGCTTTAACTTGAATCTCCGTCTTTATTTTTTTAGTTGTAACCTCGAGGTATTTCAATTCATTAAGCATAGTAGATGGACACGAGTTTCTTATACATTTATTCAGCAAGCCCTCTTTTTCCAAGCTCAACTTAAAGCTTGTTTTGAACTCTTCGATTATATCCTTGTATCATCTGATTACGTTTCTTGATATTGGTCGATCCAACACAGCTTTAAAATCAATCACAGTTTCATCCAGAATTGTTGTATGTATATAGTAATAACTATTGACCATTTTAGTTGATTTATTTTGAAGGAATGTTCCATATAAACGGTATCATTTTTGTGTAACAATTTCCCAATTAAATATTTTTCAGTTTTTTTTTTTAATTTAGTAGAAACGCTAACAAAAGCCAGTCACCTATATCAATTGCACTGAAACTGCAGAAACGTTACTTCTTGTTTCGCATAACAAATATCACATTCGTATTTGTGTCAACTTCCCCAATCACTTGAGGTTCATCTATATCTTTCAATTTTTCATTGTTCTCGTCTTCATCTTCAGTCTTTTCATTTCCAAATCCATTTTCAGAACCAGTCTTGTTGTCTTCATAGGTTTGGTCATGTGTTTGTACTTCCATTTAGAGCCCCTCATCTTCTTCCTCTGTGGACTCATTATTTAATCCATCAACACTTTTTGCTGGCTGAACATTATAGGTCTTTTTTGCGTTTAGCAGTTGGTTTTGTGTATTTCAGTTCGTGGAGCATATCAAGCAATGACGCATTCATTTGGTCTTCTGTACCATTGTTTTTTTCTGTGTCTAGAATTCTGTCGAGAACTTGGATCCTATCTAGAGGATATATATACCGTATTTTCTAAATCCTAATTGACTATTATTCATGAAATTCTATTATTTTCCAACGTTTGTATAAGCTGCTTTAGTAGCTTAGAAAACTTTTCGAAAATGATTCATTTCTTCATTCACCTCGTTTAAAATTTGTTAAAACTTGCCTCCAAGCCCCTCTCAGTGGTCTGAAAAACTAGCATCGAAAGGCTGGGTCAGGGGAGTAGAATTACTTGCAAAAAAATAAAATCTACATTAAGGTTTTCACACTTCTTGATCAAATCTAGTGAAATGTGAGACGACATATGGTCACCAATCAAAATACGCTTTTCTTCACATTTTTTCAAATGTGAAATTACTATGGTGAGCCCAATCTTGAACCGTAACCGAATCAAACCACCAGACAGTGTTCGCTCATACCTGGTCCCTTTAAATCCACCCTCCGTCCATACATCATAAAGATACAGCGATATGCACGCAAAATAGGGGCCAACATTTTTCCACTGGCTGTTGCAGCAAACAGCACCGGCATGGAATACCATACAGGTACACGTTTTTCCAAAAATATTCATTTGGGAACGCTGCCAAATTAAAGCCTTTCAATCTCGCTATCTTAAGAAATCTCAAGTCTAAAGAAGTCGCAGCGAATTGCATAGTACAACAAGTTCTCATCAATTCCAATTCCAAGGAAGCCGAAGAATTTCACAATTGCTGTGCAAATTGACTGTACTTATTGTTATTTGGTTATTCTCTATCGACTTTTAGGCAAAATTTTGAAACAGGAAAGCGACAAGTTTGAATAAATGTATCGTTCTTTAATCTACCGCTAACCTCTTCTACTCGTTATTAGTCTCTTTTTTGCAGACCATATCTTCTTCGGCGGTTTATTTAGCTTATTCTTCTGAAGTCTGCTATGCTTCTTCGTTTTTACTTTGATCTTTATAATTTTTGCTATTTTATCTTTTATCCTTGTGACCATGTCTTTGTTACAGCTAGTCTCTCTTCCGTGCCTTTCTATCACTTTCTTAAGGGGCGTTTACATTACATACATGTTTGAAATATACATGTATCCTACATGTCGGTTGAAAAGTTTGGAACAAATCTAAAATTTATCTCATACAAGTGCTAGACTTTTCTTGTATTGGACATGTTTCCGACATGTTTTATAGTATGGATTTGTATTCCAAATTAATGGAAAACAGGGCGATCACAGACCATACAAAGGTACTTGCGCATGTGCACAATAGTCGGTTGTTTTCAATTGTCAAGCGAACTGATGTTTTGTGAGAATGGAGTGGTCCAAAAAGAGCACAGTTGCATTAATTGCTTTTCACGTAGTTTCCTAAAGTAATAATATGCGGCCGCGGACAAAAACAAAAATTGATCGTCATCATGTGCGAAATTTTTTATTATTAAATACTAAATATGTAGTGAACAAGTCACACAGTGTAAACGAGGTCCTTTTCTAGTACTTGTCGAAGATTTGTGCTAAACATTCATCCTGATTTGTATGCGACAAATCCACATTTTTGTATAGATTTGTTTTTCAATTTGTTGAAAACATGTATGTAATGTAAACGCCCCTTTATAATACATGTCGGAAACATGTCAAATACAAGAAAAGTCTAGCACTTGTATGAGATAAATTTAGATTTGTTCTAAACTTGTCAACGACATGTAGGGTACATGTATGTTTCAAACATGTATTTAGTGTAAACGCCCCTTTACAATTTTTTCCAAGCCAGTCTCCTTCTTGTCTGACTATTGGTCAACAGTTTACAATTGTTTCTTGATCAACGACTTTTATTCATTGTTTTCACTTGAATATACTTTTGAGTAGTTGCCATTTAATTTTTGTTATACTTATTGTTACACAACTCAATTCTAGTAGTCTTGGTATTCGTGCATTTTGTTTTCTTTGCCAAGTGTATTTTATGTCCCATATCTGTCCGTAGTTTCAATTTTACATTGCTTAATAATTCTCTTTATTAGTTTTTTTCAATGTTTATTTCATGATTAATTATCCTTTGCAAGGTATGAATACTTTTTCAAACATTTTCTGTATTTTTATTCTTTCCAAGATAAATGAATTAGGGTAGACCAGGGCAAGTGTAAACTATTTTTAATAGTTAAGGTTTCTCTGCTGATATATTTATGGATTTCACTCTATAATATTATAGACTAACTAATAACATACCAAGTCAGTATCATTTAAAGCCTCTTGGATAAAATTTTATATGTATTTTTTAAATTAATATTTTTCTGGCCACCAATTTTTACACTTGCCCCGGTAGGAGAAACTGTAAAAATGAAGGTACATCAAAAGCAACTCTAATAGTAAGAAAAGCAGGGAAAGTGTCAAGAATGTTATCATTTGCCATTAAATTCGCTATTTTTTCTTTCTAGAAAAATTAATGTGTTTATGAGTTATTAACTTTTTCGTAATAAGTATGAGCGAGCCACCAAGCATAAGAAACAAAATTGGTTTCTTTATACCATTTAGTAGGTTTGAAATTAAATGTAATATCCTGCAAAATTAACTGAAAACTTAGGCGATCCTCTTCGCATCAGTTTTGGTTTATGCCCAATTTCTTCATCGCCTTATCTTGAGGTTAAATTTATCTGTCAGTTAGAATGTGACACATAGTATGTGTACGACCAACTGTACGTCACATTCAAACTGTTAGATAAATTAACCTTAGGTTAAACATGGTGAAGAAATCGGCCATTAGGCAAACAAGTTACAATATTTTTTAAATTTATAGTATCAATATCATCAACTGGAGGTCAAACAAAGTTTTCTTTAAATTTTCTAACAATTTCACTTCAAACTCTCCGTTATCTAAAACGGTTTTTACTTGACTAATAAAATGTTTAACAGATGTTTTTGAGGTGTAGAAAACCAGAACCCAGTCGTTAATTTGAATTTCATGTTTTCACGCCCATTTCTTCAGTATCAGACATTTCGAAAGTGAAGCTTTCGTCCGATTCTTTATACAAAACACTTCCATTATCACTGTCACTAGAATCGGGGATGGACGTGTACTTCCTTTTTTCTGGTTTTTCGAGAATTAAATTTTCGTTCACTTTTGAAGTTAAAGGTTATGGCTCATTTGAAAAAGCAGTTATAATTTTTGTCCCAGAAACTAATTTCTTTCTTTTTGGATTTCTTTCTATTGAACGCTGTTTCACTGACTCGAGCAGTAGCTGTTCAAAAGATACAGTTTCAACGTTTAAGGACATAGCATTTTCACTAAAAAGAGGCGCACTTTTCTCATTCAGTTTTAAGTGCTCGCATTCTCCATTATGTTGTTCTTCTCTTTCGTTGTTTAAAGGCACGGTTTCACTTTCCCCATTTGGATTGAATTTGGCAGTGATGAGTTCTGCGTTTGATTTTACTTTTCTATTTGGATTTGTAACTGACGTCCTGGTTGCTTTAACAGTCGCTAGTAATTCACTTTCAAAATTACTATTATGTTGCTGTGTTTTTGGCAAATTTTCTTGTTGGTGCTCTGCTGTAACATGTAAGGCATTCTGCCTATTGGTATCCATACCACATTCAGGGATATTTCTTTGTTTCCATCTTTTCAGTGCTTCCACGTCATATTTTTCAACGAGAATCACTTGTCTTGTTGGTGCTCTGTTGTAACATGTAAGGCATTCTGCCTATTGGTATCCTTACCATTTTCAGAGATATTTCTTTGTTTCCATCTTTTCAGTGCTTCCACGTCATATTTTTCATCGGGAATCACTGTTCTATTAAAAGGGAAAATTCCTCCTTTTTTAAAACCATTTCTTATTGTTTCATGGCTTACTTCAGACCAGGTTTTCCTAGTAGAACAGAAAATTCTTTTTTTGGAGGTCCTTGGTGTGTTTTCTGCCAAGTCGATAATTTTCTTTCCCATATTGCTTTAAATGACCTAAATACAGCCAAATCTAAGGGCTGAAGTAGGCGGCTGGTATGGGCAGGTAGTTTTAAAATGTGAATATTTTCATTACGAGCGTATTCAATCAGCAAACTGAGATGCATGACCGTCATACATGACAAGGATGGACCTGATATCATCAATATAAGGTAGAAAAGAGTTCATAAAGTGATTGCGAGAAATCTCCGAAGTCATCCATCCATTTGTGCTCGCAGCAAATGTAATGTCTTTAAAAGTTTCTTCATTCTTTTCGGGTATCCAAGAGTTCCATACATTATTGCCTTTAAAAACTATTAAAGGTGGAAACTTTTTCCCAGCAGCATTGGTGACAGCTGGAACTGTCATATTTTCTTTACCAGATCCTGCTATAATCCTGCAGGATGGTTTCCCCTTTGCACCAAGCATCTTTGTCCTTAAAGGATCGGTACATAGTGACGTTTTCTCCAAATTAAAAACTTGTTCAGGAGCATTAGAAATGCCTAACTCTTCTAAAGTATTTTTTAATAAGTCAAAATAATCTGTTAATTTCTTTCTACAGTATTCTAAGGATTGAGGTTTTTTACCGATAGAGAATGACGTCTTTTGAAACTTTTGATCCAGTCATCTCCTGGAACGTTATATTTGAAAGGGGTTGAGATGTTGCTTCTTGTTACAAATTCTCTAATTTTTTCTTTAAACTCACTTGTAGACAAGCCATATCCCCACTTTACCATAGCTCTGATATTTTTGGCGATTTTGCTTTCTATGTCCTATTCAAGCACTGGAGGTCGTCCCAGCGTTTTACTTTTAATTCCGCGAAGTAGTTTTGCTCTCTTGTATAGGGTTATGTAAGGTATTCCATATTCGTTGCTGGCCTTTGAACATCCTCTAGGGCTCTCCCAAGTATTTCCCGCCCATATGCAGCTCTATTGGTAGTTCGCTTATAATTACGAACCATATTTGTACACTTTCCCTGTAAAAAACAGTTTGGGGTAAGAGTAATTTGTTTTCTTTTACACTGGCCTCTACGCGAAATTTTGAAGGGGCAAGTGTAAAAGAGGCTATAAAAAATACAAAACTGTAGACAAATGTATTCAAAAATATACAAAGTGGTCAAGAATCACTGTTTGAGTTGGTAGTGCCGAATTTTATTCTTAAATGGTACAACTGTAGTAACATCCGGTTTTGACCGTCACTTTACAAGCGTCACTTGACATTTCCAATTCAAATTAAAACGCTAATTTTTATTCACATAACCTTCAATCTTATCGCTGTCAAATAAACCAACGAAACTTATATCCGGTTGCAGTGTTTCAAACAGTCGAATATGAAAATGCTCTTAATTATATTGCCAACTCAAACAGTTATTCTTGACCACTTTGTACAATCCTGGTAATACTATGGTATGACTGAAAAAACTGAAATGGTAAGACTGAAAAACAAATTGAAATCTCTTAAAAACTCACCTTTATTACACTTTTATTTCGTGTCGGTTGCACTCATGTGTTAACCACTAGCGACGTTTATTTAAATACCGCTATCGGTAAAACAGAATTCTTTATTAATGTTAGCTACATAAACTGCAATACACCACAGATGTTTAATGGGTTGCCTGATAAGTATTGCATATTTAATTTTTAATGTTTTAGATTTTTTCGTCGCAACTTTTACACTTACCCCGTTTATACACTTACCCAGGTTAACCCTATGGATTTTAAGATTGCTTCTTTGGTTCAAAGTTTGGAGAAAACATTTTTCAACCAAAAGTTAACAGTTTTAGAGATGTTGTATCTCTTCGTCCTACACAGATAAAAATCTGGAATTCCCTCGCGTCTGGTGTTTCATCGCGTCCATCCGTTTTTGGTGTTAAAATAAACGGAGTTAGGACGTTTAACTTTAGAAAGTGTTAACGTGGTCTACAAAAGTAGCATTTTAATCCTTGCGGTAGTTATTTCTATATAGGGTAATTCCGGGGGAGATGGCCGTACGGGAGAGATGACCAACGAATTTTTTTTTACTCAAATTTAATAGGTGGCACAGCCGATGGACTAATTACTTTCGCACCAAGGATAGGAATAGGTGGACGTGTGAAATTTCGGAAAAATAAGATTTTAAAGTGTGCCACTTTCAAATTCAAATTCAAATTTAGGTAACAAAAAATTTCGCTGGCCATCTCTCCCGTATGGCCATCTCCCCCGGAATTACCCTATGCATTATATATATATATATATATATATAATTTTTTAACACCTATTTTTAGACGCATTTTAATCAGGAAAAGATTTTAATATCACTAAATGAGATTAGCTTTACAACTTTTCAAGTAAAACTCTATCCGTATTTTTTAACACCGATTAGGAGGAGAACATTTTATCCCAAAAATTTTTATGTGTGTAAAGGACAGAGGGATGAAGGATGCATCTTTTTCTTCCTATGCCATCATCAAACAAGTCTCATAGATAAATGTTGATAAGCGTTGTATGCATTTTACTCTCGCGTTTTCAAATGATTGTCTGCGTTAAATATTCTAATTAATTCTTAGACTTTGAGGATTTTTTAATGTCTAAATTTTATTCATAGTTTTGTTCTTCTGGTAGCTACCTAAATTTATAATATTTTTAACCAATTTATAAGGAGTCATTTCCAAATTTGTACTGAAAATAAAATTGCTTTCTATTTTGTCTGACTGATCATCACCTTCATTTCCTTAATGTAGTTGTTTTATAAACATTAAAGAGAAATTTATAAAATAAGCATTAAACAATTTATACAAGGTTTTTGTTTGACTAACCTTAGCAATTTGCAAAACTCGAATTAATAACTCGTTCTTTCAACGAAAATTAATAGTAATCATAAAACCATAGTGACATGATTCGTGTAGATTTCATGACCTCAGTCGTTAAAACATATCATAAATCATGTCATTAATTTCTGTTGCCACCTACGTGATTCTGATTTGTTGACATACTTTTCGTTAAATGTAGGTGTAAAAACAGGATGATATATTCGCTAATAATGAATATTTACTAGGTGCCTCTATAAGAACTATTAAAAAAAATATATTTATATGTGCATTCATTTCTTTATTCGATTATTTGTTCGTTCTTTTTACCATCACCGAGTTAATAGGCTAGAATTATAAGAATTGGAAAATGTAAACATTTTATTGTACAAATTATAATAAAAAACATATAAGAAGACGACCGTTTTGACGTGCAATTACATATATTAATATTAGAGATGGCAAATGATGGACCACTTTTAACACTCGAGGTCGTCTGCAAAAGAAAATCGATAGTGACCGTCATGAACCTCTCAAACTGATCACTGACGGCATTTCTAAAGCTAAATGTGGTCAGTGTATTTTGACTCAAAATGTCCAAACTAGAATAAGGAAATTTCCTGTCATAGTAAAGATGTAAGTCGAAGAAATCCTCACTCAATCTTCGGGCAATCTATTGAAGGTATCATTTTGTTATGAATTCCTTGATTTCAACTTTTGTTTTGACATCACTGAAAGGAAAAGAATTAATATCTTACAATTATAGACATCACGTAGCTTGTGTGTACACACTCCAATTATGCAAATTCAGTTTATGGTGAGGTTCTTCGATGCAAGTACTCAAAACGCCTTCCTTGTTCGTGACCGAGTGAATCTTCTTGGCGAACAGAATCCAAGTGATGCAACTCAACCACGGTTTTAATTAATCGAGTAATTGACAGGTGAATAACTCGAACTCGCTTCACCAACACGACCTCATTGTTGAGTGCAAAACACAATCTAAATTAGTTCCTTGAATAGTTTGTTAACCTTTATACTGTCAAAACCATTGCAAAACATAATTCAGAAGCCTCTTTTTAGATTATTGTTGCAAATAAATGAATCGGAGGATTGATCAAATTATGTATTGAGAAACGCACTTAACTAAGTATGACACTAATTAAGCCACAATAAATCAACATCATTAATCATGTTATGTTTTGAATAACACTGACCAAAATGTAATACGCAATCCGAATAACTCAGAAATATTCGTGCTATTCTCAATTAACACGTTTTATTTATTTTTGTTGCGAGTCTAGAGATAAAATTACTTTTTCCCGACTAATAACTGTCTTTAGTTCTACGAAAGTAAATGGTTATTTTATTTACACATACGAACGCTTTTGTGTGCTTTCACAGTTATTATTACGTTGTGCAACAATGCAGTTTCTGAATTAATTGGGCTTTTTATAGTGTGTGTTATGTACGTACACTCGATTACATAAAATCTATTGTATCGATTGAATATAACATGTTTACAAATTATACGGAACTAGTAACAATTAGTGTTTTTTTTTAAGTTATTTAACCATCAACTTTATTGTGTGTTACTTGTACTACACGTAAAACCAAATTGTTTTATAAACGAGAAACAAAAGCAAAACCTGCCTAAAACTACATCAAGACATTGGCACAAATTAGTTGCTGAATTTCTTCAACCCTATTAAATTGCAGAACATTCAGTTTTTCGTTTAATAAAAAACTTGAATTCAATTATTAGACTTTTTTCTGCAATAAAATTGTGAGTTAGCTTCAACTTACTTTTTTAAATCGACGAGTCAACTCTTGGGAGAAATTTCTTCTTTTTTCTTTCGTAAATTCGTTCGGTGGTCCTTCAAATTGACATTTCCCTGAACTTTCGATAGTGACACCTCAAAGTACTGACAGTAGGTATATGAACTCTCTTCATCTTACTTACAAAAAAATGATATAAAATCATTATTAATTATCACATCATTTCGAAACACAAATAAACATTCTTCGTGTTATCTGTCCTGAACAATCAATCAAATTAGAAGTTGCTACTTATACTTGCGATTAATTCCGAATGATTTATTGAAGTAATTATTATTGCATAACGAACCGCGATGAACATCATAATTAAACATACACGTTCATCTAATTTATTGTAACTTTTCAATTTCATTGTCGTCTGTGTGGAACATTATTTTAAATGATTTTAAATTGGCATGCTCGTAAATAAATTATTTCAATAACTGCAATTACTTTTATTTAAAAGGACTCTCCTTAATTTCATAAGGTGTCGGGTAATTTTAATGAAGGTACAAGGTCTGCAACATTTACTCTTTCGTATCCCCGGACTTCTATCAGAGATATCCATATTTGGCCACTTTTTTAATCATTACGTAGTTCTTACAAGGAGAGTGAGTGGAATTACCAAAAGAAAATTTTACTTTGACAGGAAAATGTGGTAAGTAATCGTTTCGCCGTAAATAAATCTATTGATATACAGGGTGAGCCAATAATGCGTATTCGGAAGATAGCGTCTTTGTTATTGCAAATTTTTAAAATCTGTTTTCGCTATTACTTAAATATGGTACAGGTGTATCATTTAAAATTAGTTACAATTGTACCGGGTGATTCGTGTGGCTGTGTCACACCAAAATTATGCTTTTTTAAATGGAACATACTGTATATTATGGCCCATATCGATTTGCCTTTAAGAGTAGATCAATTTATTATAATGGTACTATGTAACTAGAACTAATAGTTTTTGAGATATTGACATTTACATATAAAAAATAGTACTTTTTGGTATTTAATAGATCAGATGTTTATTATAATTAGGTTTTTAAACTTTACAGTAATATTACATAACCTGTCTGGATCAGAAAATAGTATTCATTTTTAAAATATTCCTATTATTTTGTACAGGGTGATTCTAAACGCGGATGTTTATTTTATTCGGTTATTTTAAATGGAACACCCTATATGTCATTATTAAATTTAATACGTCTTTGACTAAGCTTTGCAGTAATATAAAGTTCAGTATGTGTTTTACATCAAACTTGCACAAAGTAAGACCTCAAATTCTAAAAACAGCATTTATTCTAGCTTCTAACGTTTCTTTTCTTTTTAATATCGTTGATTTTGAATAGGAAATATGTACTCAATCTGTTTGTAGTTGTTAGTCTGTTAAAAGTTATACTCATTTGATTTGTAACATAAAAAACGGTATAGTTAATTTTTATTTAAGCAACACTGCCTGATTTGCAAAATGTCAATGAATTAAATGACTTTTATCCACTATCACATTATAATTGGACTTTTATCCACACGTATGAAGCATTTAAAATGGCCTATTATCCACTAGTGGAATAAACTTACTTTATTCCACTAGTGGATAATAATAAACAACGTACCACAGCAACCAGTAGGTATGACAAAGCCTGTCACGTTTCATTTTAGGAATACGAATATTTTTTAATTAAATTTCGCTCATTCTGAATGTTAAATGTGGTGATTGTGGATAAAACGTTGTATTGCATGCGTGTTTTAGATGCATTTTATCCACTTAAGAAAATGCTATCTAAAACATTTGTACAATAAATAACTATTTTGTTAATATTGAAAACTCAAACCATACGGCTTGTCACCAAATTTACTTTACACTTAACAGCCTCAACCTTACCTTGACCGGTGACAAATTCTGATGTATCTTAATAATAATAATAATAATAGGACTCTATTTATCAAATTATACATAAGATAAATCCCAAGGCGGAGTTCATGTAATGGAACATGCTCTTCCACTCAACCTTGAAAAAAATAACATAAAACAAATTAACAGCGCTGGCTTAGCAGATAACAGTATTAAAGTAACATGAAATTAGTTATAATATTGTATATAAATATGTATATATGCATATTTGTAACAATGCTTGCATTGGACGGAGGGCGGTAAAATAACACGTGATGCTGTAAAGAGAGAAAGACGCCACCTAAACGACGGGAGACTCGAATAGCATACTTCTTAAACAGTATTTAAAACAGGATACATTCATTGATTTGAGTGAAGGACATAATGAATTATAAATCTTAAAAATTTGATATGTGAAACTTTTCTTGAATCGTTGACTTTTGTGCAAAGGCGGAGACAGTAAACCTTTGAACCTAACATTAATCGTGTGTATATCAGTACGATATGTTATTCTATTAAATAAATACTGAGGACACCAGCTTTCTCCGCGGCTAGTAACAGTGAGACGGGGGTGGGTCTAGACTGATGTTAAATTTATTTAGGGTGCCAGGGCGTATTCGGCCCAACTGATAGACAAACAACCTCGTCGGTATCCCCGAGTCGACTTGATTGGGCAAAAGGCCAAAACAAAATATAGGCTACACTTGACTCACTGGTACGTGAAGAAAGGGTAACGCAAACACGCACTTAAATAATAAATTTGAACTTTATTGAACGATAAGATTCGGGCAAATGCAGATTACAATTTATATCAAGTTATATAGATGCTTATTCACAACAAGTAAAATTCAAACATCGGTACACTGCGAATAATCTACAGTTGTCGGTATATTTACTCAAGGACAACAAAAAAAAACTATAAATGCTCTTTCTGCATTCAGCCGAAAATTCGCTCTCCAAAAGGCATGCAATAGTTGAGCGACGATATGAAATTTGATAATAAATTAAATAATTAAACGCACGACCTTTCTGTCAGTGCTCAGTCGAAAATGTCAAATTCACTACGCTGTGAAGTTGGCGGTCACCGCGCCCTCTATTGTTCATGTCCAACGTCACAGATCCGGATTGAACCGGTGGACGAAACTGCTAATCGGCGTACCAGATTAGGCGTAGAGAAAATACGCTCGGCCGCGAGGATGAGTCGACTCAGCTTGAATCAAACTCCGGGAATCACGGCAAGACGTAAAGCGTGAGTTAGAAGTAGAGCCAAACGTAAAATAGTACCAACGTAAAATCAATCGTAAAAGCCTGAATAGAAAAAAAGAACAAACTCGTTAGCGTCCAAAGTGGCGTCAGACAATTCGCACAATTTTTACCTGAGATTTGTGGTTTTCTCAAGCTTGGAATGCGACTGAAAACACTCCAGTACTCGCTCGTCAATATGAATTCTATTCCAGTAGGGCCGTTGCTAAATTCTCCTCACTTTAAGAGCAAGAATTTTGTTATCACAATACTACGCAACTGTACACCAAGAGAGCGTAATGAAGACTTGAACAAAGGCACTAACGTAAAACGGAAGGACGCCGAAATTACCACTAAGCCATAAGCGGTAGCCAATAGAATAATTATGACGCCAAGAGTTTTGAATAAAAGAGCCAATGTGAAAGCGAGAATTCAAATATACATCTCCTCCGCAGCTTATAGTGTTGTCGGATGTTCAGACAAAATATACATACAAGTGACGTTGCCAGCTCGCTACAAATGCGTCGCGAACTCGCTGCGATGAAATTTGACTGCAACAGGCTGAGGATGAATTTCTTTTCCTTTGCTGCCTAGTTAAGCACTAAAACTTACTACTTTATTTGTGTACTATTTAATTGAGAGGTAATAATTGTCGTGTATTGTTGATAATTTTGAAAATTGTTGTCTTTAGAACATTTTTATTCTTTTTTCTTGTGTTTGTTCACTTTATTTTTCTTCACTAACACTTGTCTTTCAAAATTTACAATTTTTCCGCGTTTAAAGTCGAAGAAGAAATGTTCCGGTCGCTCTCTGCAACGGTATTTATACTAAAAAAAAAACACACAATTGAATGTGCCTTTTGATTTTGCGCGCGCTCTCTCGTCGGCTGTGAAGCGTCGATTAGACGAAGCTAGTTTACTCGCTACTAGCCAGTTAGTAAAAAAAGCTCGACAGTGAGCAACTAGATAGTAAACATAGGCTTTGCAATTACATGTTTATAACTAGTGGCGAATGTGCTATTGCCCGTTGAAGGCGAACCTTTCCTCACATAACCTAACTTTATATCCAAAATTAAAACAACCAAACGTAGTTTATGAAATTAAATGTTTCAATTGTAATTCATGTTATATTGGAGAAACAAGCCAAAATTTAAAAAAACGTCTGGACCAACATAAATATCATATCCAAAAAAATAATCAAAATCATTCAATGCTTGTAGAACATTCATTAGAAAATGACCATAATTTTGATTTTGAAAATACTAACATTTTATATTACGAGTCTAATATTTTCAAAAGACGTTTTATTGAAATGTGTAAAATAAAAATGTCGTCGAATTCTATTAATAAACGTACTGATTTTGCAAATTTAAACGATACATTTTGTAGTTTTCTCGATTCCTTAAATAGAACATAGATCTGTCAATTTTTTAACATTTGTAATGTTCAAATTATTTTTAGATAAATATAATATACATAAAAAAAAAATCAAGTTACTTTTTCAGTTTCCGTTGACAACCTTGTTTATTTTGACAACATAATTTTCACTTCTGACGAAGCAGTCGAACGACTGCGAAACGTAAAGTGTATAGTTGCGTAACTTTATATCCTCAAAATTAACTTAAATTCTCCGATTTTTCTAAAGAAATTGCTAAAATAAGTTAAATTTTGTCCTAACTAAAATTTCTTCTGTATTTTGTTAATTCTTAATCCTACTTCTTCGTCCAGCTTCCTAAAGTTGTCTGCTTAAGTAAACTAAATTTCTATATTTTCTAACTAAAAAGTCTACTAACTTAATCGATTGGTTTTAACTCTTATCTAATGATTTTTAGATTGTTTATGGCCATTTTATGGGGCAACAACACTTTCAAGAACCACACAAAACTTCATTAAGCACTCACTTCACTTCCCATAGACACCGTTGCGGCTCCTCCGGTTGATACTTCATTGTGGCTGGAAAACTCTTTGCTACATCAAGAAGCACCTCATCAATCAAAATTCCACGACATCAGTTGTGTGTAATTGTTTGAATCATCTCTGCTGGCCTCGGTACAAGATAAGTTGCTTATTTCTATTCTGCCTTCTCTTAGACTTTTTCTTCTCCTTTTCAGGTGGATACCACAGCAACATGTCAACTTATTTATCATCATTAAGACCCATTTATCTCATTTGGGGCATAGAAATGAAATAAGCTTCTTTCATCTCCTCTTTTTAAAATCCGACAGATATCTTCTTCTGGCTTCGGATTACTCCGCGTCACGATTCTTTCTTGCAGACGTTTCGTCCTTTCTTACAAAGTGACTTTCTCACTGCTACTATTCTTCTTGTTGCTACTGCTATTGCTATTTTTGCTATTAACTGCCGCAGAAGCCTTCAAGTTAATTAACAAAAATTGTCTAACTTCTCCAATAGAATTTTTCTCTGTTTTTTGTATGAGTTCCATTGTAAAACTCTTGAGTTTCGTCTTTTCTTTAATGTATGCACGAACCCTTGGCTCTTTTCTAATTTCCCGGTCTACTTCTTGATCTATCCGTTGCTATGCTCCACAATAGCAATATCATCCATTAACATCCAGTTTTTTAACTTTACAATTAATGTCACCACGAGGTTACTGTCAAACACTGCGTCAGAACTTAACTGCTGCATTTCTTTTGTATATGGCGGATGCGAGCTTTGGTTCAGTGCCGTTCTGGCACGCTTTATTTAGGTCCTTAATTATCCGGTATTCCTGGAACGCACGGCCGGGCTCCGCATCTGACGTCACGAGTCGAATGACGCGCACGTGTTTTCACGCGCTTCTGGCGTGGCCTCATGTAAATCTTCAAGTTTCAATTATAGCTTGCTAATTTCAAATAACGTCTAAATAAATATTGCTAAGAAAAACATGGGCTTTCTCTTTTGGTGTGATCTGTATGAATCTTCAAATTTCTTAGACTCCCACCAGCCTTCTCTAACAAGAACTCTTAAGGATATTATTTTCTGATCTGTTTTTCTTCAATTTGTACACGTTTACTGCTTCTTCTGAGTTACTCACGTCATTCTTCTGGTCGTATATAATTTCTGACATTTTGGTTTACTTTTTATATGAGTAGTAAATTGTATTTTGTTAGTTATGAAACAAAGTTTCACTCTCCTGACTGCTTTTTTAATAGAAATTGAAGCCATTTCCCTCCTGGTTTCGTAACTCTGTCATTACGTCTTCAAAAATTCAAGTCAAAGTTAAGATGTCCAATTTGTTTCTCTTCACGATACAAAAAAAAACTAAAAAACTAAACGTAACACCTAAATCAACGGTCCTTAATGCTTTTATTTTTATATTAAGTTCAACGAGACCGCTTAAACTTTTCGACGGCAGTGTATATGGGCGAGCGGAGTAGCTACATTAATAAAACACAATTTGTTTCAATTGGTGAGTACATTTGCAAATACAGTTTCAATTTGCTTAAAAAACGAAACTATTAATATTTTTACCTTAACGTTTGAGCGCAATTAGAAAGATGTGAGGAAGATGTTATACACATACGCAAATTACAATTAAGGTTAATGTATTTCCTTACATAAGTGTAATTACATATTGCAGATGTTTTTGCAACATTTTTTCATGAGTTTTAAAATGTTTACTGCAAACTTTTCGAAGAAAAGTATTTCACAGAGAAAAACTAAATTGACATTACGTTAGCACGTAGAGGTTTTGCCAAGAGCAGCATTTATTCATATTCGTTACACCACCACCATAGGTGCTTGCACATTTTGCTATTTCTGGTCACAAAGGCCAGATAACTCTGTGTGGTTCCAAAAAAATTAATTTGATGATGTATTCCTATTTCCTTCTACATATTAAAATTTCTAAACATTTGCGAGTAAAAAAATTATTTAAATATTTACACAATGATAGTAATCGTAATTATAATAATATTACACAATTTAAAAAATTAAATACATATTCAATTTGCCATGAAAGAACACAAAATTAAAAGGTACGAGTAATAAAGAGCCAATGATTAGAGAAGGTTGAAGTTTGAACGCGTACGAGATTGATGCATGTAATTTACTTATCTTCACATTTCATCCTATAATTAAGGTCATCTTTAACCAAAAACGACTTTGCGAAACAAAACGCGTTTATCTTAATCTTATAGCATCCAAGAAGCATTATTCCGCTTTCTACGTCTTATGTAACAATAAATCCGTTAACGCCAATTAATATCAGCGCCGTAAAAGTGTTCAGTAAAGGGCATTAGGTTTCAAATAATATTATTTAATTTATACATTTAATAACCGTTAATACTTTTTAATTGGCGGTCATAAGTCGAGTTTGCAGTGAAGCGAGGGCAATTTGTTTCATAGTTATTAACATTACGACAATAAATTTCAGCTTATTTAATTCCTCTTTGCTCATTTCAACCATCTTCGAGAGAAAGTCTGTCTTTGCAACGTCTATTTCAATTCCCGTTCATTTTATATTTTAATGCTTGGTTTTTTCTATATATATTCTCATTAAACAAATGTAAAATATTAATATATTTTTACAATATACAATTATTGTACATGCAATAAATTCTGTCTCACAACTTGACGTTCGAAATTTCATATAAGTTATACACCCTGTAATGTTAAGTAAGTGTACTTGAAGATCCGTAGAAACAAAATTTATATTCATTCTCATTATTGTCCTATTTAAAAAAAATTGTTATTTGCATTCTGTAATTTATTTATGCGTGTTTTTTATTTTCACTTAAATGTTCTTTCTTCAATATTATCTTAAACATACTGTTTATAATCAGTATATTTTTTTAACATTAAGTTGCAAAAAGAAATGTTTCCGAATAAATGTTAATACAAAATATTTCAGAATATAATACTCAATGAAAACAGTTATTTTACACTCGGAATAGTATTTTATGTTACTAGAAGTCTAATGTAGCTTTACTATGTTAATAAGTCCAGAATTATACAGAATCTGGACGAAACACGAAAGTAGCATTCAGCTTTCTTGTCATTCATGCTCTTCTTGATAAGGTAATAAGTTAAAAATTCCCAGAAATTTAACCAATCACTTTGTAGTACACTACCAGGGTTGCCAATGTGTGCGCAAATACTCGAAAATAGGGTATTTTTTAACAGTTCAGAGTTGACTGTAATCTGCCATACAGGTGGTTCATTGGTGAACCTAATAGGAAATTCTAAGGATAATTTCATTCTTTCGATTTTTTAATTTCCTTTCGTCTCATTCTCACTGATTTTTCTTACTGGTTTATTTTTCAGCATTTTGAACATTCTTTCTAAAAAAAACCGACCACAAGAGCGTTTCAGTTTTCTTTTTTTATTATTTCTGTTATATAAGATCCTTTTCAGATTTTTTAGTTCATCATTCATTTTTCGTATCCATATCTTTTTACCAAATGTATTTTTCCCATACGTCCACTATTTTTTGTTCTGCGTCCATCACCATTACTCTCTTTTGGTAGTTCCTTGATTTTTAGTTTTCGAATGAAATTAAATATATAAGATATTAAATATACCTACAATAAATGCAAGTCCTAATTTATTAATATACAGGGTGTCCCAACAGTGTGTTCTCGGGCCATATCTCCATAACTCCATAACTGCTGAAGATACAAAAAAATTTTCAACACATTTTTATTTACACAGAGTGAATTAAAACAGTGGTGCCGGACACAACTTTTTTATTTCAAATGGTATGCCCTATATATGAGACCAAATTTAGATTGCTCATAAAATTCTACAGATTTTCTGTATACCATTGCCTATGCCTAAACCTAACCGTTCTTGAGATATTTAACATTTTGTCTAAAAACTGCCATTTGCAGCCACTATTTTATTTATTCATATTTTCTTTATTTTTAACTCTAAGAAAAAGATTTTTGGTACAGATGTAGTTGATACATAAGCTTATCATAAGCCATTTTTAAATGTACTTTTATCACTACAAGGTGGCCATGGTAATAAACAAAATATCAGAAATTTCAAAATGGCAAAACTCAATTTTCTTAAATAGCATGCCCTATATTTTCCTATCCTAAATTCTTCCTTTAATAAAGTACTTTCATTTTTCTTAAGTATGTCTTATACCTATCTGCGATATTTTTTGAGATTTTCAGATCTATTTGATTTATTTCGTTTTAAAACGAACACTTGCCTAAGGTGGCTGTGGAAAACCGGTAAACAATGAACCGGTTGACATTAATAATTATTTTTCAAAGTGTTTCAGACTGTTGTGAACTTGTTAAGACATGAATTTTTAGATTTACTGAATTATTTCTTTATTATAAATGGTTGCATAGCCAAAGTTGGTTGGATCCGCTAGCAACGGGCTTGACGCTTGGTCGAGCAATTATAGGTGTGTGTTCGAATCCCCTTCTGGTACATATGGGTCCTATGTGAGAGATGGAACACTTATGTGTCGGATTGTGTTCAGGATTCATTTCGGCCCCTTCGAACTAGGTTTTCTGCCTTTTCCCGGTTTGTAAGACGAATGCCGATGGAAAACACCTAGTAGGTCGGTCGCAGCCGCAGCGGGCAATGTTACAATAGCCAGCTTAACGTATCCCTGCCAAGCTTATAGAGAGCTTGGGGCATGTATAATGTAAGTACAAAAAAATGTATAACTGTTTAAAGGAGTCACGTACTAGAACTAACTAATGCTTGTACAATATTGTCGCTTGAAAATTAATTATTAAAGTCAACAGCTTCATTTGTTTGCCGTTTTCCACGGCCACCTTAGACAATAACTCGTTTTAAAAGAAGTAATTCAAATAAATCTAAAAATGTCAGAAAATATCTCAGATAGGTTAAGACATACTTAACAAAAATGAAAGTACTTTATTAAACGAAGAATTTAGGATAGAAAAATATAGGGCATGCTATTTAAGAAAATTGAGTTTTGCCATTTTGAAATTTCTGATATTTTGTTCATTACCATGGCCACCTTGTAGTGATAAAAGTACATTTAAAAATGGCTTATGATAGGCTTATGAATCAACTACATCTGTACCAAGAATCTTTTTCTTAGAGTTAAAAATAAATAAAATAGTGGCTGCAAATGGCAGTTTTTAGACAAAATCTTAAATATCTCAAGAACGGTTAGGTTTAGGTATAGGCAATGGTATACAGAAAATGTGTAGAATTTTATGGGCAATTCAAATTTGGTTTCATGCCATTTAAAATAAAAACGTTGTGTCCGACATCACTGTTTTGATTCACTCTGTATAGATGAAAATAATTTTATGTTGTAGACCTCTTAAATTAAAAAAGAAATTGTGTTGAAAATTGTTTTGTATCTTCAGTAGTTATCGAGATATGGCCCAAGAACACACTGTTGGGACACCCTGTATATTTGCATCGCGTCTGGCAACACAATTGCAGCTCACAATCATTTGCTTCAAATTTCTCCAAAATAATTGTTTATTTTTATCTTGTTCTCTGCCTTTTGTATCACGTGTGCATTCAATTTTTCGTTTCCTTTGATTACTATACAAAAAATTGTAGCAAAAAGAAAATATCATTCTTTGTTTCTTAAAACTGAGAAAAATTTTAAAAATGTTGATATTATTAGTGCTAGTTTCTTGTAATACATCGGTAGGACAAGTTTATAGTGAACTTAAACAATGTAAAAAAAAAATAAATAAGAAATAGTTTAAAGCAGAAACGCTAACATCTTTTTTATAAAACAGGAAGTTCAAATGTTTGGTTTGGCGCAAATACGTTAAGGATCGCCGTTTGGAAGAAGTGTAATAATTAAAAATATAAATAATTTTCTCAAAAGATCTCTAAAATATCTCTAGATATAGCTAAAATATTAAGTGCCAGTTTAACTGATCAGAGTACCCTTAGACTGCACTCAACATTTGATATTTAACTAAAAGTTTAAGATGTAGCCAAAATCCTTGAAATGTGGGTATTTTTATCACAATTAGCGAGGAAAACTGTTATAATCCTGTATACTGCACACTCCTCGATCCTTCTCCTCTTCCATAGGCACTGCATGACTGATCATTTCAGTTTTAATTGCATCTTGTATAGTCGTAAACAGTTAAAAGAAAAAGAAAAGCAATAAATCTGTGCCAAATTCGACCTTATCTCCAATATGCATTAATGCTAAGCAAATATCCGAGCGTTCTCTTTTAACTGTCCACGGGTATTTATATTATTTCTACCAGTTTTAACTTCTTCGTCTGGTAGTTAATTCATGTCTCCTTTCTTTATGTTGAAACGAACTACTTTCTGATCGAATATAAATAAATTGATTTGTACACTTTGATTTCTACTTTAGGTTTCCGAATGTACCGCGTCACAGTTTTTCTTTCTTGCTGACATTTTGTCCTTTCTTACAAAAGGACTTCCTCAGGGCTACTGCTGTTCTTTTTATCGCTGGTGCTGTTTTTGGTACTGCTATTCTTGCTACTACTGCTCTGTGAAAACTGATTATGATTGTGGGCAGTAGCAGCAGAGACGAGAAGCACAGCAACGGCATTGCCCTGAAGAAGTCCTTTTATAAGAAAGAACGAAACATCGGCAAGAAAAAACAACTGTGACGCGGTACAACCGAAAACCAGAAGAAGATCAACAACAGCCGCGGATTTAAAAATTAGATGATTATAATTATATTGGATACACTTTTCTTATTTTATTTTTTTTGTATTGTTTCACTTTGACTTATTTCGACCAATAAAAGCTTTCTCTCTCAATTTATAAATGAATAACAATTGTAATGTGAATTAGTGTATTATAATTGAGAAAATTTAAAATAATTTGCTATATAAATTTTCATCAGACAGGAGTTTTTTTAATTACTAAAAAAACGTAAACAAGGATCCCGAAAAAATCGTAAAATCTTCAAAAAACTTTACTGTTTATGAAAGAACGACAAAAAAGAATTGTTTTCGAATTCTGGAATTGACCCGCTGAACAAATTGCGTTTTTCCAACAATTTTGCGCTAGTTAAGGTGCAACTGGAATATTATGGGGGGAAGCACCGGGTGTTACGATTTAAAGCTTTTTATTAGCCACCAGGTTTTAGGAGCGCCCTACATATGGCGGCTAGAACACTAAACGTAAGCGATCGAGCAAAATCGGCAACCTCTCTGCATACTGAGGAAAATGCCCGACTTCGCCCGATCGCTGAGCGTTCAGCGTTCTGGCCACTATGTGTAGGTGCTCCTTACCTCACAGTTTCGGTCAAAAAAATGTTTTATTCTAGGCGTTCATGATAATATAAGGAGAAACAACTTAATTAATGTTAAAGCTGATCACGCTTTAAGGCAAGTTACTAGGGAAATTATTTTTTTTTTAATTTTCATAATTAAGTCTTCTACTTTCTTCAAAGTATTTGTGTCAGTGAAATTCTTATGCTTCTTTATCTTGATGACTTCTCTACTCAGCCTGCGACATAGTTACTAAAGAAGTTGATTCTTTTTGTAATTAAAAATTACCAAACCTTGCTCGTACAAAGAAACTACATATATCATCTTCTATTAACTATGTTGCCCAGTTACTTTTTCGAAAAATGAGTTGTGTTTACTAAGGTAGTTTTAGAACTGATATACACAAGTGAGTGTAACAGAGATGAACCATGCATTAAACAAAAAATTTACGAATAAGAGAAAAGCGAACGCAATTATCTGAATCTCACTTTCCGGCGTCAGTCTTATATTACTTGTTCAAATAATCATCCGTCTAACACCAAAAGATAAACAAAGAACATAGAGTAGAGCTTCTTTGACTTTCCTTTTTCTTGTACATAAGTATCTTTTATTCGTTTCTCTACACGAATTTGAAAATGAACGCAGTATGTATAATACAATAACATTTTTGCAACTCAAGAAATGTTTTACGTATACGTACCTATATTTTCGATGAGTTACTGATTTGTGATTTGTCAATGTTTAATCTTGTTCCTTTACTTCGCATAAATGAATTATTTGAATCGATTGGGTTATTTTGTAACAAATCAAAATGTTTTTAAAAAGTACCCAAACAACAAAGAATTAACCTTCGCCGTCTCTTAAACTTTGTTGTTGTTGTTGTTACATACGGAGGTGCCTAGAGGTACTAGAATGTAATACAGTAACCGTGTGCCAGATGCCAGAGGAGAGATGAGTCGGTGATGCAACCATAAGCAGGTCATCTCCTGCTTGCAGCTACCTTACCAGTTACGGCCGACCAGACCTGTCTAGTCCAAGACCACTTTCGTTTATGCCTATTTATAGTCGAGGAGAATCTCTTTGCTGCACATCCCACGCAGAGTTCGGCTCTGCATGTGTGCCGTTACATGACTCGATAAAGAAGACAAGAGAAGCTCTAATGGGAGCAAAGGACACTCGGAAGATTTGCAAGTCTACTTACTGCACATATTTTTTCCGTATATGGCATGTGAGAAAATGTTGGAAGAAGCATCTTCATTGAATATATGTGTGTATGTACACCTTCAAACTGCTGGAGAATCGTGCAAACGGCGCCTACTTTCATTGGCGGTATAAATTTTACCGATTAGATCTTGTTTTATTTAGATATGTAAAGCAGGCGACATTTACTCCTTTTTTTGAATACTACTGAGGAGTTTATTTTAACATTAGGGGTGGGTTTACAGAAAGCAAATCCAATATTTAATTTCGAATTAAACTAATCACAATTAAGTTGCCGTAAGAATTACATTGCGAACTGTCAAATTAACAACGTCATTAAAATTTGATTGCAATTAAATTTTCTGTAAACTGGGCCTAGATTTGCTAAATTGAGGAATCAATAAATTAGTTTGCATCAAGTTAAATAAGACTAAACAATTTAAATAACATAAAACTTTAACTAAAATTATTTGAAATATTCACCAGAAAGAAATTCACCAGTGAATGTTTTCAAAAAATAATTAGGAAAAGCTTTCGGACAAGACTTTGAAAAAAATGGAAATTGGTTTCTATTTTTTTTAATAAAAACTAAAAAGAAAATCGTTTACCATTTACACTGTTGTGTTCTATTTCAATTTTCTGTAGCTATTTGTATTCCAATATGTTTTAATTTCGACTTTGAAATCTTCTCTTCAAATTATTTCAATCAAAAAGGAAGGATTGGCTGGGTCTATCTTTTCCTTTTTGCTTTTGAAATTGCTAAAGATAGCAATAGAGTATACTCAAGCATAGAGTATACTCAGCTAAGTTTGATTTCGGTTAATAAAGGTTAAAATCATGAAGGGCCTAAAAAGTTATCCATGGCATCCAGTCAAATCGGGGAAGGACCTACGATGGAATCCGAATATTTCCTCGGGATAAGTAAAGGATACGAAAATAAGTAATATTACAATAAGTAACAAAATTTTGATTCTAAGAGATACGTAGATTTATATGTATATAAATATAAATAGAAATGACCAAAACACAGATCAACAACAAGTTTGAAACCTTGAGGTTTCGAATAGAAGTTCAAAAATGTATGATCATTCTTAGAATGACAATTAAGTATATGTAGGTAGCAAGTGCAAACTCCTGAGAAAACAAAGCAAAATGAGAGAGAGAGAGTAAAGAAATCGACATGCCATATTAAGAAAAAAGGAAATCAAATAATCCCAAATGGGCACATAAAATAAACACAACGAAAATGAGGAATTTTTGGAAAATAGCGAAGAAGAAAGGTGGGAGTGAAATAGATAAATAATGATTGTGTACCAAAAATGACTAAATAAAAAGTTACACCAAAAATAGAGAACAGACGATTAAACTGATAAGAACACTAATACTCATAGACCAGAATGATACAGAAAAGAGGTAGATCCAGAAAAACATGGATGGAGCAAGTAGCAGAGATTGAAAAAAAATACATAACTTGAAGAGAAATGGCTAAGGATAAAATAGCAACAATACGGTATTTAATTGAGACTATAACACTTATAACCCAATTCGATTCTGTCAAGGGTAGGTATACGTTAAGGGATAAAGAAAAAAAAAAGAAGAAAGAAGATCCAAATTGTAAGCCGCCAAAAATATTAAAATATTAAAAGTTATTAACAAGCTAAGATGTGTAACTGATATTTAATATAAAATATGCAAGACGTAACGAAATTTAGAAAAAAATCTGTCGGGGAAAAAAGTATAAATTATGAAATAACGTCTCTCTCGAAAACGGTTGAAAAATAATTTTCTGTATTTATGTTGATATACAAGAGCTGTTAAAATAAAATTTTGAATTCGGAACATTTTTTTTTATAATTAGAGCAACTCTAATTTTATCCGGTTATATATTTTTTTACATATTTCCAAAATTTTAACTAATTTTATCAGAACCAACATTACGTCAAATTTAACATACCAGGGAAGGGTCGCTAATTTTATTTTAGATTTAAAAAATGGTAACCGCAATTTTCATATTACATAATATTATTATAATAAAACAAAATATTAACTTACATTACGCCTAAAAGGAGGCAACCATGTTTACTAAATTGCAAGTGAGTAAAACAGCCGATAATTTTTAATCATTTATGATTTTTAAATTTACAATTCAGTAAAATATATCTCTTAGTGCCTTTTTAAGAGAATACGTGCCTCATTTACAAAATTGGCAATTCAACTGAAAGTCGTTTTTATGAGCAATAAATAACGCGTGAATAAGAATTTCACCGATAAATATGCCACAGACAACCTTGTCAGTAATATGACTATAAATCGCTGTGTGTACTGATTAAGGAGTCATTATGCCCATATGTAAATCAAGGGATTGTACGTGTGCATTCTCCAAGGATAAGGCATTAGTTATTATGACGTTGAAGTACAGTCGTCTGCACTTATTTTGCGTTGCACTTTTATGAAGCAAATTAAAGAGGATTCTATATGATTTATAAGTTTTATTTGTTTTATTCTTATTTATTTGAATTGTTAAGAGAATTCCGAGTTTTTCTTGTTCTTTCACACATACGAAAACAATAATAGCTATCAAAACTTAAGAACTAAACCAGGAGCGTGGCCATAAAACTGCGAAACGATCGTTACTTAATTATTTGAAATCAATATATAACTAACAAAGAAAGCGCAACCCCATATGTGCCCCAGAAATTGGGAGAATGAGCGAAAAGGACAATTGAGGGTAAATTCTCCAAATTCAAATATATCAATGATTCCTAAATATTTTTTTCAAACGGGATCATCTATCAGATTGCCTCCAAACACGATTTCAAAAATTCTTTAAGGCCGTTTTAGGTTACCCAATTTCTTGTACCAGATTTCTACTATAAAAATTTCGAATGATAATTTTTTGGTTGCACATATGGTTTGGAGATAGAACATGTTCTATTTTTCCAGATAGTTTTTAAATCAGTTTAAATTTTGATACGATTTACTGCACAAATTAAATTGTTTAAGAAATCTTTAGAAGTAGGTCACTCATTTATAAAATAAAAAGTAAACTAGGTGAAGTTGCTGTTAATTATAAGCCCATATAAGGCAATTTAATATATCTTTTTAACTTGGATGAGTAAATTATGGACATTATAAACATAAGAAGAAGTTAAAACTTATACCGATCTACAGATTTCTTTAGTTATTGTTATTACTGTTAATGTTTAGTCAACTTTCACATCTCTGTAGTATGTTGTAAGTATCTATTCCAAGGCGCTTGAATCGTCGCAATCAATGGTTCTAAACTTCATTCGGGATGGTGCTTTGATACAGAAGCAACATATTCTATTCATAAAAAAAGCAACAAAAACAATTGAGAATTTCATAGAAGAATTAATATAACAAGATGTCCATCAAGTTTTCTAAATCACTTTAGAGATTGCCCGATTAAGTACTTATTAGCTGAATGAATACGGTTAATATATGGAAATTCACAATAATTTATTATATTATTTGATTTTAAATTTCTTAATATTGATTTCTAATAATTTTTAAAAATATAAAATGTACCGTTAACTTACGCTGACTTATTACTTATTGTGTTCCATTCGATTATAAGTAACTTTTATGAAGTTATCAGCTTGATTTTCTAGAAAAAAATTTTATGTAGGTATAAAAATTTCCGAAATATTACGTAAAAGGTGTTTTTTTTTAAAACAAACCATCTTTTTTATTTGTAATGAAATCAACTTTATAGAAATTAATAGGCGACCCTATTCTATTAACTAAAGAAAACAAAAATTAATGATTGAAACCTAAGATGTTTGCGCTTATTTATTCATCCCAAACTGTAATGAAAGAAGTTTATCAACAGGTAATTTTTTTGTAAGACTGAGGAAGCAATGGCTCATAAAAATAAAAATTCTATAAAGATTAATAACCAATAACTACGAGTGTGATAATTAATTCTCTTGATAATTCTTCACATAATAACAAGTGATCAACTGAAAAACGAATTAGTCTCTACCATAAAAGATTTTTGCTCAATTGTTAAAAGCATTATTTATAAAATTGCTGATATTTTAAAATCACTTTAAATATATGCCAATTGATTGACAATTAATATTAGTATGACGTTATCCTAGACTTACTTTAAAATTCCAACGCCAACTCTAAATTCGTTTTTCAGTTGATCACTTGTTATTATGTCTTCAATTCCATAAGGAATGTTCTCTGTTAAATTTCTTTAAATATCTCCACAAAAAGATGTCTGGTGCCAATAGACCTAATGGGTAATTTACACTTCCAAAATCTCCATATTCATACAGATTTATAGCGTTTTAGATTCATTGCTCTAGGGCATTCTCAGAGTATCTCTATCCCCTATTACTACTTGAGGTTAAAACAACATTGAGAGTGTTCTAGTCTAGAGCAATGAATCGAAAACGCTATTAATTAGAAACAACAAAACTTTAACTAAGGTACATTAGTCATCCTTGGTCTAAACAGTTCAGCTCTCAATAAATAGGTACATATAACAATTAGGACAAAAATTTTGATGTCTTGACTGGTAGTTTGATGAGTGAAGTATTATTGGGGATGCAGTCAGTAAAGGTTTAATAAAACTTCTTTAATTTATGTCGAGCCTTCGAGAATGGTTATTCCCTTCATCAGGACGAAATATGAAGTTACAAGTCAGACACATGCATTTCTGGCAAATGGAAGAACAAATCCAGAAACAATTTTTGTCACATGTGATAAACAAGTTGTAAACGGGACTTCACACGATTAGTTGTTGTAGAACACATTAAAATAAACATTGAAGTGAGTAAACACGTAGTTAATTTATATTGATGACATAGATTTGAGTCGAAAATAAATTAAAAACACCACAAGTGGTGAGATGTACAATTAGCGCGACATTTTGATTTGAACTTTGATACTTATCTATTCGATTAATGATTGTTAGGTATCAACAAAGAAATAAAACCTAATAATACAAAATTTTGTAGTGCACGTCATACTAAGAAGTGATCAAATGAAAAATGAATTAGAGTTGGCAATGCAACTAAACACGCATGTGTATATTTAGTTCACCGAACGTTCCTTCAGTCACTTTGACGTTTCTGCAAAGCAAGAAAACAGTTTTATTTGAAAAAAATTAAAACAGATACGTAAGATAACCACTACCTGACACATCAAGACACGTTGGAACTCTATGAATAACTGCGTGAGTAACGCTAAAGAACATTTCCGGCGCGTTATTTGTGTTACAGTTGATTGACAATTAGTATTGTTATGATGTTATCCAAGACATGCGTTTAACTTCCAACGCCTACCCTAATTCATTTTTATATTGATCGCTTGTTATTACTTTCGAATTATGAAGCTCTTGTGGGTTTTCCACTGGCTGAAAACGTATAAATGAGAATGAGCTTTGTATGTGTATTAAAATAAATATACAAGAACTCACTCCATAATGTCATTTAATCCAACATTTAACTTCTGTTTTATACCGAGTGATTTTTTCAGTTTTTTATCAATTCTTGCCATGAGATCTGGACGGAATGTCTTAGCTTAAGTGAAAAGTCCGTCATTGCACTCCTTTTTGCTGTTTTACATTAAAGCTACGACATGCCGCTCAAATTCCATGGCAAGACTTGATAAAAAATTTAAAAAATCACGCGTTATATGAATGAAACTGCACCCTATGAAAGAATTCCTAGCAATTTGAAAAATTAATAGGGATTAGAGATCTCACTGATGTTCAGATGTACCCTAGTCGGAATCGGAGCTCTTTAAAAAATTATATCGAAATTGGATTCGGTACAGAACCGTCTAAACGACCTAAAACTTGTAACTGTAAATTATTATTTAATTAAAATCGGAATCGCCTTAGCCATATTCACAAAAAAAATTAAAACTTTAAACTTTAGCGTAAACAATCCCCGGCGATAACGGACACAAGGAAACAGACTAGCCAAAATACTGACCATTAAGATACGATAAGAAAATACTCGTGTCGATAAAGAACCCTTAACGCCTGAGAAAAACTCACACGGTGAGAAGGAATCGATCAAATTTGACTAATATTATCCTATAGAGTAGGCAACTTAATTCACCCCCATGACCTTTTTGGACAGATTACCACGAGAAAAGCCAAGAGGGCAGCACCTTACCGAAGAGAAGTGGCTTGTTGCATTTTGAATGTAAACGATAAGCCATCTTCTAAGCTTTAGTTCCACAACATCCATTATGTTGAAATAACTCAACCAATGTTAAAAAAAAGTCTTTCAAGTCTGTCGACGCTAATTATTAAATTAATTATTAATTATTAATTTCGAACATTAATTAAAAATACAGCTTGACAAATGTAAAAAACTCAACTTATCAGCTCAACGGGCGATTGAATAGTTGTGCCCTCGTTCGTGTTCGTTACAGAATTGTTCGTTGTCCCACGTCCTTCGGTCGGTCCGGCCACAAATTTCTCCGAAGGGTGAAAAGAAAGTTTGGGACCTAACGTTACTGTCAAGTGCAAAACTTAACTGTACACAGCAGAATTAGAGTTATTTACAATCTTTGCACTGATGTTAGAAAATAAGTAACCTAAACTAATTTAGAACTTAAACAAAATAAAACAAAGGTCCGAACAATTTCTTCAAACGCGAATGATATTCACAAAAGAATTCTTTAATTACTGGGTTCGGTAATTCCTCCGAGCTCACTCTATTCACTTCTCGAGCACTTTTGTCTCGCTTTCACGTATATCAAAACAGCTGCGTTCTCACTCTACTTTTCACTCCGCGTGAATTTCCGAACTCAACAAATGTAAAGATTCTTAGGCGAAAACGGGTCTCAGGCGATAAAGGGTTGGAGCGGAAAGTCACTCGCTAAAGTACTGACTCTCCTTCAGATAAGTAATCATGAAGATACGTTAATTAAAGATATGTTCCAACATCACTTTCTGACGGTTTCGGAACCGTCAAAGGCATGCACAGTTTTATACTTGATAAAGTTGAGAAAGTGATGTTGAAATACTTCTTCAACAAAGCACGATAAAGACCCTGAGCACATGAGAACAACACCCACGCAAAGGAGCATAGCTGGTCCAAAACACATCGCTATCACTTGTGAAATAGGCAACTTAAATCACTCTCATAACCTATTTGGACAAGCCCTCAGCTAAGGAGGTTAGCACATCCCGAGAGAGACGTGGCTTCTCCCTTCTTGAATGTAAACAATAAGCCGTCACGGTTTCAGAATGGGTTCAAAAAAATTAATTAATGTTCGTCGAACCCTTTCTGTTTTACTTGCCTCCAGAATGTTCACCGAACCATTTTCGCCAAACGGTTGCGTTTCTCTTCTTCATTTTTAAATCCTGTTGAAACGTCCGTCGAACTCTTTTAGTGAGCAGTTGAGACCTCCCATTTTTCTATTATTTTTTTGATCATTTAAAAAAAATTTATTTAACTTTTGAATTTATCACCGACCTCTTTTCACGAGCGGTGCTTAAATATTAAAATTAAATTCCTGGTGTGGGTGATGTGACGGTGTAAATAAGACGACCCTTCGCCTAGAGCCTCAGGGGACGACCGGGAAGTCCTAAGGAAACTCTGAAAGAAGAGGTGCCCTGCTGCTAAGTCTCGTCCTCCTTAAAGGTATACCCCCATCGTATTTTATTTTAGGTATATTTTTACATTCTAATTCACTTTCTATAGCCTTTGAGTCCAAGGATTACGTCTTCCGACAAATCACAAATAAATAAATGACGGTCCGGTGTCCCTTAAAACTCCAGCGGTACTAGCGTAAATATTTAAAATTTTATAAATCTTTCATTTATATTTCTACAAATCTCTAAAAATCCTCTTTTTAGAAACGGCCCAGCTACAAGACTTATAAGAGTAGAATGTAGATGTCAGATTCCTGGCGGATTTCACAAACGTTACTTAAATTTAATCATCCTTTAAAAGGAAACGTTGCCATGGTTACATGTGTTGAAGGTATAGGAATGATTATTCTTAATCGATGATTAAAGTTAAGTGACGTTTGTGAAATCCAGCGTCCGTCAACGGTAGCTTAACGAGAAGGAAATGGGAAGTAGTGTTTGATAGTCTTAACGTGTATGGGCAGGCCTGAAGGACTCATATTTCATCGTGCAAAACCTACTAGTTGCACAAAAAGTCCCAATGAGAGTTGTGAACGATCCTAATTTTTAAATTAAATGAATTTAACTTAAACAAGAAATATATAAAAAACTGAATGTAATTTAATATAGATCTTATTTAATCAACCTTCAGTCGATCACTAGTAGACCACCAATCGACCCCTGTGGGTTCATCAACCCCCAATCCATTCCTACAGGTTTATCGATCTCCAAAATGTCGATATCGATTCCGTTGGGAACGTCTAATTTAACTTCTAGAGATTCAAAGTCGCTTGAAACAATACTGACAGTTTTCTAAGTAACATGTTATTACTGTATTAACGGACAAAGATGATAAACAAATTTATAACCAATAATATGTAAACTCTTAAATTATTATTAACGATCTTTCTTCTACATTTAGTTCTAACAAATCATGTGACGCGGAAAGGCAGTTAAATAAATTTCAAAACACGCTTATGTCCAATAAAGAAAAGGCTTGGTTTTTTTAAATTAATTATTGCTCTATGTTGTTCACAGCAAAGATTCTCGTGTATATCCGTCTTCTAGAGAATGCAAGCTTCAACCAAACCTCCGATGTAGCTGAGTTAATAGAAGGTGGTATTTTGATGTAACTAATGACCAGTACATATCATTAGGTAATATTTTAGCTAAATGCTCCGTTCAATTGTAATTATTTTTTATAGAAGAAAAGATAAAAGCTCATGTTATCAAGAAAATTTTGAAACATCGTATATCTTACTAGGCCTTTAAAGAAAATCAAGTCATAAAATATTAATATTTTTCTTCTGAAGTATCATTCAATGACATTGCACAGCTGGGACATTGACTTATTTAATTATTTTGCAAATTCAAGGCTGTTCAGTTAAATAACCATTTACTTACTTTTGAAGCTGCTTTAAACTCGTAAGGAATAAATTTCCATGAAAACTCTTATGAATATCTAATTGATAAATTAGTAAATTCAAAAAGCATTGTCATGTCGCGTGCACTATTTTAAAAAATGTTAAATGTTAAACCCATATTGACATGTTATTATATCCTGGGGCCTATTTCTATTTACGTTCTATTATTATCTAATACAGAGAATCCAGCAACATTATTATTACGTTCATTTGCAATGAATGAGTCACGCAAATTGTTATTTAAATAAGCGTTTCATTGACAAATTACACCGCCGCGTTTGTAATCAATGGCTGCACCTTTGAATATTTAATGACACGTAGTTTGCAATAAAGCTTTAATTGCATATCTGGCAACTCACAAATAATGTGGACGTACCGACTCATGTTATTGATATTTAAATTGATTTTGTTCTGAATGCCGAATGTGAATTCCAAACGCATAATTTAAGTGTTTCATGTTTGTATTTAGTTTGGGTTTTCTTATAAAAATAAAAATATTTACACCTTAACATTTGTATGAGAAAATACAACTGCAAAAATGTGTCGATCGAATGCCATCGTGTAACAACGGCGCAATTTTCAAGTCATCTCGCAGCCGTCGTTACACGATACTTTATTCCCCTAAAACGAACCACATCTTAGAAGGGTTTGTATGTCTGCGGTTTATACTGCTGTTGGTACTGAGGCTGCTGATATTGTGGTTGTTGGTATTGAGGTTGCTGGTACTGAGGTTGCTGATACTGAGGTTGCTGGTACCGAGGTTGTTGGTATTGAGTTTGAGGAACTACCCTCTGCGTTTGAGCGATGAGAGCGAGCGACTTCTGTATGGCCTCTGGAATAGGAGGTGGGGTAGGAAGGTGCGCTCCTTCTGCGCGGAATCCGTTCTCATCAGCTACCCAGGAAACGGAAATGGGAGTTCCATCGGGGGCGGTATAGGAGTACGAGCCTTGAGCCACTTCGGCTTCGGCGTCTTTAGTACCCGCGTTTTTCAAGTAACCTTGCGCCTGGGCTTGTTGACCATCACCAGTTTGATAACTGAAACAATCCATGAGTAACAGAATTAGTATGATTTACATTACAACAAATTATATTTGATTATAGAAATTCTAGTTTCGAATTTAATAAGCAAACAGAGCTTGACGAATTGCATAATTAATTGAATTTATTTTTAATACGCACCTGTAGCTGTATGAGCCATCTGGATTTAATTCATTTGTTTCTGATACAATTGGCACATAATTGGTGGGGTATTGCTGGTAAGGTTGGCCCTGATAATAGTTCTGTGGAGCTGCGAAGGCTCCGGCAATAAGGCAGGATACGATAAGCTGAAATTGAAAAAAAAATAATTCGAGTTAACTTTTTTGGTAATTAAGGCTGCGTTGTATAAAAGGTTTAAGCCAAGTTTAAAGTTAATTCTAGTTAGAATGTGACACACAAAATGCTGTACGTCATAACAGGTGTCACATTCTAACTTATGATTAAAGTAGCTAAACCTTTTATACAACGCAGCCTTAATATTAGAAGTGATGAATTTTTATCTAGTTTTTACCAAACTAAAGTTAATAATTACAATAATTTCTAAACTGTTGCAGTAATTTTTCTTTTCTTAAAATGATTGGTGGTACTGTTAAGAGCGTACAGCTCATTAGAGTTTAATCACTTCAATGTCAAATATATCTAATTACATTAAATCATAACAGGATGTGAACTACAATGTAGAATGCAAATGTAGTGAGAAACGTTTATAGATTGAACGAAATGCAATTTTTTCTTAAAAATTGTATAAAGTGATGTTTTTTTTATATCGGTTTGCCCATTCTATTTTAAAAAAGACATTAAAGCACCAGTAATACAGTTTTTTTAATTTTCAATGCAAGGCAAATCAATTAAATGCATTTATAGTGTTCTGTATTTAAAACGGAGCACAGAAGAAGTGATTTCCCTTCGAGTCACTTTCGTTTGGTATGTATGTTATATGTAATTAATGGTAAATTGATTTTTTAGTAATATAAATGTCCCCGTTTAACTTTCCTCACTTTCTCAGGTGTAGGAAAAACTTACAGTTACATTTATTTATACAGAATCAGGTCGCGCCACCTTCTTTAACAATTGGCGCCAAAATATATTCAAAGTGAAGAACTGAAAACGGAAAAGAATTCGTTGGAGGATATTGGTTGATAATAATAATGATTATGTGCCTCTGTTTTTGCAATTATAAACTAACTTCAAATGAAACTTCATGATCTGCAAACAATACATTTTCTATTATGAGGTTTTTTTTTAATTTAGTTAAGAAATCAAACAGTTTCGAAACAGTTATGATTAACATAAGATTACGTCACTTGTTCTGATTAAAACAAGTTAATAAAGTTATAAAATTCTTAGACTTTCGAATTAGGTAACACAAGCACCAAAATTCTTTTATGATTCTAAATTTTGGAAACCCCACATTACGCATGAATACCAAATTCGTTTTGTAACCTAGAAAAAAATTAAGCAAATTGCTTTAGGTACAATCAACCAGCCAACCATCAACAAGTAAGTAATATTTTCGTCAAAACAAACAAGTTTTATTGTGTCTGGAAGTTATTGCTGTAACTAATTAACATCACTGCATAAATGTTTACAGCAGTTTAAAGAGCCTTTTTTTATTACGGACCATAATTAATTAGCACATCCTGTAGGTAGTCAATAAAAAAGAGATGCGTTCCATACGATTATGCAAATCGCGTTTTTTTCAGACTCGAAAAGATGCAAACGTAAAGTATAATTAATGAAAGTTTGTCGAATCCACGTTAACGAAATCTATTTTCAAACGTAACTACTTTTATATCGTGCGAACTGTTACAAGTTATGATGTCATACATTTTAGAAAGAGTTCTTTATATATAATAATAATGAATAATGAATAACTCGATCTGCGAATAAATATTTCTGCAGTTTATGTGTGTATAGAACAAATCTCCGCGTCGTATCTTTCTTCCCCATTAAACACCCTGGAGGTATTTCTAAAACTTACGTAAGTAAAGTTATTACATCAGCTTTTAATAGTCGTTCCAGTATTGTATTGGTTTTATGGCTGTGTTATAAAAAAAAGTGGCAAGGAGACCACACTGTTGTATCTTTGTCGCCTCTCTGTCTCTTTATTTTATAGCAAGACCATAAACCGATAAAAAACTTGGACAACTATACTTGAGGAATTTAAATCATGGACGAAAAACATATACACAGTTTACTATTGCAAATAATAATTAGGGAACCATAAGAAATCTAAAAGTTACTACAAATTTTTAGTTTTAAAAAAGAATTTTGGAAATGTTTATGTAATACAGGAAAAACTCACAGATATTTTTTATTCAGTCAACATGACTGTTAGAATGAAAATTTGCATAATCCAATAAATTATGAAAACTATAAAAAAAAATAAAGAAGTGAAAGTACATAAATGTATTCGCGTTGAAATTAATGCGTGAAATTTACATTATTTTTAAATTGTCCTAAAACAGTAAAGCAAAAAGTTCGAAATATCTAAAAATAAAATTATAAGTAAATGAAATTATGTGGAAGCAGTACATTCAGAAATCGCACCAAGCAATAACCTCAGATGAAATTATAATTGCAAATATTTAACGCAATAATATACAGAGTGCATCATTTGTATGGATTTCCTCAATAGCTCCTTAACTGTTGATTATAAAAGAAAGTATCTTGTATAAAAGTTATCGACTGCAATGAGTTCTATATTAGTAAATTATTTTCGTATACAGCATGTTCCATAAGTGAATCATACACCAAACTTATTTTTATTTCACATTTCGATAGATGTCTTAAAAGTAATCATTTTTTATTAAACAACTATACTCTAAATCAAAACCATTTGCAATCTATAGCCATTCAGTTGGATGTAGTAGTATTCTGTTCATGATTAGTGGTAAAAAAATTATTTTTACTGTGCATAAATAATTAATTATAAGTATCTAGTAGAATAATCTTTATCAGTAGTAGTAAAATTTTCCTTGTGCAACAAATGAAACTTAAAAATTAAATTTTGGCAAAAAATTTAAATGTGACGACCTATATATTTTAACACATTTGAATGGCTCGTCAAATTCTATTTCTAACAAATGTAAATGTATTGATCTAAAGCTTTTCGTTTTCGAGATACCTACACTCATAGTTACAGCTTCTAATAAGAACCCGTCTGTATAAAAACCTAAAATAACGATAGTTATATCAGTGTAGTAACTTGCATTTCCCAAAAGTAAACAATTTTTTCTGAAAAAAAAGACCTGAAAATTTGATTTCGAAGGCAAGGCAGGTATTTATTTTTAACTACACTGGAGGTCCTGGCCAATTAATTTCTTAGCGATCTTATACGGCGTGTTTGGGATATAAAGTAACAAGCTTTCCCTGTTTAAGAACTATATTATGATACAGTGCACTCGCGCTAACGTGAACTAATTAAAACCGGCTGTGTTCATGTTTGCGCGATTGTTCATGTTTCCGAGATGCAGTCTTCATCCCTTAAAAACAATTAAAAACATGATACATCACTTTCAACCATTACTTATGTACTATATATTATGTATTTTTGGGAAAAAAATGAAGCAAAAAGTGATTGGACTTATAGGTTTGTTCAAACCACAGGTTCCGGCCAGTTCAGAACCGTTCGAATCAGTTGGCCTTCGAAGTAGTGAATTATTTTGGCAGCTCTTTGAGAAATACGACTCTGATGAGTGCATGTTTTTGAATGGTTCGGAATTAGTCAGAATTCGAAGTTCGAATACACCTTTTGTTGTAAATTTCTGTAGTACATAAAGTAGTTGTTCATGTTAGCGAGGTGCACTGTTCACGTTAGACAGTGGCCAATGCTAAAATTTAGATGTTCACGTTATACAGGAGTCCATGTTAAGCAGTGTTCACGTTAGCGCGAGTGCACTGTATATAACTTTTCTTCCAGTACTTTTTCTGTTTATCTTACTATTAGGTTGTTCGGAAAAAAATGTCGTATTATGTCAAGCATTTCTTTATTCCAGAAAAGTTGGGTGGTATCATCGTGAAATACAACTGCTAGCAGAAAGATGGTAAAAGGTCACTGATGCAAAAGGTGATATACAGTTTAATCAACATTTATATAATTATATATACATATAAACATTCTGAATTAAAAAGAAAACGACATCTTTTTCCGAACAACTTAATATTTTCCAGTAACACGTCAAAATTAAACGTGTCAAAAAATTAAGCATCAAAGCTAACTAAATTTTGAAATTCCAATAGATCACAAAGAGTGGCTCTTCAAATTGAAAAAAATTGTTATTGGAAAATGGCAAGACATACAAGAGAGATACTGGAAGAAAAATTCAATCTCGTCTATTTCTGCATGCACAAAAAGTTTGCTACCTTATATCTCAACACGCTGTATAACATATTATATTTAGATCGAAATTTTTACGTGAAATTACTCAATTATTATTATTGTCATCATTTTTAGTAACTTTACGTGACATTTTACATCATTTACTGAAGATTTAACAATATTACAATGAAAAGAATTTTCAGATAAGATTACTAAGAATATCATTGGATTTGTTTTTTGCAATATGCATTTGGCATTGCCAAGATAACGTAATCAAAATAATTAAGTGAACCAAATACAATACAATAAAAAAACTTTTATTGTTATTAATCCTCTTTTTAATAAATAACTATGTCGCTTATTTTCGGGACGTGAAAAGTGAAATAAATAAAAAGCTACTTTAAAATCTCGACAAAAAATTATATTTTAAAAATATTCTTGCTGGAAGTTTCGCAGTTAATATTAATTGCTTTATTAAAGTCAATATTTTTTTGCTTGCTTCTTTTAAAAGATGTTTTAATTATTTTATGTCAAAGTTGTCGAACAATTAAATATTTATTACATATTAATAAATTTTAATATATCAGGTGTTCAATTTGAACAGTTCACTGTTTTTAAATAAAGATTAAATTGGCAAAGATTTTCTGATTTTCATGCTAGACAACTTTGATACTTATTTGGAAACGATTTTTTTTTATTATTTCGCTATTTTGTAAGCAAATTTAAGAAATTTTGGTACCGCTGTAAAGAGAAAGAAAATCTCTAGTGAGAGAATTTTTGTTAATTTAATCGAATTTCTATCTTTAAAAATGAAAAAGTTAGCAGTGTTGAACGATTCAAATTGAACGGTTCCCTGTATAATGTAGAAGTTGTTTCACATGTAAAAAAACAATGACGTGTTTACTTAACTACCAACTAAAAGAAAACAACTAAAAAAATTCAAAAATACACAAGAAATAGATACAGGAAAAAATATAAGATTACTATTTAAACGTAATGTTGTTAGAAACTTCAATGATAATAAATCCTCTTTAGTGTAAAGTTTGTGATTGTGGTGGATATTGGAAATTTTCTTTTTCATGTGAACCTGGAGAGTATCTATCATCTGCATAAATTTGATAAAGAAATAAGATTGAATCTACACATAAAAATTCAAACACACTCTACTTTTAAGAGATGTAATAAGCAAAGCTTTTTTTCCAAATTATTTAAAATTTCAGAAAAAAAAATTGCATTTTTGTTTCCATAGATGATTTCCAAAAGAATGCAATTCTTTTTTAAATTTCTAGTTGAGTGATTCACAGGAAAATTAAACAATATTAAAAAAAGCGAAATTTTCTCGTATGTGCAAGTTCGCAGCTTATTCCTCGGATTAAAGTATCATACAACCATACGTTTTTTCATTCAAATTTCAGAAGAAATAATCCAATAATTTAAACTCCCCATAGAAATCAAGACATATTTACATTAATTAACATACAAAATTTGAAGAATGTTTAATTTTTTTTTTGTTTCCATAGTCTTTCCCGAAGTTTATTATTATTTAGGCCCAGTTTTACAATAGCGGAATATCTTTCAACATTTTTCCATATCCACGTCGCGTTATTCCAAGGATAGTGTTATACTCACTTTATCCAACAATTGGAAAACCAGGCCTAAGTAATATAAATGTAAAATTACGCAAAAAATTTTCGTTAATAATAATTTACAATAAAAATTAATTTAATAAACCCATAAAAATAGATGAGGAAATACTATGTATTTGAAAAAAAAATTGATTGCAAATTTAATTTAATATTTACAAAATTCATTTAATTTAAAAAAAAACACAAATTTATACTTTACCAGTTTCATGGTGATTCTGTGTTTATCCAAAGGAAGCGCACTTGACAACGATAAATCCGGGGGCTCCGGATTTATATACATGGTCCCCACCGAAGCTGCGAATCATCCCAACAGACACACCCACCCTAAACATGCATCGTTTAGGAAACGCGGAGGTCACGGCTTCAATTCCGCAAGACTTCGCAACTTCTTATCTCCGCGCCAGATTCAAGTAGGAGGATACAGGTGAAGTGTCGTTAAATGCATACGGAGCTGACGCAGCCTTTTTTTTTTGTAGTTCTAAAGAGCAAACCAACAACGGCTCTTCTTTCCCAATTGCCTTGGAATATTTCAATTTTTTACATTTTGCTGCCGCAGAGTTTCCTTTTTGGAAAATGCCACGGGGTTACTTTTTGTGGTTTCGTGTACGTACAACTGATCATAAATGCGTAATATTACTGCAACAGTGCTTCTTAGTGAAAAATAATTCATTTGTGAACGTATAATTAAATTTAATTAATAAAATTAGAATTCGTTATTACTGACATTTTTAAATTATATATTCAATTTATACATTGTTTGTAATCTTGTAATCTACCACATTAATGAACAAATGGAACTCATTTTTCTCACGATCAAATCTATTCCCTATTATTTAAACATGCCTTTTGACTTTTCTTTCTGAAGAATCTTTTAGGTCCTGTTTTTAAATGTTTTGTAAATTGTGCAAAACAATACCTTACTTTTTCATCTGTATCTGTATATCTACAGGGTGATTTTTTGAAAACGATCCACCTGAAATATTTCAAAAATGAAAAGGATAATAAAATTTTCCAAAAACACGTCTGCTTTTACTTCAAGGGGGACATGTTTTGAGCTATGAATCACATATTTGACGTTTACTCCCTTGCCCCCACAAAAATTTTTAATGGAATGACCCATCGTGTGGTACCTCAAATGAAAGCTTATCCTCCAAAGAATTCACTAATGTATTTATCTTTTAGAAAAAAATTAATTACAAACTGAAAAATTAACACTTTGGTCTACATTACGATTTTGGTTCTAAATCTAGAAACATCTCGCTATGCGTTGGAAATAACAGTAATTTAGTTCACTCATCACTAAAGCAAATGTTTTTTATAAAAATTTGTATTTGACTAGATTTACATCATGATACGAACAATAAATTTTTGAACGATTAGGGAGGCGTTGAAATACAATGCAGAAAGCAAGGCGTTGACGTTTTGTCACAATAATGTAGTTTCCATGTTTACATTTTGTCAAGGTAACTTGTATTATTTATTTTCCATAAATATGGTGTACAGTATTGCTGAAAGGATGGAAGTAATCTTCATTTATGGCGCTGAGCAATGTGCTTGTGCCACAGCAAGAATTTTTAATGAAAGACATCCAGATAAGCACATGGAGCATAAATACGTACGAGAACTTGTGCAAAAATTCGAAGCAACTGGATCAGTAGCGAGCATGAAAAAACAAGATAATAAAGTAATAGATGAAATTGCTGAGATTGAAGTAATTGGACATTTTACCATCGATCCAACTAGCTCTTTGCGACAGGTTGCTGTATCCCCTGCACTTTCCTACACATCGGTACGCAAAGTCACAAAGTTGCATAAATTTTACCCTTATAAAATGAAGATAGCACAAGAGCTTAGTGACGACGATTACAATCGGCGACTAGAATTTTGCGAAACTATAACTAACATGATTAATGCAAATACAATTTCTGTAAAGAACATTTGCTTTAGTGATGAGTGCACTATTTATTTAAATGGACATATGAACAAACAAAATGTACGATATTGGAGCGATGAAAATCCCCACATTATAAAAGAAGGATATACATAACTGACTCAAAAATGGAATGTTTGGGCAGGAATACTAGGTGATTCAATAGTTGGGCCCATATTCATTGATGAAACCATAAATGGTGACGTCTACTTGGATATGTTGGAGAATATCATCGATCCTTTAATAACTGAGGAAGTTGAAAATCAGCTTGATGAAGAAGGTAATCCAATGCTCGACGAACATCAACTTTTCTTCCAGCAGGATGGTGCTCCACCTCATTATGCTGCAAATGTTCGTAACTGGCTTAACCAACGATTTCCAAATCACTGGATAGGTAGACGTGGCACGATCGAATGGCCTCCACGATCACCGGACTTAACAAGTCTCGACTTTTTCCTTTGGGGCCACTTAAAATCAGTGGTTTTTAAGACTCAACCTATAAATGTAAACGATTTGCGTCAACGAATTATAAACGAGTGTAGAAACATTCCCAGAGAAACTTTTCAAAACGCAAGGCAGGAATTTGAAAACCGACTTTACTACTGCATGGAGACCAACGGTGCTCATTTTGAGAATTTCTTGTGAATGTTATTTTTTCAGTTTTGGTTGCTTTTTGTAATAAAATATCACTAAATTACTGTTATTTCCAACGCCTAGCGAGATGTTTAAAGATTTAATACCAAAATCGTATTGTAGACCAAAGTGTTAATTTCTCAGTTTGTAATTAATTTTTTTCTAAAAGATAAATACATTGGTGTATTCTTTGGAGGATAAGCTTTCATTTGAGGTACCACACGATGGGTCATTCCATTAAAAATTTTTGTGGGGGTGTTCGTGGGGGCAAGGGAGTAAACGTCAAATGTGTGATTCATAGCTCAAAACATGTCCCCCTTGAAGTAAAAGCAGACGTGTTTTTGGAAAATTTTATTATCCTTTTCATTTTTGAAATATTTCAGGTGGATCGTTTTCAAAAAATCACCCATATAGATTGCACAAGATTATAACTTTTGATATCCAAGCCATTTATCTTCTCTAAAAATAAAAAAATATATTAAGAAATATATTTCCCACTGAAAATTTGGTGAAGAAAATATCCTCTAGTCTATACTAACCAAAGATTTCATGAAGTGCTTTTAACATCCGAGGCTGAAGATGATAGCGTATCTGCCGAAATACGTATCTACGGACATGAACTAATTGTGGTAAGAGATCGTTTTGTAATTTATCGATTATTTCGTTACTGTCTCGTTTTCTACACATGAGAGTCAACGAAACCTCTTTTGACCAATACTGCTTGACATGATTTTTTAATATTGTTAAATTTCACTTGTAGTGACAGTTATTATAATTAAAACAATTTCAAAAATATTGGCCGAAAATTTGAACCGACTTTGTAAGAGGAAATGGTTTTGATACTTGCAATTGTATTTGTAAAAAAAATATTTAAAACTTAATTTAAAAATTAAAAATATCTAGCTACAGAATTTGTACCACCGATTTGTACACCAAGCAGATGACATATATCGCCAGAATTGCGATAGATCTCCATAACTGGCAACACTGGGCCCAGGGGCTTAGGCATTAACCTTTTCTTAGAGGTACACTATTGTTTATAGCATAGTTTAAAAAAAAATTGTCACTGGTCTTTGTCGCTGGAGTGTGTCGTCAATATCGCTTTGTTCTACAGACTGCGTAGATTAAATGTGACGCCAAATTTAACGAGTACTGGGTCCAGGGAGGCGCCTAAATAAAAATAAATAAAATAAAAATATTTTTGTGCTATTTCCGTCAGTTTCAAACGAAATGGATTTATTTTTTATTCGATTAGCTTTGTATTTATGAGCAGAGATATTACTCGGTCTTCGTTGTTAAAGTGTGGCTCCCACTTTACTTTACCCTACAAACTGTAGATGCTCAATATGACGCTAAACATAATGTGTGCTGGGCCCAGACATGCTTTGGTGCCCTTTAAACTTTAAGCTGGTGCATCCTGATACAATTGCACTCCACCACTATCTTTTAATAATCATCAAAATATTTAAAAAATGAGAAAACTAACCCGTATGAAGAGGAACAAAGAAGGGTTTAAGAAAGCAGTTGAAAAGATTGAGTGAAAGAGTGAAAGACATTTACCGACAAGGTAGAGCTCTACTTTTAACCCTCTCTTGCTTAATTTACTACCTACTAAACGAAGCAGTAAAAAACCCTATAAGGAAAACCTGCAATGAAATAGAAACAAGTTCCAAAAACCACTTAAATGGGAAAATAAATATGGCAAGAACTAAATCATGAGAAGAGAAAATAGTGGAACGAGTTCATAAATAGGAGTTTTGATATACGCAGGAGGAAGTATGGGAGATTAAATCACGGAAAGAATTAGAAAACGGGCAATTCTTAAGAAAAGAGGAAGGTACAGAGCCAATACAAAAAGCAGTAACATCCGCTCGCTCGTATAGCCTATGAATGCTGGACTTTGACCAAGTAAAAATAAACGCAGAAATACACTCCCTGAAAAGAAGAGGAGATAAGCAAGGAAGGTTAAAATTAAGGACGAAGCACAATGAAGAACTGCGACAGGTGATAGATTTGAGCGATAAGTATTTTAAGCAAGGCGAACGATAAAAAAGAAGAAGTAAAGGTGAGACAAATGTAGCAGAAGTAAGAGAAATATAATGGAAGGAAGCACTTCCAATCACCACAAGAAAGAAGAAAATGAACAGAATTATAGAAACCCGTATTCAAAGAAACAATTTCAACCTAGCCTTCCAACAAAAGGAAGAAAGGTACACACTCTGAGTACACAGGAAATAAGAAGACCACATTCACCGATTCCATTATCAGTAGTGAAATAGAAACTTTGAGACTGATGACCGCTTCTAACGTTTGCTGGCACATTTAACAGAACAAATTCTTTTCATTTCTTCTCAAACAGAGGTCATTGTAAGTCAGCAATTAAAAAGGATACCTACTTCACATTAGACACCGTAACGTAAATTTAGAAATCACTTATTGTTGGAAGCAAATTGAAAGAAGTTGCGAATGCTTTATCGTTAAGAAGACCTTTTGGGAAATTATTTTTCTTCGTCTCATGCCTTACCCTTTTAGGACTTTGAAGATTATATTGGCCCAATTGAATTACTACTGATCTGAATAGACTTACCGAAAACCCTTTGTGCCTACCGTTAGTAAACTGATTTGATTTGCGATTCATAGCAATTCGGTAATTGGTAGGAAAGATATCGTACTAAGCGTGTTAACGATGAAGACTTGTCACCAATTTTAATTTTAAATGACTTGCCTCGTACCTACCTTGACAGACGACAAGCTCTGCTGACTAACGTATCAGCTGTTCCCCTCGGCTAGCAATCAGTGAAGATGGGGGTGAGTTAATTACGATGGTAAAACAACAAAAGGGGGCCAGGTCGGACATGAATACAATCTTGTCGACGTCCCCGAATCGACAAAAGTGGGCAGAAAGTCAAACGTAAACAGAGGCTTATTTAACTTACTGGTACGTTAAGGAGTAAACACAAACGCAATAGCAAAAGTTAATAAATTTAAGCTTTATTGAAACTCAAAAATTTGAGCGAATGCAGGTTATCACACACACCAGGTGATACAGGTGCCTGTTTACAATAAATAAGATTCAAACATAAGTAAAATGCGGACAAATTTCTGTTGTCAATTTATTTACTTAATGACAACGAAAACTACTCTTTTAAATTATACCAACCGCATTCAGCCGAAAATTCGCTCTCCGGTAAGCATGCAATTATTGTTCACGAAAGAGAGATAAATAAATAAGGTTGAACGTCAAACTCATGGCCTCGCCGTCAAGACGTGGCTACGTTCATCTGTCAGTCGAGCCACGGAGTGAAGTCGGCACTCACAACGCCACCTGTGGGTTGTTTCTAACGTCGGTGATCCGGTTCAAAGCGGATTCGCAAGATACGTCGTAGAAACAGCGGAATTGATTTCTTCACAGGGGAGACGAGTTGGCTCGATACGATAAATCGAACTAGTACTTCGAATTGTCCGTGAACTGATAATTGAAAGTCGCACTAAAAGCCTGTGCTAAAAGCCTGAAGAGAAATGAAAAGCGTTAGCTTCCTAAAATGGCGTTCAGACAAAGCGCTGGGTTTTTGAAGTATTCCAGGCTTGGTATGGGGCTTAAAATACCCCAAACTCGTTCGGTAGTGTAGTCAGGAATTCCGGCAAGGCCGTGGATGAATTCTCCTCACATAAAGAGCAAGAACCCCGAGATTACACTAATACACGGCAGCACCTCACGATGGCCGAAACGGGAACGCGAATCTAAGATGGTGGACGCTGAATAACGCGCGAAAGTCGCAAGCGGTAACCAATGGCGAACCATGATATATGTAGTCACGTGGTGTCCTACATCGAATCTGCTTCGTGATAGCGGGGAAGGAGTACGAGGTTGCCAAACAAGACAGGACGCGCCGGGTGTCGCTTTGTTGCCACGTTTTCTTAGCGGCAAATTCAAACGTAACAGACTGCAATAGTGGGGTCAGCTCGCACGTCACATATCCCCACAGCTAGTTGTTGCAGTCTTTGTCTTTACCACGTATGCTCCAATATATTTCTTCCTTTGTCTTGACAATTGCACAGATTACTATGTTACCCATAGTGATTTACATATGGTATATAAATCACGTCATTCCTTCTTCGTCTTTTCTTTTGCATTCTTCCTCAAAAATATCTTTCCGTTGGTCTGTACGTATTTCTTTGACTTGGCTTTGTTTACTAGTCTTTTATTGTGTAACATGTTCATATATTCTTTGCATTCTTTACTGTTTACGATCATCACTCTTCATTGTCTATTATTCCATTATTTACTGTTCTTAAAACCTACTTGAAATCCAGATTAGATCCAATATAGATCGTCAAAGATACCAACGTTTATCTTGTCAATTCCAAATGTTTTAACATTTCAATTAGATAACTACAACTAATTATTAACGGGAAAATTTACTGAATACACGGTATTTTATCAAAGGAGCGAAGTTAATGGCCTTTTTTTCTATGAGTAGCAATAAAACAGGTTTAACATTGTACAATAAATTTTGCGGTCTTTCTGAATCTCATCATCATCATTAGATCGTGAACTTGAGTGCCTATCAAGGTGCGATCTAAAGAATTCCAAAAGTTATTTAACTTTTTATAAGATGTCTTTATTTTGAATCGAGAAGTTTTTATTCTGCCTCTATTCCAATGACTCTTATAAATTATTTCTCACTTAACAATTAATCAGAATGTGGGGATTGCCTAGAAACTAATTTCGAAATTCAGCACGAGATCACATCTGTTAATAAGTAACACTCAACATAAATTTGATTTTAAAAAAAAGAGTTCTTTTATGGATTTCAACTGTTCTACCCTAAAAGTATCATTTGGATTCAACAATTTATGGAAAATTATGAATATGTTCTAAAATTTTGCTACAAGTCGGGTGGATTGGAATCGGGTTCTTGAGCAACCTCTGTAGGTATAGTTATTTCGGCCCTAATTGGACCCTCATCAGTAGAAGAGAATATTAGTATCCCTAATATGTAATATGTCCTTACTCTACTTTACATAAAATGAAGCTTTCGAGAAAATATGTATAACTCAGTATATTGTTAACATTAGACTCTGATATGTTAATATTATAAATGTAATATAATTTGAACTTCATATATCTTTCAGATAGACACTTGATTGTAGAATTTAATTATGTTCGGAAAACAAAAAAATTAAAACAGGAATAAATAAAATATCAAATAACTTTACCTCGTTGTTTATGCCATCATCAGAAACATCAAGGTTACTGAAAACCCCCGAGGACTTTCCTCGATTTGACCGCCGCCACCGAAATAATTATTTTTCAATTTCAATTTTGATCCGAACCGTGTGGGAAACAAAGGTTTGATACTTTATTATCTCTTAGGTCAGGTAACGGCTTAAAATATGAGAAGATCCGACATTGAGCGACCTGTCTGGCAGTGAAAAATCGAAAATCTTCAAAACTATTATGCTCGGTTTTTTTGCGTCACCGTTTAAAATTAAGTATTTGCTGGCCCGTGCAATTCTTTTCTAAAGATACCTTGTTATTACGGAATTGTAAAGTATATATCATCGGGCGATTCGTAGGTGGACGTAACGTAAACTTTTAATTAAAACTTTGCGAATCATCCGAAACCAAATGCGTATTTTCAGTTTCGCTTTTTTTTATCTTCTTAAACCTCTCACGTATGTATACATTGAGTTTATTCAACTCGGGATAAGTAAAAAAACAACATTACGGCGTTTAATATAATGACAGCTTCGATATGACGAGTACGGCTGGGGTAATTATCTTTTGGTTAATTTTTTTGCGGCTCGGCATGACGGTGTATAATTTAGGAGGGATCTTTATTTTCCGATACATCAGACGAATCCTGTTCGCATTCTGTTGTGCTGTCGATTTTGCAATTCCCTGGCTACTCATGCATTACTAATGCGCGTTATTACTTGGATTATTGGGCAGTGACTGAATGGTTTTAATAGCTTTTGCTGCCTACTGATATCATCGTACACTCTGGAAAGCCAGATTCATCTGCCTACTTAACTGCATTAATTAAGTCATGTTAAGGTGGTTATTTGCTTAACGTCTTGAACGGGTTTGACTTGAACGCATCCTAAAAAATAAGAACTTTTTGCCTTAAATACTACACCGTGTACCTATGTATTTAAATTATAGATAGGTACATACTTTATTTCAGTAGCCAATATTGTGAAACGAAAATAACAAGAATGTAGCCATTCCTGTCTTGTTTTCGTTCTTTGTTTCAAGATGCAACGAAACAATCGGTATATATTTAATTCCATGCGTCTGATTGTCCCTTTATTAACGCTGTAGACAATCAGTCTCCCTAATCTTGCTTTACTATAACGAAATTTTTTTGGAACCACGAGAGACACATGGTAGATATACAGGTTGTCCCAACAGTGTGTTCTCGGGCCATATCTCCTACTGAAATCTGAAAATCTGAAAATCTCAGAAAATATCTCAGATAGGTATAAGACATACTTATCAAAAATGAAAGTACTTTATTAAACGAAGAATTTAGGGTAGAAAAATATAGGGTATGCTATTTAAGAAAATTGAGTTTTGCCATTTTGAAATTTCTGAGATTTTGTTTATTACCATGACCACCCTGTAGCGATAAAAGTACATTTAATAATGGCTTATGATAAGCTTATGTATGAACTACATCTGTACCAAAAATCTTTTTCTTAGAGTTAAAAATAAATAAAATATGAATAAATAAAATAGTGGCTGCAAATGGCAGTTTTTAAACAAAATGTTAAATATCTCAAGAACGGTTAGGTTTAGATATAGGCAATGGTATACAGAAAATGTGTAGAATTTTATGGGCAATCCAAATTTGGTTTTATATATAGGGCATGCCATTTGAAATAAAAAAAGTTGTGTCCGGCACCACTGTTTTAATTCACTCTGTGTAGATGAAAATAATTTCGTGTTGTAGATCTCTTAAATTAAAAACGAAATAGCGTTGAAATTTTTTTTGTATCTTCAGTAGTTATGGAGATATGGCCCGAGAACACACTGTTGGGACACCCTGTATATTAATATTAGACAATTCTTTAGTTATTATTTACGCCCGCTTATTAAAAACAAGGAATTATTTAAAAATTCGTAAAAAACATACCAATATTGATGAAATTTAAGATATTGTACACGATTGAACGAGATTGCAGCTTATCGAATCAGACAATCATAAATATCTATGTACATAGATAACAAGTCTACAAGAAACAATCAAAATGTACATATAACTACTAAAGTTTATGTTTGTCAAGTTTCTTCAACAAATTCTTTCTTAAAGCTTTCAGTTTCTTTGAACAAAACTTTTTCTACCTCTACAAGGTTGAATCTGCGTGACTTTGCACTCGCATAAATGTTGTAATTCTGTGTTTATTTCAGAATGCAATACAAGAACTGATTTTCTACATAATGATCAAGCATATTTAAATTCCTTTTAACATGCCTCATGACTTCTTTGAAACTCGTTCAGCGCAATAGCATTTTCGACTCGCGCTCGGAGTGTCCCATACAAAATGGTTCCACTTAAATTTTTCCTTATAGATCTATTCCAGGGTTGTTGACACCAAATTACAAGCCTCTGCACACAATTTAGTTTGGATGGATCATTCAAGAAGTATTCCAACCTACTCATGACAGTTTCCAGACTTTCTTTTATAGAGGCTTGGAGAATATTCGAAAAACATCATCACCGGTAGTTCCAAGTTTAAGATGTTGTCGCCTTTCATGGCTCTTCAACAAGGGCACCTACCAACTAAACTCCTTAAACCCTATTGCAGCTATGGATTTCCGGAATCTGCCGGGAAGCATTACATCGGAAATTTCATACTGTCGAGTGGTAATAAGTTTCTATAATTTGTTTAGTTTTTCAGGTTCTTCTAGTCTTGGGCTTTGCCACGTTTCCTACGGTAATGACTTTTCCACATTTTCTCCTAGTTACGTTTCTAGTTGCGGTCCATCTAGCACACTTAAAAGATAGTTTGCTCCGGTGTGACGACTTCTCTGCAATGTCAATAGGAATTATTTCGCACTTTCCTGAGTAATCAAGTGGTCAGGGTCCCCAAAATTCCTGCTGCACCATTTCCGTAAGTCTTTGATGAATGTTTTCGTCCAGCGTCGATATGAGTCCCAAGATGTTTGCTACTTTGCTACAATCGCAAGTATTGCCTCACTGGCCACCGTTCTGTAAGCAGAAATAATTCGAATGGCCTTTTTTTCTATTTATCGCTTCGAAGAGTCGCTCGTAATCTTTAAACTTAAAAATAATTTTTAGACTTTATATAAAAAAGATCAATTACTTTTTCAGTTTCTATTAACAACCTTGTTTGTATTGACAACCTTGTTTATTTTGACAACCGTGTTTATACTTTTTCACTTCTGAAGAAGCTATCAAACGATAGCGAAACGTAAAATGTTAGTACGCAAATTTAGTGTCCTTTTTAAAGATTTTGTAGACAATTTTCATCGGACAAGAACCTGCTTTAATTTAAATTTAAAGGCGGTCATCCATACAGGAGTTGCGTACAAGATCGCCTACAGTACAGCTCCTGCCAGCACTTTCCTCTTTTTTGGTCCTAATTCCTCCTATGTTCGGCAAAAGCTTTGCCAGGGCCATTAACGACTTATTAACCTTTTCGCAACCTCTTTTCACGTATCATCTTGAGATCTCTATCGAGGTGCACTCCCAGATACTTCAATTCGTTTCTGATGTATATTGCTACGTTATCTATATACCGAGTGAGCATTTTCAATCCGGAACATTGAAAGTTACCATGACTTCCAACGTCCCACTTTAAATAATCGCGGCTCCTTCGTGTGAAGAACGAGCCTGACGGTACGACCTCTGAAGGGGAAGGACGGGGGTATCCACCACGACGATATCGCTTCCAGTTTAGGAGAAAGAAATTTTTTTCCGACTACTAGCTACCCGGCGCCAACTTCGAGGCCTTCCTGTGTACTCGATTGGGACAAGGGAGACGTCAAAAGGCGCTGCGGTGACGCATCCGACCTTCGTCAAGAGCGCATTCGCCTGGCACTAATACCGTGGCGTCCAGGTCGAAATAGCGTTGCATTTTCTGGTCATTTTTCCCATTCCCATAAGAAATACAAGGAACAGCGCCGCATCATTCATGGGCTTAGCGTCGAGTTGCTATGGGGTGGAGACCCAGGACAAGGACTGCAAAAGGGAGGACGGATCTAAATGAAAATGTGTCCCCAGCCTGATTATCCCGTAATTTTGGCCAGGAGGGCGCCCGAAAGTCGTCCCACCCATACTCGGAAATATGGCCCTGCGCCGGCTCCCCCGGTCATCCGATCGCGAAACAGACTGCGGCATCGTCTTCCCCAGACTTTTTCACTCCAGATGGGGAGAATATTTCGGCGATCCTAGCCGTTCCCGGCGCCGTAAAAAAATCCGGAAAATAGCTCGCAAACCCCTTCAAAAAATCGAATCTCCGAAAAACGCATCTTCCCTGTGAAAACTCTCGGCAGGTTACGTACCCGAAGGAGTGTACTTGCATGTGAGACATTTAAAAGATTCTAACGTCACGTTTTCGAGAAAATCCGAAAATCTCAGAAAAAAATTGCGGAAAAAATTTCTTTCTCCGAAACGGAAGCAATATCGTCATGAAGGTTGAACCGGACGATATCCCTTCCCCTTAACGATGGAGGTCGTTCCGTCGCTCTTCATCCGAAGGAGCCGCGATTTTTTAAAGTCGGACATTCGAAGTCATTCAAGCCAATTTTTGATCTTGATCATGGCATAGTTAGCCTTTTCTTCTAGTGCTGCAAACGTTTTAGCAGTGACTATTAATGCGAAGTCGTCGACCTATGCAATGATTACCACTCCCTAGCCCACGTGTTGGCATAGCAGGTCGTTGTATAAGAGATTCCAAAGAGTCGGCCCCAAGACAGAGTGTAACGGAACGGCACATGTGATCTCTATTTCCTTTCCCGTCGGTGTTATCACATATCCTTCAGGTACGATTGTGTGATCTTTATTAGGTAACTGCTGATATTGGCTTGGTATAACGCGCTGCCAGGGAGTAGTTTTAAAAGCATTTTCCATGTCCATTAGGCAGAATTTCCTATGTTGATAGGCCACTTTCCTAGATTCGCTCACTATTTCGGAGACTTTCTGCAGGGCGTTTGTGGAGGATCTACCCGTTCTAAATCCAAATTGGAAGTGGTACAACGTATTTTTCTCCTCCAATTCTTCCGTTAAGCGCTGTTTAATGAGCGTTTCCAGTAATTTGGACACCACATCTAAAAGACATATGGGTCTGTTTGTTGGGAAGTCTGTGAGTGCCTTTCTTGATTTCTCTCCTAATACTAGTATCGCCTTTTTTCAGATGTTGCAAAAAATATAACAGTTTCTAGACTGAAAGGGAAATACCGAGTGATTTTTAAAATTTTTTGTCAACTCTTGCTATGAAATCTGAACGGCAGCGGCATGTCTTAGCTTAAGTGAAAAGTAGATCATTGCACTCCTTTATACTGTTTTACGGTAAAGCTACGACATGCCGTCCAAATTCCATGGCAAGAGTTGATAAAAAAATTAAAAAATCAGGCAGTATAACCTAATCCAACACCTGGGAACCCGATGTCTCTTGTAAACGCAAAGTCCTGGCCGAAATCAACAATTTTTCTGACATTTTCTCACAAGCCGAGAGCAGCTCGTTTATGCTCTTCTTCAATTATTTTTTTCTCACTCTTTTTTTTTCTTCTTCAAGAACAATCTATTTCTGCTTCCCACAATTCAACGGTGCGTATAAGATATCGTCCAGTGTTACAGCAAAATTTAGTTTAGTAACAACAACTATTTTCAAGATAGTTTTCTTGTCTAACTCAATATTTTCTTTTAATTTTGTCATTGAAGATAAGTATGGTAAAACATATTTTCAATTCTGAAGTATTTTGCCTAGATATTCCAATTTCAATAATTTTAATAATTTCTGGCGAATTAAAAAGGTCATTAGGAACCTAAGTTCCTTTTAATAACAACTAAGAATTAAATCAACACTCTCAATGTAATGTTGCTTTTAATACCGTTGTGGAGTTCGTTGATACTTTATGATCCACTTCAGTAAACTTCATCTGTTTCGCTTTGTAGACATTTAGGTTATTGTTCTAAACATCAGCGAAGCTGAACGTTTGATTGGAGTGGAACGCATCACCGAATATGACGACTATGCAAACATAACAACATATTACAACTTGAATGTCATTTATTTTTTCGTACAGGAAATTATGGAATACAAGCCTACTCAACACGTGGCACAAACCAATAAAGTTTGTTACTTCGTTCAATAGTTTGACGCCATTTCTGGATGTTTCCAGCAGTGAAAGTGCCGTTGGGAAAAGTGTAACAGTCCTAGAACTTTTTGATCAAACCTTGTACGTACGTATGTACTATTCGCCCAATTAAATTTTTGTAGCAAATATATTTGAGAACACTCAAAAATAACATTAAGTAAAAAACTTATTTGGTAGAAAAATACTTGCCACATCTTCCAATTTATCATATTGGACTGTTTAATTACATGGTATCCAAGACTATTTATAGATTTTTCTTTACATAACAGAATGAGTGCCGAACCTTTACGGTTTTCTTCAAAAAAACTGTTATACAACAAAATCTAGAAATTATCCTGAGACCTGAATTGAGCAATCTGTCTTTTCACGTGTGGAAATGACATTTGCGTAAATCATCATAATTACAGTGGTACACAAGAAATGACACTTATGGATGCAAAAAAGTGAAATTTAATATTCGTAATTCAAACAATAATAGAAAGCAATTTGTATGGTAATATTTGATGGTGCGTGGTTTTTCGCGAGGCTTGTTAATTTTTATAAAGTGTGCCACACATATCATGCCAAGCTGTTATGAAATATCTGTAATAGTACCTTATAGTAAAATCAAATTAAGAGTCTCTAACTAAAGAAAACGTTTGATTAAATTCTTAATATACCTATTTATTAAAATTAAAAGCAAATTTATAAAACACATCGAAGGAAATTGTTCTACTTCTATTCTAAGTTGGTAAAGATTAAAGTTAACATCGTGATTTCACAATTCCAACAGTAAGTTGGAATCACCCGCATATCACCGAGAAATTTCCGGCGACTTTACGAAATCTAATTTAAAAAATCAACAACCGCAATGACGAATCACCTGGCGAGAAATGTCTGACATTTCAAGTTTTGCAATCCACGAATAGGAAGGAACCGCATCGGCCACTCCAACTCATACAATAAGTCTTTCATTCACAATTATTGGACGAATTAGCGTAAATAAGCTGCGAAGAAGTTCACACAGACATCGTTGTATAAGAAATGAGAAAGGTTTTCTTGCAATTTGGTAGCAAATTAACAGATATTTTGTAACTTTCGAGATGAGATGCATCTAATAGCGTTCTTTCTTCACCGCTGCACTATGATGATAACTCAAGGCCCAGGTAACAAATTACCTGTGACATTGAATTTTTAATGCAGTTTTAATATGCATTAAATTAAGAATGATAACGTTGCGTCACGCATATTTCCCGGTTGTTGCTGCATGTATGTACGCACATCCTCTCATAAACCAAAAAATTATGTAACGCTTTTCGAAAACCGGAATTTCTCTTCTCCTTTGATTTTATCGATTAATAATTGTTGTTACGTCATCGTGCAATCAAAATCATCTTAATGGTTTTTTTTTATTATTTTTATATGTTAGTAGAACGCGGAGCAAACTTTAAAAAAATATTAATGCCTAAAAAAGTGGTCGCCCGAAAACTATTGCCAAATATATGAAATAAAGTTGGCAGTTAATTATATATTCACACGCAGAAGATTGAATAACGTGCAGCTATAAATAATGCAAAATAAGAATTTAAGCTTACATAAAATTCTGCAGGTATACATATACAGGTGCAGCATGAATTTATTACATTGTTGTAATCGTCTTAGAAATAAACGGTCAGATTTTAAAATATTTGATTATTCTTGCTTCGTCTTGAATATTATTTTCCTGTAGTTTTAATATTCTAGAAATTGTTTTATACTTTCGGCCTTCGTCATGAAAATGGTGAAGGGCGAAACCGGTCGCGACTAAGCAACATTTACTCAACTTTGACGTAAACTAAACCATCATCAAAATTCCCGTAGCTAGGTATAAGAATATTAAAATTTCATTTTTCATTTCGAAATCTAATGTATTTCTGTAATATCTCGAAAAACCTATCCACATTTAATCTGTAGATGCGTATAATTTCCCGTAGAAATTTAATAGACGTATTTCCACTCCAGTTCTAAAAGAAATTTCTACGTTTAACGATAAGAGCCGGATCTTTACGTTCATAGAGTAGAATGTCTTTTAAACCGCCATATACAAGATGGTTCAAAAGTAAAAGAGCGAATAACTTTCTTGTGAGTACGGAACTTTTAAGAATAAATTATTATTTTCCCATCTTTTCTAAACCAACTAAGCACACCTATTCAATAGCGCTAAAGTTAACCTTTACGAGATATTTACTACTTTACCTTTGAATGCAACGTAGTTTTTACGATAGTATATGCGTTTTTCTTAAAATAAAAATGAAAGTAAATCTACATTCTTCGTAGTGATTTGTAACCACGTTGTTTACGAAATACCTGAACATACTTTTTATGACCAATACTCATCTATTACTTCTCGGACAGAAAAAAAAGAACAAAAACTATCGCAAAAACTACGTTGCATTCAAGCTAAAAAGCAATATCTCGAAAACGGTTAACTTCAGCGCTATTGAACAGGTATACCTAATTGATTTAGAAAAGATGGGAGAATAACTATTTTTTGTTAAAAGTTTCATAAGTCTACTCACAAAAAAGTTAGGAGCATTTTAAAAGCAAGTGTGATAGCGTACGTGGCGCCCTCAATCTACTGCATCAAAATTATGGCCACATTAATATTTCTCGTCCCAGAAAACCCCCACATATAAATTTTTAAGGCAATATGTCAAAAATTTTAGGAATTATTGAAGAAAATTGAAATAAAAACGTTGACATCTACGATAGGGTCACGATGACAACCATGACGACCGTCAAAATACACAATAGGGAGTTTTTGCAATCACGTTTCACGTGCCCGTCATCCTTTAACGCTAACTTTATTAACCCCGGTGTAGGAATTTACGTAATGTACACTTTGAAAGTTTTTGCATCATATTACGTTGACGTAAACGTGAATGTGAATCAAGAAAGTAAATCATAGTATTTTGTCTTGTCAGATTTGGTTGCAGTCATTGTCATTTAATTTATGTACCAAATCTGAGTTTTGTGACTTTCGATAACATATTCCAATGCTTTGAAATGTCAAATTTCATAAACTGACCGGCCCGTCATTGCATACGTGATGAACTTAGGTTTCACGTAGTCCGTCATACAAAAAACGTGAACGTAAACGTTAAAGCTGAATGTAACTAAGCAACTGGTCATTTACGTATACGTTTAATACGAAAACGTAATTGCAAAAACTCCCTAATATTAAGGACGCCTTAGCGAATTAGGGGGCAACCGTATTAGTTTCTGATTAGCCAACAAAGAGGATTGCAAACCTCACTTTGGTGGCTAAGACAAAAGGACTGCTTTCCGACAAATACTGTATAAAAGACAGAACGCGTATCAATGTAATCCAGCATTCGCTAGTGCTGCATAGTCTGGCAATATTCACCTGCTGATGCTACATAGTCTGGCAAACTATACACGTCACCCGCTGGTGCTCTATAGTCCGGCAAACCATACACCTCACCCGCTGGTGCTGTATAGTCCGGCAAACCATACACCTTACCGGGTGATGCTGTATAATCCGACAAACCATACATCAACTACACCCATTTCGTCGGCGCCAGGTCGTTTCTTTGATGGGGAGAAGACACAAAGAAAGACATCATCAAAAGGCTTCTTTCGTCGAGCCTAGCTACCTGCTCTCTACTTTTGCAAAGGCGTGTTGGATTCATCCGAGCCCTAAGACTCGAACGCCTACCGACTAAAACCCCCTCTCCTCATTTCTCTCTGATGATTGCTACGGCAACGCCTTCCGGCATTTCTTCGTGACGATGATCGCGTCCATTATTCAGCTTCTTGTCCCTTCTTATCTGTCTATTTTTACTCCATTATAGCTTCCAGAAATATTGAATTTCTTCGTAAAGATGATCGCGTTCATTAATTCAGTTTCTTCCTCCTTTCTCATCTGCCTCTTTTTGTTCCATTATTGCCTCCAGAAATATTCTGCATTTCTTGCAGGCTTCTTTACTTTGCAGCATTACTTGTACCATATTTTCAGGCCTCACTTTTATCCCCAGGTCTTCCTCTAGCTTTGCTCTCTCGTTTCCCCACACCGGACATTTAAATACCGTGTGATAAGCGTTATCCAGATCATCTTGACAATACCTGGATTGATTAGAATTGGCTTTCCTTATTTTTTCCTTGTATTCTTCGAAACAGCCATGGCCACTAATCCACTTGTGTCAAATAATATGTAAGTTGGCCGTGTTTTCTATTGAACCATAATTTGACGTCTAGGATGAGCACCTTAGTCCATGTTGCTACTTGACACTGTTCCCACCTTTCTTGCCATATTCTCCCGGGCCAATTTTTTCTCCTCAACCCCCTTGCGATATGTAGTGGCTCTTTCTTGGGCCAATAAGTCCATTGGTATCATTCTAACGATTATGCAGACTCCCTCCGTTGAGACGTTTCTATAAGCGCTAGCAACCCTTTTGGGCTGCGTATTTTTTGACAATGCCTGAATTCTTTCTTTATTTTCGCTCGGTCCTTCTTTTCTCGGCATGATTCTTGATAAAGCAGTGACAGCCTTCTGAGCTTTCTGTGTAGCATATTCTATATGTTTACCAAAGTTTACGCTTTTATCTAATATAACTCCTAGGTATTTTATTTCCGATTTTTCAACTATCGGTTTACCTTCAATTTGCAGACTCAATTTAGGACATTTCTTTTTACCAGACAACATTATATATTCCGTTTCTTCAACAGTCACTTCCAGTTTACTTTCATGCACCCATTCCACCACTCGTTGAATCGCTTCGTTTGCGCGTAGCTGTAACCTTCCTTACTTGCTTCTGGAAGGGATCACCGTTAGGGGACCTCTCTTATGCCGTGCGTTTCAAACTAGTGGCCACTGCTGTACTCTTCTTCTCTTCTTCCACTATGAATTTGTCATACCTTATATAAGCCCTGAGTCCTTTCTGCCTGGCCTCCCTCATTTCTAGTACTAATCCCTTCCTCTCTTTCTGGATTTTTTTTAGACAGGTCCTCCTCGATCCATATATTTGTGTTTTTAAAATTTCTGGTGCTTTTGAAGATTAGCGTTCTACTTGTTTCCTTTACTCCTTTGATAATAATGGGTCTCGGTCCGTTCTTCCTGTTTTTTCCAACTTTTTTCAGCACTTCCATCTCCTCAACATATTTCCTTCCAACTTCAATATCATGCAACATATCGGCTACTTTCTTCTTAGTTTGTTCCTCGGTTTCATTGTTTTCCTCCTCAACCCCTTTTATTATCATGTTTGTTGTATTCTAGGTCTTCAGATGTCTTTGACTATTACTATTAAATATATTTTTTTTAATGCTCGTTTGATACAATAAGTCCATGGCAGGCCTACTTCTATTGAGGTTTGTCTGTAACACTTTCAAACTCATTTTGGTTCTTTCCGGTTGTACATCCATTTTAAAATATGAGTTGTTATTGTTTTACAACCGCAGATTTTTTTCTCTCCATAATTTGGCTGTCTTATCTTTCCCCCCCCCCCTTTATTTTTACTACCTTTCTTTGCTCCGTATAACGCTTTCCTAAATGCCTCACAACTTCCTCCTCCTGCAATGTGACCTTCCCTATCACAAAGGACGCAGAATTCATCACTATTACAATTTCTCGCATTATGACCTTCTATGCCACATTTGCGACAAGGTCGATATCTGTCCGGGCCCTTACAACAACATATGTAGGTTGGTCGTAAGCCCAACATTTATAACTTTTTTCAATGAGGCACGGTTCTAGCCCTATCCTAATCTCCTTTTGTAATATTTTTCTGGCTTCTTCCTTATTTATTGACAGAGTCACTGCCATACTTCCTCTCGAGGTAGTTCTTGTCCCAACTTATAGTTTGCATTTTCTAAACGACCTACTCTCTCCTCAGTTGCCGTAATTATTTCGTCACGGCGTGTAGTGGACTCGAGGCCTCTAATGTGTATAGTTTCTATACCTAGTTGTCTCAGCTCTTTGTTCTCATCATCGACTGGGTAATGCTCTGCATCGCTTCTTCATTATTTTTAAGGATGATGAGGAGTTTGCCATCATTTGTGTTTCACACACCTTTAATTGCTTGGACCGCGTCCCTTCCCCTCAGGTTATTTTTGACATCCATCATTAGCGATTTGAAATCAGCGTCCTTTTTCCCAACAATCAGGGCGTAAGTATTTCTGCCTTTTTCTTCTTGTTTTTTGTCTCTTTGTGTGGTTGTATAGATTTCCACTTCAGCTTGCGTGTCCTGGAACACCCATTCTACCATCTTCCGCAAGAAAAAACTATTTTCGATATGGTTCACGTGGTGCACCCTAATCCTCAGTAGAGTAGGTATTTAGCATATAATTTTCAGTCCCATCATACGCAGTCTTAATAATCTTTCTATTGTTACTATCAGTACTAAGTACTACCTGCTCCCGTCTCACCCCCTATACCTCCCCCAAAGAAAAGGTGCCGAAAAGCTTCGCCGGAGTTTCTAGTAAAGCTGCGATACGAACTTACCCTCGTCGAGATTGGCCCGCAACAGCTGTACCAAGGAGTGGGACCCCTTTACAGTGCTGCTAAGGGATCCCAGGCGGTTTTCCGGTTTTCCGTTAAAAGAGTGTATCGCATATCACATTGTTAAAATTTTATATTAATATTAACATTTTTGCCTACTGTCAAACGTTATGTTCATATTCATCAATTAAAGTTTATATTTTGTTGAATAACTACTGCTAACACCCCCATAGTATATCAGCACGTTTATATTTCTTTGAGTTTTCTGATCATCTGATGGACAACTGATTTTCTACGTTCACGTGTCCAGAAATCTTCTGAAAATTGTCAGAGATATCTTCTTTTGCCTAAGTTAAGCTTGGTAGAAATGACAACTTGTTAAAGAATAAAAAGGTACTTTTATTAATATTAAAGACACCCATTGAGGGCGACCATATGCCACCCCATTGTAGGAGTGTAGCTGGTAGATATCGTCCAAATGTTGAGGTGTCTCCTGCTCCTGCCCCTAGCCGTTGATTGTTGCTCGCTGTTGAAATTCAATGAAGTGGCGATAACGTTGAGAACATGCTTAGGAAAAATTTAAAGAAATGACATAGTGGAGGCAACAAATAAGAAATATCTGTAGGAAGATCATTTCTACGTTAGAAAGAAATGATGTACAGAGGAACGACAACATTTTTGTTCTTCATATTTCTAAAACTCATTATGCTATACCGTTTCTTAAGTTGTTAAATCTTAAACCATACGTAACTTACAAAATATAGATAATTTCAACAGATTTATAATTTTTAACTTATAAAAATCAATTCAATTAACCGTAGCCACATCCTCTTACTCTATTCAAAAATTATCATTGAATTTGTTTACAAATTTTCGACAGAATTTTTCAAAACTTAAACTTTTCACAACTAATGACCTAAAATACAATTGAGGATTCTGGCGTCAAATAATTTCGGAGTACCGAAAAACTTTTCTAAAATTTCCTTCTATCAACAATTTCAGACTAATTTCAGTTCTACGTCTATGGATGAAGATTTGAATGGGGTCGGTTGGGGGTCGATGAACCTATTGAGGTCGGTTGAAAGTTGATGAACTATTAGCTGTCGACTAGAGTTTGATTAATCCTTCACTCTATCTACCCCATGGATGTAAGGCGTTTGCGGAATTTGAGGCATCTCTTGGTGGTCTTCTCCACACTTTCTATCTTGCAGGGCCTCATTTATGTTTTTCTAGTCCACTCCTTGTTTTTAGCAGTACTTCTAACGTCTTCGAGCCATGTTCTCCTTGATCGTCCTCTTGGTATTTTTCTTCCAGATTTCGCTTCAAACACCTGTTTGATTATTCCGTCGTTTGTCATTCTTTTCACGTGTCCGTAGGCCTTAGTTGTCTCTTTTCTAATTTTATCATTGCGTATTTTGTTTTCCAACTTTCTTAAAAATTTTATTTCGATTGCTATTATTTTTTCCGTTTGTTTATTTGTCATTATCCAAGTTTCTGCCCAGTGAGATAATTACTTTTTTGAATATCTGTACTCTTAGTTCTTTTCTTTGTGGATTTTTCTTTTCTAGGAAGCTATTTTTTATAGTATTAAACAGTTTTCCTCCTTTTGTAGTTCTTTGCTTTATTTCTTCTTCTACCTTTCATCTTCCGATATCGTTTGTTATTGTTTCGTACCTGAAATTAAATAAAATCTATATTTTATTAAATTTAACTTTTTCTTAACTAAATTCATTTGTGAAATTTTTTGCAAGTCAATTTTGATTGCAATCTCGAACAACCTCTGGACAACTGTTTCGGCCCTTTTTGGAACCTCTTCGGCAAGAGATTGCTCAACACAATGATAGATATCAGGATGTCGCGACGTGAACTATTCATTAAATGCATTGATTTTAAAAATTTGTCTGAAAGATACAAGGTAGGAAGTTTCCTTCAGGCCCACCTATAGTTCACATGAACTCCAAACAATTTTGTCGTATGTACAAATCGTTTTAGAGCTATAATTAGAGAGAGAGAGTCAATGGATTGTTTTCCCTTTAAGGGAAACCCACTTTGTTGTTTGCCCTCGAAGTTCGCTTTACAAACTGAAGAAACTTAGTCAACTGTATTGTTATGAAATAGCCATCAAGCATCTCTTTCACTAACAAATTCACAACGGAATGAATACTGAGAATGTTATTGTAAAAAAATTGAAAATCCAATCCAGCCTGTGAGTATAACCAACAAATCTGCAAGAAAAATACGTATGAGCAATTTTGACAATATTTTCTCAAAACATAATAATTGAAAGATTCTTTGCACTTGTCTTTTTAATGAAGGACAATTTCTTCTGTAGAGCAGTGATTTTTTCTTAATTTAGAGCTAATGCTCCGTCTCCAAACCAATAAATCCAAAATGGAAACTTTTATGCTGAATCATTGGCATTTGTTAACAATCGGTTTAGGAAATTGCCAATGTGGCATTCCCTGTTGTGAAAAAATCAGACGAAAAATTCAGTGCCACATACATTTTAATTACATATTCCATTGAAATTATGCATGAAAACACCTTCAGTGTGTATTATTTATAACTATGTGTTTATTCCATATGAATTAATATGCGCAAAAAGCTTATAAATTACATAATAAACTATGTACCAGCAAATGCGCAGTTAAAACTCTGCTTGGCATCTCTGATCTAGGACATCGCATGTGTTTCGTGGAATTGCACTTTTTGCACTAAAAAATCTGCATCCGTAATAAATTCTAACCATCGTAAGAATTCTAATTGTTTAATTTTAAAAAGGCGTACGCGATGATATAATACGTTTTCGAATGCAAATTACTATATCAGCCGGCGCTGAAGAACCGCACCCTAACTATTAAGACGTGTTCAATGGTACACATCCATGAATATTTATTGTAACTTGCACTTTCACGATGAGTAGTGACAATTAATGTGCGCTATGATTTATTAATTTTTGCGAAATATTGTTACGTCATAGTAAATACAATGACAGCGGCTAAATAAAGGCTACAAATGCGATATTCATTTAGGAAATACATAGATTTTCTCTATACGCAAAGCCACGCTCGTGGTAATTCTCGAAAAAGGATAAATCTCTCCTCAAACAATGAAGTAGGAGAAAGATGCGTAAATATTTGAGGCGAGCGTGAATGTGAATTTAAAAAGCATCATCATAAATGTGTCTACTCCAAGTTGAACTAAAATATAAAAAAAGACAAAGAAGGACCAGCATTAAAGGTGAAAAATAGAAATGTCTAAAAGTGTTCGATTATAATTCAAATGGTAGGTCAAGTTTCATAAACGCAAGTTAACGACTTTAACTTTCGGTTTATTTCCGCAGTAACAATTATCAAAACGTTAACATTGTTATTAATTCACGTGATATACATACGTATGTTTACACATTGTCTTTGTATGTAGTACAATTTAATAAAAAATATTTATTTACTAACCCACTTCGATGGGTCTTTTTTTAGAAGATCAAAGTATCCAGCGTTCATTGCGTAAACAGGTAACCAACCAATTAAAATATTACTTTTTATTTGTGGGTTTTCTGTTCTAATTGTGGTATTCAGGTGTATATCATTACCTACCTCAAAATACCAAACCGGCAACCTTATTTGTAACCGCTTACCTCATTACAGCGTGTTATTAAATCACAAAGTTCATTTAATCTTATCCATTATTTATTGTGTTTAGATTCCACTCTTGGAGTAGTCAGTTTATTTTTCTAATTCCGTTTGTACTGTCAATTCGTTACGTCTTTATACTATACACCTACCGACTGCTCTCCTGCCTTTTTAATGTAAAATATTAAGGACGCGCCACGAGAGGAATTTGCATACGAAATTAATTTCAACAAGAATACGCAAAGAATGCTTGTAATAATGAGACAGGTTCGGATCCTTACTCATGCTAATTGAATAATTACAATGGTCCATCCGTGAGTAGGCTTTTACAAACCCACGTCGACTTTAAGGAACTTATCAACCTTCAATCTTAGTCTCGTATAAAAACACAATAGCTTTAGGAACTACATATTAACCTTTGAATTTAAAAAAAATCAAATAAAATTTTATAGCACAAAGTAAAAATAATATACTTTACACATTTTTTAAGTAAAGTTAAAAATAAGAATATTTCTCCTTTGCTTTGTTAAATTATTTGCATAAAATAGTTTCGTCTTTTTTAATGCAAAAATAAACTAATCGTGACTGACTGATTATTTTTAAGAAAATTAAAATTTTTATTAATTATTTTAATTATGCTAGCGTTAAGAATTAACAAGTTATTGTGAAATTAAATGAACAAAAACGATCACAAATAATTTGATGTAAAGTTTGAAAATCCTGACATTTTTTCAACAAGAAAAATTGTAAATTGTGTCGTGAATAGCAAATAGCAATTAATACTGCTGCCCCAAGAGCTATCACGTACGAGATGGTGGTCAGTGCGAACAAAATTATAAATTAAAGCCTGATCTCATTACTACGTTTCTTATTGAGATAAAGCTTTTTAAAACAAATTTCACTTGAAAACTTAATTGGATTGGTCATCATTTATGTTTGCTTACGCCAGTACGATTGCTTTAAACGAAGCAAAATTGTTGGTTGCAAGTCGGCAGGATTGTCCATACTGACCGCCATCTCGTGCGTGATAGCTCATACTATTACTTGCTATTTGCTATTCACGACACAATTTTCAGGTCAGAAAATAGTCGTGCTATGGCGCACTTATTTGACATGTTTGCATTTACGCGCTAACCGTCCGCATGTCTTGTTGGTCGTCAGGGTTGCAATTGAGTTCTCGAGCTACTGTTCTGCTGATGAGGCTCCAATTAGGGCCGAAATAGCTATACAGAATTTGCTCGGGGGCCCCACTGCAATCCTGCCGACTTGCAACCAACGATTTTGCAAGAAAAAAGATAACCTATAAATTTCATTAGTTATTTATTATGCCATTACTATAATTCCTGGAATTATTACAATCCTAACAGAACACTGATAAAGTTGTCCAACAAATATCCAGATGAATAAAGCGTACCAGTCCTACATAAAGAAATTAATTTCGCGATAGCTTTTAGTACCGATTATATAATTGATTTAGTTACACCAGAAAAGGAAACAGCACAAAGAATCCAATATAAGATCAATACAATGAAAAATAAGAACTACTCTTGGACAATACTACAAAAATAAAAATAGTTCATAATATCATGACAGCTTAAATGAGAGCCTTAAAAGGACTTAAATTCAATAACATCATCAAAACCCTTCGAGCAGACAAAGGAAAGGCGGCACAAAATGTTTGAAGAGAAAATGTAAGATATCCTAAACTCAAAGAAAATCCATCTCCATCAGCAGAAAGAAAACTCTACCAAGTTCTTCACAAATACGAAAACGAGTTCGCTGATTAACTAAGAACGAAGCTCTATATTATTGTAAACCCCCCCATAACCCAGAATTTCCATGTCACCTTCTTGCAAGATTCCTCCTTCAAATCATCCCTCCAACCCAATGTCGAAAGATTTCGTAAAAATGATTAGGGCCGAAGGTTTACAGATGAAGATACGTTAATCAGTTTCGATATAGTCAATCTGTTCAGTAAAGATTGCTCTCACCGTCTATAAAGATAGGTTTTCCAATGGAGTTACACTACAGAATAGAACTACTCTTAGCGTGGAAATAGTAGATTTAAGAACTTGAACGTAAAATCAACCTACTTCCAAAGACAATTCTACCAATAGTAGTAGCTTCACCTCTGTCACCTATCTTGAGCTAATCTTAGAACTGGTGATGGTAGCCCAATAAATAGCTCCATCATTAGAGTCACACTTTTCTGTTACTCCCCAACTATTCCTAAGCTAATTTCTTTCAAAAATTGAATCAATTAAAATTAGCTTCTTGCTCTATTTTTATTTTTTAACCAATAAATTATGAGACGTCATAAAAAAAATAAACGAGGATCTGCACCATTCGTAAGATTTGTCAGATAAACAAGAAAACGAGCTTGGAGTGAACAATGACAACTTAATTGCAAAAGTGAACCGAAAAGATTAGGCAACAATATAATAATCTTATTAAACCTAGAAGGTTAATGGAAGTTGAAGGGTTGAGCCCGCCTTCAGCCATTACAGTTCGATAATCGATTTATTCTTTTATAATAATTTTATTAATATGATGTTTATCATTATTATTTTTGACTATTATATGTATTGTACACCTCTAATGTATCCTATTTATTATAACTTCAGCAATTACAAAAATTACTTTTCTTTCATGCGTCATAAATTATTGTTGTTATTATTTTCATCCTGACACTACAACTATTAACTGACTGAAAAAGACATTATAATGTCGAAACCGGTAGCAAGTGAATAAAACATTAAAATTAGGAATTATTATTTTTCAACATCACCTTCAACAATATATGTACAATTGCGGACAAAAAAATGGAAACACCAACATTTATCTAGTGGTTGTTTTTTATTAATTTTACACATTGTGATTATGACTTCCACGTCATATTGACTTCGGAGAATACCATAAAATTAGTAGCATGTGCGAAAAATATCAAAACGTTTATTAAGACTAAAAATAAATTAACATAAAAGTGTATTAAACTGAACATTAAAAACTGAAATAATTTACATCAATATTTTGTGGGATTTCCATTTTTTTCTATCAGCGTTTGTAATCTTCTATTCATTGATAAAACTGAATGTTCAATATAATTTTCATTAAGCCCTTGCCTCGCTTGTTGTATTGCTTCCCACAATTCATTCCTATTCCTAGGCCTATACTGTCTGGCATGAATTTTTTTAAGCAAAAGGGCCCAAACATTTTCTATCGGATTCAAATCCGGGCTTTTTGAAGGCCAGTCAAATAAATTTATTGCATTGTCTCGTAACCAGTCACTTGTAATTCTAGATGTGTGGACGGGGCAATTGTCTTGTTGGAAAATAAAATTGTTGTCTGGAAATCGTTGAGTGACATTTGGCAGCACAACATTTTCCAAAATATTTTGATACACCTGGCCTATTAATCTACCTTCTATATTGAAGCAAGCTCCCTTACCTTCGGCACTTATCCACGCCCATACATTTACCGAAAATCGCCCACTATTATTTAATCCATGAAGATATCTTTCCTCGAATCGTTGATTTCTTGGTCTGTATACCCTCGTTCTGCCATTATTACATGACTGAAATACCTTTTCATCCGAAAAAACTACCCTTCTCCAAAATTCTTCATCTCTATCTAGATACTGTAGTGCAAATCCTATTCTAATTTCCTTATGTTCTTCAGATAAAAAAAGTTTTCTTGCAGCTGCACCGTTAATCAAGCCACCTGCTTTTAAGCGTCTCCGTGAAGTCCTAACTGATCCTGGAAAATTTGTTGCTTCTCGCGCTTCCACTGCGGTGGAAAAGGGCTCTTGGATAACGTAATTCAACAAAGCAATATCTTCCTCCTCTGCAGATATTCTTGGACGTCCCGATCCAAAACGACGCTGAACATTATATTGTTGTTCCCACTTTTTTTTTATTTTAGAAATGCAGCTGTGGGTCACATTTAAATCGGCCGCAACGCGTCTTAACAACCATCCTTCTTCAAGCTTTGAAATTGCCCTTATTTTTTCAATTTCTCTTAAGTGTCTGGGCATTTTCACGCCTTTGAAATACGTTTATTGACACTGACAGTTTGATAAAACCACGATGCCTATGTTTTATTTTCACGAAAAGCACATATTACAAAAATTAAAAAAATGTTTTTTCATTTTTTTGGCCGCAATTGTACAGGGTGGATCAATTTCGATGTCTCTTATGGGCATCTCTGTAACTATAAGAGTTAGAAAAAAACTAGTGGCCAAGTCTCGATCTCTTTTTTAGTGATAAAGTCAATAGACTAAACAAAAATTGGCTATCTTCTTTTGTTTTCGAGTTATAGGCAAAAATTGACATTTTCGACTTTTCGTCGATCGCGCATATCTCGTTTATTTTTGCAAATATTAAAAAACTGTTTTGACATTATTAGGACACTTTTTTGAATACAATTCAGTGGTGTAGTTGGTTTTTTGATATTTGCTTAAATTTTCGAGTTATAAGATAAACTTATATTTTTTTAATTGAAAATCATAGTAGGTTTAGTCACCATTTAATTGTGATTTTATTCTGTTTTCTAAAATATATACTTTGTTGGGTTTAATTCTTACAATTAATAGAATAAAACGCCTTTTTTATTATTCTTGGGTGTATTCTATTCTTAGTAGGCTGGTTTGAACAAAGGCCTGACAATTTTTTTTTGTTTGTTTTATTAATATCAACTCTTGTTCAAATATTTTGACAGTTGCAACCGCATAAAGAGAAAGAAAGAGCATCCTCTAAGAGTCACAAAGGCTACAACAATACCGATACCAAGTGGTTTGGTTGAAATTGAAACTATGTAACTTCATTTAATATTTAAGTTTAAACGCATTTTTTCGATCAAATATGCATTTCATGGGATAATGAACTAAATTATATGTATAAATTAAAACATCTTAAAAATAAGAAATTATTGCAGAAAAGTTAAAGAATATTGAAATGTAAGTAGATAATAAACACAACTCTGATATATCACAACAAATAACTTAAACCCAGAAAATAATATCAAAATAAATCACAATTTCAACACTGCCGCGCTAAAATATACAGCCAACTCATGTACAACCCAACCCAGCTCTATCGGTGCTAGCTTTCTATCTCTTATGTTTGTCGCAATACCTCTCACTCTTGTGCTACCCAATCTTCAAATCTTTATTAATGTTTAATAAAAACAAAGAAAATTGTCGGCTTTTTGTTGAAACTAGCCTCCTAAGAAAAGAATGCACCCAAAATAATAAAAAAGGCGTTTTATTCTATTAACTGTAAGAAATAAACCCAACAAAGTATATATTTTTGAAAACAGAAAAATCTCTATTTAATGATGATGACATTGCCAACTATGATTTCCATTTAAAAAATATAACTTTATGCTATAACTCGAAAATTTAATTAAATATCAAAAAACCAACTCCACCACTGAATTGTATTCCAAAAAGTGTCCTAATAATGTCAAAACAGTTTTTTAATATCTGGAAAAATAAACGAGATATGACTGATTGACGAAAATTCGAAAATCTCAATTTTGGCTTATAACTCGAAAACAAAAGAAGATAGCCAATTTTTGTTTACACTATTGGCTTTATCTCTAAAAAAGAGATCGAGACTTGGCCATTAGTTTTTTTCTATCTCTTATAGTTACAGAGTTGTCCATAAGAGACATCGAAATTGATCCACCCTGTACATACACCTAATTATGGACATCAACCCGCAGAGGAATGTAACTGACAGATATCGTTCAGATGATGGGGTACCTCCAGCTGAGTGAGATAGTTCATCGTGAATGAAGAATGGTTTAATTTCTAGCCGTTGATTGTTGCTCCCTGTTGAAATTCAATGAAGCGGCGATAACGTTGAGAACATGCTTAGTTCTAACGTGACAATATAAGAAACACAAGAACATGAGACAAGCAGTGAATAAATTAAGGCAACAGAGGAATATGTTTGAAAAGAGAGTGGGATCAGATAAGAATAGCAAGAAAAAGTCAAATGGACAGAAAGGAAAGATACGCGAAAGATAAATGAAGTATACCATAAGCCGAAAGTAAGAAAAAAATAGCATTAAATGACCTGAAAGTCAAAGAAGCAGATGAAGCAGATTTAAGGGTGAGTTGACAAAACTCGAAACTATCCTTGAAGTTTTCTTTTGCAATTTTTTAAAGTTTATTTGTGATTTATATGCCGATCGTATAAATATACGAGGAAATGACATAACATAACAAAAACCGCAAGTTATTTAACGACAGTTAGAAGGAAGATAGCTGTAGAAAAGTTCTTTGACTTATCGATCCATCGATCGGCATAACATTGGAAAAATGAACTGTACTTAGTATTTTATACGCATAGTTTTACTTCGATGCTTATCCGTAATTGGGTCATATAAAAGATTCAATTTGTATACCTACTCTTCATTTTTTTAAATAATAACAAAACTGGGATGTTCTTTTGCCATACTAGAAATTTCTTAATCACATTTCTTCAAGGACTTCATGAAATCTATTTCATAATCGCAGGGCTTGAAGAACCGTAGGAAATCAGAACCCATTCTTACAGTTCTCTGTGCGCAATTGAGCTTGGCTGTATTTGGTACATAAACAATATCCTTCGGGGATTACCATTTAAAAAATGTATACTTTTTTCATTAACATTCAGGAAACCGGCACCTTAAGACTTTTCGTAAGCCAAAAAGAAAATAGGTAACCAGAACGTAATAAACGCAGTTATTGGGAAACAGTGGGACATAACTTATACGTACAATGGATTACATAGGCCAAGATGAAGAGATAGAATTGAAGACGAGTGCTTTATGTGAACTGACCTGTACCAGCATTTCGATCTTCGCCGGTCAAGGCTCTGCCGTATACCGGTGCATGCAAAATTTTGTAACCGTAATTGCATTTTAATTTCGACGAAGGAACGAACGTGATTTTTATTAGACACGACGTTTCCGCTGTCGAAAACATAAAAGGAGCTTTACCGAAACGAGATTACACGTCTCCTGCCCATCAGATTATACGCGTGTTCTTAGAAATATATCATCGTGAATGGGCCGTAATTTCTAGAGCTTGTCTTGAGGAAGAATCGCAAACCGTGTTTTATCTTCTAATTTATTAGGCTAACATTTATACCTTTGTTTTTATTTACAGCAACACCTTGAACTACGTCGGTGTCTTTTTTACAAAACACTTCTTTGCAGAATAATTAAAAACAAACATTTTAAATTCAGGATCTCAAGTTGATATAAAAAACGTAGGTGTGTTGATGATTTCACACAATATTTAATAATTTCCTTTGCAATATTTTAGGTAAAATGATTAAGTCGTAACAGCAGCTTCTTCCTGTCCTCAACAGTGTGCACTAAAGTCGTTTAATTTAACCTTCTCAATGAATTAGTTTTTTTGTAATTAATTACGTAACATAGTGGACCAATAAATTATGGACGTTTCTTTATGGTTTATGATCGAAGGAAAATAATCACGGCGGATTAGCATACGAATTGGCGCATTAACTAATTACATCATTACGTAATTTACTGCTGATTGAGGATGACTGTGGCCCACGGAAAACAATCACCTGTAAAAATGGGAGGCTCTGAAATCGAGCCAATGTTGGATATGTCAAGGTGAAAATTGTGAAAAAATACTTTAAAGGTGTGTCGCTAACGGTTCACCTTAAAGTGAACCAAAGAGGAAAATCATCTTAAAAGTACCGAAATGATCGTCGCTCAAAATGTATTCATATTATTCTTAAATAAAACATAATAATTTATTGCAATTATTATTTTAGTATAATATGAATATGCATAACTTAATTTCAATATGTTCTTTCTCCTTTCATCTTTATTCATATACTTAGGCGCTCAAGAAATTCATTGATGACACACTTGAAGGCATCACTACAGCATGGACCACCTATCAGTCGTGAATTACCAAAAATATTGCTTATTGAAGTTTTAGTTATTTCAAATTGAATTCTATTAGGGCGACTTGTATAAAACATAGGTAACCACTCGATCAAGTTAATCGTATGATTAAACAATATCATTGGAGGAATGTTTAAATTTCCACCAATGATATTGCTTAACCACACGATTGACTTGATCGAGTGGTTACCTACGTTTTATACAAGTCGCCCTTAGAATATTGATTCCTTATAGTAATTGCATAGAGCTGGTTAAGTCCGCTGACAACGGTGGTGGTGGTGGGGCAACAAATTAGGTGTGGGTTCGAATCCCCTCCTGGTGCGTGTGGGTTCTATTCTCATGGCCAGGATCGTATTCGGATTCATACCGTCTCCTTCGAACTGCGTTTCGCCAATTTATAAGCTTGGTGAATGCCGAAGGAATCACTCTGTCTCAGCAACTAACGACAATACAACCAGCACACCTTCTTGACAAGCTTCGAACCTTGGTGGAAAATGGTGGAAGGAAAGAAGTAATAATTAAGAATTAATTAGGTTGAGGTATTGCCTCAATTTTTTTTTCAAGAGCCAATCTTAACTCTAGGAAAGTCTCTGGTAAGATTGGACGACGACGTAATCGTTTTTAGAGTTGATCGCAAAGATGCTCGATCGGAAGCATATTGGCCAATCAAGCATTCGACTGGCGACCTCATCTAAATATCGAGTCACCACGACCCCGGTTAGGTGTGGTCTAACATTGTCGTGCATTAGAACGAAGCCAGCTCCAATAAAATGAGAAAAAGGGACCGCAGCTTCTTGAGGAATATCTTCCACGTACCTTTAGTGCATTCAGTACGCCATTTTCCTCAAAAATAAGGTCGGGGAAATACCTGCCCACACCATAACAGAACTACAATTAAAAGATCGCCTTACAAAGATGTTGCAGACTGCGTTTCGTATACCGACCATCAGATGACCGCAGACAAAAGCACGACTCATCAGTGAAGAAAACCTCGTCCCATTGACGAAGAGACCAATTTGAATGCCGTCGTGCAAACTGCAACCTGCTCTCCGATGCCTTGGTAACAATTCTGACCCTGTGGCAGGCCTCCGTGATGTTAAACCGACTTCGGTTGCCCGACCTCTCGCTTATTTCAACCCTAGAGCCGTTTGGAGACGATGTTGAAGTTGAACAGCTATAGATCTGCGATCCCTTAAGAGGTGGGGCACAATAAAACGATCATCAACAGCATTTGTTCCTCTTCTTCTTCTTCCTGATCCTTCTCGGCTAACGTATGTACCAGTCTCCAGATACCGGTTCCTCGTATCCTGAACGACGGTCCGGGGTATTCCCAACGTGCGAGATACGCACAATCTTTAACCAACTTTCCTTCCGATATGAAAATGAAATAGGTGGTTAAGATTCGATTTTATAAATAATTCATGGTTACCTTTTTTAGCGATTAGTGTATTAACAATTTCATCGGGATACCGTATTTCTTATTGCCATGTATTTAACAATCATTTTGGAGTATTAATGCTTCTGAAGCCGAATCAGTTTTACTCAATTGATTCTATTTTTGAGACATGCTTAAGTTGAAATGATTTTTATTCACGACCGGGAATAGACAACAGTTTCTATGACACCAAAATCGTGACAGAAGTAACATATCCCACATTTAACATACTTTACATACATATTTAACACTTAAACTTAAATTTAAATGGTGTTTATAATATGACATTTGTATGTTACACAGCACTGCGTAAGTCATATTCTAAGTGACGTTTAAAGTTAAGTTGAGCTTAAGTGTTTGGTGCAACTGGCCAATAAATTGCTTCCAATTTCTTCTTACAATTTTTTAATCCTAAAAGTTTGGATTTTTCTCATACTTCCATTCTCGGTCGTAAATAAAATAGTATAGGTATACATCTCAGGAGAAAATGCTATTTTTCCCTCGACGTTGTTGTAGCAAACAAACAAACGTCTCAGAAAAAATTACGCTTTCTCTCCCTGGATATATGTATAATATCGAGGGCCACACGGCAGTACCTCGTAAATAACACTTTTGGTGAAAATTCGTTTTTTGTATCAACAGCTCGAGCTCCATCTACTGATTCATAATTTTTAAAAAAATTTATTGCTTACTGCAAAAGGTATGGTTGTTTTGGTTATAGAAAAAATCTAAAACTTAAATAATCAGGCCATGTGGCCCTCGATATACTATTCTATATATTACAAGTATACATAAGTTCTTCTTACCACACTTCTGTCATCACTTTTTTAAGAGCGAACACGTCTTTCGTTCACGATGCAGACATCATCAGCATTGATATTAGTAACATTGACATTGATATTAGTAACAAAAACTATAGACTCAAAGGGGTCATAGGATATTCTACAGTACGCTATAAAAAATTAAACCTCTTAAACCCGGCTAGTTTCGACTACGTACAGTAGCGGACAATAAAATGCGGGCAAGAATTTGACATCTCGTTCGTATTTAGACAAATTTGGTAAATCAGGCTTTTATTGAGGTTATGTTTCTGTCAAAATTTGTATTTAACGTCAGAATTACTAATGAAATTTTGTATAGGTGTATGTATTAAACGTCAAAAATATTAAAGTAAGGTTTACATTGTACAAATGATGTGCCTTGATTTTATTGTCCGGTACTGTAGACCGCCATGATCATTACCATATATTAGTAAACTTATCTTTAACTATAAACTGAACAAAAACGTGGGGTGGGAGCAACACGTTTAATCACATTAGTTGATTGTAACTTAAGGTTAATTAAAATTAATGGATAAGACGACATCACTAAAATTTTAAAAATGTAAGACTGCTATCAGTATGAAATGAACGTGAAAGCAGAGAAAGGCAAATGATATGATACTGATAACAATCAGATGACGGAATAGGCGGTAAAATGACGTACAAAAAGGAAACGTAATAAATGTCAATGGTACCAAAAAAACTGTAGGACAATTGAGGAATTGGTTAATTTAGAAAAAGTTCAATTTTTTTTAAAGTGATCATTTTAAAAAACGAAGCAAATTTCACTGTATTTAAGATTCTGAACGAAACCAGTTCAATTCTTTGGAAAAATTATTCACAAATGTTTATTTTAACATTGTAGGCGAAAGGGATCAAGTGATCCAAGAATTGGGAATCCCAGGAATTTAGAAAGGAGTCTTTTGGAGGACAAGCAACGAAATCCTCCCTATTCAACATTCAGTTACTGGCTCTTCAAAATGGGTCTAAGTTATGTTGAAAGAACAATTGCTGCCGAATATGAAGTTTTCTCTCATGTCATGAATATTTCCTTCTAAAAAAAATTAACATATTCTATACTGGGTGCTTAAAAAATGGCGAAACAGTGCCATTCTGCATTATTCAGGGACGCTCTCTCTGAGCATGGGAAAAATGTTAGAAAATTCTAACTCGTGATTCCTTAAAGATATGGAGGTTACAAGACTGGAATTTGAAATTTTTATTATTTACCAATTCTGAATATTTCAACAATTTTTATAGTGAAAGACATTTAAATCAATAAATAGTAGGGGAGACCGGGGATGGTTTGGACACGGGGATAGAATGGACAGCCTGATATTTCAGGCGGTAAGATGAATTCTGCTGCCACAATCGGTTTCTATGTTGGCAGCAATTTAATTCACAAGTAGACAAATTCATATAGCCGACAGTCCAAAATTGTGAAGTATTGTGAAGTGAAAAATTTCATATTTCAAACCTTCGGATTTAACTTTTAAAGGTAAGAACGTAAGGTTTCTTTAGAAGATAATTTGCTATTTTATACTTGGTGTATTTTGTGCGTGTATCAGTAACACAGAGACGTATGTTCGGGGATACATTGGACAAGCTGTCCATTTCATCCCCGGCTTGTTCAATCTATTCCCACGACTTTTTTTTAATATTTAAGTTCTATTATAGATACCACAGAAGTATAAGAGAAAAACTGACCGGGAGTTTAATGAAGGGGATCTAAGAAAGGCTGTGGAAAATGTATTGAATAACCGCGGAAGTCTGCGAGAAGTAGCAGTTTCTAGGAATGTGACAAAGTCCCATTTGGCCCTTTACGTGAAGAATGCCAGAGAAAGGCGTTTAGACACTTTATCGTTCAAACCTAATTTTCATACAAGACAGGTGTTCTCTGATAATATGGAAAATGCACTGAAGGAATATTTACTAAATTGCTAAAAAAATGTTCTATGGGCTGACACCGAAGGAAAGCCGTCAACTAGCGTTCCAGTTTGCTAAAATGAACAATCTTAAATATTCTGAATCGTGGAATGAAACAAAGCAAGCAGGAGAAGACTGGTTTTCTGGTTTTATGAATAAGCACTCTACATTGTCTATAAGGAAAGCTGAGGCAACATCTCTTGCCAGGATGACCGCATTCAACAAAACCACCGTTCGCGAATTTTTCGATAAATTGGAGAATGTTTTGCAAAGGAAGAACTTTCAGTCCAACGATATTTTCAACATTGATGAAACCGGAGTTACCACCGAACCTTCCGCTGTAAAAGTTATTGGAAAGAAAGGTGAAAAGCAGGTTGGGCAAGTAACTTCTAGAGAGCGCGGAAAACTGGTTACGCGAGTGGGAATAATTTGTGCGAATGGAAATGCTTTGCCTCTCGTATTCGTATTCCCACGAGTCCGTTTCGATTAGAATAGAATGATGGCTGGTGCAACTCCGGGAGCATTAGGACTGACCCACAAATCTGGTTGGATGACTGTCGAAAATTTCGTTTTGGTTCTGAAGTTTTATAAAAATAATGTGAGGTGCGACAAACCCATCCGGTGTTACTGCCAACCCAACCCAACCCAACCCAACCCAACCCATCCGGTGTTACTGCTAATGGATAATCATGATTCTCACCTCAGTCTGAAAGGGATCAATTTTTGTCGAGAAAATGGAATCACAATTTTGACGCTTCCTCCTCACACTTCAAACCGCCTACAACCACTAGACCGGTGTGTGTTTGGCCCGTTCAAAAAATACTTTGATGAAGCAGTTCACTCATGGATGTTAGATCATCCAAATGAAACAATAACAATCTACTCGCTTCCTGAGCTTTGCTGCAAATCATGGGATCGCGCTGCAATACCTCAAAATGTGAAATCGGGGTTCCTGAAGTGTGGGATTTTCCAAGACCACGACTTTCTCTGTTCTTCGGTCTCAGACCGCCCAATTCCTGCTCCTGCGGAGCCTGAGTCAGCGCCGGCAGAAACTAATGGAACGATTGCTGCTATGGCTTTTCGGGCAACAATCACCCGGTCTTCAGAGTCTCCTACACCAACTTCTTCCACATCGACGCAACCAGATTTTTTCGTTTCTCCAGAAGATATAAGCCCGTATCCTAAGGCTTGGGCCACGGAAGTTGTCTAAGAGTGGTCGAAAGCGCGGAAAAAGCATGATAACCACAGACACTCCAGAAAAAGAAGAATTGGAAGAAAAAGAGCGAATAAAGAGGACAAAGAAAGTGAAGGTCGTAAGGAAGAAAACATTAGAAGAACGGAAGAAAGTAGAAAAAGAAGAGGACTCCTCGGATGAAGGCGTCATCAAATCATATTCTTCTTCTGAATGGGAAGAAGACGATGAAGATGACGAGTGTCTTAAATCTATTGAAGATGTTGATAAAGGTGACTTCATAATTGTTAAAATACCGTCGAAAAAAGGCAAGTTTGCAATGAACTACGTGGGTAGAGTAGAAAGGAAGTTTCTTGAAATGAAGTTCTATAAGCGGTTGCTTCCTTCCAACCGCTTTCAACCCACAGCAGAAGATTCTTCCTAACTTTGTGTACTTTTTCATTTTACCAGTTCAACAAAGGCTCCTAACCATTTGTCCATATAATCCCCGACTAACGTCCAAAGGTACGGGGATGATTTGGAGAAATACAATACCTCTATTTCCGACCCTGTTCTGGAAAAACGATTGCTGTTGAACAGTTTATACGGTGTATTTTTTTAAAAATGCCATAAAGGTTGGCCATGAAAATTTAAACTCATGTCGTAGCTTGGCATGTAACACATGCCAAAACTGAGAATTTAAAGTAAATGAATGGAGCTAAGACATGAATTTTCTTTTCCACAGCCACCCCTTATGGCATTTTTAAAAAAACACATAGTATAAGTAGGAATGCATCTCAAAGCATTACTCGATATCATTATCCTAAAACCAGAAAGGTAGTACATTCAGAGAAAAATAGAAAATATGAAATAGAGAAAATGTCCAAACCATCCCCGGTCTCCCCTACACGTTTTGCACTAAAATTATCATAAAAATGATCTGGCAAGCAAGCTATTAATTTGGTAAGTAATTTCAGTAGTGACCTATGAATTTACTTTGACTGAATATGTATGTTCAATGTCAGTTGACAGAAACAAGCATAAGATACCAGGTGATCAACGGAATTTGTAATTAGAGGAGGCTGTGATTTGTGCTATTTTATGCTGTGTGGTTGGATATCACTGAGAAATGAATAATAAATTGACAATTGTTATATTTGAGGTTATGTTCATGTTTTGTACGATCTTAGATGGTAAGTTTTGTGTAACACACACTTGTGATAGAGCTGATCACTATCCGTGGTCAGATATCACTCAGGTTCTTCTAGAAACTAATTTCTTCTGAGAAAAATGATATAATTTATTTTCCTTTTTATGACATACATTCATTGACTACCATAACAACTTTTTTTTTTTTTATAGGTAACTATTAACATAATTATTCGTGTCTTAACAATCTCCCACCTTGGCGAAGAATTTCTACAAGATGAGCCAAAACAAATAAATAGAGACACGAAATCTAACAATTCATAACATTAATTTTTTCGGCTTTCGAACTACACGTCCACTACGAGTTACGTAATTCTTTTCACTCTCGTCCGTTTTATTAATATTTTGAGCAGCTCCTTCTAGCAGATGCAGACGTTGAATAGGTCTTAGCAAAAAACCTGATTTTGTACGTAAACGCACCAATCGAACCACGTCGTCTTTGCCCGGTAATAACTCCTCCACACGTCCTAATGGCCAATCTATACGATGTGATTGATCGTCACCAATTATAACAATATCTCCAATACACACAGATCGAGAACACCTCTTTTTGGACCAAAGCTTCAGTTGACCTAAGTATTCTAATCTAAATCGCTTCCGCAAATCTTCACGTAATTTCTGTCGATATTTTGCCCTTTTACATAACGCTGAAGAGTCTACAGCATCACAATCAGGAACTCCTGGTTCCTGAATATCACGAAGAAACATATTCGGCGTTAATGGTACTAAATCCTCTGGATTATTGGATTGATATGTGATAGGTCTCGCGTTAATAACTGATTCACAATCTGTTAGAACTGTTAAAAATTCTTCATAAGTTAAACAGGATTTACCCAATACTTTCCGGAGTAGTTGTTTCAATAAGCCGATCATACGTTCCCAAAAACCACCCCACCAAGGAGCAGTAGGAGGATTAAATTTCCATATAATCTTCTGCACAGCGCTTTGAGTTTCAATAACAGTCCAATCAATTTTACAAAAAGCGTTGTCAGTTCCAACAAAATTTGTTCCTCGGTCACTGTAAACTGTTTGCGGACGTCCACGACGAGCTACAAATCGTCTAAATGCTTGGAGAAAACAATTTGTAGAAAGAGACGTCAAAAGTTCCAGATGAATTGCTCGATAGATCGCACACGTAAACAAGCTAATCCATGCCTTCTTGTTGCCTCTCAAATAAACTGGTCCGGCCAAATCAACACCTACTATTTCAAAAACTGCCGCCTCTCGTACTCGATCAACAGGAAAGGGTGGACTTTCTTGTTCAAATCTTGGTGCTCTTTGTCGTCTGCAATGTACACATTTTGATATGACTTTTCGTATCTGTCTCTTACCTCCGAGAATCCAGTAATGTTCTCGTAGTATGCTCATAAGATTCTGCACTCCTGCATGACATGATTTCAAATGCATGTCATGAATTAATTGTTCAATAAGATGATGCTCAGCGGGAAGTAATATTGGATAACAAAAATCTCTTTTGTCATCTCGATTAGATACTTTAGTCGTCAAACGAATCACTTTATCTTCGTCTGTAAATATTCGCAGAGAAGATATTTCTTTACATCTACCTGCATCAAACGAATCGTTTTGAACCAATCGAAGTAAATTTTTCTCTGCTAATTCGAATTCTTTGGCTGACAAATCTCCTTTGATAATTGCCTTGGAATGTCGACAATTATTTATAAATCGTAATATCCATCCCATAAGTCGTACATTTTGTTTGTATTTAGAAAAATATTTACAGTACCAATTTTGTTCGTCAATATCTAGCATTGAAGTTACAAGTTTCTTCTTTCTCTCCAAATTAACTATTTCTTCCTCAATTACTTCTTTACTGACAGGCCATTCAGTCGAAGGTTTGTATAACCAGCTGGGTCCCTCCCACCATCGGGATTCAATTAATTGTGCTGTCGAACATCCCCTTGAAGGTAAATCAGCGGGATTATCTGTTCCTGATATATGTTTCCAAGCATCAACAGAAGTATACAGTCTTATCTCCTGTACACGATTCCAAATAAAAGTTGACCATTCGTTCTCTCTTTGAATCCACGCTATGACTGTAGTGGAATCACTCCAAAAATGGCTTTGTACGATGACGTTCTTTAAAGCTTCTTTAACTGTTATGTACAATCTAGATCCAATAAGAGCTGCAAGTAATTCTAATCTCGGGGTCGACATCTTTTTCAGTGGAGTAACTCTTGAACGTGCTTGCATAAGATGTACTGAAACTGCAGAGCCAACTTCGATTCTTAAAAATACAACAGCTGCATAAGCGTCCTGACTTGCATCACAGAATGTATGAAGACTTAAACGACATTCTTTATTTATATCATAATTGATCCATCTAGGTATTTCTATTTCAATTAACTGGGATAATTCAACTTGCCATTTTCGAAATTTATTTGAGATTTCCTCTTCAAGTTCTGCATCCCATGGTAACTTATCTTTCCAAGTCTTCTGCAATATTAATTTGAATTTTAATGTTACGGGACAAGTAAATCCTACTGGATCAAAAATACGTTGAGTGACTGACAAAACATATCTTCTAGTTATTTTGACTTCTTCTGTCGACTGAAAACAGGAATTACTTATTGAAATTGTATCCTTTTGTTTGTTCCATGTTAATCCTAATACAGAAACTTCTGGTTTCTCTAAATTATCATTTGTGTACTCCCACCCTCTAAGGTCAAATAAACCTTCCGCCATTACTTCAGTAGCTTCTTTTATAAAGGTGTGGAGTTCTTCTTCATCGTTTACGCAGGTAATACAATTGTCGACATAAAATGATTCTATTAATTTATTAATCGTAATAGAATGTGATTTGACCTTTTCGGTATTACAAGCTAACATTCGTTCTAAATGGTACAAAATGGTCATACCAAGCAGAAAGGGACTACAGCATACTCCAAACACAACTCTCTTGTGCCGATATACTTTCATTTTTCCATCGACTGTCTGCCAAATAAAACGGAGAAAATCTCTGTTACTCTCCTGAAGACCGATTTGCAAAAAAGCTTTCGCAATGTCAGATATTACACCAATCTTCTGTAGACGAAAACGTATTAATAACGAAGGAATCAATTCTATCAGGTTTGGTCCGGTTTCTAAACAATCATTCAGACATGGTTTTCCTTTTTCATGAGCAGATGCATCAAATACGGGCCTTATTTTGGTGGTGGCACTTGAAGATTTAATGACTGGACGATGTGGTAAGTAATGAACTGGTCCAGATGTATTTAGCTCTGTTACGTCTTCTATTATACCCATACGTTCCCACTCTTCAAAAATGTTACCATATTCTTCATACAATGCTTCAGCTTCTAACTTCTTTATGACATTGCTCAATCTTTTTCTGGCTACATTGAAGTTATCAGGAAGTGATGGATGATCTGCGCGCCAAGGCATCTGCCCTTCATATCTTCCTCTCTCGTCAATTCTCACTGAATTTTTGAAATGGATTTTTACTTCTTCTTCAATTTCTTGCTTAGATTTTCTTTCTCCTGGATCTGTAATTCCCAAAACATCTAAACGCCATAATTCTTCAATTTTTATTTCTTTTGTCAACAGTGCTGTAACTGACATTGTCGAGTAACTCCTCTCATGTTTAATTGGTACCTTCCCTAGAAGAATCCAACCTAAATGTGTAGCTATTGCTACTAATCCATTGTTGAGACTGTACTGTTGGCCAGTAAACAATTTTCCTGCAACATCTGCTCCTATCAGTACTTCAATCGGTCCATGTTCTTTGCAGTCACTGATCTGTATTCCACATTTTCTTAGCTCAGCTAACCAAGGTCCATTGTATATTGTCCCAACATTACGACAAATTACTGATTGATCTAAAGCATCAAATTTACAGGCATAGTTGTCATCTGTACTCACCAATCTAATCTCAAAGCATGTATGCTCTTTCTTTTCAGTTAAATTTCCACCAAAGAGAGAATGACAAATATTCTCTTGTCTCTTAGGTTTGTATTCCATCTCTTTAGCAGTAGATTTTAAAACATAAGATCGTTGCGATCCCGTATCGATTAGAGCTCGTACTTCGCGCGTAGTTGTATCATTACGTATTTTTACCCTTAACGTTTGTAAAAACACGTGTGTTTCAGAAAAATTGGCTAATGCTTTTTCCTCGCTAATGGATTTATCTGGTTTACTATTGTGATTACTACTTGATGGCTTCTTATTAATTGTCAACTGAGGACACATACTAGTAACGTGTTGACAACTGCATACAATGCACCTTAACTTCTGCTTGCATGTCTTACTCATATGTCCCATCTTAAGACAAAGGAAACACGCCTTCTGTTCAGACAAAATCTTCCGCTTCTCCTGCAGACTCATTTTCTGTGCTTTAAAGCAAGCGTCACTTTCGTGCTTTCCATTGCAAAATACACAAACAGAATCCTGACAAACAAATAATTCCGCTGCTGTCGGCACATTTTCGCTCTTTAGTTTGGACTTATATTTCTTTTCTGATGTACTTGGAGCATTCAGTCCAAAACCTTTCGTCGCTAATGAAATATGCTCATCATGTTCCACTTCTTTTTTCATAAAAGTCATTAAACTCTGAAGACGAGTTTGAACTGATCCACCTGTATCTGATCTCTGCCAAACTCGTAGAAGTTCTACTGGAAGACATGATTCCACCAACGGATATAATATTGCAGCACATTTGTCCGTTGTAACACCTAGCGTTTCTAAAGCTCTCATTTGGGTTTCAATGCGATCGTATAATATTGACAAACCACTTCTATTTTCATGTTGAAGTCCCTTGTTCAAAACAAGTTTCAGTAATTCTCTGACATAAACTTCCACAAGTAATTCATCCCTACCGAAACGAGATTTGAGACATTCAATTGCCTTCGGATAATTTGCTTCTGTTAATGGAAAGCTTCCAACAACTTCTTGAGCCCGAGAACCAGGTACAATAGTTTGCAGCAAATATTGGAACTTATCTTCGTTGGGTATGGCAGCATCATCATGAACTTTCTTAAACGTGCTCCAGAATGACAACCATTCTGTTATATCTCCATTAAATTTCTTCAGTTCTAAATGAGGAAGTTTGAATTTATGTTTCTTTACAGATGAAACATTATTTACAGAACTGCTGTCACTAATTTGACTGTTTACGTCATCTTTTGCTGATAGCTCAATAATTTGATTCAAGCGTAAGTTTAAATTTATGAATTGTTGCTTGTACTCATCTGACTTTTGCATCTCTTCCTCCAAAACTTGTTCAGATGTGTCATCATCGGCCAATAAATGTTCATAAATTTCCTCATTTAGCTGACATAGGGCATCATTTTTCTCTTGCAAAATGGAAAATTGTGTACGGCTTTTCAAAATATCAACGTTTTCTCTAGACATTAGATCCGTCAATTGATTTGCTGTATTAGTGAATGACCGCCGGAGAACTGATCTAGACTTCTTCGCGCGCTCCATTCCACTTATACTCCAATTACGAAAATTCAGTAAAGCAGTCTGATATCACCGTCCCACAAATTCACAGTTCAACACACACTGTCCTGTCACGGTCGCCAAATTTTGTGTAACACACACTTGTGATAGAGCTGATCACTATCCGTGGTCAGATATCACTCAGGTTCTTCTAGAAACTAATTTCTTCTGAGAAAAATGATTTATTTTCCTTTTTATGACATACATTCATTGACTACCATAACAACTTTTTTTTTTTATAGCTAACTATTAACATAATTATTCGTGTCTTAACAGTAAGTATCACAGCCTGCTCCAATTATAAATTCCGTTGATCACATGATAGAATTTTTTAACATTTTTCCCATGCTCATTTTAGAATTAAGGATTTAGTCGTCTATTTTGTTGAATACCAAGAGATCAAAAAAAATGTGTTCCACAAAGAATTTCCTCAAAATGACATGAATACGCTATTACTAGTAACACGTTAAGCTAATACTACTGATTTACTCCAGGAAAAAATAAACTTATGATAATGCATCCTGAAGGCGGCAACTTCTAAGTATGTGCATGTTTAATACTATAATTACGGTTTTACGAGTTATACATTTTACATAATAATATACATCGTGAATAATCGACAGATTTGCTTTTTTCATGAATACTAAAATAACACCAAAAAAAGAGTTCTGCATAGCGCAACACGCCTCAACTAACAGCTGTCAGTCAGCACGCAAATAACACACGTCTTCATAATTTGTCATGGCACGTACAAACTAAAACAAACGCTTTGTTTGCCGTGAAGAACCGTCCACTTTAGCTGTTAAATAATAGGCTCTGTGCTGACCTTTCACGTCGGCACTGAACCTTGAGAACTACTATGTGATGGATCTAGATGTTCGTTCCGATGCGCTGGAATTTTAATGCCGTGTTTCACTTTCGTTCTTGTTGTTATGAAGAAAACTGGTAATTTCTATAAATAGTCGTAAATAAGTATGTTTCCGTGCAATTAATTGCTTTTAAGCTGCAGCTGTAAATCATTGTAATCAAAGCTACTATTCTATGCAGTTATCGAATTAGCTGTTGTTACGTTGCGAACACTGACTGGCAGAAAGATCAATCTCCAACTCGTAATTAATCTTTAGATAAATTCCTAATTGAAATCGTTTTAAACACGTGTTATAGAATCACACATATTGCTATGTTTATGTTTTCACAAAAAATTGTTCTATATTCATCACTGTATGACGCGTTTGAGTTGATTGTTGAAACCAATTAAATTTGGTGGAGTCGCCTGTATTTATCGATTAAATTATATTAAAAATAAAATTGATTAATTCGTGTTATGACTTACTTTTATAATCTTTCGGTTTCGATTTAATTCTATTTTTTATACCTGTTCCATTAGCCTCATAAAATTAAACAGGAACTCTAATTTCTGCTGAAGTAGTTTTACTAGTACAATTCAAGTATGAATTTTCAAATATATTTATTTAGTATATTTTCAATGATAACACACTTTCAGCATTCGATTTTTACTTGTACTCGTGAAATACACAAAAAAATTGTTTTCCACTCACAAAATTATGAAAGTGACCTCTGATCTCATACGTTTCCTTTTTTCGTCTGAGCTTTTTTACAATAAATTAGCCCCGAGCAATTGCATGTGTGTAGGCAAATGATGTAAAAAATGCCCTCCGCCTTCCAAGAATGCTTTCGTCAATGGAAAAAATTACCAGTTTTGTTTCTAAGTTACTAAAGTTGATGTCTGACGAAACTTTCAGCGTTTTTATTTTGATACTCGTTCTTCGTAGCTTCGTCATTTATTTAGGCTACAACCTTTGATTCTTGAATTGATTTTGTCATTTCGTGGTAATCAAAGAATTTACTTTGCCAACGCAAAGTTCGTTGTGAATTAATTTATGACGCTCTTCACATTGATTCACCTACATAATTATAAAATGTTTTCATCCACACCCCGAATATTATACACTCACTTGCCATTTTGCAACTACGCCTAGCGTTACATTTCGCAAAAATATCAGAAATAAATATTTAATTAGACACGGCGCAGCAGCTAATTTGAATATTATGGGATGCTTACAGCGGAAGAACTCGCTCGCATCGTCAAGGATTTTTAGAGTTTTCTCACGTGAATCCTTTTTGAATTCACAATGAGTTATAATTAAGTCGCGTTTTTATAATATTTTATGCAATTTATTCAAATATAGACAGAACTTGAATAACGCAACGAGATATGATTTTACAATTTACAAAAACCATTTTTATGATACACATTGATACATATACGTATTTATGTACATTCATGGCCAAGTAAATCATTACGATTTAAGTTTAAACTAATAAATATTATGTGTATGTACGTGTAGGTATACAGCAGAATTTTTTCGCGTAGAACATATGCCTCCTTATGCATGTGACAATTGCGACATTCAACAAGTAGCTATAGATTTTGTATCCATTAATTTATATTACATAATACAAACTCTAAATTGACTTCAATGGGGAAGCTGTTAATACGCTTTCAAGCATCACATGTATTATAATAACAAGTCAACAATCATTGGCTTTATTGCCACATATTATCTCAGTGGACTCGTGCCTTTTGTTATAAAAATTCTTCTTCTTTTAGGACATGTATAATTTACGTATGAACTAATACAGAGAACGAGTAAAAAGAATTTTATCTATCCAGTACCTACTGCTTACATTACATCTCCCCCCTTTACATAATTCATCCCCAAGCTTTACAGATTACAAATGCAAACACAAGCTTAATCAAATTTTATCTATCTGAAGGCTTGACAAGTCTTCCAAAATGAGTACGGTTTCCAGTTTTAAGCTTTGACTAAACATCTACATAGTTGCCATTCTGCTTCTTCTTCTTCTTGTTGTCGTATTCCAATGAGTCGTCCATCCATAATATTTCATCTGGTACTTTATCTTCCTCCTTGTCATAGTGAAGTGAAATGTACTTTGACTAAACATCTACATAGTTGCCATTCTGCTTCTTCTTCTTCTTGTTGTCGTATTCCAATGAGTCGTCCATTCATAATATTTCATCTGGTACTTTATCTTCCTCCTTGTCATAGTGAAGTGAAATGTACTTTATCTTCCTCCTTGTCATAGTGAAGTGAAATGAGATGAAACCGATTTCTTCTGTTTTCTCACTCTTCTAACTTTATTATATAAGAACGAGACGCCTTGTCTTTACGCTTTACAATTCCCATTCTTCTGTACTTTATTACCGGATTTGAACTCTTTCAGATTTTGTACCCCATGATACTTTTGATCTTTTCGTTGCTTGAACTCGCTTTGGAAGAGTTTCACTTCATCAGTTATTATTGGTTTTAGTTTTGAAGGGGCAATAGGAAGAGTTCAAAGAGAGTTCAAAAGAGTTCTTTTTGTTATTTTCACGCAAAATTCACAAAACCGTTGCTTTGCGGAAACTTCGGGCTTGATGTAATATGAGTGAAGCCCCAGTCCTTCGAAAATTTGTGAATTCGATTTCAACATAGGACCTAAATGTGTGCCATTGTCACTAAAACTGATCTATGGATTTCCATGACGTGACCTCCTCTTCTTCCCAAACCAGACAATGGCGATTTCAGGAAATCGTGAGTAAATAATCAGTAACAAAGAGGCTTTTGATTCAAATGAAATGCATAAGTCAATTACGCCAGTAGTAAGGAGATGCTACTTTTGGTTCAAGTGAAATAAGTCAACTGCCGTGAGTGTCTTGGTAAGTCTGAAGGCAGAAGTGGTTCATGACGATTTTGACCTTCTTGAATACATTCAATGCAGCTTTACTAACATTAGTGAAGCGAATTAGAAGATAATCCTGGCCACCAAACTACTTCACGTGCTCGTACTCGATTTCTTCATGACGTTCATGTATCTACGTAACGGAGCTGGCATTAAAATGTTTGATGACTTCTTCATCAACAGCAACTATATTGCCAATATTTCCTGCACATATGTCACAACTTGTTCTTCTAAGTCATCATTGTTGATTTCTGATTTTAAAATTTCTGCGCCTGGGATATGTTTAACCTCAAAATTAAAGCGAGTCTCGTTCTTTGGACTTTTGGTGTCAACTCTAGAAGAGGCCTTGGTTGAGAATGGGTACGAAGGATTTATGATTGATTTCAAATTTTGCTTTAGGTTCAGATAGACAAAACCATGTTCATTACAAATTTCTTTGTGCGTATTAGCTCTAACTCATCTAGGCAATCAAGTTAGGCCTGAAATTTGAATGATTTGTCTATATCGGAAGTAGGATTCATTGGGCATTCAACCTCCTCAATATCATATATATAATTTTGATTAATTTAACTTGTTCTTCACAGAAATAGTTAGTTCTTCATTATCACCACATTCTCACCTGGACCAAAACAACTGTGGAGATCATCGTTAAGTCGAGAAAAAAACTTTCAGCGGCTACAGGAATAGCTACTTTCTTCAGCTGAAGTTCATCCATGCCTTGGGGTCTTCAAAGCTAAGGATTGTTGCCACTTCCTCTCTCATTTTCCTGGTTATTCTGTTATGTGTTCCTTTTCAGAAGCTTCAAAGACACGTCTGATATTCAAGTTATAGTTTGCCTTCAACCTCTCTGAATGCATTCTCCCATAGTTATTTTTTCTTCCAAATATGACGGCTTCTCCTTAGAGAATTTGTCCTTGTTTCTCTTTGAGATCCCCCAAGTTTCTCTTTGAAATCCTCCTTCACTTTAACAAATTTGTCTTTGATATCCGCCTTCCTTTAACAAGTTTGTCTTTGAAAACCTCCTTCTTTTTAACAAATTTGTCTTTGAGATCCTCCTTCTCTTTAACAAGTTTGTATTTGAAATTCTCCTTCTTTTTAATAAGCTGGCTCTGTTTTACTCGATAGGCCTTGAACCAAATTTAGAAACTTAACTTCCTATGACGGATTGTTGCTATAGTGCTCGTTGACTAGCATGCTTTGACACATTGAAGGACTTCTAGTGAAAACTGTGCTCCCTGTCACTCGGACTATTTGCCACCTTGTATACCTAATTTATGTTGAAGCGACATAAAGAACGAGTGAAAAGTAAACTAATCATTGTTCTATCCAATACCTACTACTTACTTACATTGCAATTCTCTCTCTACTTCTCATTTATAATACTTTTATCTTTTTCAAGATAGAGGCTACACTTTTCGTCTTTGTCTCCTTATTTCAAACACAAGTAATCGATGGTTTCGATAAATGTTTTCCATAAATTTATTTTTTACTGGAACTTTTATTTTAAACTTAAATTCAGTATTGCAAATAAAATAGCACATCCTATAGCAAGAAAATAATTATTCCACATTAAAAATATACGAAATTCTACTCGAAAGGATATGTTTTTGAAATAATATACCAACAAATTTATAAAAAATTGCTGCATTTATTGATTATATACACATATAAAAAAACTTATTAAGTCCACTAACCTACTTCAGGCAAATAAGATCCGTATCATCTAGTTACAAACATATACTTAGAATTTATAATTACGATATTCCTTTAGCATCTATTTCCTGAAAAACCGACCCTGGTATTGTTCGGGGTTTGCGGCGTTGAACTGTAGAGATCTTTGAATAGCTTCCGGAATAGGGGGCGGCGTCGGTAAATGCGCTCCTTCCGGTCTAAACCCATTTTCATCAGCGATGTACCTTATGGAGTATTGCACACCGTCAGGTCCTGTGTAAGTAAAAGAGCCCTGCATGACTTGCGCCTCCGCCTGAGGATTTCCTGCGTTTTTCAAGTAGCCCTGTTCTTGGGCTGCTATGCCGTTACCAGTTTCATAACTAGGAAAAACAGTTAAGTGCACTTCTAGAAGCTTTTATGTAAAAACTTACCTGTAAGTGTAAGATCCATCGGGGTTTGGGTCATACTGTAACTTCAGTATTGGCACGTTTACGAGATTTGATGTATAGGGATACCTCTGGGCTGTTGCTGCGTTAAAGACGCACAAACACATTACACCTAAAATCTAAATAAAACACTTTTATTATCTGAATTTTAAATAATTTAAAACACTATAAGCACTAGAGGATTAATGTTTGTATGTATTGTACAACGTACCAATTTCATTTTGCGGATATTAGGTATGATGTGCACTAATAGTACCGAGATTAATCCTCTTTATATAGCTGAGATGAAGTTCCCTCCCGTACCTACTCATTTTATGAAAATAAGAGTGGACAATTGGATGCCTCCTTCAGCATCTTCGTATTACACCCATTTCACGTAACGTGAACTTTCATGGATCGCGGTTTTGTTTACGGCTTACCCAAATGTTGTAACATTTGTGTGCAGATTTTTACTACAAAAAAATGGCTATTTAATATTCACAGGCATTCACTTCAATCATGAGGTGTTAGAATAGAAACATCCGTATGAACTTGAAAAGCTAAATTAATTAAATTTTTAAGGAGTGTGTGAGAAATATGTGGCTTTTGGTAACATCTAATTTCCGCAATTCGCTGAAATTATAAAATTACGTGAAAAGTACAACTTTCAATCAATTTTATACGTTACAGTTTTTTTTTTGTCTTTCTCTCCCTATAAACTTTTTTTGTGATTTCCACTACAATATGCAATTACTAACATAATTAATTAAGACTTATTAAGGCGTAATGAATAATATTTTAAAACTGTATCACAAAATCTTTTATATATTTTTCACTTCTGACGAAGCTGTCGAACGACTACGAAACGTTAATTGTATAGTGCGCGATTTAGTGTCCGCTTAAAAGATTTTGTGATACAATTTCATCGGACAAGAACCAACTGTAAAAATATTTTAAAACTTTACTTCACTAAATATTACAAAATAATATCATACGACACGGAAAGTTTAATTAAACGTCATCAAAATGAAATCCTTACAGGAAAATCTAATTTCTACAATATTTGACTACCGTATAAAACGAAGAAAAATTAAATAAATTGTGTAATAAGAAGCAGACAGAAAACACCTCGAAGAGATGCACTTAGTAACAATAAAACAGATTCGTTGATAATTCAAGCCTAGTCAAGTGAATACATGAAGGACAAGAGCACAAAAAAAGAACGAGGAAATGTAGAGAGAATGAGAATAATAGATAGTGAAAGAAGTACTTGAACGTGTATAAGTTAGAAACGATTGACAGAAATTGTACAAACCGATCCTCTAAAACTCAATGAACCAACAAAGTTAAAAAGCAAAAAATGCAACTTTAAATGCAAAGTTAAAAAAGTAAAAAAATGTTAATTTTTGTTAAATGTTTGGCAGAAATTTACTAGATTTACTCAATTTATTCTGCGGAAAAAAATGTTAAATATTCAATAATTAATGACATAAAACAATAACTACGTGCGTCCCATTTTATTTAATAATAGACCCGGCAAACCCATTTCGCAGATGATCTCTATTCATCAAGATACAACTACAATGAGCCATTACTTCATTTGATTTTTCTAGCTTTCTATTTTCCTTAGGCAATGCGTAAGCCAAGAAATTTCATAAATGAGATATTCTACGATTTTCATGTAACCTGCTGCATTTTTGGCAAGTATCCTTCGAATTTTTGTTGCTTGCTTATCAGATTACGTCGAAAAATATGTAAAACTAGTTTAAATTTGAAATTCCCTAGTATTTTCAAACAAATCCTGTAACTGTCGTCGTATCCAGTTGTTATCTGAATTAGCAATCGACACATAATCATTATTATTATTTAAATACGCGCGTCTTGTCTTAAATACCACTCTCAGCAGGTAATCTTAACGGACGTTACAATAGTAAATAAAAACTTGCGATTGCGGTAATGGGCGGCGAATTTTAAAGAGAATCAAAATTGATTCAAAATCGCACGCTCGTTGTGTAACTGTAATTTATAGCGCATCTACCTTGTCCTTATCCGAAGATTATCTCCTGCCAGCTTACATGGTCACAGGATTTGAAAGATCGTGCAATTTTTTTTACGTCTGCTTTAATGACCATTCCTGATGTAATATCGCAATTTTCATGTTCAGATTCCAACTGATGATCGTGGGCTTGTGATATTAAAAATTCAAGTTTTTACTCAAATACCTGTGATTATTTTTGTTCGCATATTTAGGAACTAGATGAGAGAACTTTCAAAAAGTTTCTGTGTGACTCATTTGGGAAATGACAAAATTATTCTCTTGTCCATATTTAATGTACGACCTTGCCCGGAACGAGGTAATATTTAATTTTTATTACTTTCGTGTTTGAACTGCAAAACATTCTAAAATTTCATCGTATTTATTCAATATGCTAAATCGCAATGACTTTAAGAAATATTTTTCATTTTATTTAAGAAATTTTTCGATTTACTAAATTATAGGCTTTGTTGCTGCCTAAAAAATCTTTCTTCAATATTATTTACAATAAGAACATAATTTGATATCATATATCACGACCAATGCAATCTTTGCATCCATTTCACTACCAACCGATGCGAGCTTTAAAAGAAATATTCATTTTTTTGTGAATATTAATTACATAGATTAATGGATTTGGAATTTTAATTGGATACCATAGTGCACACTGAATTTTGAACTCTTTATTTTTTATTACAAATGAATGTTGCACCAAATTATCCAATTCACAGCATCATTTCGTCTACACTTAAGCAACATATGTAGGTAAATAAAATCTGGAAGTACGAGATATACGTACCTACATTGAAAAATAAATGTGTTATTCCAAATCTACTGACTTAGGTAACTAAACCTGAGAGGTTTGCAATTTCTTGTAAGATTCTTCTTCATTGCTATTTCATACTTTGCAATATTGCAGTATTTGTTGTTAGCACCCCCACTTACGTACCTCAGTTCCATTACTATTTTATTTTAATTTAAAAAATGAAACTGTACCACAAAATAAACTGTGGGGAGCCCTAATCTAAATAAATTAGAATACTGTTGGCCATATTAAAGAACTATATAATAACAATTGATCATATATAAACAACGGAAAATAGTTGTCTAGGCCTTCAAGGGTCGTCGATTCTATTTTATTTTATCGTAATTTTTTTTTAATTTATCTATGGTATTACAAGATTGAAAGCGGAACTACACAAAATAGAAAACACCTTTTCTCGCTAAACTTTGCAGATGATGGTGCTTCTTGCACATTATGTACCTACGATCTAAATTTTATGTTCAAGAGTTTAAATACCTAGAAACTATTGTGAAATGGAATTGTTTGGAAGAAACAGAGATAAAACATAGGATTCGGGAAAGCAAGAAAGTTGTGCCAATTCATTGTGGTGGGATAGAAAAAGTTTCCGGAAGGGTAAAGAAAAGAATAGGGAAAGCAATAGTTGTTAGTGTTCTGCGTTGTAGATGTGAAATATAGGGACTTGATGAAGAAATGGGATGCAGAATACAAGCAGTAGAAATGCACTACCGCAGTCTGAATGCCAGAATATCTAAGCTACAACGTATTCCAAATTAAAAATAACAAGACAACAGACGAAAGCGGAAAAAAAATTGTCGACAGAATTTAAATTCGCAATCACCAGGAACAAAGAAACGAGGTAGACCAGAACAGTCCTGGAGTGAAGGAATAAGGAAAGCCATGAAGAAACGTGGCTTAAAATACATAGATCAACTTTGAGAAGGGGAGAAGGGGACAGATCAGGCAACACCTACCTATTTAATTATAATATTTATTATAGAGTGAGAATTTTTTAACGTAAATCATATTATCTATTAATAAATACTATTGAGTTTTTTGAATTCAAATATAGGCCGAAAAATACGTGGTAACTATGGATATGGTTAACTTTAATTGTCATTATTTTTCTTTCACAATGCAATTTGACATATATTTAACGAGTGAAAGGATACAAATCTACAACTGATATCGACCAAGGTCCAGTTTAAAGGCTGTTTTACATTATACTTTTTTTGTCTAGAAACTTGAACAAGTTTGAATACTAGAATCTAGTATCTAAATTCAAGGTTCTTTTAAATATTAGTTCATAAACCGATCGCTGGCGTCGCATTGGGGAAAATTTAAACGTGGAACAAAACTGCCAACATACAAAATTAAAGAGAAGTTAAATGCTCAAAAATGAATTTTTTTAAAAGAAACCAAACCAGATTTCAGAAAATTTCAAAAGTTCTGCATATTTATTATTTGCAAAAACAAAATACGAAACCTAGAATTTGGCGTCAGGACTCGTTATTGTGGATGTACTTCGAGGTTATATTTTCAATCACAGTTATGTTTGTCTTTTAAGATGTTGGTAATACTGCGACGTGTACTTTATGCGCAAGCCTAGTTTGTAAACTTTGACGAAAAATAGGTTGAGAACTAGTTTGGAAATAAGTTTCTAGACGTTTCTAGTATGAAAACTTGGATGACTTTTTCTGATTTACATTATTCAAGTTAGTTCTAGTATTGAACTTGTCAAAGTTTCTGGACGAAAAAAGTATAATGTAAAACAGCCTTAAGACAATTAACAATTTTTTTTGATGGTTTGGGATACGTTCTCAAACTTCCAGAAAAATGAGTTTCAGAGCTAGGATTGGTGCTAGACAAACAAGTACGAATGGTATCCATAGTAACGAAGCCCACATACATATTAAGAGCCATATGCACCAAACATTTTAATCGGGCTTAAATTTAAGTGACGTTTATACTGTGACATTTGAAGTTTCATAACATCGTGTAAGTCACATTCTAAGAGACGCTTAAAGTTAAGCTGAGTTAATTCGTTCGGTGCGTACGGCTATAAGCCTATGTTCGATTTTAACAAACTCACCTTCAATAATAATATTGAAGGTGCTATAAAGCAAGGATGCATATTATATAAAAAATAAAAAGAGATATAATAAGTATATACAGGGATGGGCAAAAGTCTGGAACCATGCTAATATCGTCTGTACCGTTAGTTCAATTTTTGTGAAAATTTGCATTAATATACAAGACTTCCTGGTGGATCTGATTAGTAAATACTCGTTCGACTGAGACTTCCGGTTTAACCGGAAATGATATCAACTTTTGTTTTTTAAATAGAACACCCTATATATTTTTTAAGGTTTCGAAAGAGCTCTCTCTCAGGAATTCATTGATATAAAAAATTAATTCCTGCGATGTTAAACTACCACAATAGGCAATTTTTAAGAATTTTCTCTAGGTATTTTTTTATCATGTGAGCCACGAAACGTAATTGGAACATAGAAACTAAAATTGAATAATATTGACAGAGTGAATGTTAGTTAACTCAATATGGCTCAATTAATAGAAAAAGAGCGATTACAAATACTGATGATGATGATTGGTTTTGGTGACCACATAAGAACACAGCAAGAAGTTTGCAATCTGTTTAATAACTTGCATCCAGATCGCAACCCTATATCTCGAAGAGTTGTAAGCAAGACTCTGAGAAGATACTCTCGAAACCGATCTGCGACTTACATCATGATTTAACGCCATAACTGTGGTTGATGTTTGAGGTAATTCTTCCAATTCGAGAGCAATATCCTCAGCAACAGTGTTATTCGTTGTTGCAGTATTCGATCGTCCGCTTTTACTTAAATTTCTAACACTTCCTGTTAAATTATATCTTCTCTGAGTCTTACTTACAACACTTCAAGATATAGGGTTGCGATCTGGATGCAAGTTATTAAACAGATTGTAAACTTTGTGCTGTGTTCTTATGCGGTCACTAAAACCAATCATCAATGAGTATTTTTACTCACTTTTTCTGTTAATTGAGTCATGTTAAGTTAATTAACATTGACTCTGACCATATTTTTCAATTTTAGTTTCTATTTCGTAGTTTTGTTTCAAGGTTCACATGATGAAAAAATATTTACAGAAACATTTAAAAAATTCCTTTTGTGGTAGTTTAACATCGCAGGAATTAAATCTTTATATCATTGAATTCCTGAGAGAGAGCTCTTTCGAAACCTTAAAAAATATAGAGTGTTCCATTTAAAAAACAAAAGTTGATATTATTTTCGGTTAAACCGGAAGTCTCAGTCGAACGAGTATTTGCTAATCAGATCCGCCAGGAAGTCTTGTATATTCATGCAAATTTTCACAAAAATTGAACTAACGGTATAGACGATATTAGCTTGGTTCCAGACTTTTGCCCATCCCTGTATATAAACACCACATTTCTTTAAAAATTCACTTTTAATAATAATAATACTAATAGAAGTATAAAATTCCAAAGATGACTATTGAAACTCATAGAAATCGTGATCCAGACTTACTGATCACCTTGGACGTCCACAGAGGCTTGCACCCCTTCCCTCCTGAAATCGACTAAGAAAATTCCTTAAATTATAACTGAATATGATCAATCCAGAAAGGAGCAAATTTATCACTCCAAGAATAGTTTGATGACGATACTAGAGTTCAACAAAATTACAGAAGTTTTAAATTATTTTGAATACATCTTGTGAACTCTTACAAAATTTATTAAATTTAATTGAAATATTTATAAAAATGTTTTATTCTTTCTAAATAGTTTTCAATACATGATAGCAGGCAAAGCATTTCTAAGAAAACTAGAAAAATTAAAATACACTGTTCAACAAAATTAGAACACTTTTTTGAACGCCTATATCTTTTAAACAAAGTGACATATGATCTTTTTTCCCTATTTTGTATTTTAGATTATCACTGACAATGTTCACAAAAAATTACGATGATTCATCTGCTCATTTCTTTATAGATGTCGACTTACCAGTCACCCTGCAGTCATATTCAACAAACAAATGCCTTCATTCGTCCAAATAAACGGTAGACGTATGTTTTCGGCTCTTGCTTTTTTAGAGGAGGGGAACTTTTATGAACTCACTGTATTTTGATTGTTATTTTACGGAAAGAACGTGGGTTACACCCAAGCCTCATCTCCAGTAACTATTGGCAAAGAAAAAAATATCAATCTCTAAAACCTCTAAATTTTCAGACGACCTGCTGTTAAGGAGGAGATATCAACTCACAGAAACTTTTTCTTGCCAATTTTTCACGTAAAAATTTCCAAATTGTTACTGAGATGAACAATAAGAGACACCTTCTTTCTTCAATCAGACAGACAACTAATTTTTCAATTTGATTGATGATGTTTCCAGTTCTTGCTTCAATTTGGACAACCTGCATAGAATGTCAACCCACACGAAACTTCTTTGTCCAAAATTTATATGAATTGAAGATGTGGATTAGTTTCCAACAATAATCTTCTCATGGATAGTTTTTAGTCTTTTCTCTGTTTTATCCGAAATTTTATTCGTTCCATTTCTCTTCAGAGAAAATACAGAGATGATAGAATAAATAGAAATACACTCTGTTATATGAAGATAACCGCATGGAATTGGAAACGTAATTTATTTGATATTTTTCTTTTCTAACTGGTTACTACAGATGAAAAAAGAAAAGATGTCGACAGCTCTATTATTAATTTTACAATGGCAAACTAAAGTTAGGACTCTGTGACAAGAACTCATTAGGAACAGGCAAGTATGTACATTTTGACAGGTTATAGAAAATGGACTATAAGAGATATTGGACTAAACTTTGATAAAATGTTGTTTAGCTACTCACAAAATTTACAATTAAAGTCGAATAAAAATTTGTTGATGTACTTGTTTCTAATTTTTGCCCTCTGCCCCCGAAAATTTTTCTGCGGACGCCCTTGCTAGTCATACCATATTTATATAGGTATGTGATCAACATCTATTCCTACTACGAATCTTGGAACATCAACAAAGAATGATTAAACAATCATTTTAAATAAGTAGGTTCCTTAGTATGCATATCGCTTAACAACTTTATTGATCATTTCTCTACTAACTAAAAAAATTGAACTTTTCTGGAATGTTTTTTAATTGAACTGCTTAAATTATAAAACTTAAAATTTTAGATGAACAAAGTCGTATATACGAGAAGTTTTCAACAACACTTTTAATATTTTTTGCACTTTTTCTGATTTGAAAATTAGGACCCGCGATTCTTGAAATCTACATTATTTGTCTTAAAAATTAATTAGTTTCATCTGCACGCTGTGTATTTCGCTATAAATCACGCCAGGAAAATAAATTCCAGCCTTGTTATTCAATGCAGTCCACACCCACTGCAGGCATTAAATATTTCCGAAGGTGCATCTGTGAAGCGATCGCATCTAAGATCACTTCTGCATTCAGAGACAAAATGGATCTTCGCAAAACAGCATCAATTATGCCGGCCACACCCTTGAACTAACATTTAAAGGTCAAACATAAATCTATTAAGGACTGACCCGGATAATCTGATCTTCAGTGGTGTATGGTGGTATTTCATAAAATAATTAGAGAAATAAGGTGAAAGAATTTTTTTACAATAAATATTTATTACTAAAACGATTTCAATGACACACTGTTTTAATAAAGGGGCACTTCGTACGACGATAAAGGCCTGGTGTTGGGTGTTTTTAACACTGGTACTCCAAATTCGTAAGTTCTTTTCTCAAACTTTTGCTTCATTTGCGATAAACGTCCTGATGGTGTCCTTATATTGGTAAAAGTGGAAGCAACGTTTGGAGTCCCATAGTCAAGGGATGGCTTCAAAACGACAACACGCGAATCTGATATCGTCCTTATATCAATATCAGAATGCTGATTATCTCCAGGAGACTCGGTTGTAGTGGAAGACGGTTTAACCGTCGGGAGGCCATACTCAGCAAATGGCTTGTTAATTGGTTCTCTTCTTATATCGACGTTTGAAGACAGATTCGGCGAAGGTATACCATAACTTGTGGAGGGCGGCGTAATATTTAATTTACAAGCAGGTTTGACAGAAGACGATTGATAAATGATGGAAACTTTTTCAGAATTCCCCGAGTATTTACTCTCGGAAGCCGTTAGGAATGTTGGAATTGAATCCGAATTTGAGATTGGTAATTCGTATGCTGAAGAAACTGGCGAATTGCTTTGAACCTCAGCAGGTATATGTGGAGCACCATAAATCTCCGATGGTGTTTTTAAATTAGCTTCAAACAAATCATACGAAGAAGTAGGAATTGATGGTACACCCAAGAATGAATGAGTCTGCTGATCTTTAGCATCGCCGGTGGAGTATTCGTAGCTCCTTGTTATCCCATATCTAGTAGATAAGCTTTCCGAATTTCCACCAGACTGTGTTGAAGGCGTTTTATAATAAATTGCAAAATCTTCAGGTTTCAAAAAGCCTTCGAAACTTTTTATCGTAGAACCAGATTTAAAATCAGAGACTTTTTCTTCTCCTGCATTAAATGACGCAAGGTGCTTTATATTTGGGGTTTGATAAGGCAAGTGAATATTTGATTGAAACTGTTCTGGATCACTCTTGGGTACAGCCACGTACCTAATTGGTTTTCTGGAATATTTATAGCTTTTTGGTATTTCATATTTACCCTGTAGAGAACTAGAAGGTGTTTTATAATAAATTGCAAATTTCTCGGGTTTGATTAAACCAGCAGGCTTGCTTTCTGCGACGTATTTTGTGTTTCCAAATTCTGAAGACGCAATGCCTTCACCAGCGGCCACACCATCAAACTTAGATGAAAATACCTTTTGAGTCTTAACGATGGATTGTTTCTGAAAATTTGAAATTGCTGAAGAACTAGAAGTAACATCCTTAACACCTGAAGCTTCACCCAGTTTAGAAGAGAAAAAGCTTTCTTCGCTGGAAGTCGGTGGAATTGAATATTCTTTTAACTCTTGCCGGTGTGTAGGTGTTTTGATATCAAATTTACTATTATCATTAGAATTTTCGGACGTTGAAGAAAGTAAGCTGGATGTTTGACTTTCAATACCAGAAGTTCCACTGATTCTACCTGCAAGAGCTCCCTTTTTATTTGCAGCAGGACCTTGGTATTCCGAGGATTTAACATCTCTAATTTCATCTGTATAATCTCCGAATAAACTGGTTATGAATGCCTTTTTGTCTTTATCGTTGGACGGCAAAGTGTATTTTGTTTGTGGTATTTCCTGTGTCTTAGTGTTAGACCCTACAGCTTCACCAATTCTCTTAGATGTCAACGAAGCAATTTCTGCGTTTTCTTTTCTAACAGGTTGCTGAGTACTTATTCCCTGCTTGTTTTTAATGGTGCTAGGTGTTCTACGGATATCAAAACTTTCTCTTTCTGTTCCAGGACTTTCATAAGCGACTGCAGGACTCAAGAATTTCGATATATATGTCTTCCCCAAATGAAATTCTGCTTGGCTCGTCTTTGGCAAGAAATTATATTTAACCTCCAACGGCCGAACTGTAACATCCGGGATTTCATCAGTGCTGATGGAACTAATTTTTGGCTGAAGTTCGGGCTGGGATTCGCTTTTATTCTGCGGCAAGCTCGACGTCAACACAGATTTAAATTCACGAAAAGATTTTGCAGGCGGCCTCAAGTGACTATCGACGTTGTTTGGTGGTAATCGGAAGAACCGATCAGTCGGAAACTCGAATTCGGAATCATCGGATGTAAACTCCAGCGGATAAATGTCTGTCAGAACATACCCTTTTTCCAAAAGCTCTTCTGCGCTGGGTATCTTCGAAACAAAAAGTCTGGAACGCTTTGGATCGGGACTCCCCAATTTTTGGCTGACGAATTTCGTTACTGGAGACGGAGCGAAACTTAAATCATCTTCCAAATTTATCTTCGGCAAACCATAATCGATGACTGGCTGTTTGGAGAGTATTCCTGTTTCTGCTATAGATTTCGACTGTGTTAACTCATCCCGATTTGTAAGACGTGCCGAGACGGAAACTTCCGAGTCTGACTGAGTCTTTTTTACGTTCGAGCTGAGACTTTTTTGAGCCAGTTTATGGTCGATGTTAATTATTCGTAATCTGTGTTTATCGTCGGGTGTAAGTGAGACATCCGATGATGGTTTAACAATTGAAAGTACCAAACGTTCTTCATTGTTGGGGTCAAACTGAAGGGGAGCATCGATGGGAAAGCTCGAATGAATTACGGTGCGAAAGCCTTTACCAGAAGACTGTGCTGATACGATGATTATCAATGCTGACAGAATCAGGAACGCCTGTAACAAACTTGCTTTGAAGAAAAAACATAATTGTCGGCAAAATTAGTGTACGTTTATTATTGAAAAAGCAAGAAATCCTAACAAGCAGTAAATTATACCGTTTAGACTTAATAAATTGAATAACGTGAGTCCCTTAAATACAAGATGTAACATTAAATACACATTACGATGGCATTATGGCTTAAATTGTATAAAGTCGATTGTTAGTAACGTAATCACAAGATTGAACTTTGCTTTTCCCTTAATTACGACGAATTACACGTAATAACTTTAAATATTTTTCATGACTTACAATTCAGAACAAAAAAATTATCTATGATATTAAAAATTTTCTGATTATCGATTATATTATTATTACCTGATTATCTGGAGAATTTTTTTAGATTTAACTCTGCTTCGTAATGCAAATATGAAAATATTATGTTCACAATTTATTTCTACATCAATCAATCAAATTATACGAATAAAATCCTAACGTATTATTAAACAGTGTAATGACCTAACGCCCATCATAAGAATAAAAAAATAATGTTATCCGTGAAATGTTGCAAATAATCAACATCTAAGTTTCTGCATTAGTAAGCAAGAAAAAAATTTGTTATTGGAAAAAGTGTACAACTGCCTTAGGCTGGTCTGCATAAAATATTTAAGCAAGAATTAAATTTAAGCCTAAGTTAGAATGTGGCACACAACATACAGCATATTTGGCAAGGTTGCACCAAACACTTAAGCTCAACTTAGCTTTAAGCGTCACTTGAGCTGCTTTGTATAAAAGGTTTAAGCCAGGATTCAATTTACTCCTAAGTAAGAATATGACACACAGCACTTTGTGTGTCACATTCTAACTTTGGCTTAAATTTAAGCTGGCTCGAACCTTTTATACAACAATATGATTTACAATTGCTATGTAACCTAAAAATGTCACATTATAAACTCCAGTTACATTTAAGCTCAGCTCAAGTGTTTGGTGCAAATGAGCAATTGTGTATCACGTCGAACTTAAGCTTAAATTGAATCCTGGCTTAATAAATTTTTTATGCAACCCAGCCTAAAACTGCTCTTACATTGTCAGAATAAATAAAATGAAGTCAATAAAACGCTTTGCCATTAACAAACTATACACTGCGTTCGTAAAGTATGGAATAAATTCATTTTCTACGAAATAAACGATTTTTATGAAAAATCCTGAAACAGGTCGATTTTTAATTAAAAAGTGACACTATTTTAGTGGAATTTTGTACCTCCCCCTCCAACCCCTACCGAGTGACAGTTGCCCCTTTAAAATTTTTAAATCGAATGGGAGGTCATGTGATACCTCATTTGAAAGAGCTTTTCATTCTCTATTCAGTAGTATAAGAATTTTTTAGATTCTTATTTTTTCTAAAAAGAATAATACATTTTAAAATCAACACACAAAAGTTGAAAATGAAATAATTTAAATGAAATGTTCGAACTGAGAACCGTTTGATTCATGACAACAGTACAAACGTTGCTGACGTTCATCTAAAACATTTCATTTCCAGGGTAATTTGATTAATTCCAATTTTTTTAAATTTTTGTAAAATTCTTTATGAAATGTAGTAGAAACTGTAGATACTCATGTATGTAATCAACGTAGAAGTAAAAGTAATAACATCAATATCAAAGAAACTGTTCAAAATGTCCTCCTCCTACCTGTTGACAATAACCAAGACGAAATTCAAACTCATGCAAAACATTGTCGATTATTTCCGGACTGATTCCTCATTTTTCATTTCTTATTCTGTCTTTTAGTTCTTCAAGACTGTTTGGTTTAGTTCTGGAGACTTTACTTTTTAGAAATCCCCATAAAAAGAAATCGAGAGGTGTTAGATCAGGAGATCTAGCCGGCCACTCAATTGCCTCCCCCCTTCGACCAATCCATCTATTGGAGAAAACGTCATCCAAATAATCCATTTTAAAATTTAGTGTGTTGATTTTAAAATGTATTATTCTTTTTAGAAAAAATAGGAATTAAAAAAAAATTCTTATACTAGTGAATAGAAAATGAAAAGCCCTTTCAAATGAGGTATCACATGACCTCCCATTCCGTTTAAAAATTTTAAAGGGGCAACTGTCACTCGGAGGGGGTTGGAGGGGGAGACGCAAAATTCCGCTAAAATAGTGTCATCTTTTAATTAAAAATCGACCTGTTTCAGGATTTTACATAAAAATCGTTTATTTCGTAGAAAATGAATTTATTCCATACTTTACGAACGCAGTGTATATTGCATTTCGAACAGAATTCAGAAGGCTTAATAGCAAGAGAAAGCAAAGTTCTACAACATTAGTAAGCAATTATGCTTTATCCCATTAGGGTTTAGGATAAAAGAAGTTATTATCTAAATTTAAAAAAAAAACACAAGAAGCACCCACTATTTTAGATAATAAAATGGTATTTATTACTTAATTATAAAAAAAATTAAAATTCTCGTGCAAATTGTTTAAAATATAATATTAATATTATTAGTGTCCGCTGATGAAAATTATCGCAAAATTTGTAATAATTAATTGATCTGATTATTCAAAAAACCGGTATAAATGTCGACGTTTCGCTGTACGTTTGACAGCTTCTCCAGGATAAATAAATAATAAATTATTTGTCCTGAAATAGCTGCGAAATGTCGACATTAATTCTGATTTTTTTTTTAATGAATGAATTGGCAAAAATAAACCGATGAGTTTACCTTATTATGCGAAATATTTATAAGAATATGGTAAAATTAATTTAAAGGCTTAACTCATATATTAATTAAAAGGATTAAGTAATAAATACATTAAACAATTACCTACTTCTTATTTCCACTTTAACAACTTCTTTGCATAGTAATTTAATAAATTTCATTAAAAGTGTAAGATACTTACAGGAAGCATTGCGTCTGTTCTAAACCATAGCACACACTAAAATTGCTGGGTTTAACTAAAAGGAATTTATATGTGCATCGACTTTTTGCAATAGCCTAGAGCGCAAGATTTAGATCGTAACGACTGCTTAATTTTCTTGTCATTTGTCTGTGGCGGTATGTCAGTCATTTGGCGTTATTAAATTTCTCCAAAAGAGAGACGGAAAGCTCTCCGTGCACACAATGCTTCTTTGCTTCGGAAATTTCAATGTTATTTATGTCGAAACAAAATTTTCGCAAGAATATTATAGACATTTTTTTATTTAATTGTTAGATTCCATCGTGTAAATTCTGGAACATATTTTAAAAAGAAAATTTCCAAATTTGTTTTTACTTTTCCTTTATTAATGAAGTGATGCATACATTCTTAGTCAATTCGTCAGAAGTAAAAGCGAAACGAATACGTATAGAATTCTTTTATAATAAAGCGATCATTTTATAATAACTGAAAAGAAACATTATGTAGACATTTGTTTCCAATTACTCTAGTATTATTTATATTTATTCAATCTTTCATCTAGCCACCAAAAAGTGTCATAAAACTTTAAATTTAATCTAATACATATAAAGGAGTTTTTTTAGAGGTATAGAACTTTAAAATGAAATAAAACACATGAAAATCATGGGAATGGGCATGGTATTGGCTTTATTGGAAAGATAATTTTATGTCATTAGTGTTTAAATATGATTTTGTTCATATAGGCGCCGCGGCTGGCACGAATGAAGCGCAATCTGCAATAAACTGATTTTTTCGCGCGCATAATTTCGCGTAATGGACCTGTTAATTGCTCCCTACGATCGTGTGATATCACACCTATGGATTATTTTCTGTGGGAATACGTGAAGTCGCTAGCCTACGCTGATAAACCACAGACGTTGGACTACTTGGAAGCCAACATTCACCGCGTTATTGCCGATATACGGCCCCAGTTGAGCGAAAAGTGGTAGAAAATTGGACTTCCAGATTGCACTTCATTCGTGCCAACCCTGGCGCCCATATGCCCGAAATTATTTTTAAACACTAATGGCATAAATTATATTTCCAATAAAGCCAATATCATGCCCATTACTATGATTTTTATGTGTTTTATTTCATTTTAAAGCTCTACGAGCCCAGAATCATATCGTTTGGCCCATTTTACATTTTACAGATAACTTTTTAAATAATTTAGTACGTTCACTATCCAATGATCCATATGTGGTTCATGCTGCTCTTGAACCACAAGTCCGTGACTCATATGTGGGTCAGAATCATGGTTCTCATTTCTAAAAATGTATTACTTGGATGTTAGAGAATAATAACCATCTGTTTTTCAAGGGACTCAAGAAGACCATTTGAAAAAAAAATTATTGAGATATCTGATACCGTTCTGTTTCAAATAATTTTAAAAGAGTCGCGTGACCCATATATGGGGCTGGAAAATGTTTGTGGCGGACATATAGCGATCTAAATGAAATTGCTATATGGACAGTGTAAGTGTTAATTTAATTTATAGACATTTATTATTGCTAAAACTGTTTGAAATATTGTTGAAAACCTTGAAAATTATGATTAAGAGACATTAATCTGAAATACTTCTTTAGGTTTGTAAAACAAAATTATTTAAAACGTGACTTCTAAAATCCTAACTTGGGCCAAATGATATGATTCTGGGCTCGTATACCTCTAAAAAACCACTCGACATTGCACAGGCTGTGGCATTACACAACATTTCAAAAATCACAGATTTTATTAATTTACTAAAAAGGGCAGACAATGCACAACACAAAACAAAGTTTACATACTAGGTACTCATCTCAATTTCCATTTTCAACATAACAATTATTTTTTATCTTTCAAGTTGCTCCACTTACTTTAATTAAGAATCACTCTAAATTAATCATTCCCAAAGTGTGGTCGCGAGCCCCGGGGGGGGAGGGGGGAGAGAATTTCCGAAATAAAACAAAACGCCTTAATAAAACATTTATTTCTGTTTTTTCTCAAGAAAAAAAAATGTATCAAACAAAAATAATGCTTTAACCTTTAACTTATATTAAATCTTCTTTTTCTTTATTTGTACCTATTGATGAATATTGTATCAAAATCAACTTACTTACATGAAAGAATTCAAGAAACATTCTCTATCAAAATATCAAACAATATTTAAAAAAGGCAGTGGTGCACCCAGAAATTTGTCTTGGAGGGGGCTTAAAAATAATAATTGTAAGAACACACAAAGATATATTAAATAATAAAGATACATAATATGAATTTATACCGAACTAACATTATAAAACAAAATTAAGTTAATGTGCTCAATTTTTTTTGCAAATTTGAAATATATTAATAAATTCTAGTACCACCTAGCTGGCTCTGGGGGGAGCTTGAGCCCCTTTAGCCCCCCTCCCGTGGGTGGCCCACTGAAAAAAGGTATCAAAAGTTACCATCGTTAAACAAAACAGTTGACACTAAAGCAAAGTGACACTCTTATCAATTAGTGGTATTTATGCAATGGAGCCATTTTATATGATTTTTCGCTTATTCAAATCAGACTAAAAATAACAAAATTATGCATTGAGGTATTTTTTATCTCACACCCGGTATAATGCTAAATTGAAATTTCTAACTCTCTCTCGAATATGGTGGAAAGAAGAACAAAGAAAAAAATTTCTCTACTTGGTAAGAGATGGCGCAAATAACAAATTTTATAACTTGGTAATAGATGGCGCTAGCAACAAAGAAAAATTAAGGTTGCTGTATTTAGAAGGTACCGCCTTTCATTTCCGCGGCTTTCGTCCCCGAAATTAAAAAGGACGCGATGAAACGCTAAGAAGAAAAAGGATAGATACATAACAAGTTACTGTTGCTACTGTTGATTAACCCGAAATTAAAAGAGATAGAAAGTTGGCGCTACCTTCTCAATACAGTAACCTTAAAAAAAATTGAGTTACTTGGTGATAAATGGCGCCAACAAAAAAGAAACAAATTTATACAGCTACTTGATACATCTTGGTAACAGATGTTCTCAGTTATTTTAACTTTGCTGTTTTATTATGAATGAAGTTGAGTACGGCAAGAACGGAAGAGGGGGGGGGGGCGGCACCAACGAAATTCTTGCCAAAAGGGAAAGTTTGGAAACCGCTGCTCTAAATGAAATGTGTACATTGACGTATTTCTAACGAGTGATCAATATCTTTTCTAATCAAGTGACCTATGGAAATAAAATCATGTGTCTTGGATTATGTAACGTTCACATTTTTCGCTGTCCGTTACATTATTTTTTTTACGTATTTTCTCGTTATTTTGCTGTTGAAATTCAAGTAAACACCGTTTTGTTCGTTTAATTAATTTCGTATTTATGACTTTCACGCCTCTATCTCTCAGGATTTGTGTCTTAATTTCAGTTTGTAATGCGGATTTCGATTTTCTTCTTAAAGCCATTTGTTTTGTTTCGGAAATTAATCTGTAGATGTCGTACATGGTCCTTTAGTCGATTTTATTGATCGATATGACGTATGCGGATATTGCGTGTAAAATCTTTGACGAGTTTCCGTCCTCCTCCTTGATGATCGTGCGACTTGGGTGTGTGCTCGTCCGCCATTGAGACGCGTGGTTTGCGTCTTCAAATTTTTATGGTTTTGTGAAGCTGAACGGCTTTGAGATATTCCAGTTTGGCAAATATTTACGTCTCTAAGTTCGTAGGCCCTACTGTGTCATTTGGCTGTCTGTTTTTTTCGTCACCACACTACCGTTTCTATTCAAGCACGTATCCGAGCACGTGTTGCGTTAAAGTTCTCGCTCAGGAAAAAACTAACAGAAGATTAGTTTTTTTTTTACTTCCGAAATTGTGTTGAGTTACCGAAGCCGAAGATTAGTTTTTTTTTACTACCGAAATTGTGTTGAGTTACCGAGGCCGAAGATTTCCTCCTACCGCACGAGTTTTTATTGGAAAATTCTTTGCTCTTTACGGCGTGTCGTTTGAAGATACTACCGAACAGGAGTTCCTCTTTTTATTTGACGTGGTTGTTCTTGGAAACAAATCCAGTATTGCGGGGTCATTTGAAGAAATAATTCAACGGTGTCGTAAATGGAATCAGGGTCAAGTTATTACGGAGTCGTTTGAAGAAATAATTCAACGGTGTCGTAAATGGAACTCAGGTCAAGCTATCGTCAGGATTGAGTAAGCAACAATCACCATTATTACCGTATCGTATCGTTTAGAGAAATTTATCGTATCGTTTTGAGAAATTTATCGTATCGTACCGTATCGTGCCGTATCGTTTAGGAAAAGATTACCGTACCGTCTGGAATTAGTCTTTTAAATTTTATTTTGATTGTCGCGGATTTATTTAATTGTATATTGGGTCACTTTCGATTTAATTTAGCGCTTTTTGTTGGGTCATTTAGCATAATTGCGTCAGATTATTTTTGTTTATTTAAGTTTACTGTACATCTGTTAATTCTATGTATATATTTTGTTGTGCGAATTACCATTTATGTTTAACAATTCCACCAATTTTTTTATCAATTATATTAATTTTTCATTCTCAATTTTTTTAATTTTCTGCTGCAATTTAAGACTAATTTCTTAAAAATTAATTTGCGTAACCTAAAAATCTATTTCGAGTTCATTAGTTTTATTCCGGACTGTTTTAGTAATTACAGTTTAAAGAGATTACTTGGCGCTCAACAGCTTTCGTTTTGTCATCTAACGTTTACTATTTTTTTTATGAATTACGCAAGTTATTTTTTTAAGAATATAGTTCACAGAATTATCCTTCCGAATCCACCTCAGCCTCCGACTAAACTGAGCTATGGCAACCAAACAGGTGAGAATCTACTTACAAAAAAGTATGTCACAATTAGTTCATTATTATTTCAAATACCATTTGAATTGACATTCGAAAAAATGAATTAATAAGAAGACATACGATTTTCTTTCCATAGGTCACTCGATTAGAAAAGATATTGATTACGCGTTAAGATTATTATACCTGATTTTGAAATAAGATTAAAAGGTACTTATTTTTAATTGCAAGCGACCTTTTAGCATTCAAGACGCCATAATTTTTAAATTTAACTTGAATAACTGTCATTTTATAAAAATTTTACTTGATTGATTTAAAAAATTAAATCTTTGTTACCGATTTGTTTTAAAAATGCCGAGAAATAAAAATATGGTGAATGTGGAGCGGTTCTTCCTCCTACATAGAGAAAAATATGTAGTGTAAAGGTCGCACGCACGAATCGCAAGAATCGCAGAAGTTGCTCTCTCGAGAATGCTAGTCGCATTTTCAGTAATGCGATCGCTGCTCTATGCGGCCTAGTTAACGCAGCGTCATATAAAACTATAGAAAAGATCATTTATGCGAGGCGTGCGACGCGTGCGATGCGAGCCTGTGAACGCTTGCCTTTAAAGTAACACAATTGTCGCAGAAATGAATCCAATAACAAATTGTATGAGATATTGACACAGTTATAGTAAAATTACAAACAAGAATATTATCATTTCAAACAACTGTGTCAATATCACATAGAATTTGATACTGGGTTCATTTCAATTGTATTACTTTTCGCTTTTTATTTTTCTCTGTGTAGTGCCACATACTGTATGAGCCCAAGCTCTTGTAATGCACAAAGTCAACATCAAATATGACATATTACCAAAATCGTCCTTCACCGTTATCAACATTTAAGCAATAATATTCATATATAACGTGCCTTTAAAATTTCTCCTCATAATTGGCCATGAATTGTTAATTGTGAACCAGCTTCAATAGACTTGACGTTTGAAAATGAAATAACATGACCCCAATTTTATTAAGTTAAGAAAATGTTATGATATGGTTCTTTTACCAGAGTATTAAACTTTTATGATCGAATCTTATTTTCGAAATGACCGTCAAATTGAAGGCAAGTGGCACTATTCTATTCAGGACTGCTTCCATAAGCTTTCTTAAAAATATCCGAATCTTTCGCTTTCTTTTGAATTATGGTGGTTAAACTTTTTCGATAGACAGGTTCTATTTTACGCTAACAGAGCAATGGACGTCCCACAAAAAGGAAGTAAGGAAAACGTAAGGGAACATGTGCATGAATCGCCAAGTTAAATAATGAGAATTAACAATAATCCTTGTATGCTCTTCAACGTCAGCAAATGAATTTTACGTAGAATTCAAGCCCATTACGATGAAATTGGTGGATATTTTGATTACCTATTATGATTTTACTTTGAATTGTGAATAAATTTTGTTAGTAAATTTTTTTTTAATTATGACATTTCCTTCGATAAACGTGAGGTTATGATATAAGCCAGTTTCAAGCAAAGCTGGTTCACAACTGAGAATTCACAGCCAACCACAAGGAGAAATTTAAAAAAAGGCACCTTATATAATAACACAGGTCGACAAAAGAAATACATTTTTTGTGCCTGGGTTTGGTTCATCTTTTTTTTAATTATCACGCATAAAAACAATAAAATAACGTATTCATTCCCTTCAAACTTTGCTTTTGTAGTCTTGAGAAAGATATTACCGATTCCATAGTTTTGCCTCTAAACTACACCTTTTCCAATTGCAATTCAGAAAAAATCAAATTTATTTCAGAAATTTTTAAATGTACTTAATTCAGAATTGTCAATTTAATTTCAGAATGTTTAATTTGAAATTAAATTTAATTTTAGAATCTGTTATTTGTAATTCAAATTAGTCATTTTTCAGAAAATATCAAATTCAGAAAGCATTGTCTCTGTTAAAAGTGACGATTTTAGAATTACAATTGATATAATCTGAAGTTCATTTAATGCTTCTGAAATTAAACTGATTAATTAATAATAAATAATTAATTAACTACATTTGACAAATTCTGAAATTAAATTTTAAATTTTAAAATGGAATTTCTAATGGGATTGCAATATACAAAACATCCATGCTACCTATGTTTATGGGATAGCAGAGCCGACAGCGCGTACTATAATCAACAAGCATGGCCGGAAAGGACAGAATTTCAGGGGGGGGTTCAAAATGTTAAATGAGAGCCTATGTATAGTTGATTCTAAAAATGTGCTAACGCCGCCACTACACATAAAGCTAGGGCTCATGAAACAATTTGTAAAAGCATTAGATGGAAAATCCGAAGCTTTCGAATATTCGAAACGTTTTTTTCCAAAGTTATCAGAAAGTTAAGGCTCGAGTCTTTGTCGGCCCACAGATTAAGAAAATGGTGGACAGCGAAGAATTTCCAAAACTGCTTACTAATCAGCAAAAGAAAGCTTGGCACAGCTTTAAGGATGCAGTCCATGGTTTTCTAGGGAATAAGAGAGCAGAAAACTATCGAGAGCTTATTTCTAGTATGATAAATAACTTTAAAGTCAAGGGTTGCAGGATGTCTCTCAAAATTCACATGCTGCACGCTCATTTAGATAGATTTAAGAACAACATGGGAGGATATTCAGAGGAACAAAGAGAACGTTTCAATAAAGATATTCTAAACTTTAAACGCCGTTATCAAAGCCAATATAACGAAAATATGAAGGGGACTATATTTGGGGTTTAATTAGAGAAAGTTCCCATGAACATAATAAGAAAAGTAAACGTCTTCATTTTTAACTTATTTTTTGTTTTTGTAATTAATTTTTAATAATTAAAATTGCTTAAATAAATTAATTAAATAAGGAGATTGTTAGTGAGTAATATATAATTACATCGAAATAAGCACTAACACAAATTTTTGCGGCGGAAAAATTTTTCCAATCCAGAGTCGAACTCGAGTCTTCTGCTTACGTGGCAGCTGCTCTGATCGTTGAGCTATTGCGACACCGAGTTCAATTATCGTCTAATATAAATTAGAATCGGATTTATATTAGATATATACAACCCTGAGTACCATAACACTCCTATTTGGGGCCTCTATTATTTTCATTATTTATTAATGACGTAAGTAGTTGTTTTAATCTTTTTTTTCTTATTAAATGCCGCTTTAGTAAATGTTTCGAAAAATACCTGAAGTTTTCATTATTTATCAAGGGCGTACAGACTGGTCAAAAGACGTGGCCGGGTTTGGGAAAAAAAATCTACGAGGGTTCCAAATAAATAAATTATTCGAAAATTTGAGTATTTTATGAATCCATTACATTTTATATTACAATATTATGAATTTTATCCCATCACCCTTTTCGTAGCAAATTGTTTCAATCATATGAAATTCACTCCTTGGTTACATACAGGGTACCTACTCTGACAAGTAAACAAATAAATCAGTAAATTCATTCGTAATCTGTTTCGAATGTTAATTATTATTATAATTTCGTCTTATGTGCAAGGAATTATAAACACAAATCTATTAAAAGCTTAACAAATTTAAGACGCGTTTACAACTCTGGTTGTAAATCGTTCCTCGTTCTACCGTACACATTCTTTTCACTTTGAATTAAATTCTTAATTAATTATAAACTGTTCCTTAGAATTTTTTAAACATGATCCCGTAATCTGTTACATTCATTCACGTACGCGATTTAATTAGAAACTGTACGCATATCACTGACGACGTTTAAAACAGCTGTACATAATAAAGTATTTATAGTCTAATAAACAAAAAAAGTAGTCGGCAATGAATTTCAGATCTAATAAAACGTTTCACATTTTCGGAGAAAACCGATTCGTTTAAACTATTCCTTGCAAAGGTAATCAAGTAATCATTCTTTTGTGGCGATAATTATTTTTAATAATAATAATAATAATAATAATTTATTGTATTGCATTACTTTAATACATTACAATCGTGCATTACATTAGTACATTTTATTGGTCTACATAGGTTCATAACAAGAGTAACGTTTGACTTGGAGAAGAGGGTGAAGGGCAGATATGCACAAAAAAAAACATCGTGCACCCTGATTTCCTTAACCTGAGTTGAGTGTTTAGTAAATAATAGGTCTGTTCGATAGCTCTGCACTTTTCTACACTTTTTGTACCAACCGCTCCTGAGAGAGTGCGATGTTTATAATATAACATAAGTAGGAGTGAGAAAAACAGAGTAAAGGTGTTAAAAGTGTAGAGCTATCGAACAAACCTAGTAGCAACATTCTTAACTAATTATGTCAGGTTGTTTCCAGAGCGAATCTTTCATTTAATTTTATCAATTATCTGCTCAAAGTATCAATTCACATTGCCGAACAAGTAGACTTACGAACACTTTTTTCTTAATAAAGCCGCACTACTACCAACATACTCCAAAGCCAGATTGTTCACAATAAAAGCCACTTGGTAACTGAACGATCGCTTAAATATTTGAGTTTTATGCAATGGCGGAGTGAGTCTACCCCTGAACCGTATATTGATAGTATGCACATCCGTTCTAAATTTGATTCTGTTAAATAAATATGGTGGGATTTTGAATTGGATTATTTTATTCAGCAGACAAGCATTTCGCAGTAGGCGCCTGTTGGCCATGTTGAGCCAATGCAATTCTTGAAGCTTGTGAGAGATCCCTTGCCGCCTACCTATCCCACATATCAAGCGCAAGCAGTAATTTTGTAGCACTTGAATTTTCCGATTAGTTTCATAGTCGATACAGGGCCCATACTCCGAACAGCAATAATTAAAGCGTGATAAACAGGGATCATATTTGGAGTCACTTCCTGTGGAGAAAATACGAAAACTTGCTATTCAGAGTGTACACAGGAACAATAGATCGAAGAGTGGGAGGATCGATCGCCGATTGCTCTGCTGCCTTTAACAAGGTAGGGACGGTTGAGTACAGTCAAGTTAGAAGTGTGTGGCCAGTAAGTGGTCTCAAATATGATCCTTGGTGATAAGAGTAATGATTCGCATAATAACGTCTTTACCTTTATATTTAAAAAATGTTTGATATTATAGATCATTTTTAAGTTGCAATAAGTATCTACATGTAATCCTAGATCCTTTGCGCAATCAGTAGTGCTGGCCAGTTCTCCTTTAACAATTTTATCTGAATATTAGTTAAGACTTTCATTCTTTGATATTTAGGTCCAAAAACCAAAACTGAGGTCTTCTTTACATTTATTGCCAAGCAGTGCTTAGTAGCTACATCAACTAAGTTTCTTATATCTTCATTGATTTTTGCTACTTCTTGCCTTACATTATCGGGGTGGAAAGAGTGATAGACTTGCATATCATCCGCATACATATGCACCGTAGAAGTTTTAATTGACGAAATAAGATTCGCAGTATATATCACAAACAACAAAGGACCAAGAATTGATCCATGGGGTACCCCAGACGACAATTCAAGAGGTGTAGAGCTTCTTCCATCAATCAGTACTTGCTGTAATCTGCCCTTCAGGTAAGTTCTAATCAAATTTAAAGATGTCTCGTCGAGACCAATGCTCTGCAAGATTGTAACAAGCAAATCATAATCCAGCGTATCAAATGCATTGGAAAAATCTAATAAGACAAGTACTGTTATCAAACTACTATCAACCCCTCTCAAAGTATCGTCCACAACACCCAACAGAGTCGTCTCACAGCTGTGATTTTGTCTGAAACCAGACTGATTTATTGGCAGAACTCCATTTTGGCTCACATGCTCCTGTAATTGCTTCTCTATCACTCTTTCCAAAACCTTTGAGAGAATAGGAAGAATACTAATTGATCATATGTATATCTTTAAACGTAGTAGGATTTTTTACTTTAGGTATCGGAAGAATAAGAGCATATTTCCAACTATGCGGGAAGAGTCCGCTATCAATACAAAAGTTTATAATATGGACAAGGTATTCACTGATTTGATCGACACTTAGTCGATCATGACCTACTGCTTTAGACTTAATCTTATCCAAAATCTGCAGAATTTCAAATTCATTAACATTAGAAAAAGATAAAGTAGTATAAAATTTGGCTCGAGTTACATAGTATTGAATGAGTTCCATATTTGGAGAACTGTGAGAAATGCGACTAATAAAGTAATTATTGACTCTTCTGGATATTATTGACTCTTCTGGATCACTCAATACCGAAGGCAATGTAAAGTTTTGCCTTTTGCGCCCACAGATATTATCTACCGCCCAGCATAAGTCCTTACCACTCTTTTTTTCTAAAAGATGATTTAAATGAGTCTTTTTTCATTTCGACATGCTAAGGTTGTAAAGTTTCTGATACCTTTGTAATGTTCATAGTGTAGCACATTCCGCGAATTCTGCCATCTATGACGATTTATTACCAATTAGTATTACGCATAATACTAGCGACATTTAAAACAACAGATTATATCCTAATAGTTTTATTGTTTCCATGCGGTAATGAGATGAACATTTTACTATTATCTGCCTGTCGGGCCGTGCATTTGACCCCTGCGATCACCAGTTTTAAATCCTTGCGATTATTTTTTGTTGACAAAGCGGCTGGTACATTCCGCTCTGGTAAATAATCTGCACGAATTAACAACAATTATTTCCACAAATTATTTGCGAATTTATTATTCGTATTTCATACGCAATTCCAGTTATTTTAGAAATTACTAATAACGACATCGCGTAAAAGAAACCCCCGTTGCACAGCTGTTAAACGTGTTATAAAACCAATTGAAATGTTTGTCAAGGTTGCATTGTGCGTGTAATCAATAAAAAACTTTATAGTCTTATTATATTGCCGCATTTATAGAACATGGCGCCGCATTTCGTACGCAGTGCCGGAGCTTGACTTTGGGATAATTTTTTAATTAATTATATACTGTTCACGGGAATTTTATAAACATTTTTCCCGTAATCTGTGACATTGATTCTCTTACGAGTTTTGTCGATACAATTGTCATTCATCCTGCATTTTAATATACTTTTTTTAAGTTTCCAAAGGATCAGTTAAATCAGCTCAGTGGAACCTAATGCAATTTTGATTTTTATTAATTTAATTTGATTTATTGATCATATCGTATCATAGAAAGTCGAAAGAATTAAAAATTACTTATCAATTTTGAATGTAGATTATAATTTTATTAAAATGATTTCATTGTTACAAGGGGGGATTAACTTTTAAGAAAATATGATCATAAAATGCACTTTTGACTTTTCACATTTACATTTTCCTATAAAAGAAAAAAATAGATCCTCAAATTTGTTCGTTGACAAAATTATGCGACATTTAAGGCCGACCTAATTCCAACAGATGATCGATCCATCGAGGTGACCGGGCCTAATTTTGGGCACTTCCTTGTCTTGTTGCCGGTATTGGTTATGGTAGTAGGTCTTGAGCGTTAATTTCGTTCGATGGGATCCAAATGTAGTCGTCCGATTAGCAATAAATCTGTTCGAAATTGAACCTTATTGAAATTTTCGTTAAGACTACTCTGATATTTTGGTGTGCGAATACATTTAGACTTCGTTGTACCGCTCTTGAAACAGTTACTATGAAAGAACGTAAATAATGCGCACTTCAAAATGCTCACTTTCTAAAGAAAGGATTATAGCAAACTCTTCGATACTAAGAACGTATTTAAGGGTTTAGAACCCCCTTCTATGCAACACAACAACAAATGCTTTTGAAGTTTTGTTCTGAATTGAATCGTCTCGTAACTTAATGCAAGACAACTAGGTGAATAGTTGAAATGAGAAGATATCTAGAAGTATTCCACAGAGAGCAGTATTGGGACCTCTACTCTTCAGTTTAATTACAAATAGACTAAAAAAACAAAAATTGAAAGAATACATTTATTAAAACGACTATCTACAAGAGCATTGCTAAATGAAAATTAAATAAATCAGTGTGGGACACCGTATGTCGTGTGTGGCACGCCATAAACTTCGGCAGGTTTGACAGGTACCACGGTGTCGGGTAGTTTATAGGTGTACGTGGAGATAACAGGTTTGGTATCCTTGACGACAACCTTGGCTTCGGGCACTCCATATACGACTGCTGGTTTTGGAGGAGCGTACGGCTTAAGAACAATATGTGGAACCTCATATTTGTAAGTCGTTATCACCGGAGTTTTCTTTTCTTCATACTTGGGAACTCCGTATACCTTAGCAGGAACCACGGGTACCTCAACTTTAGGTGGTCCATAAACGTCATGGACTTTAGGAACTGTGTATACTTTAGGTGTGTCGACCAAAGTGTACTTGTATATTGAAGTGACGGGCTTGGTTACTTTTACTGTTGGTTTGTAGACTTCTGGGACTCCATAGACGACAGCTGGTTTATGTGGGACGCCATACACTTCAGCTGGCTTAATAACGGGAGTTTCTTTGATGATGTACTTGTAGGTCAAATCTGGTTTTTTCTGAATCACGGGAACTCCATACACCTCAGCTGGTTTGCTGGGGACTCCATAAACTTCGGCGGGTTTGACAACCGGAGTTTCTGTCAAAATGTACTTGTACGCTGATTCGTAGTTCTTTTCCACCAGTGGAACTCCGTAAACTTCAGCTGGTTTAACGGGAGTTGGCGCTGGGTAAGTCTTTACTTCAACTTTAGGTACTCCATATACTTCAGCGGGTTTGTTCGGGGTGTGAGGAATTTCGTAAGTGTAAGTCGTAATCACTGGAGCCTTCTTTTCTTCATATTTAATTTCATGAGGTACGCCGTAGGTAACTGCCGGTTTTGGAAGGTCCAAGTTGGGTGCTTGGTATACCTTCGTAGGGAGGGGGTATAAAGCCAGGCAATTTGCCAGAACGGCGACAAGAACGACGCAAGTTAACTGTAAAATAATTGGATGTTTATTAAATTAAATTAATTACTTAATTTGTTTACTTACTTTGCTCATGTTGTTTCTTGTATGAAACGCTGGGGTGTACTGTAGAAAAAAACAACGATTTGGCTTTATATACCTAGCCAGAAAACAAGATGTCATTAGCTGTTTGACTTTGAGGCATGTAATTTTTGAAACGCTGATAACAATTAGAAAGTACTAATCGATTTCATAGACTTGAATGATTTTTTAATACTCGAAAGAATAACGTTAGGTGTCACTTTTTCGGCAGTAGTTTGCACATCGTACAACTAAATAATTAATCTAGTTAGTATGAAGTAAAATTAATTAATTAAAAATATTTTATACTAAACACCCAGTACATGAAAAACATTTATTTAAAAAAATATCGACTTAAATATAATTTTAAACGTTTCGCTGTAGACTTTTATTCCATACATTTTTCTGTTTAAATCTTAACAAGAAATTTTCTGGTAAAAAAAAAACCTACAGAAAACATAAAATAACAATAAATATGACTTCTAATGACATTTCTTCAGGGGATCTACCACCAACAACTTCACGTATCCAGGCAAAGTGTTTTGTTCAAGGAAGGTCCTCAAAGGAACCAAATGCAGCCCGAAATTTTTCGGTGGCATCATTCCGATGGGTATGATCCTATTTCCTGTGAACTTTGTGTAATCCGGGACGAATCGGTCCATTGGAATAATGTATTTCACCTGAGGCCTAGACAAAGGCGTCATTCTCTGACCTGTCATGGGGACCCCATACAAAATGCCAGGTTTATTCGATTCCAAATCAGGAGGAAGAGATACGCAATATGTTCGTGCTAAAGCAAATTCCATTGTAATGCTGAACACCTGGAAATAAAACATACATATATGAATGTAAACTTTACAATAATTAATTTTTAAATATACAGGGTGGGCGGAAGATTGTAGCGTTATTGTTGAACATTTTTAAACTTTGTATACGCACTAATATACAGGATTACAACTAATAGGGGATATCGTAAACTATAAGACATACAAAGACTGTTAAATTACAAAAAGTTGCGCTATTTTGGGGTCCCTAAAAATGTGCAAATAAATCTCTTCTATCTTCATTCGTTTCTGAAATATCTTCAAAATTCTCAATTTCGAAAATCTTGAATATTTTGTTTATTTATTAAGATACAGTCACGAAATTCGGTATTTTTATATTATATTCGATGGACAATCTAATACAGTCAAAAGGAATATGTTAGGATTGACAGTTTCGCAGATTCTTATGGGCTATCTTAGATATTCGTGATGTGATGCAAAAATAAAATCTGAATTCAATGTAATGGAATCTAATAATATACAGGATGTTCCATTTAAAAGAATACAAGTTAGGGTTGCCTTACTCTCACAAGACACATTGTATAATTGTAAATATGCATCTAACCGATATGTATATAAGCACGAACACAGATTCAGGATCAATAGTAGCGCCACAATCTTCCGCCCACGCACTGTTGGCCCAGCCTGTACATACATTTAACTGCAGTTGCAGTTGCAAAATTAAATTATAATTGACTGGATGAAATTAGTTTTAATACAGAACAAGTAACAGTATTTTTTGGTACAGAATATTCAGAAGTATTCTGAGAAGCCCTACTTGTAGGCTGTAAGTTCTTTTTTTAAGATGTTTTTTTTTTTAATTTCAAAGAACAAATTCGTTTTTAATTAATATGAATATTATTTACACTCCCTGTGTGCAACGATGTGAAGGAAATTAATAATAGTCTAAACAATAAACTCAAATTTAAAAAAAAGGAAAATAAAACACTCCGAAACTATAAAAATCGGAAAAATGAACAAAAACTGAAGGAAATTGTTAAAATTTATCAGCACACAAAGAAATGAGCAATAATAACTAGGTAATTCTAATACAGCGAAAAGAGTTGGGATCGTGAAAGAATACAAAGAGAAATAAACAAAAAAAATTAATACAGTTAAAGAAAAGGAATCATATTGCTGTTTGTGATTTAAAAGTGAAAATGAGAGAGAAAAGCTGAAGAAAAATAAAATAATTAAAACTACCAATAATATCCCAATAAAGTTGAAAATATGAACAGTTGAAGATAAGAAGCAAAAATGGGCAAGATGCAAAAGTATTAAAAGGAACCTAAAAATCAATGAAGTGTTATTTCATCTGATAGTCAAGGTAATGAAGAAATTAAGAATGAAGACAAAGTGATCAAAATATACTCAAGTTGAGAAGTAGAAGTTGATTTTAAAAAAGTTAAAGACACTGTGGAGGAAGAAGAAATTAAAAATTTACAAATTGTTTCTCTATTTGAGAAAGAAGAAAACGTAAACTCTAGCTTTCTTTCTAAATTCTCTACGTGAAGTAAGCCGAAGTAAAGCCGAAAATAAAAGAAAAGAATTACAACTGTTAGCAAAAAATTATTAAAGTAATGTAGGTATTTCTGAAAATAAAAAAGTTTCAGCTGATGGGGGAAATAGAGATGTATAATGAAGACGAAAGCAAAAAGAAAATAGTATTCCATCTAAAGATGAAAAAACACACATCTTCAAATTGAAAACAAGAAAATGTAAAGTACCTAATATACGAGATGGACAAATAAAAAATAAATAAAGAAATAATTCTTTTGACTGAAAAAGAAATTTTTAATCTTGAAGTTGAAGATCAAAACAAAAAAGGTGGTGAATAATATTTTTAATGTATTCGAGATTTGTGTTTCATTTTTTTGAACACACTGAAACGTCATTGTGTCCACACAATTTTAATTACATACATACACTGTGTCCCCGGATTTAGTTGAAAAAAAGACCAAAAGCTTTATTTTCGATTTTACGACAGTCATCCTTAAATTTAATAAATTCTGCTTGTCGAATTAACTAATTTTCTGTTAAAATAAATTACATTAGCTATACAGGGCCTTAATAAACTAAGAAAACATGAAAATGCCCGAAGAGAGAAGTACCATTATCTTGCATTTTAGAGTTAATTGTTAATAGAAAAAGTTACTTAAAAACATAAAAGTAATATTTTAAATACAAAATTTCAATCAATTGATTATACAGTTTTTTGTAATTCTTAATTTTTTTAACTTGTTATCTTGAATTTAATGTAGGTACATACATAGATAAGATACTTTAAGATAAGGTTTTTAAATTATCTAATTTTGTTCAATAAGCAGAATTTTTTTATTTAAGAATGACTGTCGTAAAATCTAAAATAAAATTTTTGGTCCTCTTGTCAACTCCATCCGGGGACACACTGTATATTTGTAATTAACTGACATTCTTGTCAGAAACTATGAATAAAATATGTTTCTAGTTTAATTTTTTAAAAATATTTGAAGCTAATTCATTTAAATTTCTCTAATATACAGGTAATATAAAAATAATTATATGAGTGTCAATTTTTCGTACAGAAAAATGTGATAAATATATGAACTTGAAAACATAGTAATTATTTACAGTTGCATTTACACATAGATATGTACATACCAGCAATGTAGATAAAATCAAAGTGCTTTTCATGTTCGTCACTTTCACTAGACCTAATAATGGCTTTAAGAACGCCCTAATTATCGGTCATTTTTATATTATTTGTTTTTGAAGGTCTATTTGTTTAAATTCTGACGGCGTTAAATTGTATAGTTCTTAGTCTGCAATTTAAAGGTTACGGAAATTATAAACGCAAGCTAATAATTTTATTTCGCGTAACATTGAAAATGGGAACAGCTCAGCAAAACGTCGCCGCTAAGTTATCAAACATCAGAGAGTGGCGATTAAAATATTTAAGAAAAGTAATTTGCTCCATCGAATTGTTACCACCTATCGACAAGGACCTTGACATATGTCAAATAATCATTGTATTCTTCGCCGTGTAATTATTCAGGAATTTGAACATTGTTTCAGAATTTGTACATCATTCAAAATATTTATTTTCTTACCGGAGCACTTGCTAAAGATTTCTAAACCGTAGGTTTATTCTTGAAAATTAATCCACAGTTTGTCCTTTTCTGTAGAAAGGAAGTTATGCGTATCTTTTCCTACACTCATATAAATTAAATAATCAATAGAAGAAATAAGTTATAAAAAGTAGAATTCGAAGAATAAATCTCAGACAAACAACATTCCTCTTCATGTATAATTTATGTTTAAGATTTTAACTGATACAGACAGAAAATAAATAATAATACATATTATCGGTATACAAATTTAAAAACTGTGTCTGTTGTAGAAAATTTGCTTTCTAATTCTCAAAATACCTTTTAATTCGCTCAAATAATCGACGCTTCCCTGTATGTTGAAAATACTATTAAAATATAGCGAAATGATGATTCCAATAATTACATAACAATCGTTTAGAAATCATTCGATGAAGTAGAGTAGAATTCGAAAGACATAGGAATGATATTCAATTCTAAACAAAAATAAATAAAACTAAAATAAATAAATATTTTGCATTTTTTTTCAATTTAACTAAATAGTAATTTAACTCTTTAATTTGATAACGACCAATTTCAAATGCCACGAGATTGCTTGCTGACCAAAGAGTAGTGTTCGAGAGCGTTTTACCAACTAACAGATTTGACAGGAGTCAGAAAGCAAATGTTAGGCCCAGTTTCATAAAACCGCAGTTAACCGCTTGATCAAGTTAATTGTGTGATTAATCACACAATTAACTTGATCGAGTGGTTAACTACGTTTTATGAAACTGGGCCTTAAATTAAAAGTGTTGAATCAAGCTAAGACTATAATCTTATTTTTCATAGCCTCCCCATATCAAATGTCAAGAAAGCAGAGTTCTGCCGAATTCTGCAATACTGTAATGAAGTATGACCATACTGTACTGTACTGTTGAACATTATTCTACCGTACACGGCTGAAAAAAGTTCTGCCGAGTCCGGAGCTAGTATGACCAAAGCTTAAGAATAATATTTATTTATTTAAATTGGAAGAGGGAAAGAGGTCACCTGACCTAAATTTTCTTGACTACTTCCTTAGGGGACATCTGAAAAGCTTCGTTTAAGCCAAAACACTAGAAAAGAGCTTATTGTTAGAATTATGAACGTTGCAGACACTATTCGTGTACAAAAAAAAATAGCTCGATACTTTGAGCAACTTCTATCGAAATAGGCCCAAATTTAATACCAAATTAACTCTTTCCTTAGTACGTTTATCAAATTATTTTAATTAAATTAAAAAAAAAATAACTCTTATTTCTACCTAACTTTTTTTCTTAAAATTGCCATAGCTTCGTTACAACTAAATTTACAGCATATGTTCGTTAGACATTTTTGACTTAAAATGACCTAAGCAACATACCCTTAAGCTATGGCCGTCATGTCGTGGAACACCCTATACATACATAATAATAATAATAATGATTTATTGGTGATAATAAGTAAAAAAAAAAATATATAACACCAAAAGGATCCCGGTTCAGTAGCTAGCTTCAGCAAGCATCCTGATCTTCCACCGCGACCTGTTAAACTACAACTAAACTAAACTAAATGAAAAATAAAAATAAAATAAAATAATTACATACATAGTAACACAAGTAAATTTCATAGATTCTGTTCAAGAAACAATTTTTGCTTTAAGCGACCTTTAAAAACGGACAACGAAAGAACCTTAAGATCGTAACCCAAATCGTTTAAACATTTAGCCGCATTATAGCTGAAGGATCGTGTAAAGAAAGCAGTTTTATGTTTAGGAATATCTATTATATCCTTGCGGCGAATGTTTATGTTATGAATGTCTGTCCGAAATCTGATCTTAGCCAATAAATATGGTGGAGTTTTAGTAAGTAACAATCTTTGAAATAAACATGAAAAATGTAGCAACATTCTATAAATCATATTTATCCACCCTGAATCAATCAATTTGTGAGAAATCCGGTGTCGCCTCCAATACCATAGATAAATCGAAGACACGAATTTTGCATGACTTGTACACGACGCATATCAACGGAATCAAGACAAGGCCTATAAACTGTATCACAAAAATTAAAATGTGACAACACTAATGTCTCACATAAGATAGTTTTAATTTTTGTATTTAATATATGTCTATGTGGATATATCATTTTTAAATTACAGAATGCTTTTTTAATGCAAACATCAATATGTGTTTTAAATCGCAATTTAGTATCAACGTGTAATCCCAGATTTTTACTGCAGTCAGTATGTTCCAGCATCACACCGTTCAAAAATAACGCGATCTGTGGCAAAGCTAATGAACGACACCGATCACTACCAAACAAAAGAAAGCAACATTTTTCAGGATTGAGTTTTAAGGAATGTTTTTGAGCCACTGTAGCTAAATTGCACAAATCACGATTTACTTGTTGAACAGCGGATTGCAGCATTTCTATAGGAAAAGAGATGTATAACTGAATATCATCAGCATACATATGATATTGGCAATTAAAATTAGATAGTGTAAAAAACCTAGACGTATATATAGAAAACAACAATGGACCCAAAATAGATCCTTGAGGAACCCCTGAACCCCAAACACACTGAATTCGGTTACACAAATAACTACGAAAAAATGTAAGCGCAGTTCTATTCAAGCCGAAAGAACGTAAAATGCTTAAGAGTATGTCATGGTCGATTAAATCGAAAGCTTTGGAAAAATCAAGCAGTACAAGTAAAGTCAGTTTGCCGTCGTCAGAAGCTCTAATTATATCATCTGTAACGTTAGCTAAAGCAGTAGTACAACTGTGACCGGCTCTAAACCCAGATTGAAAATGAGGTAACAGTGAAAACGCTGCTAAGTAATTGTTCAACTGCATAGCAACAAGTTTTTCCAAAACTTTCGATAACGTTGATAATATGCTGATTGGCCGTAACTGATTAAAATCTGTTGGTTTCGAAACTTTAGGCAATGGCATCACTCTTGCTTCTTTCCATTGACTTGGAAACGTTCCGTAAGCAAACATTCATTACAAATATGTGTTATTACTGGCAATAAAAAGGACAACAAATTTTATTACATTTATACCGATACCATCTAAACCCAGGGAGTGTGAGTGAATGCCATTAATAATACGAAGGACATCATCTTCAGTGACTTTCTCAAAAGTAAAATTTCCTTCATTTAGAAGATAGTTATCTTTATAAAACTGGAGAGTATCAGGATTAGGAGGCATAACCTGACTCGTCACATCACCAAAAATTATTAATTTTATCAACATCTTGCAAATGACTAGGAATGTTGTAATTATTGTAACCATGAATATCAAGTTCTTTAGACGTTTCCAAAACATTTTTTATCATGTCCCCGGAAAACTATATTCAAGATATGCTTTTTTTCTGCTTTCACAGCAGCGGTAGCCAGATTTCGAAGGGACTTATAATAGTTCCAATGAGCAGGCAAATTAGTAGTTTTAAATTTTGCTAATGCTTTATTCCGTAGGGACATCATTAATTTTATATTATCTGTAATCCAGGGGTTTTTGGTTTAGACACTGTACAGGTTCTCCAGGGTGCATGAATATCAAGTAGCAAAATTCATGTGATAATTTAAAAATTTACTTTATCATCAACATTGTTAAGATCAAAATTTCATACCAGGGTATTAGATACAGATCAGACATAAATAAATTATAGTTAAAGTTATTGAAATTACGATATGTGTGACGACCTGAAGGAACCTTATTGGCTTCACATCCTATCTTTACAATAAATTAACGAGTGATCCGACAAGTCATGAATGTCCGTTACACCACTATCGCTAATACATACGTTATTATTAGTGACAATTACATCGATTAAGGTAGACGAATTCTGAGTTATCCTAGTAGGTGCATCAATATTCTGTTTTAGATCCAAAGAATGAAGTAATGAGTTAAAAGTTAGAGTATTATAACTGTGATCTAGCAAATTAATGTTGACATCACCAAGACAAATAATATTATCAGATAATGCACAAAATTCAATTAAAGTCTCATTGAAATAATTAAAAAAAGCATTGATATTCGTATTTGGGGACGATATACAACGCCTACAATAATCGTTTTTATTAACAACAAGTTTTATCCATAAGTTTTCTAAGAAAGGATGAGATTCTGAACATATCAATGTAGATACAATATTATTTACGTAAACAACGACACCGCCACCCCTATCAAACCGATCTTTCCTAAATAAGTTATAATCACTTATTCGAACCGCATCATCACTAATACTAGAGTGCAACCAGGTTTCGCATAAAGCAAAAATTTCATATTTCTTCTCCAATAGGAGGTTTCTAATGTCAGGAACCTTACTTATTAGAGACCGAATATTTAAGTGAGCTAATTGCAATAGAACAGAAGTCATTTATTATTACATGAGTAAGTAAAATCGTTTTAAATAATATTTATTATTCACCGTGTGAAAAAGAAAACTAACGAATATTTATGGAACAATAAAAGGTTGAAGTATATGAAATGGCTAAACGTGAAATCGCTCGTTTGCAAATAAAAGAAATCTTGCAGCAAAAAACAAATCAAAAAGTCAAAAAAGTAAAGTAAAGAACATTAATCATCCAGTTTTATAATAAGAGTAATAAGCATCCAAAAACTAGATTTAAATAAAAGATATTATTTTAAAGAAAGTTTATCAAAATCCGATTCACTCTAATAACAATTTTTTACCATCTATTTTAATGTTAATATTACCATCGTACAGCCAGGAGTTTTTATAACTGAATTTATTTTCCACCTTCTTATATAATAAGTAGCGGCTGCAGTAAGGTCTTCCACAATTCTAACACCGGATCCCTTTTAGTGTTTTCTTTTCCAGAGGACATCTCGACGATGCTTGTAAGAGATGAATTTTACAATTAGATCTTGTTTTCCATTTTTTACAGGGCCAATGGGGTGACACCGATCTATGTTGTTTGGGTCGTTATTAATTCCCATCGTTTCGTTGAATAATTTTACCATAGCGTCCTCTGCTAGTGGCACCGTTGGCGTCGCTGGTAGCCCAAGAATGCGTAAATTGTTACGCCGAGAATACTGTTCTGAGGAGTCACACTTTTCACGTAGTATTTTATTTTCAGTTTGTAAGTCACAAATTTTATTTTCCAAAACTAAGGTTTTGTCACGAAACGCTTTTTCCACTTCATCGATAATTTTATTTGTGAGTTCAGATAAAAAAGTTTTTTCTTTCAGTATTTCAGCGACACATTCCTTAATTAATTCTTTTTTCTCAGCATTAGACCGCGTACTAGAAGCCATTTTTATATCTTTCGATTACACGTAATTAGTGCTATATGATGATGCAAAACTTGTATTAGAGTAATTTAATCTTCGGAGAAAATTAATAAAAATAACAGAGCTATCACACACACGACCTCACTCTGCCATCAACACGATTTATTCGCATGAGAGCAAATGACTACAAACAGTAATTCTATAGTTTATTAGTTCGAAAAAATTAAAATATAGGTATTGATTTAAGAAAATTACAATACAAAAATAAAAACAAATTTAATAATAATAATAATCTTTATCTGCCTTTGATCATTTTTGATACCTATGGCTTCGTTAAAGATACAAAAGAAAAACAGAAAAGAAAAAAGGGAGAAGAGACAATTAGTGGCTTAATCATTACCTACTGTTCATGAACTCTGACAGAGTATAAAAACTTCTTTCCGATAGGTATTTCTTTAACTTAATCTTAAACATTTTTAAGTTAAAAGCCTTAAGTGTAGTGGGAAGTTTATTGTATATGATAATACAGGAATATGATGGTGATTTTTCATACAATGTCGTATTATGTAGTGTTACTCGCATGTCATTTGCATGTCGGGTATTGTAATTATGGTTTATTGTAATTATGGTTATTATTTTTATCGAAAATTTCTGTGTTTTCATGTACAAATATTGCATATTTGTATACATATATGCCTATAAATGTTAGTAAATTTAAATCACTTTCAGATTATACTTAATATTTTAAGTAGATGGTGTTCAAACGTAACAGGTAAAAATGAATAAAAAAATAACAATGTTTACTTGATTCTTTTAATAATGAAAAGAAACAACAAGAAATACAAAATAATTAAAAACGTTTATTAAATTGCTTTTAATAAAATAATCTTAACCCTTTCCCCTATGCAAAAATTAAAACGAATTTTTAATAAAATGTTTCCACTGCAGCTAAATAATTTCACTCGTGCCACATTAATTAGAAAATTTGTTTCCTTTATGCTAACCAATTATAATTGGTGGAAACAAAAGTCAGACCTACATAATACATTCTAAGAGGATGAGTTTGAGATTTCCAGTTATTTTAGATTCATTATTCAAAAGTTAAAACAAAAATCTATTCAAGTCAAACAAAATAGAATTTTATTTCTTATGTCTAGACTAGGCTTGTGCGATTCCGGCAATACTGAATCGATTTTCGATTCTCCAAAATATCGATTCAAATCGATTAATCGGATCGTTATTTACAATTAAAATTGAGACAAATCGATTCGCACTGAATCGAATCGATTCCACAGAAACGAATCGATTCGCACGGAAATGAATCGATTCGCATGGAATCGAATCGATTCGTATGTTAGACAGTTTCTATTCAATTTAATTGACACTTTCGATTTTTTGTCCAGAACTAGTCAAGACATTTTTCATTTTCAAATAATATTTTCGTTTTTATGTTGTGGAAAACTCCCGATACTATTTCTAACTATGTATCAACATGAAAGTCAAAATCTTTTGTTGGTAACCCTTAGATTGATAGTCAAAATAATACTCTAAGGGTGGGTTTACAGAAAGCAAATCAAATATTTAATTTCGAATTAAACTAATCACGAATAAGTTGCCATAAGAATTACATTGCAAACTGTCAAATTAACGTCATTAAAATTTGATTGCAATTAAATTTTCTGTAAACTGGCCCTAAATGTCATTCTAACCACATACGATCCATTGCCTCAATTAAGTCTTTACACACATCGTTACAGTAATTTAAAAAAAGGTTCATTAAATTATCTTTAGAACCTTCCTAATTCGGACCAAATATTTTTCATGGACATTCTTTTTATGTACAAATAGCTTGGGGTGGGTTTACAGAAAGCAAATCAAATATTTAATTTCGAATTAAACTAATCATGATTAAGTTGCCATAAGAATTACATTGCGAACTGTCAAATTAACAACGTCATTAAAATTTGATTGCAATTAAATTTTCTGTAAATTGGCCCTTGATGTTTCAAATTTTTTTTTAATGACACAATACCATCCATACGCGATAAATATTATTTCAAAGTGTATAGGGTGATACTAAGCTTGAATTATTTAGTAAGACCACCAATAATACCTACTCAAAAAAATAAGAAATACAATAATAAATCGCTACCCAAAATGGCTAGATCATAAATTAAGGGCAGATATGAGACATTTCTGTTATTCACACTGTAATTTAATCATTTTATTGATTTACTTCAAACTGCTTAAACAAACTTCTTTAATGTTGTTCTTTTGGCTAATTTTGACGTAACGGTGCCAATTATCTGCGTTAAGGTCACGAAAATATCCTGACTATTAGAGCAATAAAAGCAAGAAATTTTGCCTGAAGGAAACCGAAAAAAGGCACAGCCCCCTCTTCACAATGGAATTGACTTTTACCCAGATATCCAACGAGTCATTTAGTTGAAGATTTAGATGAAGATTAAAGTCTTCTTTTATTTCTGTAATCGTCAAAATCCTAAGTTTACATGTTTTATTAATGCAATTTATACTAATTATTTCATTGTGCAAGCTAAATTAAAAACTAAAATCTATTAAATTTATTTTTATATTTTCTTGATAACGTTCTGGTCATTCATTTTCTCCATGCGTTTTTTGATATGCCTCTCGTGCCTGCGTTTCACTTCCAAAATTTCTTTCATCTCTTCCTTATCTTCATCCTGCAAATAAAATCAGAGCAGTCCACTTTTTTCATTAAATCGAAAACAAGAAATGGCTCACTGATTGGTTTAGTCTAAGAACCAAAGCCCTTCGTCCATCCGACATAGGCTGAGAATATACCATCAACTGCTTCAGGCGTTCGGCCGGACTTACGCCCCTTTCAACCACCAGAACTATCCTTGCCCACTGAAACAACTTGCGTTTCACCCAGCAGATAAAATAAATTTTGAGTTGGTACCTGTCTTTGCCATTCATTTCTCGTCTCGGCGATTTTTTGGTAAGTGTTACCCATCATGGCGATTAACATATTTACTAATAGTATCGCCACGATAGCCATGTAAATCACAAATAAAAGCTAGAACACTTCTGGAAGAACTTGTGCACGATTAAAAAGTAACAATACATACCTTTGCAACGTATTCATGTTCTGTGCGCGAAAATGCGTTGTAATACTCTCCAAAATTCGTCAAAGACATTAAGAACATGGCCATTATAGATTCCATCGGTGTCGACATGGGATTCGTCGCCGAATCGTCCACATCTTCAGGAGTCAACGGGTTATCAAAAGACAGGAATATAATATAATACGCTACAAACAAGTTATGCTTTTACAGCGAAGCAAAAGTGCGCCATTTTTTTACCTTGAGAGAAGCCCATCACAAAGACCAAGTAAATGGAGGCGAATCTTATTAAATCTCCCATAACCATTCTGTAAATCATTACGACGAACGGTCCTACTGTTTTGAAACCCCTACAACATACCTATATCATAGTTTGTAGGTAAACCCAAATCGGGAAAAGAGTCTTGAATGAAATCCATCAAAATGATCTAATTCTTTCGATAATGTTTAAAATCTTCCAGATCCTTCAGAATTTGCCTTAGACTCGTTTCTGCTGTAAACCTCTTTTGATCTTTAGATTACAAAATTCATTCTTAGCATGTCCAAAGAATAATATCTCTAACTTTTTCTCATGCACACAAAACACAAATCAATTTCAAGAAGTACCTACTAGTCTAAAAGAACGAAAAAGGAATAAGAAAGACTCTTAACTTTTACCTGCAAAAAAATAGAAAATATGGAGCAGTAGTCAACATAATGACAACGGCAACTATGTCTTCACCTTCTTCTTCACAAGCCAAACGAAGAAAGGGAATGGTCAACATCAAAACGCAGGAAAAAAGAAACATAACGCGCGACGGAGCAGTCATCTGCAAACTCCCTCTTAATTCAAGCAAAATTTTACATTTTCATCACAAACCAAGTTTTCAAAGAACATCCTCGTGCCCAAAAACCGTGCCTCACGAAAAGCAGACGCCAAATAACTGAAGGCGCCCAAAAGCAGCACGACCTCAGCAGTTAAACGTATCTTGGTCTGGATAGAATCCAACTTCATTAAACGGCATTCTTCGGTCAAATTTTCCCACCACTCTTCAACGTCCATTTCATCCGTCGAGTTTCCACCTATAACATCCACATACTCTGCTTTTCAAAACGAAATCAAAGAGCAACTCACCAGAAGAAGCTAACGACGTAAAATTCTCCAACTTAAACGTGTCGTTAACGACGAATGTTAAATTTAAAACATCGGAGTTATTAACACCCTTGAGAGTTGTATTGGTGGAATTGGTTGAGTTACTGGCGAGCGCTTTGATTGGGGGACCTGGGCGTAGAGTAAAACAAATTAGAGACACGACGAAATAAAAGGCGAAAGTAAAAAACTGTCGGTAGAACTTCAGTTTTACAAACGCGTTCCATTTTGCGTTTAATAAGTCTATTACAACACCATCCATAAGTTCTAAGTGCTCGTCTTTGTCCTGTAAAGTAACTGATGATTAAGCTCGGCCACTAATTGTGTTAGATACAAACCCCAAACACAACAGAATTCAAAACTGAGGTTTTCGCAATTTTTCCAGTTTCGGGATCAATCGTGTCGATCTGTGTTAAGGGATAAGCTGCGCAAGTTATACTTCCTATAGGAATCGAAATTTAAAAAACAATTTGTTTAAATTCTTGTCCTTACCAATCTGCCAATAAATTTCTCTTTCAAGATTCAGAATGTGAAAAAACATTTCAACTCTCGCCAACCGAGCAGCTAATCTCAACGGGGTTAAATTTAGAACATTCCGTACGTCCAAGCTAGCTCCTACTTCGTAAGCCATATCGAACGCTTCCTAAAATATTTTATCTTTCAATTAATCCTTTAGTAAGTGCAAATGTCTTACGATTTTTTGATAAATCACAAGCAAGTGCAATACTGTATTTCCATTGGTATCTTGAGCGTCAGGATCAGCTCCTCTCGACAACATTAATCTGTAGCATTCTTCTTGACCCAAACAAGCAGCAAATGACAGGGGGTATTCACCCCAATACACATACCTAAATCACAATAAAGTCTTCAGTTTGCCCATTGTTAAGAGGCTATGATGGTTCGTACCCTTCGTAATTAGTAACTGGGTGAACATTGACCCATTCATGATCCAACGAATCTAATCTGGAAGACTTTTGATCTTCCGGGCACATAAAATTACCAAAGCACCTTTCTTGCAAATTCACGCCCGCATCCAACAAGAACTTGACCATAGAAGGATCCTCGTTGACGATTGCTATGTGCAATACATTTTCCCCTATATCAGAGTATTCTTCAATAAATAACCAAAAATAACACTGTGAAGCATGTAGGGTACAAACTGATTACACTAAACACTCCTTCTTCACCAGCGCCTCCGGTTGAACCGCGTCACTATTTCTTCTTTTCGAAATGTTCATTCTTTTAGAAAAGAACCTCTTCAAAACCGTTCTTGCTGATTTTCTTGATAATGTCGCTGCTTTACTTCATTCTACATCAAGCTTCATAGTCTCCGTTAAGCAATAGCTTCTTTAGGAATCTTTTTGTTGCTGCATTTTCGTAGAGACTTTGAAGCAACACCCCAAAATTTGGGCAAAAGAAGAAATAAGTAACATAATTCAACTGGAAGCATTACTATGAACATGAAAGTTTTAATCTAAACAATCTTTTCACTAGCGAGTCTATCACCATCAATGCTAGGCTGATACTGTCAGTGCTCTATTAATCTAGTGCTGCTGATGATGATATCTTTACTATCAAAATACGCTAAGAGTGCTACTCCGTAAATAGGAGTGTTTAATATTGTGATTGTTGGCAAAACTCACCGTAATATTCTTCCCCAATATAAATATCGTTGATCAACTTTGGATAGAAACGTAACAGTCTTTTGGCTATGTCTGCGTGCAATGACGTAGCGTTAAGAAGACAGAGATGAAGAATAGTTTCCCCAACAGCCCCTCTTTCCTTTATTTTCCAACATAGCAACCTGTATAAATGAGGATCTAAAAACACACACATTTCAAATTCTGGATCTTCCCCTTTAAAGAACTAATTCCTAACAGTTCTTCGTAATCTAAGTATTCCCAATTTTTAATTAAAGTTTGTATTATTTTAGTGTTTCCTTACAAATAGACAAAAGAATTATGGTAAGTTCTATTACGTTACTTCTTCTTTTCAAAGACTGCACTTTCAAAAAATATTTTACACCAAAATAATGAAGTAATGAAGTAAATTCTTAAACAAATTATTATTATTGTCAAAGTCTCCTTACTTCTCTGATATTCTTCTTCTGTTATTTCTGGCCCCGTGTCGTTGATTTCAAAATCTTCTGGGTTTTCCATTGCTTTAAGCGGAGGGAGCTGCATATATTAGGTACGTTAAGAAACGATTCTATATTTTAGAGTAAAATGCAGAAGGATTTTGGTTCTTACCAGTTTATGTCGTGGACGATCTTTGTTCCTCAGTAGTACTAGCTGCGATATTGGTACGTAACGACCCCTTCCTTTGTTATACAAGAATGGTTCGATCTAGAATTATTGCAGTGGTAAATAATGAATCATAATAAAAAGTTTCGTTCGTCTACAAAATTCAAATTCAAGCGAATTTTGAATAATTGTAAGAGAAGAAAATTCTTAAATGAGGAAGTAGAGCGAGAGATAACAAAAATTGATAATACATTAATAAAATCGGCGCTAATTTGTAAAAAAATTGTTTTGAAATTGATTAACATGAACATTGATAAACACGAATAGCGATGAAAAGTTCAAAGCCACTTTTTTCCAAACAAATATTTTCACGTTTAAAGGTAAAAGCAGATATCATCTTGAACTGCAGATTTTTAAGTAGCAGAAAATTTGTAAGTTATAAACAATTCAAAGAGTAATTTAATTAATCACAAGGGGTAGTTTAAAATTTGCCCCCCGCCAAAAACTTTAAACGTTATTGGCTGTGCGATATCTAATTTCACCATTGAGGTCAGATACGCTATGACGTTAACAGTTTATAATTAATTAAAAAATTACCCCAAAATCAAACTCCGGCACTGCGTACGAAATACGGCGTCACGTTCTATAAATGCGGCAGTATAATAGGACTATAAAGTTTTTTATTGCACGCAATGCGACATTGACAAACATCTCAATTGGTTTTATTACACGTTTAACAGCTCGGGAACGGAAGTTTCTTTTACGCGACGTAATTATTAGGAATTTCTAAAATAACAGGAATTGCGTATGAAATACGAATAATAAATTCGTAAATAATTGTGTAAATAATTGTTTGTTAATTCGTGCGGATTATTTACTAGAGCGGAATGTACCAGTCGCTTCGTCCACAAAAAAAATCGCAAGGATTTAAATCTGACGATCGCAGGGGTCAAATGTACGGCCCGACAGGCAGCTGATAGTAAAATGCTCGTCTCGTTATCGCAAGGGAGACAATATCACTATCAGGATGTTTAAACGTCGCTAGTATTATGCTTAATACTAATTGGTAATAAATAATTATCGCCACAAAAGAATGATTACTTGATTCCTTTTGCAAGGAATCGCTTAAGGAGTACACTGACAGACGTTTTCAAACGCAAGATGTCATGCGTTCGTATAACCTCGCGATAAAATTTTATTATTTCGCATGCGCTATGCGCCTAGTGCGGGTTAGGGATGGGCGTCTCAGTTATTTTTTGATCACCGGTGATTCAGCAACGGTTATTTCAAAATCACGGTTACTTTTAACGGCGACCGATATCACTGGTAAGCTCTCTGTGCTGCGCATATCACGTAGTCAATGCGTTCGCATTGTAATAACTGATTACGGAAAACTAGACTGATATTTACTTGACACCAGCAATATTTCGGTGATACTGCAAATAAATAGGAGTAACAACTAATACCCTTGACGGAAACAACAATAATCTGCTCTCAATAAAGAAGTGATCAGCTTTCATAAGCCCAACGGCGACGTAGCAACGGCGCGGTGATCGCCTATACGAGTGTCAAGTAAGTAACCGGGAAAGTAGAAGCACCAATACAGTTTTGTTTAGTCACCGGTCGCTGGTTTCATGTTACACGAGTCGCCGGTAGTTCCAGCGACCAGCGAGTAACAGCGACAAAGTCACCGGTAACGATATATCGCCCATCTCTAGTGCGGGTTTAGTTAAATTCTGCCCACATCAACCGAACGCATCACATTTTGCGTCCGGCGAACATCTGTCAGTGCCTTCCGTTAAACGAATCGGTTTTCTCCGAAAATGTGAAACGACTTATTAGACCTGAAGTTCATCGCCGACAACTTTTTTTGTTTATTAGACTATTAAAACTTTATTATGAACAGCTGTTTTAAATGCCGTTGGTGATATGAGTACGGGTTTCTAATTAAATCGCGTACTTGAATGAATGTACCTACTCGCATATAATAGATTACCGGGATCATGTTTAAAAAATTCTAAGGAACAGTTTATAATTAATTAAGAATTTAATTCATAGTGAAAAGAATGCGTACGGTAGAACAAGGGATGATTTACAACCAATCGCCAAAAACACAGGATGTGGAGTTGTACACGCGCCTTGAATTTGTTAAACTTTTAATAGATTTGTGTTAATAATTCCTCACACACAAAACAAAATTATAATAATTCATTCGTAATCTGTTTCGAATCAGTTTACTGATTTATTTGTTTACCTGTCAAAGCAGGTGTTCAAAGTGTGGCCATTGTTATCCTTTACGTGGAATAATCCACTTCATGTAATTTGCTGCATGCATTTGTCAAGTAAATATTTTCGAGTTCGTGTTTCACGCCGGGCGTTGACCTAAAAATGGAGTTGTGAAATTCCACTTAAAGGTCAAGTTCACGAAGCCACGCCGCCGTATCATAAAACTATAAAAAGACTTTTATGACAGCATTTATTTCATTCATCTGCTCCTCGACTTTTTAACCAGGGGCGCATCGTCATTTTGGGACTAATTTTTGTTTAATTATTTCTCGAAAACTAAAGTAGAAAGAATCTTTTCAACATTTTTCTTATACTCTCGGACATCGCTTCTTATCGTGGTTTTATTTTGTCTGGTTAATTAACAGTCACCCTATATACGAACGAAACACTTTTATAGAGTGACCAACTCGATCTTGTCTTGCTTTTTGCTTTGCGCAGTACCCGCCAACTCTGGCCGAACTACTAAGGCTCATTTTGCCAGTCACATAGTGTGAGAAAGCTGGGTCTAAATCCTTGCACAGCACAAACATCCATGGCTAAATGGTAGGATTCGAACCTACGCCACCAAGCGACACGACTTTACAAAGTCGGCTAGGCTGCCGCTAAGCCACCGGGCGACCCCCAACTCGATCTGATTGGCGAAAAATATGCGAACTAAACAGCCAGCTTGCCCCTCCCTCCGCTCAGGGTTGCCATGTCTAGGGAATTTTCTCTAGATCTAGGGAATTTAGAGGTCTTAAAGGGAAAAAGGGAATTGTTATGCTTTTGGCCAAAATGTAGGGAAATTTAAACAAAATTCTTCAAACAAGGGATAAAATATTATTTAAATAAAAGAAATTAGATATTATTAAAAAATATAAAAAAATGTTGATGCTGCCCTCTATTAACGCATAACTTACTTTAAGTATTGACATATTAAACAATTACAGTGCACTGTGTTGAGCGAAGAAAACCACCATGTGTTAGAGATTGTAGATATTACAAACGCGAAACGGGATTTTTTTAAATCACTTGAACATCAATCGGGCAAGTCCTCAACGATGTGAAGTGGTCCGCTCGAGGACATAAATGTGCCCCGAAGCATTTCTTCACTCATTTAAACCAACGATTGAAAAAAATTGAAAGAGCATAATATAATATCAATAAAAGTTATAAAAATTTTAATTTGTATGGTGTGTGTTAGTGAAGTAATTAATCAGGCAAGTAATGTTTCTACATAAATTTTCATATTTTAAGTTTTTTAAAAGTTTTTTACTGTTTACATTGATGGACTTACAATATAAAGATTAACGCCTGAACGGTCCAAGTGGTAAGGGACCGGCCTTGTAATCGCATGGCCGTCGGTTCGAATCGCGCTCAGGATTTTCTCGGGGGTGGTCGGTATCGACTTCAGGCACCCTTCAGTGTTGGGGATAAAATTCGGCACTGCTTCCACTTAAATGGCGAGAGGAGGTTTGGAAGTAACAAAGCCATGGAACACTTTACACACACTCAATCAAATACACTCCCGCTCCTGAGGTCCTGACAAATCTATGACTTAGGACCCCGTTGGGCAACCACCACAGGGCAATAGTAAACATTGGGGGCGCCAGCCCTAACCCAGTAGGTTTAACAGCGTTGCCAAATGCAACTCTGGCCAGTTACACATGAATACATTGCATTTAAGGTAGAGTGATTTAAATACTCCAATTACGCAGGAATCATTAAAGAATGTAGTAAAATAAAGTTAGTTCTTTAATTGAGTTATAATTGTCAAAAAGGAACAAAAAAAAGATATTAATTAATTATTAACAGGATAATAAATGCTAATTTGATGTAATATATTATCAAATGCTTCGTTTGTTTTTTCCCGTACATTTGTCTCCTTAATATTCATTTAAGTACGATGGTAATAGTTTTAACGTAACATGATTATATTATTACTTTTAAATTTGTAGCTACAGCTCTTTCCTAACAAGACTTCACTGAGCTCTTTACGTTCAAACATATTCCTAACTAGAACTCTTTTGGTGCTAAACATGTGAAATACCAGGAGCTAAATTATAGCAAACAACAAAAAGTTTTCTAATTTTCCCACACTTTAAATAAAAAAATTACATTTGGCAACACCGTGCAAAGTGCGCAAATGTATGCGCGTTGGCTGGCGCCCCTAATCTTTACCATTGCCCACCACAGATTTAAAAAAATGGCTAGGAAAATCTGGGTAATTTTGAAACATAAATCTAGGGAATTTGTAAAATTTCATCTAGCAACCCGGTCCCCGCTGGCACAGTATAAGAATCTACACGGTAGCACAGACAGTAGCGTCACTCGAGTATAACTGTCACATTTGCCATTTTGTTTAATACTCACTGATTCACAGTGGGGCCGATGGCACTAAAAGTTGTCAGAAATTATCTAAGTATGAAGAAAATATCTTTTAAATGATTAAATGTTACCTAGGTGTTTATTTAATTAAATTGAAACTATCTTACTTTACAAAAAAAAATTGTAGGAAAGACTCCTAATTATTATTCTTTATTTTAATTTCAATTCAAAATAAACTTGTTTAAGTTAAGTAAGTACATTTTGAATGTATTTATTCATTCAAATTAATTTGTTGGTTATATTTAATCAAGAAAATGTTAAATTCAACGCATTTATTTTTCTTCGTGCGCCATAAGTGTGCAACTTTTGTTAAAGATCATTCCAAAAAAGCGCAAACATGCGCAAGTTTGTGATTGCATTTCGAGAAGCTTATCTAATTGTTAAACAATTGTTATAAAATTTACAATTCCGAAGCAAAGAGAGCTAAACTAAAAGCTTAAGATTCTAAAAATATGCGCTAAAATCTTTCATACGTAATCTTACAACAACAAAAATACGTACGTTTACATGCAATTGGATTCTATTACAAACTATGAAAATCAATCAACTTATCACTAGAAATTAATATCATATAGGTATAAATGATATTCAGTTCGAAGTTTGTCAACAAATAAAAAAAAACAAAAACATTCACTTCTTAACAGCTTTTTCGTGTGACTTGTGCAAAGCATAAGTTTAGACTGTTGTATCGCGACTATGTGGAAACATATGGTGATAAGGATATGTGTGAAGATTTGCAGGTTCATTAACTGTCATTTGCATATATCAGGCGCCAAACGAAATTTTGAATTTCTGCCATGAATACGCATTACCGGCCCCACTGTGCGATTTGCAAATTACATTACATTTCCATAAGGGTATCAAACAATATGGCCGTTTTTTGACACTGCCGTTTAAATGACGCTACTAAGTAATTAATTTTTGTTATTTTTTTTGTTTTATAAATTTGTCGATCGTCTTTTGTTTTATTTCACGCCAAGAATTGCGCAACTGTCAATTCTTAATTTTAGAAAGTTTTGTTTATTTAATGAAATTTTTTTTTTAATTTTTGTTATTTGTTTTTATTTTTATGCAATTTTTGTTAAATTTATAAATTTTGCTATATTTATTTATCGATCGTCTTTTGTTTTATTTTGCGTCAAAAATTGCACAACAACTGTCAAACTTTTTAAAATAATTTGAACCCAGTTTTGTTTATTTTATGAGAATTTTTTTAATTGTCGTTGTTTTTTTCTAAGTTTTATAAATTTGTCGATCGTCTTTTGTTTTATTTTAATTGTTAATTCTGAATTTTAGAAAGTCGAACCAGTTTTGTTTATTTAAAGAGAATTTTTTTATTTTTATTTTTTTAAATTTTATAAATTTGTCTTTTGTTTTATTTTACGAGAATTACGCAACTGTCAATTCTTAATTCTAGAAAGTTTTGTTTATTTAACGAAATTTTTTAAATTTTTGTCATTTTTATTAAATTTATAAATTTTCTTTATTTATTTGTTAATCGTCTTTTGTTTTACTTTACGTCAAAAATTGCACAATAACTGTCAAACTTTTTAAAATAATTTGGACCCAGTTTTGTTTATTTTATGAGAATTCTTTTAATTTTCTTTGTTTTTTTTTTAATTTTATAAATTTGTCGATTGTCTTGTTTTATTTTAATTGTTATTTCTGAATTTTAGAAAGTCAAACCAGTTTTGTTTATTTAAAGAGATTTTTTTTATTTTTGTTTTTTTTTATTTTATAAATTTGTCTTTTGTTTTATTTTACAAGAATGACGCAACTGTCAATTCTTAATTCTAGAAAGTTTTGTTTATTTAACGAGATTTTTTAAATTTTTGCTATTTTTTTAAATTTTTGTGTCATTTTTGTTAAATTTATAAATTTTCTTTATTTATTTGTCGATCGTCTTTTGTTTTACTTTGCGTCAAAAATTGCACAATAACTGTCAAACGTCTTAAAATAATTTGGACCCAGTTTTATTTATTTCATGAGAATTTCTTAATTTTTTTTTTTTTAATCATGATTTTCATAAATGAAAATCGCTTGAATAAGATCAGTGGTTTTAAACATAATTTTAACCAAGTGATTTAAATTAGCTCAACCCCGATTTTAAACCATTTTAATTAGAGCTGCCAACGGTTAACCGATTTTGGATGTTTTGGATATTCGCGGTGTACAGCATGTCACTCGTGCAAATAGAGTTGCATAACTTGAATGTGAATTTAAGTGAAAAATCTTTTTTCGTGCAACTCTATTTGCATGAGTGACATGCTGTACACCGCGAATATCCAAAATATCCAAAATCGGTTAACCGTTGCCAACTCTAATTTTAATAAATCTACCGAAATTCAAAGACATCTGCCGAAATTTTTCTCAACAACTGTCCTCCGAAATGTACGCTTGCCGCTTGGTCGGTTGGCAGTATTGTTTCCGATTGCCGTTTATAGCGTCGGTTTATAGTCCCACATTTTAACCTTAAGAAATCTTTCGTGCAACGTCCAAGTGTGTGTAAGTTATTAGGTATAAATTGAATAAAATAAATTTTGTACCATTTATTTTCTGTTTTGAGAGTGCCAGTAAATAAATGAATAATTTCACTAATTTCATTACTCCATGTGGGTAAGAGCGGGTTTTTTAAAATTTGAAAAGGATAATCGGCTTAGGGTGAATTGGCAACACTGATTGGTATGTACAGTCCCGTCTTTGTGTCAATTGCAAATTCGACTTGTTGGTTTTAATTAATATAATAATTATATTGATTGAATTATATTAGTTGAATTAATTATTAATTCAACTACAACAAATGGCATGTTTCTTAAAAATCTTCCTAAAAATACTGTTTTCACGTAAAAACAATACAAAGCGATATTAGCTGCTTTCCATTTACATATTAAGTAAGGAAAAAGTATCTGATGTACAGTATTCAGCCTCACTTTACATCAACAGCGTTTACACGTTTGGCGCAAAATGTCACATTCAAATCAAAGATAAATGCAGGTTATAAAACGCGAACTCAGGCAAGTGAGGACAAACAAAAGTAAGCTCACGAAGACGAAAGGGGGGCGGTAAATTCGTCAGATCATTTTCTTCAGCAATTGTAAATGTAACATGCAAATGAGTGAGGTGAGGTGATGTCATCTGATAAATAGGGTAAAAGGAAAACAGCTATTGTATCATACCGCAGTGATTTGTAGGTTACCTAACGGCAGGGTTGCCAACTGTACCGTAATTACCATACGGGTACGCTAATTTTTTGAAATGTACAGTTGCGGACAGAAAATTTCATGATGTCACTGTCATTCCACTGACGTAAAAGTTGAAAAATTCCTTTATGTATACGTCAGATGAATGACAGTGATGTCCGAAATCTTCTGTCCGCAACTGTACAACATACGGTCCAAACACATTACCGTACATTAAATGTACAGTAATTTGAATACAAAAATTTATGATTAAGGCCCGATCTTTCCAGCTCCTAATAAAGTTCCCGATAACGTTATTTGGCAAATAACTTGATTTTTATGAATGGTTTCATCTACCTTAGTTTTAATGGCATGATCTATTTCAGCATACTGCTTATTTTGAGTAGCTCGTTTCATTAACTCAACCAACAAACCACCACCTAAAAACCATTGAACTTCACAAAACTTAAAATGTTAGATCTTATGCTCTTACCTTTCAAGTCACACAGTTTATAAATGGCCTGCATAGAAGCCCCCGCTTGCTTCTTAACACCACTCGTAACATTACTCTCAGTATTTCCCATTTTCGATCACCTTTAAACACAAGTAGTAGTAAAACAACAATCCCACCTAAATATTTTATTTTAAAACAGTAACTATTTAAGGAAACTCAACAAATGTTTTGTCATATAAAGGGGGAGTATGTTTGATCAATATTTTACACACCTGTAAGTTTGGACATTATTTATAAACTATTGATCATCTAAATTGTAAACAGAAATTATAAAAAGAAATAAAGAACAAGTTCAATTATTGTTATAAATAAAAGATAAAATAATGATAAAGGTTGTATACAAAATTCAAGGAAATGAGTATATTACAGTAAAAACAACGTTCAATTCAGTTCTTGGTTTTCTTCCCTCTTCCTTTATTTGCCGCTTGTTTACTGGTACCAGCCTCAACGCCCTCTTTTTTTCCTTTCGTCGTTGGTTTCTTCTTCGCCTGAAATATTCCAACCGTTCAAAAATAATGCGACGCAACAAACTATTACTAAAAACAACCTTGATCATTGCATCTTTTTCAACATCATCGCTTTCGGGAGAAGATTCGATTTCTTCCTCTTCACCATATATCTCGTCTTCATGAGAAGTGACGGCGGCTTTCTTTTTAATAGCCGCCGAAGACACGGCGTATGGTAATTTACTGCCTTCTTTGTTATACGCACGAGTGAAGGCTGCCTTGACTTTACTATCAACCATGGACATTGGATCTTTATGTCTGGGCCACTGGGATAGCTCAACTAAACTGTCAAAGTCCTCTCGCAAGAGATTGTAAGCGTGCATTATGCTCAAAGATTGATTAACACCGCCGGTTCCGTCTTTAATCAAAGGCCTTATTATGTTGTCTCTCAAGTGATATACATAATCCAGATTGATAGCGCTTCGACTGGCAGATGCACTAAAATAGATTAATTAAATACTACCGGTAGCTTCTCTTGGTATGTATTACCTTATACGCATATGGGTTTGTAACTCTGCAACTAATCTGGTAAATTTGTTTCGCTTAGAATTTTTTCCTAGCCAACCAGGAAAGTTAATTTGGCCTCCTATGTGCCCCTCCAAGTAGTGGCCTGGTAACACCGAAGCATACATGCCTTGAGCTTCAAGTAGGGACCAATTGTTTGAGCTTCGAATTTTATTTTCGATGATGACGCTCATGCTCAGGCAATCAGCAGTGTCAGCAAATCTTTGTAATAATTGTGATCTGGAGAAAACAAATCTTTTACAAACTTCTGTACAAGCAATTTAGATTTTAACTCAATAGAAACTTACTTTGGGCAATGTGGCACAACCTGCAAGTAATTCTCATGTACAAATAAAGGCCCAATACTATAATCATAAAAGAACAGTTTCGATTTATCTGACAAGCTCATGTTCTTGTGCTCTTCCTCTGAGAAAACCTTCCTAACTACTTCCCAAGGGCCCAATACTGTATCCTTCTGCGCAGATTTTGCTTCTTTTTGAGCGACCTCTGGAGTCAAATTTTTCTCAAGCGCAGTCCAAACTGACAGGTGGTTCAAGGTTTGCCTTATATCCATTCCAGCACCGCTTATCACTTGTGAAAGGGCTTCCGGGTTAATTTTTAGACCTTCTTTAAAGCACACGCTCATCATAGCTCCCTGTTAAAAAATTGAAATTACTCAAATGTACGAGTGAGGAACTAAGTGAATTTCTTACTCTGATTTGTTCTAAACGAGGTCTTGGAAATCTTAAATCGAGACAATAATTTGCAAGCGATCGAATCTTTGGGTGGTTGCGATCGTTACACATGCAAATTACAGGAACGTTTGAGTTCTTTATTAAGGCTATTAGTTCCTGTACACCACCTCGGTCTTCATTACCAGCCATACCATCAACTTCGTCCATGAGCAAGACGTGTTTTTTACTTGGTGCCGATCCATCTAAGGAGTATTTTGAAACTATTACTATTCTACTGGGAATATTAGATCTCAATCCAAAAATTATTAAATTATTAAGAACATGAAACTTGAGTTTGATCTCAAAAGTTGTATAAAAAATTCTGTATACATAACCAGCGCTCCGAGGATGGAGAGATCAAAAAAAAACTTTTTTTGAAGAAAGCGTTTCGCGTATTGAGACCCGCTCGCCGTCGAGGGGCTCGCGGCAGCTAGAAAATTGAACTCGTCGTGTTTCCCCCGTTCAGGGCTTTCATTTGTGCGGTCGCACGACCTACTTATCTCTGAAAAGAAACTTTCTCGACCGTATATGTCGGCCATTTTTGATTCCAAGATGGCGTCGATGTGACAGTCGACTTTGACTCGCCGGCACGTTTAATTTGAGTGGTCGCACGATCTACTTATCTCTGAAAGGAAAGTTTTACGACCGTATAAGTCGGCCATCTTTGATTTCAAGATGGCGCCGGTATGACAGTAGAATTCGTCTCGCCGGCACGTTTAATTTGATAAGCGACACGACGGGTTTATCTCTTACGGGGCGATGTTCGATCGCAGCGCCGCCATCATTGATTCCAAGATGGCGTCGCTACGATATTCGAGTTCGTCCCGTCCAGACCTTTCATTTGATATGCGACACGACGGGTTTATCTCTTCCGCGGCGATTTTCGATCGCGGCGCCGTCATCTTTGATTCCAAGATGATTAATTTGATGTGCGACACGAACAGACTGGTAAAGCCAGGACGCAAAACCGCCACTGTGCGTACGGCTTAATTGGACCGAAGATGTTGCATTCAATTTTGACCGGCCGCGCCGGGGTCGAATTTTGAACAAACGCCCCTGAAATGCACTTTATTTAAAAAATTCACCGTTCGGTTATTTATGGTGCAATCGGATCGAAACCGGTGGCGTCGCTTAGCGGAAGGAGTGGGCTATCCTCTGGTTGAAACAACCCGACAATATTTCTCGCGGTTCCGGAGAAATAATTTTTCTTTCTGGAGCGTCAGCTTACCGGAGGCGAATTAAAAAAAAAATCGCCGTTCGGTTATTTATGACGCAATCGGGTCGAAACCAGTGTCGTCGCGAAGAGAGAGGAGGGGAGCTATCCTCCGGTTGAAACACCTGGACGATATCTCCTGCGGTTCTGGAGAAATATTTTTTTCCGGAGCGAAAATCGACCGGAGTCAAATTCTAAACACTTTAGAGCCGGCCCGGATCGTTCTACCGAAACGGGCGGGTCCTCAAAAGACTCGTGAAGGACTAGTCTAACCGGCTTCGAAAGTTTAAAGAAATTCCGAGATCACTTTCTCGAGAACCGTTCGAAAGAGTGCCTAACTATTCTAAAAAAATGCAATCTCCCATAAGAATATACGGGAACTTTAACACCCCGTAGCGGCCAAACGGTGCGTCCTAGGACAATTCTGAGCGAACTTTTGAATCATATTATAACTCTAAGGGCCGGTACTTTCATCACTGATTAACTTTCATCTTTGGTTTATTCCTATGGGAACAATTGTCTTTACAATTGTAGGCATGGGAATAAACCAAAGGTTAAAGTTAATCAGTGATGAAAGTACCAGCCCTAAGTCGGCGGGCGCCGTCTAACCACGTGCAAGAACCCCCCCTTTTCTTCGATTCATCCCCCTTTGGAGGAGTCGGATGCTGTAGCGGCGCTCCGGGCGCGCGGCGGCATCGCGTTCCTCGTCATTTTCTGCCATACGATGGCGTGCAGCTTAATTCGATCCGAACCCCCCCAGGCAGTGGCGTAGATAAGGGGGTACTCGTTAATTATTTTGTTCGTCTCCCCCACCGAAACAAGTTTCTATAAAGCCACTGCCCCCAGATACCGTAAAAAATTCCCAAAAAAAAAAGCTTACAAATTTCATGATTTTCAAAAAATCATACCTCTCTCGAAAAAACGCATTTTTCCAGGGTATATGCCATATAGGCTAGGTACCTGGGGGGAGGGGGTTGTAGCGTGAGAGAGTTTTAAAAAATTCAGAGGTCACGTTTTCAAGAAATTTTCGCCTATCTGTAAAAACGTCGATTTTCGGGCCCTCATTAAAATCCAGGGCCGGACTCATATGTACTGTGTCCCCGGATTGAGTTCGCGATATATACGTATAATGGACCAAAAACTTTTTAATTCAGATTTCATGTTCTGCAGTTCAGGTCTGCTTGGCGTAAAATGAATTTGTGCCAAATTTGACGCCGAAAGTCTTCAAGGTGGCGGAATTAACACAAGAAGAAGTAAAATCTGTGTAAGTAAAGTGGTCTTCCTTTTGAATTTAGGAGAAAAATTTAGTAAGATAAAATGATTCTCCTCTAATTATCTGTAATTCAATCTTTTTTTTCTTACGATGTTGGAATTTGGTATATCTCCCTAATTTGAAATAAGAATCATTTTATCTTATCAAATTTTTCTCCTAAATTCAAAAAGACCACTTTACCTACACCGAATTTACTTCTTATGTTAATTCCGCCACCTTGAAGGCTTTCGGCGTCAAATTTGGCACAAATTCATTTCACGCCAAGCAGACCTAAACTGCAGAACATGAAATCTGAATTCAAAAATTTTTGGTCCATTATACGTATCGTGAATTCAATCCGGGGACACAATGTATAACAGCTGGAAAATTCGGCAAAGGCACTTTTTGCTTAATATATTCTCTTAATATAATTTATATCACCTTTTGCATAAGATGCGATTGATGTAGTCTTCAACAGTTGAGAGACTTCTTCGTGCAATAATTTTTTGCTCCTAGTATCTGAGGCATTGAATTCAACAACATCAAAGCCCAATTCCTTTGCTACTAAAGTAGCAGTGGTCGTTTTACCTATCAAAATAAAAAATATTGAATCAATTAAAACATCGTAGTCATAATCAAAATTACCTACTCCTGGTGGTCCACTCAACAGAGCACATTTAAAAAAAGCACCATCATCACTTTTTGCCCAAGGACTTGGCCTGGTCAATTTTGGTTTGTTTTTTCCCAAGTGATTTTTGTGCCAATTTTGCAACCAAAACAACAACTTCTTCATATTACTCTTATCTCCCTGCTGTCCAATTATTGCTTTAATATTTGTGGGTTTATACTTTTCAGTCCAGGCTAAATTATCATTCGGAATTACGAGAAGAGCTCGATCAATGGTGTCCAAACTCTTGCCCATAACAATTTTAGCATGTTCAGTTTTACTCTGTTTCTTGGAAGTATGCTTAGAAGTTTCATTCTTCTTCAATTCCTTACTTTCTTTCTTCAATTCCACATTCAATTTCTTGTCATGTTTGCTTTCTTTATGGCCATTTGTATCTTCCGTGCCACTCAATTTTTTGAGGTTCGGCTTTTTATCTTTTGTATTTTCATTGGAGGATTTCTTCTCATGTTTTAAATTCTCCTTGTCTTTCACACTCACACTTTCATCATCAATTACACACACATCATCTGAGTTTACGTTGTACTTTGGGGGCAGTCCTGATTTGATCAAGATCATGTCAAGTAAGTCATCTTCACTAATAACTTTGATCTGGTAATTATGAGCTTTTTCCAATTTTGCTGGACCGGCGTCTTCTCCAGCAACCACGTAGTTAACTTTCCCTAGAAAATACTCACGCATACAACGAGGAAAGTAATGGCATTAACAAATTAATACTTGAAACTGCATGTACAACTCTTGCTCCATATTTTTTAACCAAACTATCGAATTCATTCGAGTCGAGTGAATCCAAAACTCCCGTTCTTAAAAAGCATAACCCGCTTAAGCAATCAGGTTTACCCTAAAAACATACTTTGTACCTAAATCTTGTTGTTTGAAAGAAAAAGTCGTGAAATACATTTCATAATTCCTAAATTAAAGTGCATTTACGAATTATAGAAAACTAATCTACTTGTTAGGTCAAATCTATTAAAAAACTAAATAGTTTTAAATGTAAATTTATAAAAACATACAAAATCAAAATTGCCTCGTTAACAAATTAAAGTGACTTTCACTTATTTCATTCCATAAGATTATTTCGATTATTACTTATAAAAAAATAAACAAATACTACCTCTGGTAATTCTTTCTTCCCATGGTTTTGTGGACCTGATCTGTTTAAATACTTTTGGTATAATACTGCAGACTGTCTCCGCCTTTCATATCTTTCCTGATCCTTATCAATACCACTATCGTCATGTTCTGAATGTTTTCGTTTACATTTTGGGCTTTTCCCCGCTTCATCATCTGTAGATTTCGCAGTGATTTTATGTTCCGTCTTACTCTGATTCGCATTTTCAATTTTGCTTCCAGTAGTGGCTTCGTCAATTGTTTTATTTAAGCTCTCGTTCAACAAAAACTCGTCATCCAAATCGAGCAAACATTTCTCAAAATCAGGGTCATCATGCACGGCGAGTTCGGTGTTTAATTTCTTGGCTCGTTTGTTTTTCGATTGCGTTTTTATTTCAGCTTTCTCGGGTTCTGCAGGCCTTTTGACTTGTTGGGCTTTGACCTGCTTCACTGGTTCGCTTCCGAATATATCGAGAGCTTTTACAAGTTTTAAAGTTTCACCGAGTGGTTTGGTGTCATTTTTCGGCTTAGCTTTTTTTAATTCTTCCTCGGAGTCAGAACTTATGACTTGCGTTTTGCGTTTCTTCGGTTTTACCTCTCGCTTTTTGGTAATCGGTGAAGGAGTTACTTCGATAATGTCGTCGTCGTCACTTGAATTTATAGGTTTTGCTCGTTTTTTAGAAGGAGTTGATGCAGCAGCAACTTTGGTGCTGCTTGTCTTCTTTGATACAACATTGAAGAAAGACCTTATGTCCTGCAAATTGATGTCTTTGTAATGAAATAACCATTCATAAAGAATTAATCTTACCCGAGACATTTTTTTTCAATCAAATAACTTTTAGCAGATCGTTGAATTTAGGAAACAAATTCAGTCATCCCGCCATTCCATATTAACAAAAAGAGTCACATTTGCATAAAGTTAACATGTGCAGGTTATGTACACCTATACGATTATACGATCAAGTAAAAACAAGTTTGAATTTACTTGTTACACGACCTGATACTAATTTATTTATATTTATATTTATAATACTACATCAAGACCTTTATAGATGAAGAAATGTCACACAATAAATAAATAGGGGATTTCCTATTAACTTCGATAACCGCCAATTTATCTCCGACCAGTGCTGCCAACACAGCTGCCAATCTCTAAAACTGCAAAATCTCTTTTGTTATGACCAAGCGGCGGGACAGTCGTGGGATCCAAAGTCTAAGCGCCTACTCAGGTGCGGCGGGCGCTCGATCATAGTGTGAATATTTATTTTATTTCAGCCAGGCGACATCAGCCACTGTCTGTTGTTTACATATTTTGTAAAAATTTTTGCGCTCTAATTAGGCCATTCACCGTACAATCCCACGAAGTCCCCTCAGTTTGGTTATAACACAGGGGTGCGTAGGTGCGTTCAACAAACATTACCACACTTTAGAGTAACACAGGTGCGATGGGAGTGGGGGTAATAAAGTAAGGCAAGGTTGCTTCTACCACAGCATAAATACATACAGCAGGATCACTCTCCTTGGTGGAAAAATATCCCTCGCAAACTGAGCCGCCATATTCCGGATGGAAAATCTGTCATGTGATTTGTTAGAGCACATTCGACTAGACGCATGGAGTGTTTCTTTTTCTCACTCTTGCATGCACTGAAACGCAGTCGCTCTCCCTCACACTTCTGCTCATTGCGTGCATCGAGCATTATGTCGAATGCGTCTTTGAATTGCACGAATATGATCAGTGGTATCTCGTGTAATTAACAGCATAATAGGTGCTTTCGATTATGCATGCTGGGGTACACTGAGTAAATTTAAAACTCTAGGCTTTCAAGTAGTGATCGGATAATTTCAAGTAGTGATCGGATAATTCAAATTAAACGCCTGAACGGTCCAGTGGTAAGAGGACCGGCCTTGCAATCGCATTGTCGTCGGTTCGAACCGTCGACGGCTAATCAAGGTAGACTGGTAATGCCGTTGCAAAATAGGACGGTTTGTTTGAAAGCAACATCAACAGATCTTGCGATGAGTGGGAAAGGTGGGGTAGTGTTACTCGTTCCTAGTGCACATAGGCGACGTTCATTAAATGGAGATAAAAATCGAATATTACAAAAAATATACTTGTTAATTGAAATAATAATAGATTATTCATTACGAAATAGAATTATTAATTTAATTAATCAGTTAATTATATTGAATTAATTCATTAAATAAAAATACACGCAATAAAACTAGTATGTACGCCTATGAGTTCTGGTGCGTTACACGACATCCGCCGAAAATTATCGACTGCAATTTGAAAGTAACCAATCACTAATAGCGTTTTCGATTGATCGCACTAGTGCGCACTCAGAGTATCTTCATCTTATGTTATTGCATGAAGTTAAAAAAAGATGCAAATACACTGAATGCAAGCGGTGCAGTTGAATCGAAAACGCTATAAGTTAGTTGTGAACTTGTTAAGAGTCGATTACACGAAGCTAGTTTACTCGCTACTAGCTTGCTAGTGAAAAAGCCCGATAGTGAGCGAGAAGCTAGTAAACAATTACACGTAGCTAGTGGCGAGTTAGCGAGTTTACCGTCTTTTAATCATATGTTCATGACAGCAAACATGGCTATTAAATGGAGCGCTACAGAAATTATAACATTTTTTGAAATATATAAGCGCTATGTTAAATTTTAGAATTGTAAACATAAGGATTATTTAAGTAAAAATTTAAAACAAAGCGATTTTGATAAATTTCGTTTATTTTCTGCTTCTACGTTTCTTATTTCTTCTTATAGCAATGCACAAATAAATGCGACATATGCACGAATTACCTCAGTCGGCATTTTTCATGACCAACCTACACCGAACTAGCTTCTTGTGGCTAGCTTTTGTCTTTACACGTGGCGAGTTCACTAGCCAGCGTGTAAATTCGCCAGCTAGTAGCCAGTAAAGTTGACGGGTGTTCAACTTTTCACGCTCCGTTTTCAGCGAGTAAATTTTTCAGATAGTTTACTAGCTACTACAATTACACGTAGCTTTTTTACTATCCGCTAGTAAACTATCTAACTAGCAGCTAGTAAACTAGCTTCGTGTAATCGACGCTTTAGCTACATTTTAAAGCTCGCTTGGCCAGTTTACCTAGGTTAGTCGTCGGAGGTAGGGATACATAGCTCTGAATTTTGCGCACTAAACACAGTTGAGTTTTAAACCCATGAGCTTCGAGTACAAACTTACGGGAACGTATTTGTAGAGGCGTGACATACAAAAATTGAAAATGAATTTTAAAAATTGTTTAATTAAGTGTTTTGTTATAATATTTGACAGTAATTATTTTTCAATAACATGTATTTGTTTTGTAGTCATCTTGTAGACACCGTATCCGGTATCAGGACAGAATTCAAGGTGGGGGAACATGTGCTTCGAGCACAAAAATAATAGGTGGTGCTTGCGGGGGCAGGGGAAGGACATATTGAGCGTAAAACGCGAACATTGAAACGTCAATTAGAAAGTGCGTTTCGCGAATTTTTGGGCTTCTGAGCTCGTTTGCGTGCACAAAGTGGGTAACGGGAAAGCAGCTAAAGTTTTTTCGTTTTTTGGGACTTTTAGGCTGCGTTTAGTTGACGGACGAACGATCGAAGTTTAACAAGCTCGGTCCGACTGTCTTCTAAACGGAACTCATACCCACCGTGGTTGTCTAGTGCTCGCATCTCAAATCACGACCACCGTGACCACTCAGCTAATTAGTCAGACAACGTAAAATAACTACGAATTAAACGAAACCGACAACGCCGCCCATGAACTAAGCGCAGCCTTATTTACACTGCGGTACGCAACACATTACAATTTATATGAAGCCATAAGCGTAAATAAAACACTTTTTCACTTATTTGACTCCCTTGTTTGATAGTTATCTTGTAGACACCGTATCAGTGCAGAATTTTTTTTTTTTTTTTTGGTAGGTGTTGACTGTTATTATTGTGGGCGGAGATAATTTTCAATTATTTCTTAAACCACAATCTCCTTTTTTAGTATTAATTTTGTTAATTTTAGATAGTATTAGTAGTATAGATAGTATGATCAGGTAGGTAGGTAGCTGTTAGGTTTCATGTAGTGTTTTTTAAATTGTACTGAAGATGGCAGCTTAGCTGCCGAAATACTAGGATACCTATATTAAAGAGGGTAAAGACATAGTGTGTATCAATCCCCATTAACAGGCCAAATTCAAATAAAAAAGTGTAAAAATAAGGGCCTTCTTCCGACCGCTCTTATTTTCTTTCGTCTTAATATAGGTATCCTAATTTCTAAGTATCGAAAAAAATAATGGAAGATGGAAAAAGCCCATTATTTTTATAATTTTTATTTGACTTTGGCCTGTTAATGGCGTTGTATGTCTTTACCCTCTTTATATAGGTACCCTACGAAACACGTATCTACGGATATAAAATTATTGTGGGCGGAGGTTAATTTCAATTAGCCATATTTAATGACTACTTTAGACAAGAAATTGCTGTTAGTATGACTCTCTCCTATCATTCTTTACTCATTGGAATGAAAGATGAAATTTTTTATTGTGCAAATTTAAGATCAAAGATGTCGCCACATCCGGTTTTAATATTTATAAACACTGACATTTTCTGAGAAATTTTATTGTCAAGAACATATGGCTGTGGCTGCAAAGTGAAGTAAGTATTAAAATGCAATTACCTACTCCATTCAAAAAGCCTTACGACGTAATAGATTTTTTATTTATAGTAACTATAACGTACAGCACAGTTGCAATCATGACCTTGTGATAAAGTCTGCCATTTGTTTACAGGTACTCCTAAGTAAACTACCTGAAAAACATGTCGCAATCTGTGCCATTAATTTTGCAAGAAGATATAGAACAAGGTGCTAAGGATGTAGAGGATGGCATCGAAAATGATTTTGCGTACCGAAATAATGTAGCCCAAGCGTCAAAGCAAGTTCGACTGGGATTCATTCGAAAAGTTTATGGGTTGCTAAGCATTCAACTCATACTTACTGTTATAGTGGCTTCTGCATGTATGTTTACACCTCCAATAAAGGAATTTATACATACAAAGTAAGTAGCATATTTGCAAATATATATTTTTTTAAGTGGTTCCGGATGAAATTTCATTTTCCTACTTCAAAGTATTTTTCTGGACAGAAATGCAAGGAAAACTTTATTTAACTTATAAACTAAAGCATAATTTAATCTTACCTTGAACAATACTAATGATTAATGTCTCAACAAATATTCAAAATTATTCATCAGTTGCCAAAAACATGTAAACTTTTTATCTCTACTGTAGAAGTAGTGGAAGTAGACAATTAGCATGCAGTAAGTTAATATAGTCCCCAGCCTTTGCAGAATAAAATAAATGAATAAATACTATAGGGACCATGCACATGCGAAGCCAGCGTCACCAATGACCATATTCTGCATTAGTGGTATGAAAATATAAGTTATTTCAAATTATTAGTGTACATTTGAACTTGAATATTGTAATGTATTTCAATACCAGGAAGTACAGTGTATTTTTTTAAAAATGCCATAAAGGTTGGCCATGAAAATTAAAACTCATGTCTTAGCTTGGCATCTAACACATGCCAAAACTGACAATTTAAAGTACATGAATGGAGCTAAGACATGAATTTTCTTTTCCACAGCCACCCCTTATGGCATTTAAAAAAAAACATACACATGTACTACAATCGTAAATTGTCATAAAGCCCCTGTCACATCATTAGTCAGTTTGATCAAACTGGACTGACAAACTATGTACATCAATGACGTCAAGACTTATCAAATTCGTTATTTCGTCAAACTGCGCTGTCACACTAGCACTAGAAATTTGACCAAACTTTGAGGTTAAATTTTTCTTGGAAATCGTCATTTTAAAAAAGTTACGCAAAAATGGATAGAAAAAAAAGCAGTGGCAGTGTTAGCCTTATAGGTTAGGTTAGATGTTAGACTTCCGTTTCGCATCTCTTCCTGTGTGTTTAAATCTACCAATCATTAGGCAAGTTTGATCAAACTGACTGATGGATATAGAGGCGCCCCTAAAATTTAGAAAATTTGCTCAAACAGCTTCCACGACGTCATGTGATGTCATTAGTTTAGTTTGTCAGTGCAGTTTGATCAAACTGACTAATGATGTGACAGGGGCTTAAGAGTGATATTATTCCCATGCAATGAGTCTCAAGAAATATTTTCATATCACTAATTCACAAATCACCACGCCAGGTGGCGCTGAACGCAGAGATGTGAATGGCGCCTACAAACTTTCATGAAACTATCTAAATGATTTGATTTCATAGGTAAGTATTTATCTGAGCCTCATGAAAAAGGCAAGAAATTAGCAGCAAAGATGGTAACTTGTCCATATGTCAAAAACCAAAATGTACTTGTTCTGTGAAACATGCAAACTACAATAAAAAATTATTTCAACACCCACACCCAACCCTCAACCTTCAGAAGTTTATCGGGGGGTTTCAGCTAGTTATTCAATGTTGACCAACATACTAGTTTTTCCTTCGATATTCACCTTACAAATTGAAGAAATGCAGAAAACTTAATTTGAAGAAGCTAGTATAAAAACAAGTATAAATACTGATTTTAACTTTTATGAGAAAATGAAATAGAGCTATGATTAGAGATAGCATAGCTAATAGATGCAGCAAATTAATTGAAGCATGGATACCTAAGCCAATTCATTGTAAAAATTACTACGTTTGATGATATATGTATGTGTGTATTTATTATATCCAAAAAAAAATATGTCAATAATCATTGTAGAATGGCCAGGACCGCCGCTGCCAGTTATGTAGATTGTGCAACGCACAAGGGCGCTTAACTAAAAATGAATTGAGGTTAAAACATAGCAAAAATAATTATTCAAAAGCACTTTGTTTGTGAAATTTATTTTAACAGAATTAATTTTTATCAAAGCACTGTAGATAAGTAAGTATATACAGGCTGACTGACAATTGTTTTGCCAAAAAAAGAAACGCGAAGAGAAGCGATATCCCAGAGTATGGGAAAGTGTTAAAAAATTCTATGTTCTTTAGTTTAAGGCCCGATTTATTCACCTCCAAGTAAATTTATCTGGTCATTTATTCCCATAGTAACTATTGTGATCACAATTGTTACTATGGGAATAAATGACCAGATAAATTTACTTAGAGAAATAATCAGAAATTATACCCAAAACGACGATTCGTCCCTGGTGAAGAAAGAGTAGCAGATAAACGTAATTCAGTTATAAAAGTATTTTATAGTTTTATGATTATTGCGACGTTGGACGTTAACTTATGGGTCGATTCTGCTCATATCTGTGAGGACCGTAAGATCTGTAAGCCTGTAACTCAATTATTAAAAAGGGGAATTCTGAAGTCCTCAGTAAGATATGATTTCTTGTAAGTCTCTAAGATAATATCGCACACTTACAAGTAGAGACCTTGGAGAAATCATATCTTCCAAAGAACTTCAAAATTCCATTATTTTAATAATTGAGTTACATACAGGCTTACAGATCTTACGGTCCTTACGGATATGTGCAGAATCGATACATTCACTTTTAAACGAAATTATTGTGATCAGCTGAAATACGAGCTCCAAAATATTGACAAATGCATGCGAATTACCTGAAGAAAATTGTATAAAATAAGTATAATGGCTTCACTTGAAGATCTGCTTTGACAAATAAATCACTCCCAACACGAAAATAATTCAAATTTCCGTTAAAAATTGCTAGTATTTTTCTTTAATTTAAATTTAAATTGTATTGTAAATATCAAGTGTTCAATAGAAAAGTTCATCAAGTAGCATTTGAATTTTTCATAACATTGTGAGCAGGAGCCCGATTCTCTAACCGTGCGACAAGATTCGTATGCTAAAATGACGTCAAAATGACGTAGACTCTCATACAAAACTATACAAATCGTTCGAAAATTACGTCAATTTGACGTCATCGGGCCCCTGGTCTTAAATTAGATAAGCGCAAAATGTCACTTGACGTTTAGCGTTTAACGTTTGTGTTTGCTGTACTAATAGGGAATTTTTGGCAATAGGTTCCGTTAAAATTTACGTACGTTAAAAGTTAAAACTCTGTTTGTAATTGGTTAGATCCATAAGGTTGCTAAGCAACATAGCCTTTAACGTAACGATATTTTTATCGTAATTTGTTGCAAAAACTCCCTAATATGCACTCAAAGTACTCGCATCCTGTTTTTACTTCATACATTATACGAGATGAAGATGAGTCACGTTATATTATAAGCAAAACTACAATTGTTTGACAAGTGTCATCTATTAAACGTCAATCGGTTTAGGCCATCCCTTTTTCGCTCTATCTTCTTTCATCAAAAAATCAAAACCAATTTGATGAACTTTTCAGTTGAACATTCGTTACTCTGTACACACTGGCGTAAGATACTTTTTGGTTACATTTTTCATTAATTATAAACTATTCCATAGATTTCTTTTAAAACGTTTTTCGCGTAAATCTGTGACATCCACTATGCGTTTTTTTTTTTTGGCGGAACAATTGTCAGTCACCCTGTATGTACACTGTGTTGTCACAGATGTTGTGTTGTACACAGACAGGGTAATAGCATGTACAATTAAGAGGACTATGGAGGTCCGCCATATTGGCAAAAATTTATTTTTCAAATACTGCTTTTAAAACGCGTTCGATTTAAAAATTTTAAAAGTGGATCTGTCTGCAATAATACTATAAATGTGCGAAAGTCAATAATTATGGAAAATGTTTTATATTAACAAAGAAAAATTATAAAATTTTAAAACTCATTACGGAAAATGACTTTCCCACATTCTAGGTAAAAAAGTGATCACATATGTTTAATAAAAAATACGAAATTATCATTCCTAAAAGTGCAAAATGAAAAATACGTAATATAAAAATTTGCTATGTAATGTGCTGCCATCTTAAGGTTGAAGGAAGACTAACTCATGTCAAATAAATTTGGCAACGTTGTTATCGTAAGACTGGGTGCGTTCCGACTTGTCGCTACGCTTTTAAACTTGTTACCTTTACCGTTCCAAAATTCTGAGAGTGTTTAATTTTACTATATTTGAATTTTTGAGCAAACGCCGGATATTCAGGGTTATTTTATTATATTTTGCACCCCAGCTAGAGATTTTATTTTAGGAGATACCGAAAAACTGTAAATGCAAAAGTTGTAGGATTTTATGTACTTATTTTATTTTTTAGAGTTGTTGCAAAAAACAAAAGCGCATCGCAAAGTATAATATTTTACGAACGATTTACGAACGTTTTAAAAACACGAATTTAACACGTTTCCAAATTTTAGTTAAAACCTTTCTACGAGAAAGAAATGTTTATCATATAAATGACTCAAAGTGTGACAATTAATGCTCTTATAAAAATTAATAAGGCGAAGTTTGCTCTGAGAGAGTTGGAGTAACGGCACTATTATACCCTAAAGGATTGCTCATTCCCTGTTCGCATATTCGCATGTTGTGACGGATGATGGAACCGTCACAAATTGTCTGCTTGTCAGGTGTGATTTTAATCAATTTGACAAATAAAATTGACAAAGTTTATGACAACCACGATCGCTTGACAATAAAACACTGGTCAATCGGGTATATTCCATATACCAGTGATTAATAAACACTGAATTATGCGCATGTGCTGTCGTTTTTAACCACTTTTTAAACATTTTGCTATTCCACAAGCGCAAATGACATTGAGAAGAAAGATATGCAATTATGTTCAGTGATTATATTTTACAAATGAAGTTAACTAATGTTTAAAATTGTAAAATAATCACCGTGTGCTTATGTCTTCAATCAGTGATTTATAAGCAGTGGTTAAGAAGTTATTATTAAGCACAGTGTTAATAAAGTGATAAATAACCACTGGATTATGGAATACACCTGAATGTGTCAAAGTAAGACACTGACGACCAATTTTTTTTGGTCGCGACTATACATAAATATTTAATTACGAAAAATTTCTCTAAATTGTACCACTGCTATGATAAAAAAACTAATAGGACAAGACGTTTTAATCTGCATAAAACTGCTACCGATCGTAATTTGAAATTATCATTGACAATCATGCTTAAAGTAAATGTTGTTTTAAAAGCTATAGGATAATAATTGCTTGCGTAGAAGAAAGTGTCATAGTTACACAAATTCCTCAGAATTTCGGCGTTAACAAAAATACGGTTACTGACTTGACAATAAAGTAAGATTTAATATAATAAAATAATGGAAACGCATAGCTGCTGAATTTTAAAGTTTTTTTTTTAAGATATCGATAGAACGCCTTTCTTAATTTCATTTTGTACGGTCATGTCGGCGATTGAGCAATCCTATAGGTTAAATATCACTCTCAACTTTTCTTGAATATTAAGAAATTTTAAACTGGAATAACTTTTAATATAATTTTCTTCCGCAATTTTTTTTTTTGACTAAAATTCGTTTTAGGTCAAAATATGTATTGTATTTTTGTTATTTAGAATCATTCATTGGGGGAGTAAACTGTAACACGCTTTCGTTGTGCAACAAGTTTAAATTTTTTTACAAGTATTTTTACAAGACAATGTTATTTTTTGATTTTTCAAAAGTTGCAACAATATTACTAATAAAATTTAGAAAATTATGCACAATTTATTTCCTATTTGTATATTAGAAGATGATTGCAAAGATGTTATGTCTTGAAATGAAAACAAAAATATATTTTAAATTTGAAATAATTTCTATCAGAAAATTGTTTATCAAGAAAATTATTGCCTAATTGACTTAAAGCATAAGCTAATTTTCACAAAAAGAAATGGGGAAGTTTATTTTATTTTAAAAGTTATTTATTATTTGATAAATTTCCACGAACAAGAAAGTGTCTTAATTATGAATATGATTTAATTAAGAATCATTTTACTACTGTCGTATTTCGCAATTTATTTTTCGATATAAGAATGATTTTTATTCAAATCGTATACTTTTGAATTTCGCGCGTATATAACCAGCAAATTTTTCTTCCTTTATTTCAGAATATAAGAATATTACCACGTGTTAGTTTTGCGACGCGACGTTGCCACTTGTTAGATACGATGAATGTGTATGAACTTATACAAGACGAGTGCAGATGATGTTATCCTTGTCGTTCAACTATGGAGCCTAATTGGACTAAACGACACTTATTTCAATTATAAGAAAGGCGTGTTTTCAGTCATGCGGGGTTTGCGGGGAGTACTGGTGGTTTTCGAGTAGTTGATCACGTGGTACATAGTCCTCTTAAGTGTTTTGCAAATATTGACTCTCCTGTATATTTTGAGTAAAATATTAGGTTGTTCGGAAAAAAATGTCGTTTTCTTTTTAATTCAGAAGTATATAAATTTTGATTAAACTATATAATCACCATTTGCATCAGTGACCTTTTGCCATCTTTCTGCTAGCAGTTGTGTTCCACGATGATATCACCTAACTTTTCTGGAATCAAAAAATTGTAGACATAATACGACATTTTTTTCCGAACAACCTAATAGTAAAGGAATATTTGTTTAGAATTTTAAAATGCATTATTCAACACCTTAGCGGTGGCCTTGAGTATGGCAGACCATTAAGAATACTTTCTGTAGCAAAATTATAAATTTTTTCATTATATCTGAGCCTGCAGTGCTTTAATCCAAATGAGTTCAATCACTGTACTGCCTTTTTGAAGCTTTAAAATATTTTTTTTTTGACATAAAAGAACTGATGTAATCAAATATGTATGTGCTTTTTATCCAATGATAATAAGATAGATAAGGAACCGTAAAAATTAAAACTTTTTGGTGTTTTGACAGGGCAACAAATTTAAGAGTTTGTAAAATGGCTGTAGCATTTTCTATGTAGATAAAAAAATATATATTCCAACAATTTAAATTTACAAGAATAACCAACACGTGAAAGCTCTACCTCCCACATAGAACTTAGATGGGAATCAAATACACACCTGTAGTTGCTAAACTAAGCATCAAGTCTATTGCCAGTAGACTCCACGGTGAATTGAATACTAACGGTGGCAGCATTGAAGTGAGATAGGAAATCGTTATGTCATCGCATGCCCGCTTCTCCCTCTAACACATTAATTGTCAGCCAATCATTAACTGTCACGGTTGACAGTTAATCAAAGGTTAATATTGTGTAAAAGGAGAAGCGGGTATGCGGTGAAATAACGGTTCACTATCTCACTTGCGAGAATGCTGCCACCGTTAGTATTCAATTCAGCGTGAACCGTGACTAGACTTAACACTCGGCTATGCGATGACTATGGTGCTAAAAATGCTTAATTTTGAGCACACTCTCTTTTTATATTAAAAGAAATGATGACAAATATTTCTCTCAACACTTAAAAATATTTATTAAAAAAAATATATAACAACCAATACAATATTAATAATGTTTATTGTTCCAGTGACTGGCTGATGATGGTTGCAATGTTTGCCAGCATTGGCTTACTAATTGCCTTGCACATTAAACGACGAGATACACCTGCCAACTTCATATTACTAACTGCCTTTGTAAGGCAATTTTTACAATAGTTTATACCACTTTATATTTCCTTCTTTTTTTTTTAGACAGTGGTATTAGCGTATACTTTGGGTGTAACGGTCACCTACTTCTCTCAAATTGTCGTGTTGCAAGCCTTAATTCTAACCGTCACTGTAGTAACAGGATTGACATTGTATACATTCCAAACAAAGCACGATTTTTCAGCTTTGTACTCAGTGTAAGTTATTTTGTTGAAGTAATGTAGCGCAATTTTTAATTGAATTTTTTTGCATGTAGATTATTTGCGGGTTTGCTGATTTTGATCGTCGGAGGAATCCTCCAGATATTTATCCAGTCGAATGCATTCGAGATATTTCTGTCTTTGGGAGGTGCTTTCTTATTCAGCTTGTTTATCATTGTTGACACACAGATGATAATGGAAACGCTGAGTGCTGAGGAGTATATATTTGCAACGATTAACTTGTATTTGGACATCGTCAACTTATTCATATATCTTTTGAGATTTTTACAAGCTGCCAGGCAATAAATTTATGTGCCTGCATGTACACTGAATTTAAAACGTATTTAATCTACATGTTACATAAAGTGAGCACATAGTGATTTAGCTGTTAGTGAATGTTTTTGCCGAAATTCGACTTAGAAGTTTTAAAAAATGATGTGAAAAAATTTCTTTCAATTAAATTTATTCTGTGTAATAACTTCAAGTAAAGAGGATTAATATATTGTTGTGAAAGTAATGTGCATTTTTATACAATTCATGTATTGGAAACCTTTATTGATCATATACTGGCTACATTACAGTTTGAAAACCAGGCCTGGTACAAAAAAATTTAAGTTTGGGAAATATTTCAGTCTCAAAAATTAACGTAAAAAGTATATTTATATTTATTTTTACAAGTCACACCTATACAAATAAATTATTTGAAAGCCTAAAGGAACAATGTCTATAAAAGGCACCTTTTTCAAGACAAATAAGTCACAGATCTTGAATAACTAAAATAAATAGTATATAAAACAAGTTTAGTGCCCTGTAGCACATGAACACTTAATTTTTAAAACACGTACATATTTACAAGTACAAAAAATTAATATATTATTTTTTATAACTAATCAAAAGCCTCACATAAGTTTAATAAGATTCATGTCCTCCCCTGAAGCTAGAATATGATATAATAATTAGAATTAAACTTATTTTTGAGCACTCGAGGCACAAAATATTAATGTTATTACTATAGCACGGATTTAAGTGCATTTTTAGGTCGTGAGTCATCACACCGCAACGCATACACCAGACTAATAAAGTGACTCATTATCTGAAAATGCTCCTAAATACGTGCTTTAGTTATTACAGCTGTAACATCCAGTGGAGTCAGTTAACTGTATATTATGTAACATGTGTACCTATGATGATAATTTATATTCTCCCCACTGAATATTTTTAAATAAACAATTTTGAGTTTTATGAAGTATTGCAAGCAATAACATATTGTGGTAACACAGTTAAATATTATAAATCTAAGTTTTACAAAAAAAAAGAGTAATTCACAGAGCAGTCGCTCTTGTTCATACAGTATATTAAAAGTAAGAACATTAATAAAGTAATAATGGCTTGAAATTATTTGATGAGTAATTTTTTGAAAGCGAATAAAAGCATACAATATCATTTTTTTTACATTTTAGAGTAATATCTTAGGTAAATATGAAATAATTACATTAAAATATGTTAAAATGAAACTTTGGTGACCCTTTTCATAACAGAATTAAAGGAGACTTCAAAACAGAAAAACAAGCTTGTTTTCGCATGTTTCCCTTAATTACATTAATGAAAGAAGCATTTATATACAGTCAGGTTCGATTACAGTGGGACAAGTCTTGTAGCAGTTTTGTTTATTTTTCATTTGTATAAATATGACTTTATAATTTTAAACAAGCGCTGCAAGTTCTCTTGAGTATTTTAGCTTTTTCAAATTATTTATTCTGTACATATAAATGCCGGAGTTATTAATAGTGCAGTATTAAAACTTTATAAATTATGTTCAAAAAGTATAACTTAATTTGAAGCTAATTAATTGAACCTGACTACATTTAGTAACTTTCAATAATGTACGTAATTAATTTGCAAATAACTCCATAATTTATATTCTATTACAACATTTTTAAGTAGTTCATGTTGATTTAGACAAGAGTATCACAATGATCAAATTACAAGAATCACAATTGCAACATCACATGCATAAATTGCACAATATGTATCAAGCACATCTTTCTTTACAAATAATAATAAGATGATTTTTAAAACCCGTTTGAAAATCTTGATTCGATTAACGAATATAATTTTTATTAAGTAGAGAAGTATATTATTAACAGGCCTTTCAATGAGTTTTTTGGTAATTTATTGGAGACTTATAAATCTAATTAACAAGTGAAACACAAAAGATGATTCATCATTGATAAAGGCATTATCTCCTTAATATATCAAATAAATAATATCATAATTAAATTCATCATAAATGGAAGATTATAGAAATTCCTAATTATTAGCCTCAATAATTAGAAATTGCAGTTCTCGTATTTATTTTTTTTTAACTTTAATTTGCCACAGAATATGAAAAACTAGCCATTAAAAATTAAAGTCTTATAAGTTATTACTTCATATGGATATCTTTTATAAAGTGGCAGTCATTTCTGGTTTCATACTTTTTTACTTACATACAAAAGCCCATTTGTATCACAAAATCTGCAAATAACTCAAAAATAATCACTTATGACTAGCTTACACAGTTGTAGGATACTTTAAACTTCTCGAGTCATCTTTAGGAGACCTCGAAAGTGGACTGCTACTGTGAACCATGAGATCGAAATCACTTCCGGAAAGCGACTTCCCGATTAACTGATCCCACTGCTCAGGTGTGGATGGACAATCACCCAGTCCCAGCACGTTCAAGCGATATATTTTCTCCTGCTCATCAACCTGAGCAGCTTGCGCCCTCAGCGTTTCTTGCTTGATTATAATCTCATTTGTTATGTAAGCCTCTCTTCTTATTTTGTCTCTTAATTCCCTGGGAGTGTCAGGAATACACCACTTGACCATTATCATTACAAAAGCCACAACATTCTGATTACAAAATACATGTATTAAGTAACATGAAATTAAACCGTAACTAACACTTACTTCGAAGACCACAACAAAGGCCAATCTAGCAACGAGGATATGCCAGAACATGGAAGTCTTTTCATATTTGTGCTCAGACCAAGGAGGTTCTCTGTAATCTGGATACCTAATGGCAATGGCTTGTGTTAGATTTGCTGAAGAGTAGAGACTGTACTTATCAGTACCAGTAATAGTGAAACTCAAATCTTATAATGAATCAATTAATAAAGTACAAAGCACTCAATAAAAACAAGCAAGAGAGTAAAAAACATAAAATGGCAAGATTCTAAAGACTTGCTGAATCAAAAAAATCATCCAAAGGCATAAGACAGAGAAGTTTCCATTGGCGTATCGCAACTTGTAACCAGCAATAGAAGTTTTGAAGTAATTGAATACGTACCTGCAAAGCGTTACGTTTTGTGTAAATTTCGTGGGTGCAGATCCAACTTGAAAATCACTCGTATTAAAATAAGACAACGTAAAATTTAAGTACCCCTTCAAAGAATGATCACCACTCATCACACTCATGTACACAAGACGAGGAATAAAATTCGAGGTGAACGCAATTATGAGACCCTACAAAAGGTACCAAATAAATTTCCTCCAAAAAATTTTGCTCAACTACTCTTACATTGGTTACAACTGAAAGCTTTCCAATAGAATCTAAAATTCTGTACCAAACTCCAATATCACGTACTCTCTGCGTGACGGGCCTCCTATAAAACGTAAGTAACTTCCGTGCATCCAATCTCATTTCTAATATGTTATTGAGCAAGGCAAATAATGGCGCTAAAGGAAACGCAGCAACAAATATAGTGAGGAATCCGTATTGCAACACTGAAAGTAACAATCGAAGTTATTTCCAGTAACAAAGTAATTTAAAGCGCTTACCCATTTCAAGATATTCAGGAAAGAGGCTTCTAGGACCCCACTCGACAAGTTTAAAGTCTTTAACCCACTGAGGTTGCTTTTCTTTATAAGAGAGATGTTGGTCTTTCTGTAATCCTGTTTTTACTCTAAGGGTGTTCAGTATTTTGAAAAATAGGGGGAAAATCATTTCGAGGACAGTGTTCATAGCCTGTTTGCCAATCATTATTATTGCTAATTGAATGCATAATTCTATTAAGCAACCACCTGGACCACACTGAAAATCATGTAAAAATATTATGCTACTTTACTCCTTTATAATTAAATACCTCTTCCTGTCTATATCCAAATATCTTATTGTAGCTCTTGGGATATCCGATGAATTTTCCTTTAAAGAAAGCGATGTAAAATATTGACGCATAATAATTTATAAACTGCAAAAGATAAATCTTTAGAGTTAGAGAATCATCGAATTCAGTCTGCGTTCGCCACAATTCCATTTCCGTGAGATACTGAGCTACAAACGAATATATCTGTAACAATAAAAAAAAGCAGATCACACCTCCTTCTCAGAAAGATATCTTTCTTGCTTTACTCACCCAATTTAAAATGAAAATGCACCCCAAATTTATACAAGCAGCTGTGCTAGTTGTAAATAAGAAGGCGTTACTTGTGGTGACTCTATCCCCATACACCCTTAAAGCTGCTAGTACGGACATGCGATACAAAACAACGCCAAGTACTGTTGCCATTGCAAGGGCAATCTAAAATAACAGACACGAATAAAAATAGCTAATTTTGAATGTAAAAAAAATACCAATAACAAAACCACGGAAAAACTGAGTATAGTAGTAGGCACCCTGATCCTCCAAAATGGTACATGAGGCTCCATCGTGTTCGTAACAATGTTCATTTGCCTACGTTTAACATGCGACAGTCTTGCAAGATATTCCGGTCTCGGATGCTCTTCTTTTACGTCGAATCCAGTCAAATCCCATCGATGAGTAATTTCGGCTGAGTATCTTTTCCAAAGCTCGAGAAACAAGGTTGCTGCGTAAATCATGCAAATTTATTAAAATTTAAATGACATTAATAAATTAAAAGAGCTGGAATTGACTATATTTTAAGTAAACGTATTTCACAGGCTCTGGGTGAAAGTCATGCATATAAACAGAATTCATCGCTTACCCCAAAAAGACATGAAAATAGCAAAGAAGATAGTACTAGCATTGTCAAATAAATAAGTAAATCTCGCATGCAAACAGGTTTCCTTTAGGTCCCAATAATCGCACCAGTGGTCACAAAGTGGACACATTTTTACATCCTCAGAATTACAGATATCCTCACTGCATGCACAAAGAATAGATTGGTACAAGTATAAAATGTAAATATTAAAGACTTTTACCTCGGAGTATTACTATAAAGAGTTGTCCAAGAATAAATAAAACAAGCGACGCCCACTATTGAAGCAGGAAGTAACATGTGAGTATAAAATCCTAACCAAGCGAAATATAGAGCAATTTTCACCCCAAAATATTCTTTAACATAATCAAGGGGCTGATATCTGTACCACTTTCTCACTGCAGCCCACTCGTTATAAAGTAAATATCGCATTGATCCTCTTTGCCTTAAGTCACCCTAAAATAATAAACGAACTACATTTTGTTAAAATCTCCTCCCATCGAACTTACATCATGCAGTGGATAAACTGCAGTGTAAATTTTCTCATTTATCAGTCTTTCAACGCCAAAAGCAAAGTCCTCATTTGGCTTATTACTAAACTTCTTCCTATCTAAGATGAACTGTACGACACGAGAGTGAATGGCAGGTGTAAAAAAACAGGGCGAATTGACATCAAACCTGAAACAAATTGATTCATTAATTCCCACATGAAATTGCGTGTCAATTAATCTTACAAATATTCTCTATCTCGACTGTAGACTGCGGTAAAGCGATGGCCTTTCTCGGGGAAAGTTTTTTTATCAACGAATATAAGGGATTTGATCTTCTCCCACTGGGAGTTAAAACCTTCAACCAAAAAATTAGTGCGGTGCTGAATTCCTTGCAACCCAGGAAGCTGAAAATTCACAAGGAAAATTAGGTACCTACAAACTAGAAAATAAAATTTCATAGAAAAGGTCACAAGAAAAAAGCAAGTTTTGATCATTTGTAGCTTCAGCTTGTAAGCTAAGGCCTGAACAGTACTGTATAATGTGTGTTAATAATATATTTACATTTTTTGTTTACATAATTTTGATAATTTTTATCTCAGTTTACAAATGATCATGAGATACAGAGATCACAAAAATCAGTTATGCTGAATTCTAAAAATGCAACATTTATTCGTAATTATAAATTTCAAATAAGCAACAAAAATTATTATCAAACGTTATTATTTATTATAATATATACAGGGTAACTGTTAATTGTTCTGCCAAAGAAAAACTGCGATAAGAAATGATATCTGAGAGTATGGGAAAAATGTAAAAAAAGATACTTTAGTTTCGGAGAAATAATTAATCAAAAATTATACCCAAAACGTTACTGGTTGGTTAAGAGCAGCAGTGGGTCAAGATGCAATTACTCGTCTTTTCGTTTCCGTAATTAAACGAAATTCAGATTATTGTCAAGGTCACATTGTGTGTGGTCAATAAAACTTTATACTCCAGTTTACTGCTGCATCGTGACGGTGTATTTCGTACGCTGTGCAACAACATATTCTCAGGGTACATTTTTAATCAATTATAAATTGTTACTTAGAATTTTTTAAACATTTTCCCCGTAATCTATAACGTTCATTCTCTTACACTTTCTTTTTGGCGGAACAATTAACAGTCACCCTGTATAATAAAGTTTTAAGTCATATTTATGATTTCTTTTTAATGCAGACGTTAATATTACTTTAAACAAAATTATGAAGAGATCTTTAAATTATATTTACATTGCGATAAAGTAAGACAAAAAATTTTATACTAGCAAATTGCCCTTCCCTTTAGCTATTAACTCCCATCATTGATCTCCAGGGATCTGCCTCATATTAAATAAATTAAAGTACGATAAGAGGAAATAATTAAAGAATGACATTAGTTAATTGATAATTAGCACGGAAAATGCTAGGTATTTAACACATCACACAAGTTATACCTTTTGCCGTAAATACGTCGTAGCATTATGAAAACGTCTATATCGAAACTCTTTAGGGATCTTACAAAGTTCCTGGGAAAAGCAGATATAAAAAAAAAATATTAAAACAAAAAGAAAAACATCTACATGCTTTCTACAAGTTATTGCACGAAGTGATGCCACTCACCTCACGCATAGGCATTCTCAGTTTTAAGATTTCACTGTACCTTCGCAAGACTTCCTGTGGAGCATGAACCTAAAAAAAATTACTTCTTTAAGTAAAAATAAATACAGAAACATGCTCTACTGACTTTAACAAAATTTAGGCCGTTTATCTCTGGTTGCTCGTACTCTAATTCCAGTCCTTCTTTCATGAGGTTCTCTTCGAACAACCTCCGTCTTTGGTGTGCTTCTTCGGTAACCGCATTTTCTTCGAATGAATCCCAAACTAGCACAAAGTCCACCGACCTTTTGCCATCGTAGAAATATATCGCAGGTTTGGGACATTTGAAGAGACTCTTATTCATTTCGGTTTGACTAGTATTGTTACAATTACAGGTAACTTCCTCACGAGGTGCAGGATACTTTAAGTTTAAATGATTTACAACAGGTTTGATATTGTTTGCGACGTTTTCCATTTTTATTTTTGTTGGTGGTTTTGTAAGATCCATTAAATCTCTGTATTAAAATAAATAAATCAATGTGGCAACGAATTACAAAGCGCTATAGTAGGTACTTGCACAAATTAATGTATTTTGAATGAAATAATACTGTACCTCAAATCATAAAGTATTTCTTGTTGTATTTGAAATGTAGTCTGGTAATTAAAGGGAAAAAAATTTGATTGGTAGTACATTTGATAATACCTATATTGGCCTATTTTATATATACACTGTTTTTAGTTTTAGTTTAAATCATATTTTAATCAATGACATTTTCAAGTTTATCACAGACTCCACAAGTAAACAGGTTCAACAGATAATGAAAAAAAAATATAGCGTTTTCGATTTATTGCTCTAGTCTAGACTCTAGTAGGGCATTCTCATCTTATCTTTACTTCTTGCAATAATAAAGGGAGATAATCCGAGAGTACTCTAGAGCTAGAGCAGTGAATCAAAAATGCTTTTAGTTTCAACTTTCCCCATAATATTTTTGAAAATGTCCTATTGATTCAGCATCAAACTGAATGGGGTATGAGTTTTACAATTTTTATGAAACAACTCAACATTATTTACTCCAAATGTGTTTGGAATACAGATGATTATTTCTTCGTTCATTTAAGTCTTGAGCACTGAATACATTCACATTTACTCAATGCTGAAAGACACTTGGGGCTTGCAATAGCAAATAGAATGAATATTTACAAAGCTGGGGTTACATATTTGCCTGAATTATTGTTTTATTAATTAGTTTTAGAGCACAAACACATTTGAATAATGAAACAATTAATTATAATTTTCATCAATGTTAATTCACTTCACTTTAAAGTAAATGATGAGATGAACCTGTTCATTTACTGACTAACAATGAATTTGCAATTAAAAGAAAAGTTTTCCAAAGCGAAATAAAAAGTTCACAACTTCTGAAGACATTTGATTTGACTGCACAATATCAGAATACGTGAGTGATTCAGTTTCGTGTATTTACAGATCTAATTAGCAAAATTATATGTGTAAAGTAAATATGTATGTATCATTAAAAGTGCAAAAATGAATAAAATTATCAAGCATTTTCAGAAACCTCTCTTACTGTTTATTTATTAATTTCCTCTTAATTTACTTATTTCAAAGGTTGAATTAATGATTTCGTTACAATTTAGATTTAGCTGCATAATTTAAAGGACACTGACCATGAACTTGTTGAACTTAGCAGACTTTATATACAAATTAATTCTGTCCAATCAATAATAACAGAAAGTTAAAGTTAAATGAATCAATGAAATTTTAAATTAATACAACTAACTAAAGGCATCATAAATTTAGGTAAACTGAAACTATTATGTTATTATTATTAAAAATTGTTTAAATAAAATTAATTAAGCAGAGTTTTGCGTGTTTAAATTCCATCACAAATCACAAAGCATTTACTTATTTAAAATTGAAGTAATTATACACTGAACGTTCACAATGAAATGACAGACATGAATGACTTTTAAATCAACAGTTCATGGTGCCAACCTAAAACTCTTTCCTCCTGAAACTCACCGTTGTGTATCCATTTCGCTATCCATCTCGTTATCCTTCTGATACAAACTAAGAACAGACATGGCCGTTATGTCAGGATTAACTTCGCTCTTATTGGTGACAGAATCAGGACTCTTATCCTTTTTAATATTGGGCCACTGTCCCAGCACTTCTTCGCCCTTTCCATAACTAAGCAAGAGAGGAGACGCAAAGCGGCTCCTCGCGTTTAAGTTATCGGCATTGCCAACTGAGAATCTACGATTATCCGAAGTGCTAAAAAGTGCAGCTTCTTGTTGTGAACCTGTGCGTAAGAGAGGCGTGCATATATCATGGCTAACCGATGCAGTCTTCGAGTCTGTATTTGGAGAACCCTCAGTGGACATTACTTCGGTGTGCTTCTTAAAAGAAACATGTAAAAGTGCTCAGGATTTACATACAAACGTTAAAGTGTTTTTTAAATAAATCAGAAAACAATAAAATGTGCAACAACTGTGAAAGTCACCGGATTAAACAAAACGTCAAATGAGGTTACGATAAAAATTTAAAAATAACTAACTATAAATATGAATATAAACAACTAATTTTGTCTTACCTATCAATGTTGAGGTAGTTTCTTTATTTCTTCTTGTAAATAATTTCAGTCAGCTCATTTTTTATTTAATTTTCCATATTTACATTATTTGCACTTTCAAAATGCCTTCTTATGAACATGTCCACTGTTGCACACAAAACTTTTTGCCTTGAGTGACAGGTTCTCCGGAATAAAGACAGCTGATTGGCTACGTTTGACCTTCCACCCAATCAAATTCCAATTATTTACATGTACACTTGCCGCTTCAACTTTTGTTTCTTTAACTTGATGTGGATGTGTCACTGCTCTCCGTCTTGTCGATTCATTTTATATTTTCACAGAAATTTGAGAATGTCACTTTCTAGGAACTTCAAATAACTCCAGAGCGTCAGTAAATGCGAGAAACAATTTAATTTGTTTGAGCCCTTGAAAAAGTACGGTTTGTTTGCTTTAAGAATTAACAACTTCATTAGCAAACTAGATAAATTGCAAAAGCTATCAATAACAAAACAAAAAGGTTGTTTTATTAAATTTTTAACGTGCCTTACTTTTCGCATAGGTACACTCATACGCAACATAAATGCACCGCTGGTACGCAAATCTGACCCTTATGGTTTTGTGGTGGGGAATCGGATTGTGAATACACGGAACTGGCCCGCTAGCGTCCCATCCTTGGATTGCAACAAGGCTCACAGAATTCCGGAACTGGAGCATTTATGTTGCATATCAGTGTACCTACTTATAGGCGCCATGCACATCTCTGCGTTCAGCGCCGCCTGGCGTGGTGATTTGTGAATTTTTAAATTTATGAGCTCAAATGTTTTCAAGGAATTATTTTTTAAAAGTAATTTTAAAATTAATATGAGCAATTATTTTTATAATTTATAAAAATATTCAGATTTCTCATAATAATAATTTTATAAATGATATAAATGTTCTGCTTGTGGTTCTGCAAATATTAGGTCTGTTCCTGCAACGTTCTGGACTAGTTTGAAACTGTCAAATATATTCGCCCATCGAATTAATCACCGCTTTCAAGAATTGCCTTAAATGTGAAACTTTGATCGGTGCATGCTTCTGATGGTTTCGAACCAGTCAGGGACTGCTGCAGGAACAGACCTATTTGAACATACAAACCGATTTTTCATCGCCGCGCCATCTGTGTACCATTGAGAGCTAATATCACAAAACGATAAAAATCTACGTAAAATAGAAAACCAGAAAATTTCAAATTACAGAAACAGTTTTGATTATAAACGAGCAAAAATTTAATTTATTAATGGAACACTATACAGGATGTAACCGATTAAGTTTCACAAACTGTAATCGCACTATTAATCCACAAGAAAAGAACCAAATTTTTGACATACAACTGAAATTTAAAAAAAAAAACGGGAAATGAAATTTTCCCAATTGTAAAATTTGGTTGTATTTGTCAATTAATTGTCTACTTGACAATACATACCTTTCAGAAAAATGTAACCTATCTATTATCTGTTTTCTTTTTTATTTACCATCAAGTAGGTCGTGATTTTATTTTATTAGGTTGGCTATTATAGTAAAATTAGACAAGTTAATTTCATGTCATTAGGTATATTCGTTTTAGATGACGAAACCTGACGTAACTTGACCAAACTGAATGCCATGAACCTTATGTATCCTGTACATAAAGTTCACTGCATTTAGTTTGGTCAAGTTACGTCAGGTTTCGTCATCTAAAACGAATATACCTATTATAACATATGCCAAAATGTGACACTTCAAATCAGATAGATCATCGAAATAAATTTGAAAAGTAACCAAGATTAAAAGTGAGAGGAAACGTTTTACAATTTATGTATGTGAATTTGGACGTGAATACACCTACCTTGTGACGAAAAGAAAATATTGCAACATCGCTTCATTCGCAGCATGGCCTTCTAAATCAAAAGCGAGTTCTAACTTCTAACTGGCCTGGGCGTTTTGAAAAATTTACATTGAATTTTTGTGCACGAGAAAACGCCAAAAGTCGACACTTTGGCGCTGGTTATGGGGCACTGACAGCAATGAGTGAAGTGCACTGTCATTAGTGTCAATCAAAGTGAGTTCACGCAAAATTAATTAATGTTGTAATTACCGTAATACAAGATAATTTATGTGGTATAAATTTTATAGATTCATGCACAAATCATTTGATCTCATCGGAGTGAAGTACGCTTGCGCAATAAGGAAAGACTGGCACTTTAAAAAGCTTTTGTGTTATGAATAGGTAATTACAAGTTACATAAAAGAGTTTCGACTTTTGATAATGTTAAAAAAGGCGTTGATAATTACGCACAATGAGAAAAAAAACTTTATTATACATGTTGTAACTTACCACAGAAATTCAGAGTATATGCAACTTTATATGCAGGTAAGATTTTCATCTAAAACCGTAATAATGCTAACTTAAGTTGTCGAAATTGGACATAAATATTCCACCTTATTCCAACGTAAATAATATCCAGTATGCTCAAATTTTTACAGCAATAACATTAAATGTTCTTACACAAACTCATCCACCATTCACATGTGACAGAACTGTCAAGATTTTAGGTTAAGAAAGCGCCCTGTAAGCAGTGCTTGGCGGAGCACGTCTGAACTGCACTTTTGCGCAGGCCAGATAGAACTCTCTCTTCATTTAGAAGGCCATGATTCGCAGTAACCTTAAACTCAAAATCAAAATGACTTTCATTGTCAAAGTTTAGTTACTTGCATTAGTACCACTTTCTCCCTAAACTTTCACGACATACTTCGATGGTAAATAAATAAAAAACAGATAATATTTATAAACAGACATAGCGGCAAATAATAATACAAATGTGCCAATTTTTTTTTTTGACATTTCCCGCTTTTATTGATTTAAGCTGTATAGTAGCATGCACTTTAACAAGTCCTTATTTCCCAATTTAGACTTCGCAAATGAAGCCGACCGTCAATAAAGAAGTTTATGACACCTTAGTGACGCGTTGCCGCTAACAAAAACAGATTATGCTTTGCGGAGCCTTCAGTCAATCACAATAGAAGTAAAACAAAGCAAAAGAATAAGCTATTTACGGTTCTAAATATAACAGAAAAACATGGGTCAAAGATGAATACTATTGGGCCTAATTTTTAGAATTTGTAATAAGATTGGCTAATAACAGTTGAAAAAAGAACTCGCAACAATCCGTGGAAAATTAACGTGTGTCTTAACTTGATTGTAATGAAATAAATGCAAACCCAGTCATGTTACAGAACGTCATGAATGGTTTAAAAGGTAGAGTTTTAAAATGTATTGAACAGGGTGGAGGGCATTTTCAACCCTTTTTATAAATTAAAAATACAATTTTAATTAGTAACATTGCATTTTTTCAATGATATAAAATGAGGTTATTTTCTATGTCAAGTGACATTTGTAAATAAAATAAGAGTACTAATAGCGTTTTCGATTGACTTCACTAGTGCGCACTCAGAGCATCTTGATCTCGTTTTATTACATGAGGTTAAAAGAAGATGCAAATACACTGAGTGCAACCGGTGCAGGTGAATCGAAAACGCTACAAGATATACCTTCATTGTCATTTCAGGTTTCAAAGTATACTAGAGTTTTTTTTTCAACTGTACGTAGCGTAGGTACGTTATAATAAAATTAATGGGACTCTTGTTTCAATCTCCTTACATGCGAAAGGGTATAAATTAGTCAACGTGGATTCGAGAATGCGTAAAAAGAGTTTATAAGAGGCGTTCTTATGATCCATTTATACCTTTGTAAAAATACCGCTAAACCTTCAATTTAATCGAGAAACAGCAACTTTATAAAATGCATGTTAATCTATAGGTATGGGATGTGATAAAGGTCAATAATAACTCCGGAAAAATATACGTTTACTTTTTACTGAAAAGCAAGACTGAAAACAACTGAAAAGTTTAAGTAGCGACATCTTGCGATCGCTTTTTGACCTAACATTACATTAGGCACGGCCACCTAGTTCAATCACAGTCTACACACAGTCTGTTCACTTGGCGTCGGTACCTTTGATCTTTGTGTCTTCAATGCAACCACTGCGCATTCTTCCGTGCGTTGATTCTTACGTGGCGCAAACAATTTAAATTTAAAATCTTGCAGTGTTTGCAGTTGCCCGAACCAAGCCGGTAAACCAAGCTACGAATAGAAGCAGCGAGACTACTGCGCATTCTTCCCCGAGTTTCCAAGAATTTTGTACGCGAAACTAGCGCCAGTGACAAGACTGTATGTAGACTGTGGTTTAATGAAGCACCAGTGCTTTATACCAGAGCTTTAAGCTGGATTTACATGGAGCGTTGAGCCCGTCAAAACGCCGGGCGTATTGTACTCTCATTGGCTACTGCTCTTTACGTAACGACCAGTAGCCAATGGGAGGACAGTACGCCCAGCATTTTGACGCGCTCAACGCTCAATGTAAAGCTGGATTTACATGGAGCGTTGAGCGCGTCAAAATGCCGGGCGTACTTTACTCCCATTGGTTAGTGCTCGTTACGTAAAGAGCAATAGCCAATAAGAGTACAGTACGCCCGGCGTTTTTACGCGCTCAACGCTCCATGTAAATCCAGCTTTATACGGCCGGTCGCGTTTTCTACGAAAACTGTCGTTAGTGTGGCTCCCTCTGCATAATTTTGAATTGAACTTCCGCTGTTGCAATAGTTACTGCGTTTAATGTTACATTTTCATTTGAATGTTGTACATTTTAACACAATTTGAATGATAAATCATAAATAATTATATTACATTCTTATCACCCCAAAATGCTGTACAAATCATGCAATAATTTGCCAATATTCACTTGTCTGAAGTTAGCAAAAGGTCCTGTAGTGTGGCTCCCTCTCCTTTGAAAATTCTTAAGAATAGGATCTGCAGATGTGTCGGATTATCTAAATTCGAGTGCAAGCGCATAAAGAAAAATGACCGAATGAATTTACGTACGAGAGCATATTTTTGACATATTTTTTGGAAAAACGTGACATATTTATGCGCATATTTTTAACATTTCTTGTGCATAAAAATCCGAACTTTAATTATTAATCTAGGAAGTCGTGGCATTAGGATTGACAAATTGAAGCTAGTTCGCTACATAATAACAATAAGTCAACGCATACAAGGCGGCCATGTGTAACGTCAAAGCATAATGAAAGATTTAAAAATTTTATTGCAAATCAGTTTTGATTGCAGTGGATTCCTTGGTTTGCAGAGGAATTCTCGAGTTACGCTTCTGCTGACGAGGCACCAAATAGGGCTGCTTACAGAGGATGCTCAAGGAATCCACTGTAATCAAAATCGATTTGCAACTAAATTTTTATTTTTTACATAAAACGTTTGAGAAGCGCTAACTGTGATTTCAGTGCCTCGGCTGAGAGAAGTTAAACCCTACAATAAACGATGAGGCAGATCATTTATAACTAAAATATAAAGAATACGGAGATTAGCAGCTATTTTTTAAATAATATTTAAGTAATAGAAATGCAGATTTTTCACAAAGTATGTCTAACATAATAATATTAATTTTGTGGGGGCTCACACGCTGTTTAGCGATCAACAAAATCATATCACGCTGAAGGACGACAAGAAACGTCACAATGACAAATGTCAAAATGACACACGTCAAAATAACAGACGTGGAGAAACGTCAGAATCACAAACGTTAAGTAATATCACGACAGATACTGGCGAAACGTCTCGTTGACATCTACATAACAGGGTCACGTTGACAACCGTTAAAATAAACATATTTATGGCCGCCCCTTAAAGAATTAGGGCGCAACCGCATTCATTACTGATTAGCCAACAAATAGGATCGCTCATGGAAACCTCATTTTGGTCGCTAAGACAACCACCGAACCCAACACAAAAGGTCTACTCCTAACAAACATGACGCAACTCTGCTCGTCACTGATTCGAGCAAGCAAAAAGACGAATGATGCAGAGTTACCTAATCCCTACCACAAAATAACTGTATAAAAGGCATAGTCGAGCAATATTCAACCGCTGGTGCTCTATAGTCCGGCAATCTACACGCACACACCGCACGCTGGTGCTGAATAGTTCAGCAAACCACACCTTTTACATATACACATACTCCGTCGAAGCCGGGCCATTTAATTGATGGGTAGAAGAAGTAAAGAGCGACAGCATCAACGAGACACTCTTAAAGACTTCTTTCACCGAGTCCAGTTAGCTGCCCCGTCTCCTCTCTACCTTTTTCACCACTTTTAAAGAAAAGCTCGCTGAAATGTCCAGAAAATTTGAGATATTCGCTGACCCTCGTCGAGATCTTCCCTCAGCAGTTGTACATATCAGTACGGCACAGGATTCCTCAGTGCAAGAGGCACTTAGCAAATCCCAATGTTAAAATTCTTAAGTTAATTTCTTTTTCTTTTTATATTTTTATATTTATGTTTATTTAATAAAGTTATGTTCTGTTAAATAACCACTACGAACACACCCACAATTTATTTCCTCAATTAAAATTAAACCATTAATCATGAATCATCTACCTAACAATAAGAAATAATTAATTCATTAGAGGCTACATTCTGAGTAAAAGTATTATTGAAAAAAAGCACGCTGATAGTCGTCACCTCTTAATTTTTAATTTTATTACATTCGGACTACACAAACAAATTTCCGAAAGATCGTGCATGTATTCATTCAATAAAATAAATAAAACGATTTATATGAAAAAAAAAAAAGGCAGACGGGCTGCATGTTTCTGCCCACCCAAGGGCACGCTAAATATTTCATCGCCACATGTGTTTTAGTGTTTCCTAAACCTTAAGTACTAACCCGGGATCGCGAAGATTTTGAATTTTCGCTGCAAGTTCGAGGGTGGAGCTTAATTGTTTTCATGTTAAGTAAAAAGACGCGTAGAAGGCAAATAATTTTTACGCTTAGACGGAAGCGGTCGAATTGAATTTTCTTGAGTTTGATTCCGCAGTTTTCTTAAGCGCTTGTAGTCCTTAGTCAAATTTGTATCTTTATAAAACTCCGTTGCTTGTTAAATCATTTATTCGGGCACCGTGAAGTTTAGTGAAACAGAGCAATTAAAATAACACACGGCGCGCCGCGAGTGCCGTGAGTGATTAAAACGGAGTTTTGATAAGTGCGCGAGTGTCACGGATTAACGCGTATTGGTAAATTTGCATGTATTTGTATTTTCTCCATCGCATCCTTGGTGGCATAAATAGAGCGAGGATAAATTAAATTGTATTAATTATTTGTCGAAGGATTCAGTAAAATTCAGTATTATCATTACATTTAGAGAACTTTAATCAAACTATTTTTATTTACTGACTGCGAGTATTAAACGCATTAGTGATTTTCAAATTTAAAAGCTTTGATTGGTCAGCGTTCGTAACTTGTACCCGAGTTCGTTAATTTAATTAATCAACGGCAATTTGTCATTCCCTACATCTACTTGGGACTTTCCATACAGTGTACGTTAGATACCATCACACTCTAAGGGGATTTCTCTCAAGCAAATTATAATCCAGACAATTTGTCATACCTTCCTGACAATTTTTTTGACCAAGGTTTTCACACCCTGTATATGTGGGAGGGCCAACCTGTTGTCTTGGCTGTGAGATTTGCAGGTAAATGATAAGCGACTGCCTCGAGACTGTAAGGTCAAAAACACCCATAGTGTAGTACCAGGAAAAACAGTCGAAGGGACCTTGCGCAATTAGGGGTTAGATAGGTTTAGCCGACGGAAAACGACGAAGAGAGAGATTTGAAAAAAGGTGCCAAGGGCCACTCTCTCAAAGCGATCGGAAGTAGCTGGGAAAGTCCCCTACCCATCGACCTGAATTAATTAGGTTAATTAGAGAAGGGGTTACTCCAATACCTCCCCAAGGGGGAGTCCTTGAAAAACCGGGTGATTGCTTTTGGTTTACCTGCAGATTGAGCGCTAAGGCGGCAGGAATCACATACTTTGCCAAAAACATCTGACTAATTCATTAATTAACTCCATTAATTAAGTACACTGTCGTCCCACCAAGACACTTTGGGCGTTGGTTTATTCAATCGAACAAGTCTTTGAATACCAGCAGAGTTACAGACGCTGTACTAAGACTCTAACTTGAATCTCAATTAATTACTGATAAATCAGGAGTGGAACTCTCCAATAAAAACATGGGTGTAACATTATACCACCAACAGTGTGAATCGGAAGTAAAGAGATCGCGCCGATACCCGAAGTCGAAAACTACTACGAAAGTCACACTGTATTTCCTGAAATCGTAATTTTTGATTAATTGTATTTATTTCAAACAACCAGGGTTTTTACACTCAATTTCTCTGATTCTATAGAAGAGGAGAAGCGGAGTTTTTTCCCTTATCAATTTTATTACAATAAATAATTAATTAAATTTTAATTGTTGCGTTTTCATTATCAACCTGCCTATTTCCTTACTAAAGCTAATTGTACAGTCGCACCAAACAAAGAATCTGGGGAAAGCATAACGTAGGGTTATTTACAATTGATGATTGGATCATAATTAGGTCATAGCGAAAGTAATTTCGACACAGGGTGCATTCCTTCGGGTCATCCACCCGATAATACCATCTCTTGTGTTGAACGATTCGAGGCGCCCAACCGTTAGCAGGGGCCCAATTCTTGAAATCACTTGACAAATGTCGTATGCGACATGACGTCAAAATGACGTAGACTCTCATACAACACTATACAAATCGTTCGGGAATTGCGTCATTTTGACGTCATGTCGCATACGACATGATGTCGAATGATTTCAAGAATTGGGCCCCTGGTAAGCGGGCCGAACTTTCGAGGTCATAAATCGTACTTGTAAATTCCTCTAACCTATATTCATTTATTTACTTACGCAAATTATTTGTCTGTTTACTTGTCAGGATTAATTAATAGTTAAACAATTAGGGGGCGCGTTACAGCTCTAATAAATTATTGCTTTTTCAGAAAATTATGCAATTACATGTATTATGTAGAAATAAATTGTCTTTAAACTGCAGCTAATTCGATTGGAATAATTTTTGAGATTTAGTCACATAGGTCTTCAAAGTGAGGTGTCAGAACTTCTTGTTCTAATACTACATAAACAAATTAATGAACTTAAAGAAAAACATTTATTTTTCACTATCAATATGGATATGTGCTTGATGAATGCTTATAGAACAGTTTGTAGACTCTCGTTCAATTTCTGAATTAAAACGCGAGTGTGTTGCAAATTATTACAACACTCAGCTTAACAGTTTCAATTAGAGCTAGTACTCATGAAGCGCGTCAAACGCGCGCTTTTAAAATACACATAAAGCGATTTTAAGCGCATAACCGGTAATTACCGGTCAACAATATTTTTAACTAAAGTTACATGAAGTGCTTTCCAATTGCACGGATGAGTTAATCGAAGCTACTTGGAGCAACTCTGGAATAACTCCGAGTAGTATCTGTGCATTTGGAAAGCATTTAGTTAAAATTTTTTTTAACCGGTAATTACCGGTGATGCGCTTAAAATCGCTTATAATTAGTACTTGGTGTTCACATGGTAGCGCGCGTAGACCGGAGTTGATTCGCGCTTTTAGATATGAGATATATATATGCCCATTGTCTGTTCACATGGAGCGCGTCTTTTGCTACGTTCTGTGAATTTCTTCGGTGCTCTACATTTCAATTTCATATTAGCTTTGGAAGGTGAAGAATTTAATACCGATTTATTTATTGATCAAATTGAAAACAGACCTGCGATTTGGGACATTAATTTAAAAGATTATTCCAACGAGGTTGCGAAAAGGAGGGCTTGAGAAGAACTCATTCTAAGACGCTGATGTCTCATTTTTCTGTACGCAATCCACAAACAAATAGCGTCTTCAACATCCATTCTTGATGAATAACAATTGGATTCTACGCCTAGCGCGCGAAAATCACAGCTTTATAACTGCAGTCATGTATACAGAGACTAATCATAAAACGCGTGTTAACCACACGTTTAGCGCCTCTCATGTGAACGACCTACAAATTGCAGAACGCGCGTTAAGCGCGCGTCTGACGCGCTTCATGAGAACCAAGCCTTAATGCTTGTCGTCAAATTTAATAGCTCAATTCCAGTTCCCGATTCGTGCTCGTAATACATCGCAAAGATTACGTAGTATTCGATTGGATTCGAAAGGGTGAAGTGTTACAATAACGCTCATAAAATGTCCAAATTCTCCGATGTGAATTTAGCCCAACCGATCGAAGTCTTTTTCCTGACCAAAGCCTTCAGTGAGGATACTTACCCAAAGAAAGTGAATCTGGGCGCTGGAGGTAAATTATTTAACAGTAATTTAATAATAACTTATTATTATTTAATTTTGTGTGACAGTGCGAGTAAGGCAAAACGCTTTCCAGCTTACAGAACGGAACTCGCCGAACCCTGGGTATTACCGGTTGTAAGAAAGGTGGAAAAGGTCCTGGCTGAAGATGTTAAACTAAACAAGGAAAATTTGCCTATTTTGGGCTTGGAAAGTTTCACAACGGCCGCTACGAAAATGTTGCTAGGTGGCGATAACCCCGCAATCCTCGAAAATAGAGTGAGTTTATATTATGAAAGTTAAATCAACTTTATAATCAGCTAACGCTATACGCAGATTAAATAATACATGCACATTAATTAAATTCAGCTAATATAATTTCATTATTTATTTGCGTTAAGAGCTTATATCTGAAAATAATAAATATTGACACTCTTGAATAATTATCAAAGTATTGATTAGAGCAAAATATGATAAACATGATAATAAGTAAATTTATTTAGTTTTCAGAAGTTTATGTGTTGGAGAACATCGAAACGCGCGTCAAAATTTATGATGAATTGGTGCAAAATTTAATTAATAAAATTCAAGAATAAAATGAATAAATTCCTTCAAGAAGTTTTTTTTTTCGATAAAAAAATTTCACATTAATGGGGTCATTGGTAGTTAGGTAACGTGGGATAACACTGACCTAGTGAACATTTCCTTTCATTAAGCACACGTTGTGTTATTGTTACAGAAAAGATTATTTCTTTTGTACTTACGCTTTTATAATCTAATACAAAATAGTTTTGTCCTAAAAATATTTAAAAATATGAAACCTATAATTTCGTAGCTATTAGGAAACTAATTGCACAAAAGAAGTTGAAAATATATTTGAGTAACTGCTAGTAATCGTAACAAACGTTTTTTTAACAAAGAAAAACCTAAAGTGTTTAAAATTTTATTTTAGAAATAAAATAAGCAATCAAAATATTGAAAGACGGTGCTTTTAGATTATTAAATCCATATTCAGTTGGTTCTAGCAATGGTTCTGGATGAATTCTAGTATTAATGGCAATATGTATTGCAAAATACATGAACACAATGTATAATCTCTATCTCAATCAATATTACTAACTTCAATGTCTCACCCTGTATGTCAATTAAAAAAATCAAAATTGAATTAAAAACAGTGCCCCTAAAATAGCAATAAATAATTTTTATAAAAATTTTGATCATACCCAAATGAGATTCATCTAACTTTTCCATTTTGATTAAACTTTATTAAATAAATCAATGAAGAAAAAATTCTTGTGTTTAGGCCTTTGGTGTTCAAGCTCTATCAGGTACGGGAGGATTACGTGTGGCAGCTGAATTTTTAAGCTAAACTTTGGGATACAAAACATACTATACATCGGAGCCAACATGGAGTTGGTTCATTGTGATCCATATTCTTGATGCATAATTGAATTTTATATTAGGGCTTGAATTGTAACTTTAACTTAAAAAAAAAAAATTGGCCATTTTATTTAATTTATCCAAAACACATGAACATAAGAATAATCTCAATCTCAATCAGTATTACTAACTTCGGTGTCTCATCTTGTATGCCAACTAAAGAAAAAAAAAACAAAATTGAATTAAAAAACACAGTACCATTAAAAATAATAAAAGTATTTTAGTTTATTTTTTTAAAATAATTTTTATAGTGCAGATTTTATAGAAATATTGATCATACCCAAATGAGATTCATCTAACTTTTCTATTTCAATTAATCTTTGTTAAATAATACAATGAAAAAAAAAATTCTTGTATTTAGGCCTTTGGTGTTCAAGCTTTATCAGGTACGGGAGGATTACGTGTGGCAGCTGAATTTTTAAGCCAAACTTTGGGATACAAAACATACTATACATCGGAGCCGACATGGAGTAAGTATTTCCATCAAGAAGAAAGTTCTATCTTATCACTGTCCTTCTAGACAATCACAAACTAGTATTTAAAAACGCGGGTTTCAAAGATGGCAGGACGTATAGATATTGGTCTGAATCAAAGCGTGGTTTAGATTTGGAAGGCATGCTGGAAGACCTGAGGAAAGCGCCCAAAAATTCAGTTATTATCCTACATTCGTGTGCCCAAAATCCAACCGGTTGTGACCCCACTCAAGAACAATGGAAACGTATTGCTGATATTGTAGAGGAGAAGAATCTATTTCCTCTTTTGGATACTGCGTACCAAGGGTTTGCAACGGGAGATCTAGACAAGGATGCGTGGGCTGTTAGGTATTTTGTTGCCAGGGGATTTGAGTTAATATGCGCACAGTCTTTTGCAAAAAATTTTGGACTCTACAGTAAGAAGACTTCAGCTGATTAAATCAAATTCTAAAAATATTTTCTTTTTAGATGAACGCATTGGGAATATCACGTTCATTGTTAACAATCCCACAGTAGTACCAAATATTAAGTCGCAAGTTACAATAATTATAAGAGCAATGTATTCAAATCCTCCAAGTCACGGCGCAAGAATTGTGTCTTACGTTTTGAATAATTCCGATTTATATGAAGAATGGTAAGTCCAAAACAATAACATTTTTTTGACTTTTAATTTTTTAATTTCCAGGAAAGTTTGTATACGCACCATGGCTAATCGCATCAAAGAAATGAGAGGTGCTTTGCGGGAGGCTTTGGAACGCTTGGCGACTCCGGGAAATTGGGAACATATCACATCACAGATAGGGATGTTCAGCTACACTGGACTTAATGGTAGTTAGGTAAGTAAGTAGGTTTTCTCTGAATTATCTGTCTCTCTTTTGCAGAACAACAATCACTTTACATGATTGAAAAATTTCACGTTTATATGATGCGTTCGGGGAGGATAAGTATGTGTGGTCTTACCCCTGGAAATGTGGAATATGTTACAAATGCGATTTACGAAACTTTGACCAATTTACCCTCACCTAAATTATAAGAGGGAAAATAATTATGTCTACTGTCTTTTGGAAAATAAATACTTTAAAAAAATCATTTTTAAAATTCCAAGATTTTCTTGCAATATAAACAGGGTCGATAAAAATGTTTCATTAAGCAAATAATAAAAAATTAGTAAATGGGAGTGTTACAAGAATAAGCTACTTTTTAAACAAATTACTTGATGATGATGTGTACATCATCGGCTCCAATCTAAACACGGCGCGATCCGAGTCTTGGCTTAATTGATACAGTTAACCTATTGACCATCTGTCAAAACTGAAACGTTAAGATACATTTGACTATAGTAGAAAAAATCTTCTAATTGAATACATAAGTGTTTGTTAAAACTCTTTAACATGATAACGACGAATTTCAAATGCTGTGGGATTACTTGCTGACAAATGACTACAGTGTTCGAGAACGTTTAAATAACTGACAGATTTGACAGTAGTCAGAAAGCAAATGTCAAACTAAAAGTTTCAGATCAAGCTAAGACTCTGATTTTATTTTTCATGGGCTTGCCTTATCTAAATAATTTTGGATCGCACAGTATTTGGGGAAGTACAAATTTACGAATGTATTAACGAGAAAAATGTCCGGAATATGCCTCTGTCTGTATGTTTGAAAATTGGTTTATTTTTTATTTTTTGCATTAAACAAAGCATACGTTTGTCGGAAAAAGGTATTTTTTAAAATTTTCTTCATTATCTGTCAAAATAAGTATTACATGTTTTATATCACTGTAAAGAGAAAAAAAGAGCGCATTCAATTCTTCTAAAGCCTACTTGATGGTCCATATAGGAAAAACTGAAGTTGGGGGTGAAAACTCGAAAACGGAAAGTGAAAACAAATATCTAAAAACACATTTAAATTCTGCATGAAAAAGTGCCTTAAGAAAGTACAAATAACAAAAACGTATCGATTACAATAAAGAAGTTATTACAAAAAAACGAAATTTAAAAATTTTGATTTCTTGGCTATAACTCCTGAACCACATGGAATTTTTTAAATTTCAAAACAGTTTATGACTACCCTAATACTTAGGAATAATTCGTCCCATTTAGTCGAATTCGTATCTCTTACAATAAGCGAGATCCCCATGCTGGAAAAGTTATCTGGGTCATATTGTATACTCTATACGCGTTCGAAAATTATACGTCTGATGCATCTGGAGCGTATGATTTCGTCTTTCTCACTCACGGTTTTTAACCTATTTTGTATCTCGCTCATCCGTTTAAAAAATCTTGTATTTATACAGGATGATTTAGGACGTCGGGGAAAAATTTCACCGGTTGATTCCTATGAGTAATTCAAATAAAAAATTTCAAATAAACATCTATCCGATAATGCTTTCTAAGTGTAGCCCTTCAAAGTTTATAACATGTGACGTCAATCAATCAAAGCAATAGCGGTAGGCTTAATTCTTATTTCATTTGTTACCTATGAAAACAAAAAATAGTACCTTAACATCTTCTCTTAAAGTTGTAAACATTTAACATGTAATAAACATTGAAGGGCTACACATCCGTTAGAAAGCATTATCGGACACATGTTTATTTGAAGTTTTTTTATTTGAATTACTCATAGGAATCACCCAGTGAAGTTTTTCCCCGACCTCATAAATCATGCTGTAACTCGCGTCTAAATAAAAACCTGGTCAAGTGGGTTGTGATCGAGAATTTATTTATTCCATTTACATAACAGAATTACTAAATGTAGCCTACTTGACATTTAAGTAGGGTGTGAAAAGATCGCCTATTGTCATGGAAATTGTATAAATACAAGATTTTTTTAAACGGATGATCGAGATACAAAATAGGTTAAAAATCGTAAGTGAGAAAGGTGAGATCATACGCTCCAGATACATACGACGTATTATTTTCGAACGCAACATCTGAATGTGCATTCAGAGTCAGAGTATTCTGATCTTGTTTCAACTTCATATAATAAAACGAGATGGAAATACTCTGAGTACGCACTCAGTGCAAACAGTGCACTTCAATCGAAAACGCTGTTGCCTGTTAGTGTCTACAGTTCAAATGTGGGTGCGTTCCGATTTGTGGTCCGGTGTTTAACTTTGTTATTCCAGGCGATCTAAAATTTTAAAATTGTTATTATTGTAAGTGTGAATCTTGACCTTCAGCCATTTTGAAAAAAGTGTGTTAACTTTTCTGTGGTGAGGAACAGCTGAATATTAAATTTTGTTGTAAAAGCTCATTCATGTATGTAGTAAAGTTTTATTTGTTTTCAATACATCAGTTTTGTAAATATTCATTAGCCGCTTTGCCGTTACTCAGTTTACGCACGCAATAGAGCACAACAGCGCACGTCCCAGTTAGATATAGGTTTCTTTAAACTTGTAAATTTTATTGTCGGCTGCTGTACAGGGTGGATCAATTTCGATGTCTCTTATGGGCATCTCTGTAACTATAAGAGATAGAAAAAACTAGTGGCCAAGTCTCGATCTCTTTTTTAGAGATAAAGTCAATAGTGTAAATAAAAAATTGGCTATCTTCTTTTGTTTTCGAGTTATAGGCCAAAATTGAGATTTTCGACTTTTCGTCAATCAGTCATATGTCGTTTATTTTTGCAGATATTAAAAAACTGTTTTGACATTATTCGGACACTTTTTGGAATACAATTCTTTAACTTGATGTGGATGTGTCACTGCTCTCCGCCTTGTCGATTCATTTTATATTTTCACAGAAATTTGAGAATGTCACTTTCTAGGAACTTCAAATAACTGCAGAGCGTCAGTAAATGCGAGAAACAATCTAATTGTTTAAGCCCTTGAAAATGTACGGTTTGTTTGCTTTAAGAATTAACAACTTCATTAGCAAACTATATAAATTGCAAAAGCTATCAATAACAAAACAAAAAGGTTGTTTTATTAAATTTTTAATGTGCCTTACTTTTCGCATACCTACTTATAGAATAGACAACATTTATAAATTAATAAATTAATGGTGAGAAAATTTTTAAATTTATGAGCTCAAATGTTTTCAAGGAATTATTTTTTTAAAGTAATTTTAAAATTAATATGAGCAATTATTTTTATAATTTATAAAAATATTCAAGTTTCTCATAATAATAATTTTATAAATGATATAAATGTTCTGCAAATATTTGAACATACAAACCGATTTTTCATGGCTACGCCATTTGTGTACCACTGATGCCCGTATGCACAGACAAATCTCAAGGTGGGTGGACTTTTAAGGAAAAAGTGATACTTAAAGTTAACTTGATATCAAATTGTGCGTCGTATAGTTATATTGTTCAAAGTAAAGGTTTACTGGTGTTGGTAACTGTTGTCTGAAAATTAGGAAATTACGAAAATTTCTGTTCTACGAGTACATTTAAAGATAAAGCAGGCTTCCAACAGAAACCCAAAAACTTTGTCACTGAGAGATATTATAGAAAAAAAAAACAATACTGAGATTTTAAAGTACACAGGGTGTTTGTAAAATAAGTGCAAAAATTTTAACTACATTACCGTGACAGCACATAGAACACGGAAAAATGTTTAAAAAAAAATTTCATAACGGGGGAAAATTATTTTATCCGCCCCTTATACGACGGTCATGAAACAACAAAAAACTTACGGAACCTGCTTCACTGATCGTAGATCGCAGGCAATAAACATCGCAGGCGTGACTAATATGCAAAAGCGCACTCACTCACTCACCGAATAACATCTGTGTGGAAGAACACATTCAAACGTTCACTACAGTAATTTAGGAATGTTTATAACAACTGTTCAAAGGGACATCCATCATTAGCGACACACACACGAAACGTTCCATAATCGTGTAAATGCTGGGACATTAGCTGTAAATGTTCTTGCATTGATTTGGAAATGTGTTTCCATAAATCCGCCGTGCTTCTTCAGTATTTCCTCGAGCTTCGCCGTAGATGAGGAACATATCTGTTCTCTCCCCGTTCGTGATCTGATCTGAGTTAAGTTAAATATACGACGAAATGACATGACATGATAGATTCGGAAATTTGTGTACTGGATATAGCAAGTTTGCTTCGATTCGATTCGCGGAGAACTTATTGCAACGGCTCGGCTGGGCAGGCCGAGGCGGGCGGTTGATAACAGATCAAAAAATTTAAACAATAATGAAAAATTAAAACTGGAAAAGACGTAAAAAAGCAGTAAATATGCGTAAAAAAATTAAACATGCATAAAACTGATAAAATAGCAAAAAGAAACCTTTAAAAAAATATGCGTCAAATAATAACAAATTTTGAATTAGTATGAAAAGTTTCGTGTTGCTATTATCACTCAGGAAGAACATAAAGGCTAGAAATCCGCTCTCTACTAATAATATTAATGGGACTCTTGTTTGAATCTCCTATTCTATTATATGCGAAAGGGTATAAATTAGTCAATTAGTCAACAAAATCATATCACGCTGAAGGACGACAAGAAACGTCACAATGACAAACGTTAAGATGACAGACGTCAAGAAACGTCACAATGACAAACGTCAAAATGACAGACGTCGAGAAACGTCACAATAACAAACGTCAAGCAATATCACATTGACAGATACTGGCGAGACGTCTCGTTGACTTCTACGTAACAGGGTCACGATGACAATCGTCAAAATAAACAAAATTATGGCCGCCCCTTAAAGAATTAGAGGACAACCGCATTCACTACTGATTGGCCAACAAAGAGGATCGCTCAGGAAACCACATATTGGTCGCCAAGACAACCACCGAACCAAACACAAAAGGTCTGCCCTCCGACAAATAGGACGCAACTCTGCTCGTCACTGATTCGAGCAAGCAAAAAGACAAATGATGCAGAGTTACCTAATTCCTACCACAAAATAACTGTATAAAAGGCAGAGCATCAATTCAAGCCAGAATTGCTTGAGCTGCATAGTCGAGCAATATTCAACAGCTTGTGCTGTATAGTCCGGCAATCCTCACGCATACACCGCCCGCTGGTGCTGAATAGTCCAGCAAACCACACCTTTTACATATACACATACTCCATCGAAGCCGGGCCATTTAATTGATGGGTAGAGGAAGTAAAGAGCGACAGCATCAACGAGACACTCTTAAAGGTTTCTTTCACCGAGCCCAGTTAGCTGCCCGATCCTCTCTACCCTCTTCACCACTTTCAAAGAAAAGGTGTAGAACAGCATCGCTGAAATGTCCAGAAAACTTGAGATATACGCTGATCCTCGTCGAGATCTTCCCTCAGCAGTTGTACTTATCAGAGTGTGCATCCCTTTTCAGTACGGCACAGGATCCCTCAGTGCAAAAGGCACTTCGCAGATCCCAATGTTAAAATTCTTATATTAATTTCTTTGCTTGTCATACATCGTGTTTATTTTTTATACAGGTGTCCCGTGACGTAATGTCACTTCACCTACGTGATTATCAATTCAAACTAAGTAAAACACTCTAATAAAATTTTATTCTAAAGTAAACCGTTTCAAAAATACTGGGTGTTTAATGTTTAATTTTTTATTTTTTAAAATTTTAAAGTTCATCAAATCATTTATCCATTCACCTTATAATCAATTCAAACTAAAAAAAAAAAATTGATTATCACGTAGGTGCAGTGGTGACATTACGTCACGGGACACCCTCTATTTATGCTCATTTAATAAAGTAATGTTCTGTTAAATAACCACTACGAACACACCCACAATATTTATTTCCTCAATTAAAACTAAACCAGTAATCATGAATCATATACCTAACAATAAGAAAAAATAGATAATAATTAATTCATTAGAGGCCACATTCTAAGTAAAAGTATTATTGAAAAAAAGCACGCTGATAGTCGTCACCTCTTAATCTTTAATTTTATTACATTCGGACTACACAAACAAATTTCCGAAAGATCGTGCATGCGTATTCATTAAATAAAATAAATAAAACGATTTATGTATGAAAAAGAAAATAATAATTTTTATCCAGGTTATTATTCATTTTTTACATATTGTGACGATTCAAGGCTCCAGCCCGTCTCATGCGTCATCGCCGAAGCGCCTTAGACCAGAAACTTCGGGCATTTCCACCGCTGGCGTAATCAACCCTAGACATTCTGTGGCGTACTGGAATGTTCGCGAAAAACAACCCCGGCTTATAAAAGCACGCGACCGAGAGGAGAAGGAAATTCGGCGTTGGACAGTTAGGCATTAAAATCCGCGGTAAACTTTCGCTCGGCTGTTAAAATAAATTAGGTATAAGCTTGTAAATAATTTAGTGTTAATTAGTTTGCTTTTAAATAAATTAGTTTATTAACTATTTCGTGTTTTATTTCAAAATAAAAATTAATAGAACACTTAAAATCGTTACAATATTATTGGTGATTTCAACAAATGACAGTATTTCCGTATCACACTATAAGTATAATTCCTTTTTGGTGAACACTTGCTTAATAATTAATTTGTAAAAGCAGATAACTTGCTCTAATAAATGATTGCTTTTTCAGAAAATTATGCAATTACATGTATTATGTAGAAGTAAATTGTCTTTAAACTGCAGCTAATTCGATTGGAATAATTTTTGAGATATGGTGACATAGGTCTTCAAAGTGAGGGGTCAGAACTTCTTGTTCTAATAGTACATGAACATTTTATTCCAAAAGTACATAGTATGAACATTTTAATGAACTTAAAGAAAAAATTTATTTTTCACTATCAATATGGATATATGCTTGATGAATGCTTACAGAACAGTTTATAGACTCTCGTTCAATTTTTGAATTAAAACGCCCCAGTGCAAATTATTACAACACTCAGCTCAACAATTTCAATTAATGCTTGTCGTCGAATTTAATAGCTCAATCGCAGTTCGCGATTCGTGCTCATAATACGTAATACATCGCAAAGATTACGTAGTATTCGATTGGATTCGAAAGCGGGAAGTGTTACAACAACGCTCATAAAATGTCCAAATTCTCCGACGTGAATTTAGCCCAACCGATCGAAGTCTTTTTCCTGACCAAAGCCTTCACTGAGGATACATACCCAAAGAAAGTGAATTTGGGCGCTGGAGGTAAATTATTATTATTAAATTATTTAATTTTGTGTGCCAGTGCGTGTAAGGCAAAACGCTTTCTAGCTTACAGAACGGAACTCGCCGAACCCTGGGTATTACCGGTTGTAAGAAAGGTGGAAAAGGTTCTGGCTGAAGATGTTAAACTAAACAAGGAATATTTGCCTGTTTTGGGCTTGGAAAGTTTCACAACGGCCGCTACGAAAATGTTGCTAGGTGGCGATAACCCCGCAATCCTCGAAAATAGAGTGAGTTTATATATTATGAAAGTTAAATCAACTTTATAATCAGCTAACGCTATACGCAGATTAAATAATACATGCATATTAATTAAATTCAGCTAATATAATTTCATTATCTATTTGTGTTAAGAGCTTGTATCTGAAAATAATAAATATTGACACTCTTGAATAATGATTTATCAAAGTATTGATTAGAGCAAAATATAATAAACACGATAATAAGTAAATTTATTTAGTTTTCAGAAATTTATGTGTTGGAGAACATTGTGAAACGTGCGTCAAAATTTATGTTGAATTTCGCGTTTAGTAAGTTTAGTTAATTACATACAATTACATTAAAGTGACTGCATATTAAAAAAAATAATATTCACAACGTCCGTAGTTGCATAAATACAGTCAGAATTAAAAGTAATGTCAAAGTTAATTCTTTTGACCGCTATATTTAATGAGTGCATAATTTTATTGCACAGAATGATACATACATACAGGTTGAATGACAATTATACCGACCAAAAAAAAACGAAAATCGATGTCACAGATTATGGGAAAAAAGATTAAAAAATTCTTGTGAATAGTTTATAATTAATTAAAAAATTACCCCAAAATCAAGCTCTGGCACTGCGTACGAAATACACCGCCACATTCTATAAATGCGACAGTGTAATAGGACTATAAAGCTTTTTATTGACTATTCGCTTGCACACCATGCGACCTTGACACACACTCAATTGGTTTTATTACACGTTTAACAGCTGGGGAACGGAAGTTTCTTTTACGCGACGTAATTATTAGGAATTTCTAAAATAACTGGAATTGCGTATGAAATACGAATAATAAATTCGTAAATAATTGTGTAAATAATAGTTTGTTAATTCGTGCGGATTATTTATTAGGGCAGAATGTATCAGTCACTTCGTCCACAAAAAAATCGCAAGGATTTAATAAATCTGGTGTAAATGTAAAATGTTCGTCTCGTTGTCACACGGAGACAATAAAACTACTAAGATACAATCTGTTGTTTTAAACGTCGCTAGTTTTATGCGTAATACTAATTGGTAATAAATAATTATTATCGCCACAAAAGAATGATTACTAATTATATTTGCAAAGAATCGCTTAAACGAATCGGTTTTCTCCAAAAATGTGAAACGATTTATTAGACCTGAAGTTCATCGCCGACTATAAAAACTCTATTATGTACAGCTGTCGTTGGTGATATGCGTCCAGCTTCTAATTAAATCGCGTACGTGAATGAATGTAATAGATTACGGAATCATGTTTCAAAAATTCTAAGGAACAGTTTATAATTAATTAAGACTTTAATTCAAAGTGAAAAGAATGCATACTGTAGTACGAGGAGCGATTTACAACCAGTGCGCCAAAAACACAGGATGTGGAGTTATATACGCGTCTTGAATTTGTTAAACTTTTAATAAGATTTGTGTTAATAATTCCTGACGTACAAAACGAAATTATAATAATGAACATTTACCTGTCAGAGAGAGAATGTGTTCAAAGTGTGGCCGTTGTTATCCTTTGCGTGGAATACAGTAAAACTCGGATATAACGAGGGCTCAAGGGACCACGTTAATTTCTCGTTATATGCAAGTGCTCGTTATAAATGAAAAAAATATATGCATACGTGATATGTACTATGAACACCAAAAGAATCTGGGATAACTCTACACCTGCATTTTTGTGTTTATTTAACAAACTAATAAGTTTGAATACAATTAAAACAAAGAAAAAATTACAAAATCGGCCTCTATAAGCAAGTTCTCGTAATAAACGAGCTCGTTTTAAACAAATATTTTTATATGTAATTTACCATATCGAGAAACGGGACTTTTCAATTTCCTCGTTTTAACCGAGTTCTCGTTATAACCAGTACTCGTTATAAGCAAGTTTTACTGTAATCTACTTCAGGTAATTTGCTGCACGCATTGAGCCAAACGAATAAAACGAAGCAAATGCTTTTACTTCTGTTATAATTTTTTTAAAAGCTTAAATACGTGGAAAAATTTCGAATGCAAATCATTATACGATTCTATTTATTAAAATTTTTACTATGTTAACAGGCAGAATTATTTAGAATTCCATTTTTCTTCAAATATTTGCAGTTTTCATTGAAAAATTTGAAGTAAAAGCATATGCTTCGTTTTATTCATCTGGCCCATTATTTGTCAAGTAAATACTTTCGAGTTCGTATTTCACGTCGGGTGTTGACCTAAAAACGGAGTTGTGAAATTCCACTTAAAGGTCAAGTTCACGAAGCCACGCGGCCGTATCATAAAACTATAAAAAACTTTTATGACACCGTTTATTTCGTTCATCTACACCCCGATTTTTTAACCAGGGGTGTATCGTCGTTTTGGGGCTGATTTTTGATTAATTATTTCTCGAAAACTAAAGTAGAATGATTTTTTCCCATACTCTCGGACATCGCTTCTTATCGTGGTTTTATTTGGTCGGGTTAATTAACAGTCATCCTGTATATTGTATTCTACAAAATTTTATTAATAAAATTCAATAATAAAATGAATAAATTCCTTCAAGGAGAAAATTAGGTGTTTTTTTTTCAATAGAAAATTTTCAGGTTAATGGGGTCATTGTTAGTTACGATTAAAGTGGAATAACACTGACCCAGTAAACATTTCCTTTCATTAAGCACTCTTTGTGTTATTGTTACAGAAAAGATACTTTCTTTTGTACTTACGCATTTATAATCTAATACAAAATAGTTTTGTCCTTAAAATATTTAAAAATATGAAATATATAATTTAGTAGCTATTAGGAAACTAATTACACAAAAGAAGGTGAAAGTATATTTGAGTAACTGCTAGTAATCGTAACATATATTATTTTTACAAAGAAAAACCTAAACTATTTAAAAGACGATGCTTTTAGATTATTAAATCCATATTCAGTTGGTTCTAGCAATGGTTTTGGATTAATTCTAGCATTAATGGCAATATTGCAAACGATTTAGTTCGTTGTGATCCATTCTCGATGCATGATTGAATTTGCTTCGATCTCCAAAATAATGTCGTAGTTATCTCTAAGCCTCGTAGGTACTTTCTAATAAAATGTTCCAATTGGCCATTTTATTTAATTTATCCAAAACACATGAACACAATGTATAATCTCTATCTCAATCAATATTACTAACTTCAATGCCTCACCCTGTATGTCAACTAAAAAAAAACAAAATTGAATTAAAAAACAGTGCCCCTAAAAATAACAAAGTATTTTAGTTTATTTTTTTTTTAATAATTTTTACAGTGCAGGTTTTATAAAAATATTGATCATACCCAAATGAGATTCATCTAACTTTTTTATTTTAATTAAACTTTGTTAAATAATGCTATGAAAAACTTCTAACTTTTCTATTTTAATTAAACTTCGTTAAATAATACAATTTAAAAAATCATGTATTTAGGCCTTTGGTGTTCAAGCTTTATCAGGTACGGGAGGATTACGTGTGGCAGCTGAATTTTTAAGCCAAACTTTGGGATATAAAACATACTATACATCGGAGCCGACATGGAGTATGTATTTCCATTACGAAGAAAGTTCTATCTTATCACTGTCCTTCTAGACAACCACAAACTAGTATTTAAAAACGCGGGTTTCAAAGATGGCAGGACGTATAGATATTGGTCTGAATCAAAGCGTGGTTTGGATTTGGAAGGTATGCTGGAAGACCTGAGGAAAGCGCCCGAAAATTCAGTTATTATTCTACATTCGTGTGCCCAAAATCCAACCGGTTGTGACCCCACTCAAGAACAATGGAAACGTATTGCTGATATTGTAGAGCAGAAGAATCTATTTCCTCTTTTGGATACTGCGTACCAAGGGTTTGCAACGGGAGATCTAGACAAGGATGCGTGGGCTGTTAGGTATTTTGTTGCCAGGGGATTTGAGTTAATATGCGCACAGTCTTTTGCAAAAAATTTTGGTCTCTACAGTAAGAAGACTTCGGCTGATTAAAATCGAATTCTAAAAATATTTTCTTTTTAGATGAACGCATTGGGAATATCACGTTTGTTGTTAACAATCCCACAGTAGTACCAAATATTAAGTCGCAAGTTACACTAATTATAAGAGGAATGTATTCAAATCCTCCAAGTCACGGCGCAAGAATTGTGTCTTACGTTTTGAATAATTCCGATTTATATGAAGAATGGTAAGTCCAAAACAATAACATTTTTTTGAATTTTAATTTTTTAATTTCCAGGAAAGTTTGTATACGCACCATGGCTAATCGCATCAAAGAAATGAGGGGTGCTTTGCGGGAGGCTTTGGAACGCTTGGCGACCCCGGGAAATTGGGAACATATCACATCACAGATAGGGATGTTCAGCTACACTGGACTTAATGGTAGTTAGGTAAGTAAGTAGGTTTTCTCTGAATTATCTGTCTCTCCTTTGCAGAACAACAATCACTTTACATGATTGAAAAATTTCACGTTTATATGATGCGTTCGGGGAGGATAAGTATGTGTGGTCTTACCCCTGGAAATGTGGAATATGTTGCAAATGCGATTTACGAAACTTTGACCAATTTACCCTCACCTAAATTATAAGAGGGAAAATAATTATGTCTACTGTCTTTTGGAAAATAAATACTTTTAAAAAATGATTTTTAAAATTCCAAAGATTTTCTTGCAATATAAATAGGGTCGATAAAAATGTTTCATTAAGCAAATAATAAAAAATTAGTAAATGGGAGTGTTACAAGAATAAGGTACTTTTTAAACATATTACTTGATGACGATGTGTACATCAACGGCTCCAATCTAAACATGGCGCGATCCGAAATTATTTAGATAAGAGGAGGCTATGGAAAATAAAAACAGATTCTTGGCTTAATTGATGCAATTAACCTATTGACCATCTGCCAAAACTGAAACATTAAGGCAAGCGTTCACAGGCTCGCATCGCACGCATCGCATAAATGATCTTTTCTATAGTTTTATATGACGCTGCGTTAACTAGGCCGCATAGAGCAGCGATCGCATTACTGAAAATGCGACTAGCATTCTCGAGAGAGTAACTTCTGCGATTCTTGTGATTCGTGCGTGCGACGCGTGCGATGCGAGCCTGTGAACGCTTACCTTTAAGATACATTTGACTATAGTAGAAAAATTTTTCTAATTGAATACATAAGTGTTTGTTAAAACTCTTTAACATGATAACGACGAATTTCAAATGCCGCGGGATTACTTGCTGATACAGATACAGATTCCTCTTGTATGCAATCCAAAGATTAGCGCCTTATACTTTTTGCTCCACGTTTCATTTGCACCCTGTATAATTGTAGCGAATTTTTATATAAAAAATAATCTGTAATATTTTCAATGCGTGTACTGCTTCAATCTGTTTAGTTTTTTAATGTCTGATGAAAATCGTACTTTTTATTTAAATCACAATAAATCGAAAATTTAAATTTCTCTCAAAAGATTTCAAATTCTCCGCTTTACCTTATGCGCATTCAGAGTATTCTCATCTTATTTTAACTTCATGCAGTCTTCATGTAATAAAACGAGATGGAAATACTCTGAGTACGCACGCAGTGCAAATAGTCTACTTTAATTGAAAATGCTGTTATGGCCGTATGCACAGACAAATCTTTAGACTTAAGCCAAAGTAAACCTTTACTTTGAACAATGTAACTATACATCGCAAAATTTGATATGACGTTAGCTTTAAGTATCAAGTCCACCTTGAGATTTGTCTGTGCATACGGCCATTAGTGTCTGCAATTCAAATATGGGTGCGTTCCGATTTGTGGTCCGGTGTTTAATTTTGTTACTCCAGGCATTCCAAAATTTTAAAATTGTTACTATTGTGTTGTATGTAGGAGTATAATTTAACTGCATTCGAATTTCACTAGGGGAAACGTCAAGTCACAGATTGATATTATAAAAGATATGAAACTGTCTGTCGGCCCTTCGATGTTGTGAGTCTTGACCATCAGACATTTTCAAAAAAGTGTGTTAACTTTTCTGTGGTGAGACAACAGCTGAATAATAAAATTTGTTGTATATTCTTATTTAAAATATTTTAAAAAGCTCATATATGAGCAGCGCACGTTTTAGTTAGGTATAGGTTTCTATCTTTGACTATATGTATACATCTAGACTGCTAGCGATTTTGAAAATGTGTCTCTAACATGAGCGACATTAAGTTGACAGGCGGCGACTTTGGAAACTACATCAGGGGTGCAAAATTACTCTAAATTCGGTTTCTTGGGCCGGTTCTATCGCGCTTTGAGTGCTGCTGAAACTGTGGAACGATTTCGGTTACGTTTTGTATCCCTGAACTATATAAATTGCAATTTGAAAGTTCGGAATTTTGACACTGGTTGCCAGAATAGACCAATGGCGTCTTACGTCATAGTTGTTTAATTATAACCTCGGTAAGTTATTTTCGTTAGATTTTTTGCTTTTTATAAGTTTGAGTCTTGTGCTATTTAATGGAACGGGTCGCAGACGTTACGCAGCAAAGTACTTTGCTGCGAATTGTAATGCAATTGCTTATAATAAAACAAGACCCGATGAAAAAGAATCGTTTTACGTGTATTAGTTTCGATGTTGCTCGACAGGCAACCCGGTGACGCGGTTGATGTTGGTGACATAGTGCTACATTGCAAATTATATGTTGCTGGCAGTCCAGATGTATACATATACTCAAAGGTTTCTACAAACTTGTAAATTTTATTGTCCGCTAATGTACATGAAGATCATGCATTTAAAACCCATCTGTGCTTAAATCGCAAAATTCAGAGCTACAGTAAAAACACCTATGGCGGATTTCACAAACGTTACTTAAATTTAATCATCCGTTAAAAGTAAACGTTGCCATGGTTACATGTGTTGAAGGAATAGGAATGATTATTCTTAATCGATGATTAAAGTTAAGTGACGCTTGTGAAATCCAGCGCTAAACTATTACTCATTCGTCACATGAGAAGCGTTTTTATTAAAAAAATTATATACCAAGTGGTCAAGAATTACTTTTTAAGTTGGGAGCGCTGAATTTTATTTTTAAATGGTACAAGTGGAATAACTTCCAGTTGTTGACGGCTTGACACTGACAGCCGTCACTTTACAAGCGTCATTTGACATTTCAAATTAAAATTAAAACGCTAATTTTTTTTCACATCAGACGTCAAATAAACCAACAAAACATATATCCAGTTGCAGTGTTGCAAATAGCCGAATAAAAAATTGCCAACTCAAACAGTTATTCTTGACCGCTTTGTATAATAGGACTACTAAATAACGAAGTGATTTCCTCTTTTAAATTTGCTCTACTGCACGCCATGTACAGCGTTTTCGATTCACCTGCACTCAGCACTGGTTGTACGCACGCCATGTACAGCGTTTTCGATTCACCTGCACTCAGCACTGGTTGTACTCAGAACTCAGACTATTTGTATCTTTTATTAATTTATGTAATACTACGAGATGAAGTTACTCTGAGACCTCTGAGTACATACAGGTTACTCGCCAAAAAAGAACCTTACAGTATCAAATAATTCTAACTTATTTCTATTAAAGTCATTTTCACACTGTTGGGAAGAACAATGGGAATGGAATGTAGGTGGCGCTCAAAATGACCGTCGTATAAAGTCCCTAGATAGTATAAAGTACGGCAATAGGGAAGCCATTTTCTGGCCCATTATGCGCGGGAATTTTAAAATGAAAATTTTGGTTGATTTTCATGTCAACGGAAAATGAACGTAAATGTCAATTTTTTAGAGCCTTACTGCGCAAATCTGAGCATGTAAACTGTACTGTTTGTCGACTAGTAAAATTGTCCCATAATAACTGTAATAACGTCCTTACAACCCTTTATCATGATTAACCATTGTAAATCGATAAAAATAAACAAAATCCAATAACCGTCACAAAACACAAATGAACAAACCAGGAGCACCACGGAGCACGGACGAGCACCTTCGAGTTTCGAGCAAGCACAAATATTTTACACATAACTCAAAACTGCAATATTTCCGTTACCTGCAAAAACTACTCCATGTTTTTTCTATCAAAATTGAAAATTTTAAGCAAAAGGCTTTTAATAATCATATCTTCAACGTCTTTAGATTAATACGGCTTATTTATTATGGTGTTTTTAATATGATTTATTTCGTATTTCTAATTCCTTTTGGGAGCTGACATTTATCAACTGCCAAAAAATCTAAAACTTCTTCGTTGCCATGACAAATATTTGTTTATTCAACTCAAATACACAAGTCTGTTTGTGTCACGTGACACAGACGCCATGTTCTGGCTAGTTTTTAAAATTTGGTCCTAAACTGTGTATTGCCGTACTTTAGTAATCTAGGGACTTTAACCGTCGTATAAGGTACTATGTATAAAATCAACATACTTCGTATAGAGGTAACACATTTAGTGATTTTTTTATATCTATCCTTGTCGCACATTCCTCTCATCTAGGGATAAAAAACAGTTGGAAATATTATTTGAAGTGACGTTTGTCAAAGTTACTGTCAGTGGTTAAGAAAATTGAGTTTAAATATCGCATCCCAAACTTTTATCGCATGACATTTAATGATTCCGCCTTTTTCGTAAAAGAAACATTCTGCACTTCTCAAAATAACAACTTTTTGATTGGTAAATAACTAACTAGACATAACCTAATACACTTTTAAATTGAAACCAGTGACATTGCGGTAAACAGAATTCCCTAAAACTGTTGTCTTCCTTATTGCACTTGCGACAATAATATTTGTTATCATTGTTTCTCAATCCTCTCACAAAAATGGAATGGTTGCTTATTTCACCTTACCACACATAACCGGTTACTCGCCAAAAAAGACCTTACAGTAACAAATAATTCTAACCTATTTCTAATAAAGTCAATTTCACACTATGAAAATATTGAAAAAAAGTGCCAATTTTTTTTGACATTTCCCGCACACTTCCACACTTGTGCAGTTAATCGAAAACGCTATTAAAAGTCTAATTGTCAAACTGACACTTTTCACCTTTCATAAAATGGCGTTCTGTTTGAAAATAGAATCCGAAAATTTCGTATCTGCTATAATATTTATTAATCTGTGAAAAGGTATTAAAAGATCAAGCTCAATTAATATAACAATTAATGAATTGTCATCACAGAGATAATTTTAAGGTGATACCTAACCTATATAGGTCATAACCTTTATACCCTTAGAGGTCAAAGTAAATTAATAACTACCGCCTAAAAAGCTCAAGCTATCAGAAAATTTCGAGCTCCTAATTTCAAAAAAGTCACTGGGAATATCTCCTCAAGGATGTCCAGGTTTTCTGAGGTTAAGCTTGGCCCTCCAATTGAGGTCTTCGCTTTAAACAAAGCTTATATGGATGACACTTTTGAAAAGAAAGTGAATTTAAGCGTTGGGGGTAAGGAATGTATTCTGAAATAGCTCAACTATATTCATAATTTATTCTTCAGCTTATCGAACTGAAAAGGGGGAGCCTTGGGTATTACCAGTTGTGCGACAGGCTGAGCGTTTGTTAGCTGACGATGAAAAATTGAATAAAGAATATCTACCCGTTTTGGGATTGGAGAGTTTCTCAAAAGCTGCTACCAGTATGCTGTTAGGGACTGATAATCCTGCCATTCTTGAAGATCGAGTAAGTTCATTATTAATGTTCATTCATAGTTTAATTTAGCTTTTAATTATGTCCAGAATGAGGCTTATTTTATGATTACTTTATAAAGTGGATCTTCTATTATTTCCAATGATTTTACATACCTAGGTATTTATCTAACTATAATATAAATGACTTACTTAAGTGAATTTGGGTTGTTTGCTTGTCTTTGTCTTGCAGATTAATACCAAGCAAAAATTAGAGTATTTGTTGAATGCATATTGTATATGGTTCTTAATTTAATCATTTTTTTTATGTCAGGCATTTGGAATTCAAGTCTTATCTGGCACTGGTGGTTTACGCGTGGCTGCAGAATTTTTGTGTAAAATTTTGGGCTACAAAATATTTTATGTATCTGTGCCAACTTGGGGTAGGTAAACATATCTAATTTAATATTAAAACCTGTATTATAAATTATTGCAAAATAAAGAACAATTCCTAACAATATTTAAAAATGGGCAAGAAATCTGGCTAATCTAACTGGTTGTTTGTATTTAAGAAAACCACAACTTGGTGTTCAAAAATGCTGGCTTCGAAGAAGGCAGAACTTACAGATACTGGTCACCAAGTAAACGCAATTTGGATATCGAGGGCATGCTAGAAGATCTTAGAAACGCCCCTGAAAACTCAGTGGTCATATTACACTCCTGTGCTCACAACCCTACTGGTTGTGACCCCACCCAGGAGCAGTGGATTCAAATCGCCGATGTAATAGAAGAGAAAAAGTTGTTTCCCTTCATGGATTGTGCTTATCAAGGTTTTGCATCTGGGGATTTAGATGCTGATGCCTGGGCTGTGAGATATTTTGTTTCAAGGGGCTTTGAAATGGTTTGCTCCCAGTCATTTGCAAAGAATTTCGGATTGTACAGTGAGAATTCCATACACAATAAAGTAATCACTTATTCTTATCTAATAATTTTAGATGAAAGAATTGGAAACCTTACAGTAGTTGTGAATGATATTACATTTATACCTCAGATTAAATCACAGCTTACTCTAATTGTCAGGGGCATGTATTCGAATCCTCCAAGTCATGGTGCAAGGATTGTAGCACATGTATTGAATACGTCAGAGTTGTTTGAACAATGGTACGAAAATTGTATTTCTTAATTAAAGTTGGAACACAGAAATGAATATGCATAAATTCATTTCCCAAATATTGACAAATTAATTCAAATACTGCTTCTCTGAATTTGACTTCCTATACTAAGTATAAATCAGTTTAAATTACTTAATTGAAATTATTAATAAATTTGGTTTTCATTGTTTGCTAGGAAGGAATGCATTCGTGTAATGTCATCTCGTATCTTAGAAATGCGTAAGGGCTTGAGAGAAGCTATCGAACGTCTTGGAACACCAGGATCATGGGAACACATCACTACGCAAATTGGAATGTTCTCATATACAGGTCTTAATGGTGAGATTAAGACATCATAGTGAATCTGTGCCATTTATTTTTATTATTGAATTTTGCAGAGCATCAGTCATTGTACATGGTACAGAATTATCATATATATTTGTTACGTTCTGGTCGAATCAACATGTGTGGCTTGACTTCTCACAATATTGAATATGTTGCAAAAGCAATTTATGACACTGTGACCAATCTGGATAAGCCTGATATTTGTATTTGCCCTGCATAGTAAAATAATGTACGTAATTTATGTTCTATTGATAATCTTGATCCGATAAACGAAGCTTTATAGGTTGCATTTAAAGATAGGTGCTGCATTTATACAGTATTTATTGGTTTTCATTGAAAATAAATGTACGAAAGATGTCATTGTTTTGAAATTATTTCCCCCAGTTAATGTAAAAAGATCAATAAGTGATGAAAAGGCTCTCTTTAATAAAGATATGGATATCTTGATGATAGAGCTCAAAAAATTCTGAAGTACTAAAAAAGTGGATCAAATAATTTCTAAACTGCAAGGAAATTTTGAATACATGAATTACTCAAGGACAACAATTAATGGCTGAAGTTATTATTATTGTCCATAAATTACGTAGCTTGCTCTTAATTTAATCAAATTATAACAAGCGATATCCTTTAGATGATGACCTCTTAACACTTTAAACAACTTACATTAAGTGTTATCTAATCATATTATACATGTTTTGTTCAGAGGAGGGTACATCACAATCTTACAAGCAAATATTCTTTCAAAACTTTATTTTTACTTACAATTAAATCATCCAAATATTTATCATATTACCCTTATTTCACTAAAGATTCAAATATAGCAAAATGATACGTATTAAATGCAAAAATCAAGCCCCCAGTTGCTTGTATAAAATAGGTACATAATCATCCCATTCAGCCTGGTAGAAATTCCCAGCAACGGGGTTACCCAGCTTGTACTTTGCTGCAAACTTCTTAATCGAGAACTTTCCACGATCATCACCTGATCTATTAGTCAAGCGTTTCTCATCGAAAACCAACTTTCCATTTTGCTTATAGATTAGGAATACATAACGATGAAGGCCGGTTCCCTCAGGAGGTCCAGAGCCGACGTATTCTGAAAGAGTTTCTCCTTTAGAAACATCTGATCCAGGAACGTTTCCAACAAGCCAATGGTGCCATTCACGGAATGTGTGTTCCTTTCGGCTAGGAGCATCGGGATCAGTCATGCAGATGGTGTAAAACGCACTGTTATCGGCCGTCCATTTCAGAGATGGAATGTCCTTTACTTGAGTTGGTGTGAGAATATTGCCAAGATCAACTTTAACGCCGGAAGAATAACTAATTTCGATAACTTCTTTGGGAGCCTCGTCGATGACGTCCGGAACTACTTGGTGTTTTTCCATGTTTTTAGCTAGCGAGGAGAAAAATCGATAAGAAAATGCCGTTCGGCGTAGAGCAAGCATTTATAATCTTTGCAAAAACGCAAAGTAGTTTAAAAACGGTATTTAATAGCAACACACGAATTAGGTTAGAAAGTGACGTTACTTGTGTCACATGTTTGGCATCTTGAATCAGTCTTGCCAAAATAAAAATGAATCCAGAGCTGATAAATTTAAATAAAAAATTAATTTATTAGTAAACTCCATTCGCTTTTGTAATGACTAATGAGTAACTAATTGATATTTCTTGTTCTTATGTTGTCTTAAAAGCGATTGGTATTGCATTTAAAGTTTTGTTAATCAAATTATCGTTTGTCACAATTTAGTTGTCAATTGCAATAAGCAATTTTCAAAAATGGCCCGGATATCCATTATGAAACAAAGAAAGAACCACTTTAGGTATAATCAGTGTTGCCAGGTTATTTTTGGCTAGAACAGTAGACGGTTCAATAAAAAGACAGTAGATGGCATTAGAAAAACAGTAGCTTTTTTAAATTTAATTTTAATATATTTCTGTACAAACCCAATTGTAATTATATAATAAGATTAATTTAATATAAAAAAGGTAATAATTAAAGGCACTGAGTTGAAATTCTATGTGAAATTAACAGTGTGACAATTTTCATTTCTTAGAATTAAAATAATTTTTTGTATGCAAAAGGCCAGCAATACAATATTTTATTTTTTTACGTTTGGAACCTCTTGACCTTCAACTATTTAATCCATTCTTCACACGACTTTGAACCAACTAACAACGTCAAAATATTACATAAATACAACATCGTCAGAACTAACGTACTCCTTATCAGACTCGAAACTAAAATGTTCGTTAAAATGCTCAAGCAGAACGCAACAAGAATACAGAAATTTACCTCATTTCAATAAAACCACATGTATATAGGCCTGGTATAATGAATAAAAAACAAAACAACGGTAACCCTACATTTGAACTTGTACTCAAACTGCGCATGTGCTAGATGTGGGTTGCGATACGCTGAAAACTAACCACCAATAGAAAGGCGTATCGCAGCGCATATTTAGCGCATGCGCAGTTTGGATGCACTAAAGTACAGTATTACCCAAAATAACTTTAAAATATAAGATTTCTTCAATTTTACCGTTCGGCGATCAGATCGCAATTGCAATAATTTTTACTTAGATTACGAAAAATATATTTCGATCAAGAGAAGAAAAGAACAGTAGTTTTTTAATCGACAACAGTAGAACAGTAGAACAAGAGCTAAAACAGTAGATCTACTGCTAAAACAGTAGACCTGGCAACGCTGGGTATAATGCATTCAATAAAATGTTAGAAAAACATGAAGAAGGTAGACAAGATCCAAAATAACAGCACAAAATTGAAACTAACATAATTAATTAATTAAACCCACTTTTTATGATGCGCAGTTTTTACTGTGCGCATGCTTATCGGCAAGTGTGTGCAAACAATAATTGTTACATAATAGGTCTGTTTGTTTGTATTGCTCGGAGTTACTCTAAAAGCTATCATGTGTAGTTTTCAGTCAAATTCGGTTCTCTCGTGCTGAAGAAACTTCGAATTTGACTGAAAACTACACATGATAGCTTTTAGAGTAACTCCGAGCAATACAAACAAACAAACCTATTTAATTGTCAAATTTCTAGTTTTGTGAGTTTACCGGTAATATTGGAAATTTACTCTGCTATTCTTACCGATTCACAACTATAGGAGCGTGTTCGATAATACAGAGAGTAAGTACATATAAGAGTTATACTAACAGAGTGAATAAAGAGAAAAGCAAAATATGCAAAATGATTTATATGAGAGAGAAAGAATATTACCCAAGAGTAACTAGGGGAGTTTTCGAACACGCCCCTGGTGTTGTAGATCGGTAAGAATAGAACGGTAAATTTCCAATGTTACCGGTAAACTCACAATATTACAAATTTCAATAAGACCATTCAGGTGTCAGGGTTGGCAACACTGCTGTCAGCTGACTCTCAGTACTATCACTGGGGTTACGAGCACGTCATGAGGACGATCTTTACCTTCCATACTTTAAAACAAATCGAGAAAATACTAGCAAGCACATACAAATCTTCTTCGAAATGATATAAATGGATATAACGTTTCAAGTCGCGTCCTACAATTTATGTCGCAACCTCCACCAGGCGGCGCCACCAGGTAGCTTGCTAGGGGCCTATAAGCGCCATGCACATCTCTGCGTTCAGCGCCGCCTGGCGTGGTGATTTGTGAATTAGTGATATGAAAATATTTCTTGAGATTCATTGCATAGGAATAATATCACTCTTATGACAATTTACGATTGTAGTACATAATACTTGAGCTTCCTTGTATTGAAATACATTACAATATTCAAGTTCAAATGTTCAATAATAATTTGAAACAACTCGTATTTTCATCATGGCCAACTCCATTAACATTCACTGACGTGTATGTATGGCCGTTTCAATTCGACTTTTAAAAATTTTGACGGTACTCCACTCAGCGCCTCTTGTGAGTTTTTAAGTAATTGCAGTTGCCATTACGTTACTGTCAGTAGTTCTGTAGTATCTTTAATAGAGAGCGCTGAGGGGAGTACTCCACGGCATGCTTTCCGGAACCGATTTTTAGGCGAATTGACACGGCCATACATACACGTCAGTGAATGTTAATGTTGCTGGCCTAGAAAGAAATACTTATAGAATGCGATGTTCCATTGCATTCTATAGAGACAGTGTTTCTCGCGCCATCTGTTATTGGGGACAGGATATATCATATAAATATAGGTAGATAATGCTTGTTTCAAAATTTATTTACAATAGCCAATAAATGTATCACAAAATCTTTTAAGCGGACACTAAATCGCGCACTATACGCATAAGTCATAAGCAGAAATTTTGGATTGCCTGTTGCTCTCACCCACAATTGAAAGCAATCTAAACCTTTCTTTGGCTTTGGGAACCTGTAGTTTGATCGGATATGAACACCCAAAACTTCGTCTCTCGGACATCCCAAAACGACACATTTCTTGGACATTATAATTAGCAATAAAATACTTAAGGAAGTGGTTCTCAATTACCTTTTCTACTTAAGCTTCACAACACAACAAAATAATATGACAAATGACAATTGAAGGAGTAAGTGCTTAAAGGTGGATGACATTCTTGCAAAATTAGAGTTATATTATAGAAAAATCTACCATAATCTGTGGGTTTTATGATAAAATGCTGAATAATAACTAATTTATCTACGGATAAATTTTCAATAGTAAAAGTTATATGATAAAAAGTACCAAAGCAAAATGTTTGAATGTTAATTACTTAAAATTAGGTTTTTGTGACATACCACCTTTATCCACTTACCTGACTAATAACAAGGGGTTATTTCAAACAAAACGGAGCCACTGCTCATACTGCATGTGCCGTTACCCCTTCAATTGCGTTAATGAGTGTTATAAAAACTTAAAAATAATGAAAGACCGCCAATTTATCAATTTCAATCTTTCAAGAACTCTGTAAAAATATGTATCTGTGCTGTCCTCTATTACTGGGGATAAAAAGTTATGACGTCCAAGCGGGTACCAACTCTGCCTATATCGTTGCTACCCCGTGGTTGCTGGCCATGATTTTCATACCACTAATGCACAATATGGTCATTGGTGGCGCTGGCTTCGCATGTGCATGGTTCCTATGAAACATTATCAGAATAGCAAGGTTGGCAAGGAATTTGAAGTTTCATGTCAAAGTAATTTGTCAAATCAATTTTATTTTTATTTTGTTTACATTTATATTCATTTTAACAAGCCATTTCAATGCCTCGAAAACAGAAAAATATTTTAAATGCCAAAATGAAAGAAGCACTCGCCAAATGTTACCAAATTTCTAACTAGGACAACGTTGCCGGTTGTACTTTTCACAAGGCAACATCGCCAGTGGTCTTTTAATTTGTGAACAGAGAATACAAATGCTTGCACACGTGTAAAGTGGTTTTAACACTTTTGTTCATTACCACAGAACAGAAAACTATCAGGAAGGAGCTATTACCGTTGATTGAAATATAAATAATAAAGTGTTTTAGCCATTTTTACGGTATGGATAACGTTTACGCTAAATGCTACAAAACTATTAATGCGCGTGCTCACAAATATATGAGCAAGCGCGTTACTCTTTTTACAGCATTTAGCGTAAACGTTATCCATACCGTAAAAATGGCTAAAACTCTCTAATACTTCAATTAACGCTATTACTATTAAAGCCAGATTGAAATGTGCGACGGAACTGCCATTTTGAACCTCCACGCAAGAATCATCACGTTTTTGATGGTGGTTGTATTTATAATTATTTATATCGGCTTGGGGTTCTTCCCTAACCACGAAGAATAAAGAATTGGGAATTACGTTTCAGAGATTTAATTTGTCTGAATGTTAGAATACTGAAAAGTATTTATAAACAAAGAACGAGGTTATGATTCAAGTGAACATCATGAGCCACACATGAGCGTAACGTAGATATTAGGCGTTTTCGTTTCATAAGTGATCCGTAACTGATCTGATCTTGAATTGATCCTGAACTGATCCAATTTCATTTGATTCTGTGGTAGTATGAAAAGAACGCTTTTTGTGCGGATCAGATCTGTGTTACTCAGTGCTGCTCAGAGCTACTCCACTATATGAAACAAAAACGGCTATTAGCTGCATTCGATATCAATTCGTTTTTAAATACCTAGCTAGATCACTTAGAAGTGATTTGTATTCACCAGAATTATATTCTTACGGATTAACTGAATTCATTTCATAGCCGTTTTTTGGCGGTGCACTATTTTGAAACTATTTCATAAATGTATTTCGAAATGTGCATTTTTTAATGTTGAAACAACGACCTTATGTTTTGAAACAGGTGCATACATTGTTTTTTTTTGAAACGGAAAGTTATTTTAGCGGGATCGTCATTAAATAACGTCAAAAATAAGACAGTTTTGAAACAGCACCAGTCGTTTTTAAAACAGTTTTGTACGCCAAAAAGCGGCTCATGTAAACTCCTTCAGTCCTTCCTGATAGTTTTCTGTTCTGTGTTGATTACTTCTCACTTCTCAAAACCAGATGACGGAAATTTTACGAAACGTAATCTATTGACATCTATCGAATCTCTAATAAATTAGAAACTCCCAACTCCATTAAATATGATTACTGATTAGAAAATAAAAATATATTAAGGCTGCGTCCGACTCGTTGTCAAACACAGGCGAATTCGTTCGATTCATTGGGCCCGTTCAGACGACCACAGCAGCTGAGTTGCTGGGTCAGCAAATTTCCTGAACCGACACGCTAAGTTCCAGCAGCTGTCATTTCTACACAGCGGAATTTATTTACGCTGACTTGCTCAGCGCTGAGCGTTCATTGGTGGAGGTAAGTATAAACAAACATAACCTTAGCAAGATCTTATATTACGGGCCGCAGACCATTCAAATCTAGCCCATCGTCGCATAATAATTCGCACAACAAAATATTTTCTGCCATTGTATTTAAATTAATAAATTTCAATTCATAAAATGTTCAGAAACGAGGTTCAATAAATTTTAAACTTTTGAAATGACACAAAAAATTGCTGAGAAGTAGCAGTCCGTTCAGAGATACGTGACCGCTGACTTTCATCATGCTGAGCGCTGACTTGCAGCAGCTGTGTTACCTGAACGGGCCCATTGTCAGACTCCTGCTGGTCAGACCATGGGCGCCGTTGTCGCATTTTAAAATGTAACCACTCGACCGTCTGACAGATGGTTCGCCATGGTTTGACTACTTTAACCACGAGTCGGACGCAGCCTAAATAATAGACTAATACCTATTTGTCTTCGTCAATAAAATTTCAATAAAAATTATAAATTTCGTTTCAAGCACTAAAAGAAAGTGTCAGGCATTTAATATGGCAACATTGAAAATTACTGTTTGATGTTGCCAACATAATTCAATTAGGTTATTGTATTTTTTGTAATACCTTTTCCTAATGAAGTAAATAAGTGTATTATTTTAAATAATCTCCCTCCGTTTACTTTTATTATTGATTTTACTCTTGTGTACATTTAACACTACGACATTGATATGAAAGAAACGGTATCAGAAACGGTTGGTAATACAATATGACACCCGGCATGTTGGCATGTTGCTGCCTTGTATGAAATGTATGTTTTGATTTATCCTATGAAAAGTAGTTGTATGATATTGTTATGTAAATTATATCCTTAATATTTATTTATTCGTATGATCGAAAATGGCTACGAACACAAACACAGATCTAACCGAAGAAGATGCAGCAGATCTGCAATTTCCTAAAGGTGAGTCCACTTCAAGCAACAACCGGTAGAATTCCCCTTTTTTCTTTCATTCCAGAAAAGATCGCGTTTTATTCGGGGAAAGCCTTAAACAAGGTACCGACAAATTGCTCTAATTGTTACATCGATTTACCGGACACTTTTATTTTGTGCGTGGAGTGTGACAAACACATTTGCAGTGCGTGTTTTGCTAGTGGTGCAGAGTTCGCAGACCACAAAAATGATCACAGTTACAGTGTGCTTCATAAGGAATTCGTTCTATTTGAAAATTCCAACTGGTCCGCTAAGGAAGAGCTGATACTCTTGGATGGGCTTATAAATTTAGGCAATTGGAATTCGATTGCCAAGAAATTAAAGAATCGCAGTGTTAACGAAGTTAAAGAACATTACGATGAGTTTTATATATGCAGGAAGGGCAGCCAGGCTTTTCCTGTGATTCCTGAGACTGATGCTTCGATGTTCCCTCAGCCAATAGTTCCTTATAGAATGCGCTTGGATGATGTACAAGATCCACCTCGTTATAATTCTACTTCACTTGCCTATCGGAGTGTTGCCGGTTACAATGCTGCTAGATCAGATTTTGAACTAGAATATGATTCAAACGCTGAAGATTTAATCACTAATCTGGAAGATATTGATGTTAACGATCCTAATTATGAAGTCTTGACTGATTTGCAATGTGCTATAATAAGAAGTTATAATTGGAGATTGGCCGAAAGGCAGAAGAGAAGACAAATAATTCGAGAACACGGGCTTGTGATGCCTAGGAAGATGGTTGCTTGGCTTCACAAATACGACACTACCGTAACACAGTCTGTTTATGATAGACTTATTCGTTTTCTACAGTTTTATGGTGGGCAGAGATTTAATTATATGATGGAAGGTTTGCATTGTGCTGGAGAATTAAAAATTCGAATTGCTCGGTATGTGATATGTTGTTGTTTTTGTCATTAATCGGTGCTTTTGTTTGTAATTAATTTACTACAATTTTTCAGAAATTCTTCTAATTTTCCTAATTTCACATTTATCTAGTTGGATCTTATGGTTTAATTATACAGGTGTTTCCAAAACATGAGGCCAAATTTCAACAGTGTATTTGGTACGTCAAGAAAGTTCGAATGAACGTTTATATGAATATGCCTAATTGAAAAGTTATGTATAAGGGAAATAGTATTGAAACATAAGCTATTTGTAATAAATTTTTTCAAAATCTTATAATTACTGATGGAATCAAATATTTTCTCCAAGTCAGGCAGCAAAATGTTTACGGCACGCAATAAACCAATTCAAACTACAAGTGCTTCAATATATGCATGTGCGGACTAGACATGAAGTCAACTAACTGAAATTATGCTTTCATAATATGCAGGGTTGGCAGATTTTTCGTGGAAAATATAGCCAAACGTTTCACAAAAAGTAGCCCAATTTCATTAAACACTCAAAAGCAAAAATGCTCGTATGGAAAACATGATAGAGCGAATTCTTTTGGATTGCTGAATTCCACTTTTTGTTTAATTCTAACTAATTTTATTATATTATTTGAAATACTTGCCGGAATTCTATTTTAGTTTAACACAATTTAATTAACGATTAATTTCCTAGATATGTTTCTACAAATTACAACAGCACTTATTTTTAACAGACATTTAAACTTAACAAAGGCATTAAAACATAACTCTAAAATATTTATGCAACCAGTGTGTACCTAAAGTAGGTCTTTTTAATCGAGTGCGAAAATTTTGCAATGTGAGATAGAAGTAAAATGGGTTGCCTATTTTAAACTGTTTCATTAATGTTTTCAAAGCATTTCAGTAACAGTTTAACTTTAACCTTTAGTTTATTTCCATAGTAACAATTATAAGAACAATTGTTCATATGGAAATAAACTGAAGATTAAAGTTAAAGTGTAACTGAAATACCGGGCCTGTGTGTTAAACTCTCCTAGGTTACTCTTGGGTAATATTCCTTCTCTCTTATGTACATGATTTTGTATACTATGAGTTTTTTTTTTAACTTGGAACATACAATGTAAATATTCCTTAGGTATGTTCACTTTTAGAAAAAACGAGTCAATGTAACCGGTGTGAAGTTAGTAATAGATTTCCAGCCATAAAAATCGTAAACTTTATCACCGGACGACACGGGCGTAAATGACATATTGACATTATTGCATATATTTGAGCAATTATTTCGTCATATTAATACAAAAGTAAAGTCCTTTATGACATTTTACCAAAAATTACATTAAAATAAATACACAATTTACTCAAATCAAACGTAAACTGTTGCTACAAAAATAGCACTTCCATGAACAGTTGACGTGAAAATTCTTAGGAAGTTTCTTTAGGATATTAATTTTCAATGATTTTTACACAACATATAAAAGAATTGCGATGTAACCCCTCCTAGTTTATCTTTAAAAAAATCATAAACCTGAACGTGTACCGATAAGGTAACGGTCTGTCATTAAAAACACCATGGCTGGACATTTGATGTGAAAATTCTTAGGAAATTTTTTCAGGATATTATTTCCTAATGGTTTTTATACAACACATAAAAAAATTTTGATGTAACCCCTCCTAGTTTATCTTTAAAAAAATCATAAACCTGAGCGTGCACAGATAAAGTAACGGTATGGCAATAAAAACTTTATGGCTGGGTATTTGACGTGAAAATTCTTAGGAAATTTCTTCAGGATATTAGTTCCTAATGGTTTTTACACAACATATAAAAAATTGCGATGTAACTTCTAGTTTATTTATCTAGTTATCTAGTTTCTTTAAAAAAATCGTAAATTTATCTGTGCACACTCAGGTTTATGATTTTTAAGATAAACTAGGAGGGGTTATATCGCATTTTTTTATATATTGTATAAAAACCTTTGGAAACTAATATCCTGAAGAAATTTCTTAAGAATTTTCACGTCAAATCCCAGCCATAATGTTTTTAATGCCAGACCGCTACTTAATCTGCACAAGCTCAAGTTTATGATTTTTTTTTAAAGATAAACTAGGAGGGGTTACATCGCAATTTTTTTATATGTTGTGTAAACATCATTGGAAATTTATATCCTGCAGAGATTTCCTAAAAATTTTCACGTCCAATACCCAGCCATAGTGTTTTTTAATGCCAGACCGTTACTTTATCTGTGCACGCTCAGGTTTATGATTTTTTTTTAAAGATAAACTAGGAGGGGTTACATCGCAATTTTTGTTCATTAGAAAGCATTCTGGTTACAGTTTTAAAAATATTTTAACATTTGTTCCTTGACAAATCTGGATATTAATTGTCAAAAGTAAATTTATTTAATACGTTTGGAGATTTCAGAGCCAACTCTGGCCCTTTTTCAAAAAACCGCACGGTACTTACAAAGATTTTCTTTATGATTTCGGGATTTAAATTATGTCATTTCATAATTGACGCTGACAGCACATTTATTTTGTTGAAGTTTGCTAGGTGATTGCTAGGAGATTGCTTCCATATCCTGCAATGCATTGACATGTTTTATTTTAAACTGAACATAAGAATATTTATTTATGTATGTTCAGAGATTTAGATTGAATTAAAATACTTAATTCCGCTCACTGGTTATAATAAATTTTCAAAATTCCTTCCTTCCAATTATTTCTTTGGTTAGAATTTCAGAATAAGCATGAAAATCGGAGAATTCTTGCGAATCTCTATGTTTAAAAATAAAAAAGTTGGCAATGGTGAACTGTTCAAATTGAACACCTGATGTACTGGGAATAATGAAATGTACAAAATCAACCACTAAAATTCATATACTTACCTTTTTCTAGTATCATGATAATACAGGGTATCCCAAGTTGAGTGGCCTATTAAAAGTTTTCGGGGAAGGGAATATACAAATACTCTGAAAATTAGTGCACTGGTCTAAGGGAAAGCGATCTTTCAGATTAAAATATTTTCACTTTTATATCACTTCCGGTTAAACATAATGACCTTCGACACCATCCTATGACCATCCTATGAATTTTTCAGGGATAATTAGGATATGATTTGTTAGTCTGAACATTATACTTTTAAACGACATGTCACTTCAATCTTTAAATTTGAAATTGGCGTAAATACATTGTCTTAAATGAAAGGTCACCAAAACAATTTTTTAAATAAATTTGAAGATATCTCAAAATTGGTTACATTTAGGTATATGGTAGCCTTAACATTTTTTATTTAAAATAATGTGTAGAATCAGAATTTGTAATAAAAAGTATTGCATTCTATTAAAATAAGAAAGTTAACGTCGACTTCCGGTATAACCGGAAGTGTTATAAAAGTGCAAATATTTTAGTTTGAAAGATTGCTTTCCCTTAGGGCAGTGTACTAATTTTCTGAAATTTTACATATTCCCTTCCCCGAAAACTTTTAATAGGCCACTCTATTTGGGAGACCCTGTATAAAATAAGCTTTAGAATAAAAAGCAAGATGTTGTAAAAGCAGGAAGCCTTGAATTGAGGCGGTTAGAAGCAAAGGGGTGTAAGTGACTTTTTCACACAAATCGAGTTATGAGCATAAAATAAACACAAATTTATCGAATATTTGGAAATACATAATCATAAAAAGATATTAGAAAGTAAAGTATTTTTATCTCATTAAATTTCATTTGATAGTGATTTTTTTTATTGAACTTTAACTTTGTACCTCTTTTTATTAAAATCACAAAAGTTGCACTTACACCCCTGTGCTTCTGATCGCCTCAATTCTGTCAAAATACAAAATCATAGTCTCCAATGCTTCCATAACTTTAGAAAACATTAATAAATATTTATATTTTATATTTTAATATGGATAAAAATCAAGAACAATATTTAATTATTTTAGACGTTTTAGAAAAGGTTGTATAAATAAGCAAGTATACTCACATCCTGTATAGAGAGCGTGTTAATACAAGGTGTCTTATAATTGCCGGTAAATATTCACGCTACAGGGTTCCCTAATTTCCCTGGATGTACTATCGCGGTCTTAAAATTTCGCACGATTTTTTATCAAGTAGCCTGAATTTCTCTAAATTATAGTTTTGTAGAATAGGCTCTTTCCTCAATTTTGACACTAAAGACATTTAACCAAAAGTCAGATTGTTTGGTTATATTTTAAGAACAGCAAGATAATAAAGTATTAGAACTGAAATAACAGAATAAAAGTAGCGACCAACCATCTTCTAATTTTGCGATTGCAAAACCCTTCTCTCCTTCAGAAAGCATGTGATTTGGCATTGCGTTGTTACAACTTTAGCATTACATTTGAAATCTGACGTTTCAAATGATTATTTTTGACAAGCCGTCAAAGAAAGCCATATTTACAGTGGAAAATAGAATCGTGCGAAATTATAAGGCCGCGATAGTACATTTACTAGGGATGACATACCCGCATATTTGAGCTACCCGGGTACCCGAATAATCTATCCAGGTACCTACCCGAATAAACTACTCGGGTACCCGTATTGTGCTCGGGTACCCATACCAAACTAAAGTCAGGATCTGACACGAACCCCTGTATATATTCGTACAAGTACGAGTACCCGTGTAAGTTAGGATATCCGTATTATTTTGGATATTTCAACTTAAACCGGCAACCAAATCTTACATGAGTGTCCGAATGTTAAAAATAATTAAGTTTTTATCGTGTAATAACAGATAGATACATGATTTAACTTGAAGGCTTCCGCGGCCGTCGTCCATTGAATTGGCTTCCGGTTGGAACCGCGTCAGACTAATGAGAAGCATCAGTAACACCACCAGCAGCAGCCTTGAGGAAGTTCTTCTGCAATGGAGAACGAAACATCGGCATTAGAAGAAGTCAACATGACGCCATTCCAACCGGAAACCAATTCAAACACAGATTAACACATGTTTTTCCGAGATTCTGGGCTGACAAATTACATGGGTAATAACAAGTATCCGGATAAAAAATGATGCCCGGGTAATAATTGCACGGGTAGTATTCGGATACCCGATGTCTTCCTTAGTTTCTTACTTCTACACGGGTAATAACGGGTACCCGGATAAAAAAATGATACCCTGGTAACAGGTAATCCGGGTACCTGATGTCTTCCCTAATATTTACACACTCCCATTATCATCTCAAATTATAAAATACAAAGAATTTGCTTCAATAAAATGTAAAATAGGGGAAAAAGTAGGAAAAAGCACTATTTAGTTAACTAATCCAGTCCATGTTTTATAGAATTTTGACGATATCGGGTAATATTTATTACATCTGATTAAAAGAACATCAATTTTCAATACTCAATAACTTCATAACCGGAGAGTTAAGAGGAAAATGGTACTTTAATTTCTTGTACAGTTTTCAACCTAGACTCGCGTGATGTGAATATTTTTCTGAGGTTGTGATACACCCTGTATAATAATTTATTGAAGTAGGTATATATTTTCTAATTTTGGATATCTTTTTATATGTTTTTTTAGATTAAATTAAAGTACAGTAACAGAAGAAACTTAACGTTCTTCGAAAGTTATTTTTAAGATAAAAAAATAAAATAATTATTTAATAAAAGATTTAAGTGTATACAGGATGCATCATTGGTACGTATTTCTTCAATAGTTCCTTAACTATTAATTATAAAGGAACATATTTTGCTGTATTAACAAATTATTTTATCGTATAATATGTACAGCATGTTTCATAAGTTAATTATCCACCTAACTTATACTACTTTTTTAAGTGGAATATAGAAATTGTAATTGCACATTTCGATAGATCTCTTAAAAGTAAACATCTTTTATTAAGCAACTACAGCTCTAAATTTATCTACAGCTATTCAATTGGATGGAAGAATTGAAACTAACTAGCGGTCAAAAAAAATATTTTTACGGGGCATAACCAAGGATGTGAAACATAATGTAGATTCGGTTCCTTGGACCGGTTATTTTGCGCGTTGATTGCAGTTAAAACTGTAGAACGGTTACGGTTACGTTTCACATTCAAATTAAGTCGGCACCGTTGCTAACTTTTTATTTTTAGAGCTACAGAGTCGATCGAAGGAGCAAATTTGTTTGTCATTTTCTGTTGATTATAAATATGATAACAGAAAGTGAAGTTTTAGAGATATCTTCTATTACATGCTTTTCTCAAGTGGAACACCTGTATATTATCGTAAATGAAAGAAAATTGAATACTGGTAATAAGTCTTTATGTCCATCACATTCGAAAAAAGTCAAATAAACTGAACAAATATTGAACTTTAAATTAACAAAGAATACATAATAAATTATTTTGTACAGTCCGTATTATTTGTCAATTTAAAATTTTAACTTATTGTTAGTGAGAACTTATCAATCTCTGATTTATCTCCGTGATTGTAGATTATGCGAATTTCGAAGAAGAGGCATAACTACATTAGAAGGGGCTCGCTTATACTTGAACCTGAACGAGAAGAGGAAAGAATCAATACGCGATATTAAATCATTTTATAATAATTCGTTTTTTAATACGAAATTCAGAAATATGTCGCCCCTTCCGGTGAAGAGGCGTGGGACCTTCACCCCGATAGAGATTGTAGGAATGCCAGGATATGAAAAACTTCTGCCCAAAGAACGCGAGTTATGCAGGAATATAAGATTGGTTCCCTTGTCTTATCTCGAACTGAAGGCCATACTGATCTCAGAAAACAATAAATTGGGATTTTTAAAATTGTTGACGGCGCGTCGTCTCTTGAAAATCGACGTCAATAAAACCCGAAGATTATATGATTTTCTCGTTGAGGAAGGTTACGTTAATAAACCGAACAAACCTGTATAACAGCCAACCTTGTAACTGGTTATTGTGACTTGTATATTTTTGATATTTAATAAATATTTTAAGGATCATTAGGTTTTGTTTTATTAGAAACACGATGTGAAATTATCAAAATGAATTTCTAAAATAATTCAACTAAAAATTACAGGTTTCTAAAGGGATATCCTCTGGGCATTTTCTCCCAAACTTGCGTGCAAGACTTAACATTAAATTGTTGCAATACGTGTTCTAATTGTATTATCTACAATAAGCTTTTAAACTCAGTCGAGTGTAAATTCAATTTAACCTGTACAGCGCTGCAACTTTACGAATTAACTAAATTAGTCGATAACGTTGCTTCACGGTTCAAATGAAATATGTAAGAGATTCAAATTTTCTAGCCTAAGATTTATTTTCCTCTTTGTACCTCTTCGTTTATTAGTAATCTTTGGCGTATACAATCTTCGGTGGTTGATTAAAAACCGACGGAATTTACTTCCATGACTTTCAAGAAAACTGATTATAGTGTTAAAATTAGCTTTGATGTTATTTTCTTGTTAATTAACTTAATTTATTTTCATTGAACGTACTAAAATTTCTGGAATGCAATATTCACTGATGTTTCACGTCTCGGAGTCTTTTTCATCAGTGTTTTGATAACTGATTAATTAATTCCGAAGGTACCTGTGTAAAAGCTTATAAGGTCACAATCATCATAAAGTTTTAATGGTGCTAATAAACTTGTGTTTAATTTACCTTCGGTTATTTTATTGTTTCTGATTGTATGTGTATTGTTATAAAGGGATAGTTTTGCGTCGGTATCATTTTGAATTAATTGCGTTCAAGGGTTTCTTTATACTAAATTAAAATTTATTATAAACCGTAATTGAAATTAATTGGAAATGTTAAAGCAGGAAACAAAAAAGATAAGCAAATACAAAAGCAATCATCCATCATAAATGAAATTCTGAAGATCAGGACTATACATACTGGCAAATGTTACGTCAAAGTGATGGATGGCTTCATCAAATATTCGTAATCCAAATCCTTCGGAATTCGGTGCAGTTACATGAGAATGCAACTGCTCATTCGTCGACATATAAAAGGTGAACCAGCTTGAACTTTAGGATGTTTTTCCTGAATAAAACACAAAATATTGGAACAGTTTTATTGCTATCAGTTAGACTTAGCAGTTACGTATGAAATATGATGTCACAACTCTGCTGACATGCGACAGTCTTTTAGTGAAGTGAGATATCTTTGCGAATTCATTCTCCACTTTTTGCAGAATTCGAGAACGCCGAGACCCTTCTTATATCGGAGGTGCACATGTTACTGGAGCATAGAAAAGCGCAAAATGAATCGGCTGAAGATGAACAGGAATTTTCAGACGTCTTCATGAAGACCCTAACATACACCGATCGTTTCAGGAAGTTTAAAAATAAGGAAACGATTTCGGCAGTTAGAAAGTACTTTTCTTGTTGTATTTTGAGATAGAGTAATCTTCAGTGTTTTTCTTGTAGTTTGCTGAGCCAGAAGAAGTTGCATAAATTCGAACTAGCGGCCATTGCTAATTTATGTCCGGAAACTGCAGAAGAGGCAAAATCTCTCATTCCTTCTTTGGAAGGTCGATTCGAGGATGAAGACCTTCAAGCTCTCTTGGATGATATTCAGACGAAACGTAGCATTCAATATTAATTTTCTATTTTTGTGGTAAATAAATGGATGATCCGAGTTTGTAAAAGAAATTGAGTAATAAAAACAATATTTTGAAAACATGTCGTCTTACAATTTACAAGAAATGTTAATAATAAAATGATTCATCCATCTGTTGATTTACGATTTATTACAGATTTAGTAGTAAATCTCTTTACACCTTTAAACAAACAAGTTATCCTAAAATAAGCAATAAAAGTGTGATAATCAAAGGTGAAAAAATAATTACTCAAAATTTGCGTCACATTTAACTTCGAAAGCTTAATTGCCCATTGCTAAATCACCGGAAGTAACAGAGAAATATCAATTAATTTTGATGAAGTGTCAACAAATTTAGGCCATCACATCAGAGGAATGTTAATGTTGTTAATAATAGAATAGCAATAAAGAGCCAAGGTTGCTTTTTATGATATTGTTTTAAAATGTTAAAGTATTGCCGATGACGGTGTTAACCACATTAAAAATTATTGCCGACTGGAACACATTAAGCCAGGTGTCGTAAATAACTTAATTGGTGATGTACGAATTTTATACTGTTGACTTTGTTTGGTTCCTTCGGAAGAATGACGTGAATGACAATTTCCGCGAAATTAAGAGCATTTTGAGGGTTCTGCAGAATCAAAGATAATAAAAGGACATCGAAAAATTGTTATTAAAAATTTGTTATTATTGTTGTTGAAGATTTCGCAATTTTTTGTTTCGAAACCGGCCGAAACGAGAGGTCGTTAAATTGAGAAAACATAGAATTTATGGGAAGACAAATAAGTTGTTTCTAGATTGGTTTCGTCGCTCTACTGAAGGATACGACCTACAAAAATTATTTCAAAATACATATTTCTACCTTAATGGCTCATTGGTAACATGGTGAGAGATAAAAGTAAAAGAAAAATTAGACATGCATGGATATTTCTCAATTTTGAGAAAAATATATTCAACAATTTTAAGAGGCATCTAAATAGCAAAATTTTTGCAATTTATTTAAAAAACAATGTCTCCTTTATTACAACAAATGAAGTTTCATTACGTATTATAAACAACATTATTATTATTATTTTGGGAATTAAGATAATGCTGAAAACAAATTTAAAAATATATTTGGATAGAGATAGAAAAATAAACTCATAAGGCGATAGGAGGGAATTTTTAAAAAGGAAAATAATAAAAAGTGAATGGAAACGTTTCGTTTTGAAATATATCGTTACGAATTCGGAGTTCGCAGAAAAAAATGTTTAATTTAAAAACGCTTTAATGCCCACAACCGCTTAACACAAAAATAACGAGCTGCAATACTTGTCGAACAAATAACATTTCTTAAGCTAAACGTTCTACTAATAGCTATATTCACACTTTTGAATAATAACTAAAGACTCCAAATCTTAGGTCCGTTTATCCGTCCAATTGTATATTACTTACTGCTCCTGCTGATTTAAATCTCAATCGGTCCAGTACCGTATAACGGCTATATGATTACATTGGTATAACATATTTTATCTAAACAAATTTCTTCTTGATAGTATTTATTCTTTATTCTTAAAATTACGATTATATCGTCAAAAATACAAAGAATAACTAAATAAAATGTGACGAAATTGATTAGTATATTCTCGTTATATCTGAAAAGTAATTCGTAGTTCAATCGGCGCTCATTCCTTTATGCGTATCAAAGCGCCTATACATTCGGTACTATATTTTGGAGACTTTAATAATAACTGATTTAAATAGTGAGCCCATTCTCGCTTATATGCACAATAATTCACTCTTTCTTGAATCGTTTGGTCATCCAAGGCATTAGGTTTTTCCAACAGCAGTTTCTGACTAGTTTGAAACAGTCAAAATCAGTTGCCTGCTGAAGTAATGATCGATTCTAACAACTACCTCAAGTGTACAACTTTGATGAGGTGCATACCTTTGACGGTTTCGAAGTAGTCAGAAGCAGCTGTTGGAACAGTCCTATTAAATATCAAGAAAAACATTCCAGTAATTTCTAGCATCACCTAGGGCGCGTCCGGAAAGTTCTGGAATCTTCAGTTGACTCATAGATGGCGTGACTACCACAAAAACTAGATAGATTTATCGGTGTCACGGATGTAATACTGTCCTCTCCTTAGTTCTGTTCGTCCTGAGCCAAACGGTCTACGTGGATCACTTTCATCTTCCTACGGGGGTTTCTTATCTTATAGCCCATGTCATTAAGCCTCTTGATTATTTTTTTGAATATTTTCATTTTCCAATTGTTTAGCAGTACTTATTTTTGATCATGTGTTTAATTCTGACCAATTGTATCATTATTATACTGGGAATAATCAACTTGCATTATTCTCCTGATAATAATTTGTAGTACTTTGGGCTATATTTACATTTAACTTTCATGAAATTATCATATGTAATTGAAATGAAGAGAGAGCTTATTCAGAATTGTATAATTGACATTATTTGCTACAATTAGATTAGATGAGATTATTAAGATGGGAATTTAATTGTTTAATGTTATAATATAATTTTGTTAATTAGACAAAATGCTACGGCTTCTGTTTCATTATTTTGCAACAGATGTTAATAATGGAAATTACTTACAATATAGTTTTTACTCTCTTTTTCAAGTAAAAGAAAAATTTGAGTTTATGATTTAATATCTGTTTATTATACAGGGTCTCCCGTGACGTAATGTCACCACTTCACCTACGTGATAATCAATTCAAACTAAGTAAAAAACTCTAGTAAAGTTTTGTTCTAAAGTAAACCGTTTAAAAAATACCGGGTGTTTAATGTTTAATTTTTTAAGTTTTAAAATTTTAAAGTTCATTTAATCATTTATCCGTTCACCTAATAATCAATTCAAACTAAAAAAAAAACCCTAATAAAGCAAACAGTTTCTCAAGAATACGACGTGTTTTGTAATTTTCAGAATTTTAAAACTTTATCTCAAAAAGTGTTCAAAGGCAACTAGATGTCTTTTGAAGCGCGCTAGAATGTGTTTAGCAAACAACGGGGGTCATTTTGAACACCTCTTGAGATAAAGTATAAAAATTCTGAAAATTACAAAACACGATGTATTCTTGAAAATCGGTTTACTTTATTAGAGTTTTTTTTAGTTTGAATTGATTATTACGTGAACGGATAAATGATTAGATAAACTTAAAATTTAAAAAAAATTAAACATTAAACACCCAGTATTTTTGAAATGGTTTACTTTAGAAGAAAACTTTATTAGAGTTTTTTACTTAGTTTGAATTGATTATTACGTAGGTGACGTAATATTCACGGGATATCCTGTATATTAAGTACTTATTGTAAATATGTTATGTTAATTAAATTTCTTAATATCTATAATGCAAACTAATCAAGAAGTGTAATACCTCTCGGGATTGTTTTTCATACACAATAGCTGTGTTCATAAAAGACACTGTAGAGTTACTCTCGGTTAATATTGCAGTCTCTCTCGTACAAATGAGTTTATGTATTTTGTTTCTCATCTATGAATCATAAAAAACTAAATCGGGCGTGGTTTCCATAGCAACAAACACATTTTCTAGACCCTACTTAAAAGTGGGACGTAAAAAGTGCGCCCGTTGTCATCGTAATAATATAAACACAAGACTTCTTGAAACAGATGAGCGAAACGCAAAATGAGCAAATAATTTTGATTAAGAGAGATACAATTACACATCTAAGGTGCACTCGAAGGTATATTTTATAAACGCAGCCAATGAACATCTAAAGCTACGGTTTGTTAGGACAGTGCGCGGCACACGACGAAAACGTAAAGCAGACGCGCCAAGCAGAGCGCATTTGAGTTTTGCGCCAGCATGTTTTGTTAGAAAATGTCGCGAACTTAAAGCAGACACGCTAAGCAGAACGCATTTGCGTTTTTGCTTGACATGTTTTGCTAGAAACTGTCAGCGAATAGGATAAATGACAATCTGTCGTGAGTCGAGCTCGACGTTTGCGTCTCAGGTTTCGACGTAAATGCACAGCGCGTGAGTTGAGCAGAATGTTTGCTCTCAACTGAACGTATTCTAACAATCCACCTTTATTTAAATCAAAGCCCTAGGTTTTAGCGCACGTATGTCGCGCTCGACTTACTGTAAGTTTTGCGCCGCGCGTTAGTGCGCACTGTCCTAACAAACCGTAGCTTTAAGCTGCGTTTGCGTCGTGCGCCGCCTACTGTCCTAACAAACCGTAGCTTTAAGCTGCGGTTTGTTAGGACAGTAGGCGGCGCACGACGCAAACGTAAAGCAGACCCGCCAAGCAGAGCGCATTTGAGTTTTGTGCCAGCATGTTTTGTTAGAAAATGTCGCAAACTTAAAGCAGACACGCTAAGCAGGACGTATTTGCGTTTTTCCTTGACATGTTTTGCTAGAAACTGTCAGCAAATAGGATAAATGACAATCTGTCGTGAGTCGAGCTCGACGTTTGCGTCAAAATCTGCTGCACTCAGGTTTCGACGCAAACTCACAGTGCGTGAGTTGAGCAGAACATTTGCGCTCAACTGAACGTACTCTAACAATCCACCTTTATTTAAATCAAAGCCCTAGGTTTCAGCGCAAGTATGTCGCGTTCGACTTACTGTAAGTTTTGCGCCGCGCATTGCTGTCCTAACAAAACGTAGCTTAAAGCTTAGGTTCCAAAACTTTTTGGAATCACCGTCCACTTTGCAAGACAAACATTTTCAATGATTTTCTGTTTATAAAATTACGTAAATTAATAATGTAAAGTATTTACTATTAATTTCGCCACCGATCCCTAGATCGCCTTAACGCCCCCCAATTGCCTCTGAACCCGCTACCGCCCCCCTAGAAGGCTTCAGCGCCCACTAATGGGCGGTACTACAAACTTTGAGAACTTATGATCTTAAGGCAAGACTTTCCCTTTATCTCGAAAACGGAAATTCATAGAAATCTGAAAATTTGTGCTTATTAATTGAAGGTACAGTACACCCGGCGAGAGTTTGCTTCGTTTAGCTCAGATACGATCGTACGTTCGGCAACCGTCGTAGTTCAGAAGCGACGTTACTGGTATGAGCAGTGTTGCCAATAGCATAAACTCTAAAATCCCGAAATTTACAACAAAAATTCCCGCTTTTTCCCGCCAATTCAAAAGTAAAATGAACACCAGAAGAAAAATAAATTTAGGTGAGAGTGAGATAGATGCAAAAAATAATAATTTTATATATTTATTTACTTATGAGATTCAACAAGATAAATTACATTATCTCAAAAGCAATCAGTCTTAATATATTTTAATTCTTAAAGCAATGAAAGTTTAATACTTTAATGTTTAATGTAACAAAGTAATTTACAACAATCCATCTGTTGTTTCTACGAAACAAAATTACTTAAATTGTACCACTTTTGACTTTTATCAAGTACAATTCAAGGATCAGTTTTAAGTATCTACAACGGTGTTTTTATAAGCCACTTATCCATTTTTTTTGCGCTATTATTGCACTTTTTCCACAGTATTTCGTTACGGAATTGTAAACAATCAACAATATTGCACAAGATTATAAAAACACGAAAAGGATTAATTGGGTTACGTTATGTTGCTGGTGGCTGGAATCAAAAGGCATGGGAATGGACGCATTCAGCGATAGATGGTTCAAGTTCACCACGGAACCAGTAGTTTCACAAAACGTCGGCACCTTTCCGAAAGTATATACGCAGAAAGAAAAAGTTGTCTTAATTTCTGATATCTGAAATTCCCGGTTTTTCCCGCAACTTTGTTATATCCCGCAAAACTCCCACCATCACCTCATTTTTCCCGAAATTCGGGAAATTTCCCGGTCATTGGCAGCATTGGGTATGAGTGGGTTGCCGCGTTTGAGAAATTTGAATTCAAATGAATGCGCATCTGACCTTGAGGCAAACTCTGGGCGTGAGTACTGTAGCACAGTATACTTATCAATCAGTAGGGACAGCTCGTGTCGGCACCTTTGATCTTCATACTACCGTTTTCAGAGCCAATATGGCTGTTATTGGGGGGCTTTCATTTTAATGCTACTAGATGTCACTGATTGAAAAAATGGCACGAATTAGGCACGGATAGAAATGATTGCAAGCAAATCATAGAATGCGATGTTGTTTTGCACAACTTCGGGCTTTCTACACAACATAAATTCATTATAATCTAACAAAGATGGTTTTCTGTTCAGTCTTTTTCACCTCTCCGCATCCATCACACAAAATGATGAATTAAAAAACGCCCACTTAAAAGCAATTGATGAATTCGCCGGTGCGCCACACGCGGCCGTTTGTGGAAAGTCCGCTAGTTTTCGCACATGCGCACTCAGAAACTGTAGCAACGGAAACCCCAAGCTGTCCCTACTGATTGATGAATACACTGTGAATATAGTAACTGATAAAATGTAGTAACCATGGTATTATTGGTATTATATTATAAAATCTCTTCAAAAAAGTAGCCTTCAAAGAAATGTCAAAATAGCTAAACTACGCGGTTCTTATGACTGATTAAAACACGAAGAATACTTTCGACTATGAATTTTGATTTGAAACTTTCCTGGGAAATGAATTTATCGATTTCCTCCCCTTGAGTTAAATTTTTTTCAAAAGTGCCAAATAAAATAATTTCGAAAAGGGAATAGGAGTTTGCAGCTAAGCGTTCGCCACCTGGTGTCAACTAAACAAACCCTTGTATGCTACATAACATCTCGTGTTTTGGCGTCGATTCTGAGTATATGATGTATCAGGATTGTGTTATATGTGATATTACATTAAATCAACTTGTGTATTTGTATTGGTACGCACTTAAACACGTGCATTACAAAAATTCCGAATAGCTTACAGAGGTTCAGATTTATCCGCGGTAGCGCTGCGATCTTAAAATCAAACGCCTATACGTATGTACCGGTGTTTACATTTCATTTTTCAGTTCTTTGACGATTTGTCGCAAACCAAGGTTGTCATAAATCAATTATTATTAATAGGCATTTACGAAAATTCACCGGGTGTACACCGCATAAACCGAACGCTTTCGATAATTCAACCGGTTACTTTTGTACCGCGTTCCATAATTTACCACGTGTACCGAACTCATGCACCCGGTGCATAATTTGTGCACCGAGGAAAGTTAATGGTTCATGAGGTCGGTACATTAAACATAACCTAAAAAAAGTTATTAATTGTAGGCAGCGTTTTGTAAAATTAAAATAATTACTATTTGCAATGGATGTGGAGTTGGGAAAATGTTCAAAACATCAGCTTCAGATATTGAAAATATCATTAAATATGCATGTTTTCAGATGTTATTATAGATTTTGTTTGGTTAGTTCACCCAAGTTTATCTACCGAAGCATAAACCGCATAAACCGAACGCTTTCGATAATTCAACCGGTTACTTTTGTACCGCGTTCCATAATTTACCACGTGTACCGAACTCATGCACCCGGTGCATAATTTGTGCACCGAGGAAAGTTAATGGTTCATGAGGTCGGTACATTAAACATAACCTAAAAAAAGTTATTAATTGTAGGCAGCGTTTTGTAAAATTAAAATAATTACTATTTGCAATGGATGTGGAGTTGGGAAAATGTTCAAAACATCAGCTTCAGATATTGAAAATATCATTAAATATGCATGTTTTCAGATGTTATTATAGATTTTGTTTGGTTAGTTCACCCAAGTTTATCTACCGAAGAGTTTCTAAATTCAGTCAACCGATCTCTGCACCGGTGTATCAGCTGTTTACCGATCGGTAAATTTGATGTACCCACCGGGTGAATTTTCGTAAATGCCTAATATCATTAGGTTCGAGTCGTTTTTCTTTGCTGGCTCTAAGCTTACGTTAACAATGTTCTCTTCTTAAAGCAAGTTTGCTGCAAACGAGTGGAAGAAAAAGAACTTTCGAAATAACCACTTTGGAGAGAACCTAAAGATACTCGATTGTACACGAAAACGAAAACTGCAAATTTCCAATTTAAAAAATATAATAAATATAATATAAATATAAAAATATTCTTAATAAAAATTTTGTAGGTTTCTATTCCGCATAATTTGAAATGATTTTCAACTACACAGGTTGTTTATTTAAAAGTTACAGACCTGACTTATGATCTTTAAAATAAATCACTACAGTCCGTATTCTCATCCTAAGACGATTAATTTAATAACGTGTTTAATTCGTCCGTCACTCTCTTACGCATTAAATTGAGGTTTGTTGTTTATTTTAATCACGAATTTAGTTAAACACGACTTTAGTTATAATTATTACACTTTTGGTTAGCCCTTTAAGAGCTGATGAAAATGACATAACATTATACTTGTTTATTTTGAGTATTTACTGAGTTATTTTTAGTTTTATGCTAGAATTGGGTCATATTTAATCCGTTGTTAAATTTTCATTTTTATTCATACGATGACAAATTTTGAACCAAAATGTTGCTATACATCTGTACTTATAAAAAAAACAACATTTTTAAATACTGAGCTATTATCAACAACAGCACAGCTCGGTTCGCGTGTGCAAAATTCATTTTTTCCAAATAGAACACCCTGTGTATTAGGGGAAACTGAGGGAATAAGAGCTACTTAAGGAAAAATCAATGTTTTGAAAATATAAAGTGTATTCTTACTTGTAATACCATGAGTAGTGAATGTTATGTCGAATATTTTTGTGGTGCTTTCACGAATGTCTCTCACGCTTGTATTTGAGTATTCGCAAGCGTGAGAAACATGAGTGAGACCACCGCAAAAATATTCTACTTAACTTTGACTACGTTTGGTATTCGAGGGACTATTCAATGAACCAAATCAATGATTAAAATAAAATATTTCAAAAGCTAGTTCGCAAATCTGCGTTACACATAATTTCATTTTCATAGCAACCGGTAAATACATTTTTGGCTATTTGAATTTTTTTCGGAAAGCAGTTTAAAATACTCACTGCAACCACGTGGAATACCCAGTTATATTTTCACTAGTGAAATACTCGCTGGAATTTGCTGTTGCTACGCTACGAAAGTAAATATCTGCTATTTTATTGGTTAATATATGAAAAATAACAGGTGAATTGAATAGTCACAACAATTTTATGCTGTTTCCATTAAAATGACGTAACTACATATATCATTCCTGTCATTAACAGAAATTATAATACACTGTGTAAAGTGATGAGGTTTCCTACAGGGAAAACTTTTTTAATATGAGTTTTAGGAGAAAAACATTCTTTATAAAAAAAATTGCTTGTATCGAAACCCCTTATAGTCAAAGAAAAATCCAGTAATCACTTAATATAAGATCAAAAACTTGAAATTATGTCGAATTGTTGATTTTAAATATGGCTAGTCTGAATGTTACATTAGTATCGTATTACCCATGTATTACTCCTTAGGGCCGATATATCAATTACAAGTTAACTTTAACTATCAGTTTATTCCCATAGTAACAATTATGAAAATAATTATTCCTATGGCAATAAACTGAAGGTTAAAGTTAACTTGTAATTGAAAAACTAGCCCTTAACCAACGATATTTACTGATAGTTCAGCGAACTTAACCTGATAAAAATGTTGACGTTGGAGCATCGAATCTACCTGGTGAAATGTTATGGTATAGGAGAAGTCTCGTATAAATATGCAATAAAGTTATTTAATGAAAAATACCCGAATGTAAGTGTAAGCAGAACAGTTGTAAAGAAATTAATTAAAAAGTTTGATGAAACGGGATCCGTTGCCGACAAAAAGAAGCCTCCCAAAGCGTACAGTGATGATGATGATGCTGTGACCTTTATGGCTATCGAATCAGTTGCAGAATATCCTAGGAGTTCTTTACGCCAGCGAGCAACTGAACTCAAAGTTAGTCATACATTATTGCAAACCATTTATAAAGCGAATAAAATGTATCCATATAAACCTAGATTCAGGCACACCTTAGAAATTGCAGATCATGCTTTTAGACTCGAGTTTTGTTTATGGGTTGGTGAGAACACTATGGAACATCGACTATTTTATCAGAATTTAATGTTTAGTAATGAAGCAACGTTTTCGATGGTACTGTTTCCTCACGAAATTGTAGATATTGGTCAAAGGATAATCCAAATTTTAGGATTAACGCCAGAAATCAGCGATATCAAAAATTCAATGTCTGGTGCGGAATGTTGTTTAACAGAAACATTGGCCCCTATTTTTTTTAATGGAACTTTAAATAAATCAACACAATTAATTAGTGAGGAACTCCATGCTGTTGTAGATTAAATTGTTAAATCGAAAAGAAAAGGCGAAGCCAATCTACAAGATCTTATTCGTGGCAAAAAACCGAACGCGGTTTCGTCCAAAATTAGGACATTATCAAGTGTGAGGGCTAAAAAGAAGAAAACCTATTGATAGTTAATTACATAAGAACACAATAAAAGCAGTTAAAAACTTACGGTACAAATTGAAAGCCTAAAGCTAAAGCGCGTGGAGAAGCCATCTTAACGTGGCAGAAAAACGTCAGGGGAGACGTTAGTCACAGTACAACGGGTCAACTGTAGGGTAACCAATCTATAGATTTAAAGAAAAAATCTGTGTCAAAAACAGTTTGATCGTTGATAATGTGAGAGGAAAGGACGTTTTTATACATAAATATTTCTAATTTTTCCGCTATAGTAAGATGGTTACCCTTCGGTAAAGAGTGAAGTAATTTGACAACCTTAGATGGTTTAGAAGAGTGAAAGTGCTCCAAAAGATGGTTGGCGAAAGTCGAGTCAGTCTTACCTAGTCTAAAAGATCTAAGATGTTCGTTTACGCCATAGGTTCTCAAACTAATTTCGTCTACCGCCCACTTTGAGAATCAATTATTTTCTAGCGCCCCCTAAAATTTTAAAATCACTACTTTAATAACTTTAGTTAAATTATAGCCTGCCATATATGAGTCTTATCTTGTTTCCCCTAATTTTCTCTGTGCCCTTTACCGCCCCCCTGCAGACCTCTAGCGCCCACAAGGGGGCGTTATCGCCCACTTTGAGAAAGACTGGTTTACGCGGATACTAAAGCTTCTACCAGTTTGGCCAACATAAATGGCAGAGCAAGTACTACAAGTAAGTGAATAGACTCCATTACGAGTCATTTTATCCCGAGGGTCTTTATTATGACAAAAAAGTCTTTTGAAATTCTGTTGGATTTTAAATGAAACGGTTAAAAACGTTGAGGATAGATTTAACAGGAAACGAAAGCTATCTGGATAATACTTGGAAATGCTTTAGAATTTTTTATAGTCATCACTTGAGCAAGAGGAATTGCGACGCATCTACCTCCAACAAGATGGGTGTCCAGCTCATGGTACCTTGATTGTTAGAGAATTCATAAATTTACATTTTCCTGGTAGATGGATTGGACGACGATTGGCCAGCTTGGTCACCTGATTTAACTCCCATGGATTTCTTTCTTTGGGGTTACCTAAAGCCAAAGTGTACAGGGAACCAATGGGAAATGATGTAAATTATCTAAAAATGCGGATTGCGGAGGCTGTTCGAGAAATTAATGTTGAAATGTTGAACAACGTTTACAAACAATTTAGAAAAATAGTTGAAGATTGCGCTGGATATGGAGGAGAGGATGTGGAATAACTGTACAATTAAAAATTAAATTATTGTATTAAAAATAACATTTCTTTCTTTTTTATTCAGAAATTAATAAGATAAATGTTTGAGTTTCGTGGCCATCCTTGTTTACAAACAGAAAAGCAATAAACGTTTTATCGAAATGACATTTGCCTTTTGTCTAACGTCGACAATTACAGGTAATACAATACTGATGTAACATTCGGACTTAATTCAACATAATTTCAAGTTTTTGATCTTATCTTAAGTGATTACTGGATTTTTCTTTGACTATAAGGGGTTTCGATACAAGCAAATTTTTTATAAAGAATAAGTTTTTCTCCTAAAACTCATATTAAAAAAGTTTTCCCTATAGGAAACCTTATCACTTTACACACTGTATATTCATTTAAACTAAAAATAGAATTGGCTCTTATTGCCCACATGTTGGGGTAATGAAAGAAGGCCAGCCGATTGCTGGTTAAATAAACTTGTTTTAACAAATAATTACAACAGCCAATAAAATAAATAGTACATTTTTCTTTCATAACACAATATAAAATGTAATACTGAGAAAAATACGAAAACAATAATAAAAGAACTTTAACATACTTGTTGAAGTATTAGATGCAAAAATCACATATTCAACTAGTTTACAGTGTTGTTCTTTTACGAGTCCTTGGCATCTTCAACAACAAAACATACTTTTATAATATCAGGGATAATAAGAGTCACCTGTGGATAATAATAACTTGGCTCTCATTACCCGTAAACGAGAAACAAATATTAGAAACATAAAATTTACTCTTATTAACAATCTAGTATGTAATATGAAATCAAAACATTGTCCAAAAAATAGATCTGACTACTTACTTTCCCGATTAAAAATTACGAAAAATAACAACATAAGTCTTAATTTGAAATAAGTGCTCATTGTTATTACTACGCATTGTTTTTAGCGATAAATGGATATTTCACGCGTCCTGGGCGGGAAGGGGTACTGCTTCACCAAATTTCATTTTTTTTTCGTTTGTTAATTATACCTAAACCAGGCTGGCTGTTATTACCCCACGTTCCCCTATAACATGTGTCGATAGCCCTTTCTGCGAGATTTCCAATACATAATACCATATTTTATGGGCTTAAGATTAATAACTTGTGAATTATTATCGTTTCTTGATAATCAACTTTTACCGAAATTGACTGCAGAATATTTTCATGCCTTTCAGGTCGAATATGACTCAATTTTGCATGAAACTAAAAATAACTCGGTAAATACTCAAAATATGCATTTTCATTTGCCCTTCAAGGGCTACCGAAACTGTAATAAAATATACAGGGTGTTCTTCAAGTTCGTGCAAAAAAATTAATGGCGTATTTGGTAACAGATATTCTCACGAATGCACCAAAATTAAAATGAAAAAATTCATACCGACATCCGGCAATTCCTTGTGAAATGTTTAGAATCGCTAGACGCAACGGACGGTGATCATTCACCCACAGTAAGTGTACGAAGTTCCCCTCCTGCGCGAGACGTAAATATACCGTTTAAAGTGCCGTTTAACATACCTGCCCACACATGCATGTTGTGAAAATTAAACATACCATCCCTTGTAAACATTGATTCGGCGGTGCAGAGAATGTTATTAACAAAGTTCGGATTGTCCGTCTATTCCCGGAGTAACCACGGACATAATCGCATGCGTTGGAAGTAATCTGCGGGCATCAGAGCTTGCACTCTTTGAAAATGGAACCGGTAATTGTTCCTCACGAATAATTTGCCAAACAACAAACTGCACAATTGACACAAAGGATCTGCTATTTGGTAAAGGCGATCTGGGTAACGCTGTGCATACAAACGTCTTGCAGCCAACGTATTTTGACCACATTCGCCGTAAATTAAAATCATGTCCACAATAATACTATTGGAAAATTCGGCCATGTTTTCAACACTGTTATCGGCAACGATGTGCACTTAAGAACTGATCCACTTTAATAGCCGATGCGGACACACCAGCATACTTCTCCGATTACGTAATTACGTAATAAAAATAAACTCTTTTATCGTTCGCCGGAAACATTTATTATCTCTAATATTTATTAATCAATTGTTATACAAAAACTGCTTTATTGTATAACTTTTAATGTCAACTTTCATTGGTTTCATTTTTTGCATGAAGTAAAGAACAGCCTGTATAGTGTTCCATTTAAAAAATTATAAGTAGTTGACAATAATTTTAAATTAGGCGGAATAGAAAGCTACACAATTTTTATTAAGACATTTTTGTGTTAAAATGTGTGGATATTTTTGTACTATACCGAAGACTTGGGATACCTGTACCAGCGCACTAATTTTATATTAAATTAAAAAAGGTTTACGTAATGAAATGCGGGAGATAGTAATACATGATACAGGTAAAAGACGTTGCACGAGGTTGTGATAAAGTAACACATAAATTCGATATTTTCTCAACGCTCAGGTCTATCAAATTTATTTTACTTTTTGAATTTTTCAGAAAATAATATTCTCTATGCTACAGGGTCTCTGCAAAAAGCTTTTTTCAAATGGAACCACGAAATATTTTGCATTGCAAAATGTTTCAGAATTCAACTGTTATAGAGATATTTGACGCTTAAAAGTTGATGATTTTCAAAATTCAATACAATAATTTCAAACTGTAAATTTTAAATTGTATAACTTGAAGTGATACTGTCTCTAGAAATTACATTTTTGCTGTTTATTCAAAGAACAATTTTTTTCATTTCTTTATTTGATAAACAAAGATTGATTATTTTATGAAAACTAAGATATGTAAATATAAATTAAAAAATATTTTTGCTTTTTTAAAAAGTATATTATGTAACAAAATGTGAATGTACGCATTATACAGGGTGCTTGTAAAATAAGTGCAAAAATTTTAACCACATTACCGTGAGAGCACATAGAACACGGAAAAATAAAAAAAAATTCATAACAGGGGGGAAAATTATTTTATCCACCCCTTATACGACGGCCATGAAACAACAAAAAACTTACGGAACCTGCTTCGCTGATCGTAGGCAATAAACATCGCAGGCGTGACTAATGTGCAAAGGCGCACTCACTCACCGAATAATATCTGTGTGGAAGAACACATTCAAACGTTCACCACAGTAATTTAGGAATGTTTATAACAACTGTTCAAAGTGGCATCCATAATTAGCGACATACACACGAAACGTTCCATAATTGCGTAAATGCAGGGACATTAGCTGTAAATGTTCTTGCATTGATTTGGAAATGTGTTTCCATAAATCCGCCGTGCTTCTTCAGTTTCTCGAGCTTCGCTGTAGATGAGGAGCATCTGTTCTCTCGCCGTTCGTGAATTGCGGCATTTTAATAAGTAATACTAAGCACAAAAAATAGTAATTGTGTTTAGCTTTAACTCGTTCAACCACTTTTCACAAACTAAACTGTTGATCCCAAAGGATACGGAGCAATAAATTATGTGTCATGATCATAAATGAAATAAAATGAAGCAAATTCTTTGGCTACGATACGACTTACTGCGACGTGAAAAAAAATGCTTTTATTACCCGCCCGACTTCGGCAAAGGTCACTGGTCGATTGCAGTTCTGTTTTTTGTTCCAACAGATGTTTTCCGCGGTCGCAATAAAATTTCCTTTTCTTGACCTACGTCAAAGACATAGACGTTAGGGTGGGTCGAAAAACCAAACTTTGAGATAATCTTACCTAATAGCAAAATTATGTTGTCTTTTAGTGATATTATGACACCTACGAAATATTTTTGAATTTAATTAATATTTAGAGGGTGAGCCTTACGTTTGAATTTTTGAAATTATACGAGAAAGGCCATATAGTATGCCATGAAAAGTTCGTATTTGCAATAATAATAATAATAACAGAGTTATGATCAAAACTGTATACTAAAAGGGCAAGAGAAGGTGGATAAAATTAAAACTCGAATCTCGCAGCAACGCCTAAATTCGATAGCAAGAAAGATTTCAATATTGAATGATTTTCATTAATTTTTCGTTGTATTATTTTTTTAATTATTAATAAATGATTATTTTATTCTAAAAACCCTATTTTCCTTGAGACATTTATGTTATATGACTACCAGAATATATTCAAGTTATTCGTATTTCCAAGGCAAAGCGCAACCTGAAGATGAGGTGCTATTTACTTTAAATTTTAGCATTACACTGTTTTCATGTAAAGGCAATATAATTTTACTATTAAAAATCAAAAGCGCAATATTCGTTTTTTTCCATACAAAAATGACCCACCCTAATAGACGTGCTATTAATTCTTGCCCGATTTTCAACTGCGATTTTCTCGAAATGTGTGAAAACTTTTGTTAAGGACATATGAGTTCAATCGTTGCCATTTATGGTGACAGGTTTAAATATTTGCATACACTAAAAGAACATCCTGTATTTGATAAAAATTGTTAAATTAAAATACAAAGTTGCTAACATTTTTTTGTTGTTTCAAGACAAATATTTAAATTAAACTACATAAGCAACTAACATAATTCCTTAATTTATTATAAAAGTTTTATCAAAAATGTAAGGTCGGCCGAAATTACCAACATATTTTTTTTTCTAGTATTATTAAAATGTGTTAACGCGTATACATAAATGTAAGTAATCAAAACGCTCACCATTTCCTTTGGCTACCAGGCACCGTTCGCTACCATCACCTCCCATTGACATGGTGCGTTCATGCAACAATAACATGTGTTTACAATCATTTGTAAGAGACAAAAGTTATTTACTCACCGGGGACCCCAGTCCCCTGGCCCCAACGGTCTCAACCCCTTGGTCAATTCACAACTCAATCTAGTGCCTCTATCATCGCTCCTGATGATGTCCAACCTTGGGCCTTTATTATCATATCTGTTGCTCTTTCATAAACTATTGCTCTGAAATGTTATTTCCAGAAACACACGCCACATACAACACAGATAGCCTCAATGACATGCAAACATACTCTACCCTACGTCTTTGTCATCTCCGACCCGTGGATTCTCTACCACCAATCCACTCTTCCGCCAGGTGGCACAAATCAACGTCAACGTGGCATCCCACCAGATTACGTCCCCCCACCTGGCACGTAGGGGTGGTGACAATTTAATAACCTTAGGGCTCCCAATCCGCTGCATCGGGTCCCTAAGGGGTCACCATGGGACCGTGAACAGTACGTCGTTCACTCTCGGTAGCGCTTTCCACCTTGTTAGTACGATTTCCCTTACGAAGTAACCACTAATCATGCAAGTGACGTCACAATCCCTACGCCACCGTGGTTACCCCAGTCGACCTACTAGCCAACGGTCAGGTGATGCAGCACCTGCCACGACAACCGAGCCTCACCTGGGAAATCGCTTCATTCATACACCATGCAGGAAATACTTCAAGCTAATTCTCTACATATCATGCATTAGCTACAATTAATAACTTATCTCTAGATACCGCTTTCCTGCTTCTACCAGCGTAGCGCACAATACTTTCCGAACACACCCTGTATACGCACGCCACGTATATAATACTCGCGGATATACAATTAACGCGAGTTGCGAGTTGCAAGCGCGAGTTATAAGTTGCAAGTTGGCCAACTTTAATTAATTACATTCCGCACCTTTCTATCGTATTAACACCGCAAACTCTTATTAATGCGCCTATCGATTGCGTATCATAAACTCGACTGTCTCGATTCCCAAAGCAAACCTTTCCTGCCCGAAACACTGCTTATTGTTTATATAAAGTCAAGAGCATTCCAGCATCCTAAACCGTCTGGGTGAACGTAGATAAAACTCGATGCATTGCAGGCAAACGTTTATAATTCTTTAATTCTAAACGCATTATATTTTTGCTTAAAAATGAATAGCTAACAAAAATAAATTTATAAATGTTTGATGCTTATTACGTGAACATTTCAGTGTCTTCTTTTATTTTAAGTTTTTCTTATTTATGCTTGTAACTTCGTGTTTCTTCTATTCAGTTTTTAAAGCAGAGCCCACCCAATTTAATAAAAAAAATATGTATCTACAGGTTGGTTTAAAAATTGGACACGATGACGACATGCATAAATAAAATTATGAACTGAAAGAACTTGATTTCGTTTTGCCGCAGCTTTGTCATGAAAATCAAAGTTCCATAAACTTTCACGAGCGTTTATTCAAGGCGGTCGTTTGGCGGAAATCAAAGGAAATGGTTCAAGTGGTCGAGGCATAATTGCAGAGCAAATAAACAAGTTTTATTTATAAGTTTGTTTTGGGAAAACAGAGTAGCGAAATGAATAAACACCGGCCGAAAATATTCCCGCCCTTTCACATCCAGCTCCAAAAAAGACAGATGCGTATATACAGTTCGGTTTAGTTGCGAAGCGTCTATGTTTCCGATAACATTTGATAAGTTGCGATAGCAATTATTTTGCTTTTATTTTATCGTGACGTCTGACGAAGTGGAAATCGAATGTTAGCGAGGAGCACCGACCGGCGTCGTTGTGACGTCGGCGCCCGTGTCCGCCAGTTTCGAACTCGTCAGTTCGAGGTGACGACGTGCGCGTGTTCTTCGGCGAGCCGTCAAATTTGATCAAAGTCAAAAAGTTCCAGCAGCTATGAACCGAGGCCCTAAAACGACTTTGAACGGACACTAAATGCATGAATTCGAAAATAAATCTTGACTTAATTAAATGCGTGTTTTATTTAACTAGTTCTATCTGAATAACAAACATTAAATTATTCCACTGCACATTATCGCATTGTGTTCTGTGTACGATGATTGTAAACATTTCAAATAAAGACTGAATAATAAATAAGTTGTGTTTAATAAGACTTTAGCCTGACAAAGATTACGCACACGTGGATCGTCTGCTCGATAAAATTTTGCTGCTCGGTAAGTTTTGATACTGTAAAATTAAACCAACTCTTAACATAGGACACGTTGTTATTATTATTGTTGTTGTCTTTAAATTACAATTTCCGTTCAGCGTATGTGACCCATGTTTGATTAAGATTATTCACTTATCTTGCGGCTGACATATTATCTAATTTATTATTGTTTTTAGTTGAACGTACCTATTTTCATTTATCAGCGCTCACAACTATAAACATTTGAAACAAAGTTGCCTCTACACTTGAAAATTAATGTTTTTTCTTTGCTGTTGTATGAGAATTCTTTCGAACTTCACCACGCAAGTAGTCTTCTCCTGAGGGTCAAAATATTTCCTCCCCCACACGCCGATGTTAGGAAACGGCCGCTCCCTGTTTCTCGAATCATTTAATTTCAGGAATGTTTATTGCATATTTATTCTCGGCAGGAGTCCTCAAGCAAAATCTTCATCCTCGAGTTAGTTTGATTTGAACCCTCACGTAAATAACGAGTCATTAAAAAAGTTCACTGAAAAATTTTTTAATCGAAAAAATGTACATAATTTGCCTTTTATTCAAATTTCTTTTTGTTTTTTGAATTTAACATTATTTTTTAAAACTTTTGAAATTAGAAGACAAATGTCTCTATTGATTTGTTTTGTCTCTTTTCTTTATTAGATTTTTCAGACTCCTCATCGTATGTCAACGTTAGAATTCCCAATTCCTTTCAATTTCTTTTTGAATCTAGAAAAAAAAAGTTTAATTCAAAACTTGTACAAACTATATAATCCTTTGAGGTTAAAAGGAAATAGCTATATAAAAGTTGTTTGATCGATTGGTATATAATAAAAAAATGGACTGTACATAGTACATATAATAAACGTTTAAATTTCGAATCAAATTTACCTATAACAGTTTATGTAGGTATATGTATATAAAATGAGTAACTTTTGAGATATTCGTACTTAATTTAATAAGTCCAGCTCTACAGTAGGCGACGTCTGCTAAGGTCATATTTATGCTTCGTCCGGTAGTGCAGGACGACACGGTCGTATTTACCGAACACCTCAACGAGTATAAGTTGGCTATGTTCGCATTTTTGCGCATCTGCTACAATACGTTGTGATAAGATGTTCGTGCGTGGGCGGTCGGCTAATCGCTTAATGACCTTAGGAAGCATCCGCGTGCTGTATACATATTCATATGTGTAAAGATTCTTCCGCAAATTAGACAATGTAAAAAAAAGCCTTGTCATTAAAGTGATTAAAAATTAAGATTACTTAAAAGACTAACGACGGCTTTTGAATTACGCGAATAAGACACGATAAGGTATTTATTTTTGCGAGCATTTCAAGTTTTATAATTAATAATTATATTATTATTATTTATTTTATTACAGCTGTCTTTTAACTTTTTTTAAAAGATTTCTAATTAATATTTTTTTACGATTCAAGTTCTTTTCTAAATCTGCAATATGTTTTGTGTTTCATTGAGATATTTGCTACAAATCGGTTTAGATTGCAATGGAATAGCTATTTCTGCCCTATCTGGTTCCTCATCAGCGGAAGAGTAGCTCCGCGTTCTTACGCAAAAATCGCGTACATGTGTACATTTATATGTATGCCATCAAATTTCCGCTCCGGTCAACAATGAAGCAGCTAATAACAAAACAAAGATACTTTGAAAATTAATAAATAATGACAAAAATATCACGTTAGCTATAAATAACAAAGTTACGGTTAATTCTCAGCAGTAAACATTGTGGCCCTTGACTTCAGAAGAATGCACCACAGGAAATGAAGTATTACGTAGCATTTTCTTTTATCTAGCGGACGAAAAGATCTTTTAAATATTGTCATTTAATTAATTTAATTTAAAAACTCTTAATTGATATACGTATTCGCATTCATCGCTCGCTAAATAATAACTGATTCAAATTGCCCGCCGGGTTCTGCTTTTATAGTACAGATTCTTTCTTTCTCGAATTTTCTGGCAAACGTTTGGAATCATCTAGCGTTCGACTCGAAACTGTCTCTGAAATATCGAGAAGGCAGATGGCGTAACCATTGAATCATCGACAGCTCGGACGTGACAACATATTTGCTATTCATGTAACTATAAAAGAATTACCTGTAAAATTTTAGGATCATATAATCAACGAAAGCTTCCACTTTTTAGCAATTGTGATAATCATCACAACCAAATAAATTTCTTAATTTTCCAGCAATCATAATCTCAATCCTCTTAATTATCGATTCTTCGGTCACCCTGAAGTCTATATTCTAATTTTACCGGCATTTGTTTATAATAATTTTAGCGTGCATAAAAAAATATTCGGCTGAAAATTAAAAATATGCAACTGCTAGTAATTGTAAAACTTTTTTTAGTTTTCTTAACTTCATTAATGATTTTAGAATCGATAACATTCTTTCTTTTTTCTTCTTACAGTTTTTTTCTTTTTGTCAAAACTGAACTCTGTGCTATAGTGAACATTTCGAACTGAAGGAGTTAAACTATATTTTTCTTCGATATCTTGTTTCTTAGCGTCCATAATTATACCAATGTTTCTGAAGTGTCCTATAAAAAAAGTTTAATTTTTTGAAATAATTTGGTGGAGATTGAAACATTAGATGTTCGCATACTTTTCGTACCTACATTTTTTTAATCACTTGTCAAATTATAATGCTGACGAAAGTATAATCTTTTATAAACAGTTAAGTAATTTTATTTTGTTCTAATCCCGAGGCGAGTAAAAATATTAGTTCTCTTAGTTACCACGTTTTTCATGTTTTTTACAATCAAGCATCATCAGTCACACTTGTCAAAATGAAATGTCGATAAAAGAGCAATCAATTTTTTGAAGCATCCGGCATAAAAAGTTTTTTTTTCTTTTTCTGATTAGGAGGTAAGCACACTCATTGTCAGTTGCTTTCCCAATTCACATACCTATAATTTTTATTAACTGTCAAACCTGGCAGCGTGAAATGTCGACAAAAAAGAGTTTCATTTCTTTTCTCTTTTTAATTCGGAGGTGAGTACAAACAGCGGTCGTTTTTCTTAGTTATCTTAATACATTTTTTAATTAACTGTCAAAGTGAGGTGTCGACCGAAAAAAGAGCGATCAAGTTTTCGAAGTACCTCGTATAAAATGTTTGTTTTTTTTTTTAAATCTGACGATGAGTCAAACCGTAGAAATTTTGTATTAATAACTGTCAGACTTGCCAAAATGTAATGCTGCTCTTATGTCTTTGAATCATATGTCACACTTGTCAAAGTGAAATATTGTTAAAAGAGTAATCAATTTTCTGAAGCGTCCTGTATAAAAAGTTTATATTTTTTTTTCTAATTTGCATAGTTCGTATAATGTTCAAAGATTTTTATCAACTGTCAAATCTGTCAAGTTAAATGACGGTAAGTTTCCTTTATAACGAGTTAATCTTTTCTCTCTCTTTAATTTGGAATACAAATATCGATCGTCTTCTTAGTTACCATACCATATACATATTTTTTTTAATTAACTGAGAAACCTGTCAAACTGAAATTTCGACGCAAAACAAAGTTTCTGAAAAGCATCCTCTATAGAGAATTTATTTTTTTAATTTGGAGGTGTAAACAAATATCGGTCGTTTTCCTAGTTGCTACACTCTTCATTTTTCTTAATTGACTGTCAAACTTGTCAAAGTGAAACGTCGAGAAAAGAGCAGGCTTTTTCTTCTTAATACTAATTAACTTTTGCAATGCGTCAGAAAATCTTTTTTATTAAAAAAAATCCTTTTATTGCGCCATGTCAATTGAATTTTCATTGTTCTTTATACAGTGAAATGATAAAGTAAGGAAAAAATTCATTATTTCCTTAATGCTCAATGTAAATGACAAACACCGAGACAGGTCAGTTTTAGATTTTTGTTGCGTATCTGACGGAATAGGTAAAATTTTTATTCCGATTGTCATTTCTCACTGGTGACTCATTGAATTTTTTTTTTTAATGGAATAAGCACATTTTATTCATTTTATTTGAAGGCTCATGATTTCCTCTTTTTGACAGTATACCATTTTTGACATTTAAATTTTGAAAAATGGTCAAGAGAAGAATTTAAAGCCTGTTCACAATGACTTAACGTAAGAAAATTAATCACTTAATAAAAGTTGGAAACACTGTTAGAAATGTAAGCGTACTAATTGGCTAATTCTATTAATTTACTTTTCTTAAGTTGACAACTTCCATTTTTAGGTTAACTCTGTTAAGTACATTCAATCAACAGCATTCTAAAACAGTATAGTGAGTGTAGTCTTTGAGTCCTCGAGTTGAGCAAAAGAATTTTATCCTTTATTAACCTAGACAACCACTAACAATTCGCAAATACTTGCGCATGCAAAGAACAAAAAATTTCTTCATTGTGAACGCATAAATTAACACTCTAATTTCCTTAATTTAATTTTGTTACGTTAAGTCATTGTGAACGGGCTTTTAATCTCAATCACTCAGGAAGCCGTGGAATACGTTTTTACGCTGTAAATGTAAATGGCATTAAAAAGCCAGAATGCTAATAAAAGCTAAGAATGTCACTTTAAATTGTATTAAATGAAAAATGAAGGAAAAATAAGGAAACTTGTCGAAATGAAGAAAAAAGAAAATCATAGTATCTCATAACAGATGTTCAAACTGTTTGCCATTTTCGTCCAACAAGTGAATTTTGTAAGGATGCCATTTTTCAGTTTTCAAAAATTTACAGTATTTTTGTGCATGTTATTTTCTAAAACAATTTGACAGTTACTAATATTGGAATTTTGCATTACTGATACCATATTTAATTTTTGATTTTCACATATCGTAAGACGACCACTTCTTTTGAAATCTCTGATGTTACCTGCTTCTCTAAACTTTATTTCAATTTTGTTAATGGTTGCCTGCACAGTTGAGGATGGATCAGGGTACTGACTACTTCTTCATGCCTTTTTACGAGGTCTTCATAACCAATCATCATTAAAATCTCTATTCTTTACGTTTCTGTAAGCCGCATATTTGTTTAATTAATTTTATGCATGGATAAAATCTTATCTTCAAGAGATTTATACTAAAACAGAAATATTTTCTACTGTTTTTATTTTCAATAGCTCATTTAATTTTTCGGTTGCATTTTAAAATCAGAATGGAAGCTAGGCTTTTACTACCTATATTAAGAGAAATTCTATAATTTTTAATGGCGTATAATTTTCTTTTTCGTTAGTTTCACTTCTATTGAGAGTTTGCCCTTTTTTTACATAGAATCTTCTAAACCACTTCCTTTCATAGTTACTTGAGACGTTTTTATCAGGTTTACACTGGTGGCATTTTCTTTCTGTTTTCCGCCTTCAATATTTGCTATGGCCGTCTTGTTTGGTTGCTTTTGTGCCTTGTTTTCAAGATTAATCTCAATTTCGGATCTTAATTTTTCGTGTAAATGGTTGTATAAAATTTCTCATTTTATCTTCATCTCTTCGTTATTAGTGGTCGTGATCCTCTCATTGCTCAACTAATGTTCTATTCTGTAGGATATTCTTTTTTGTTTTCTCAACGCAGGGATTTGTTCTGCATTAATTAGATAGCCAATAGTACACAAAGCCACATGCCTTGTATGTGAAGAAAAGTTCTTCAAGCGTTCAAGCTGCAGTCATTACAAATGCATTACCTACAATTACTAATTAACTATGATTTCATTTATCCTGTAAAGTGTTTGAAACTATTATCGTATTTTTTTTTAAGTAATTTCATCATCGATTGCAACAAGTTGTTTTGAAGAATGTGTTTTACATTCTACGAAAGCCACATATTAATTGCGTAATTACATTAAAACATAACTGATATAGATCTATCTTGCCGGTTTTAAGTGAAACAAGATTTGTGTCGGTGGCTAGATAAAACTAATCTGATAATAATTGTTAAAATTGTATTTAATGCTGACATGTCGAAAACGTTTTAATTGAAACTCGAACGGGATATTTACGACAAACCACTTGGGTGACGGTGGTTTGTGCTAATACATATTTAAAATTTTTGCTTAACATAATCACGTCGATAAAGTTTTCAATTTGCACAGGAATGAGGTGCTCGAGGACGTTTAAAGGGACTCGAGAGAAAGAAGATTCGTAAGTTATTCTAATTTGTCAACTGCGTTGATGTTCGTTTAAGAAAGAAATCACCTGAGTGAATGGGTTTTATTGGAATTATGAATCTTTGAAACAAATTATCTTTAGAAGAATCGAGTTTCTCTATGTTTTGTTATTTCTAAATACTTAGAAGTTTTCTTTCATTTAGATAAAATGCAATATATAAAGAGCTCGATAAAGAGTAATTAAATTTAGGATAGGATAGTGTACAAGCTTGTTGGAGATAACGTAAATATACTGATTCTATTTAGCTTTTTGTAGTAGAAATTGGGAATTGACTAAATGTTGTAAATCACTCATCCTTAAATATTAAAAGTTGCATGAGTTTTTAAAATTAATTTGTTCAACGTGATACATATTCTTGTATCTATATTTTGTATACCTTTATTGGATTTTTACAAACTTGAACGACCTTGAAATTATCTAAAAATAAACATAAATATTATATCAATCGCAATGACTGATAGTGACAGCAGGTTTATTTGAACACGTACTTATATTCAATGCAAAAAAAAAGATTTTTGTCAATTGTATGAATCTTCATTCCCTAATGAAACTTTTATGATTGGTTTAGCGTTATCTGCGCTGGATAATCGGATTGGGATTTTTCGGGGTTCGCTCAAACAACAAATTTGGTTAACGCCAGCGCAGCGCCGGGTTTTCAGCAGTTTTTCAGTGTACGTGAAAATTACACGTTAAAATTTTAATACATTTCGGTTGCATACCGTGTGATATAAATACGTAATGAGGTGTCCGAGTTATAAATTTTCGTTTTACTTTGCAGTGCTTGCACGTTATATGTATTTTCCTCGCATATGTTGTACACAGTTGCAAAATAATAAATGAGCTTTCCTACTTTTATTGTTATTTATTTACATCGTCTTAGTTTTTCCGTAAAGCTAGAGGAGGTCATAAATAATGTAAACGTTGGTAAATAAAACTCACTCGGCTTAAACTGCAACAGTTTGGCGTCTGTAATAGTCCCTTTAATTTACTCTGAAGGTAATAGCTGAGTGACGAGGTCTTCGACTTTGTCATTTCTATGGAATCACTGATCGCACAGAAAATGTACTTTTGAGTAAAACAAAGCCGTAAGATGGACCCGATGTCTAGATTATTCGCCGCAGACGGGAGAACTTCGATGTCCTTTTATTCTTGCGGTTTATCCTGGGTTAATCTTGCTTAGTGTCATGTTTCAGCAGTGTCTAGTTCATGTTGACAGAAGCAGGATAACGAATACATAACATTCGTTTATTGTTTACAATTAATTAAAAACACTCAACACACAATTCGGGATAATCGTAGATTGGATCCTGTGCTCGAAATCCTAGTATCAGTTTGTTTCCACTTTGTGGACAATCAATTTTTTTTTTCATCTTCATCATTCTGACTTTAAATTCGCAGCATCGATAGTTTGCCTGTAAAATCGTACATTCATTTTGTATGACGTTTCGTTTCGAACTGACCATTAACAGAATAAGGATCCAAATTCTAATTTCCTCCAATCATAGTAATAAGAAGAAAACATCCCTCGTTCTAAATTTAAACCAACACCGATGAAGTAGGATTTCAAGAGAATCTTCAACATCCAAACACAATTACTTCACCAAAACATACTTCTTTGGGATAGCCAACACACCTTTTGGGCCACAAAGTAACAACAACAACAACATCGTCATTAAAATGATCAAAGAATATGTTTTATACTCACTATAATTATAAAATTTATCCTTGTTCACAAAAAGTGAGGCAATGACATAATCAAAGAACAGACGGAGACTTATGCCTGATTGCACCGCATTTTTAATTGTTGATTAAATTTAAGTCGTGTTTAGAATGTGATATTTAACGTAGATCCAGCATAATGTCAATCACCATCTAATTGACACTTAAACTTCAACTTAAGTGTCAGTTAGAATGCGCCTGACATTATGCTGGATCTACGTTAAATATCACTTTCTAAACACGACTTAAATTTAATCAATGATTAAAAATGCGGTGCAATTGGCCATTAGGGTGACTTATCTAGAAGATGGGAGACGAGTTCTGGCGAAGGCATCACTTATCGAAGATGTGAAGGTTCACTACGTCGAACTTTTAGACAAAAACCTAAAAAAATATTAAAATATTATTAACAAGGACAGTATAGAAATGACGTTTATGTGATCTGAGATAAGATTTGTTGCAAAAAGAACGCATTTATAATATTACGCTGTCAATGCCTTGTCAAAAGTGCCTCTCACATATCATCTTACTTCTTACTTATGGTCATATACGACAAATGAACAAGCTCATTTCGTAATTAAAATAAGTAAATAGTTAAGAGTAATAAGAAAAAGATACTTGAATGAATTTCCATAACGTACCAACGCAAATATTAGTTTTAACACTTTATATTCTCAAGGTATATTTATTATACTACAATTTCTAAATATTTATTATGTTTCCTTTTATCACATATGACAATATACTATGCATTCCTAAGAGGTTCTGTTGTTAAACTTGCATACACTTCAATTTGTATAAAGTCGAGTCATGAAGTTTCCTAGGTATTGTGCAAAATGTATCACTGGAATCAGTCGTTGTTCATTCTGTTTTCATCTACCGATTGTTTCACTGAGGAATAGGCTATATTGTACAAAAGATATAAAACGAAACCGTTCGCTTGATCACTATGTCACGTCTACTTCGCTGTATATTCTAGATACAAGATTCATATAAAAACCATGCGTATACGTTTTAAAGTTAAAATGAAACGCACGGTATGGTATGTATCACAGGCCGCAGAAAATGGTTTATAAAACCAAAATAGTTTTCATCGTGACGTACAAGCAGGTTCATTCTTCGTTAAGTATAAAAAATTAAAGGAAAAGGAGATGTTGACAATGCGTCACTAGAGACTCGTTAAAAAAATGTAAATTGTTAATACAGGAAAATGTTATAATTAAAGACTCGAGGATTTAGGCCCGTCTAGTCACCCAGATCCCGATTAAAATGCTTTTTTATTTTGATTAAAAAAATTAGTTTAAAGCAATCGTATTGGCGTAAGCAAAAATAAATGATGAATAATCCAATTAAGTTTTCATGTGAAATACAGTTTTGAAAAGCTTTATCTCAATAAGAAACGTAGCAATGACATCAGGCTTTAATTTATAATTTTATGTAAAAGTATTTCATAAAAAATACTGCACAGAAAACTAATAAATGAGGACGTACTTCGAAAGAGAAATAAATATTTCCTCAACGTTATACACAATTTTTTGGAAGCTATTATTTCTCGTCCTCGTTAGCCCCTCAAAATTAAAATAAAACACATTCTCTTTCGGTCAATGTAAAAAATTTTGCAGGTTTTTCATGCGAATATTATGCAGTGCAGAAAAATTAAAATGTAATAAAACGTTGGCAAAACGAGCTTGTTTAATTAAAACTCATTTATGCAAAAAGGAGGAAATGGGCGCACATCAAAGGGGGTCATCGTGCGAATATTTCGTGTTTGTTTTCGTCAAATATTAATTGTTCGGCGACGATAGAAGTTGTTTACGTTTTGCGACAATTATCCCATCGAGATAACAACAATTAATGCTATCAATTAGAAACATTGACGGTGATAATCATATTTGTGGATGCACTACTGCTACTACATCATTAATTATTTAGTTACTGAGCACTAAAGTTAAACAGTTATGAGTACTAAAGTGTTTAATTGAATGAAACTCGTTCTTTAGTACGTTTCTATACTACGAAATTACAATGAAGTTAGTTTGAAAATTAAAAAAATAAAAATAAAGTAAGTACACCTAAACTTTCCTCAAAAATTTAAGATCACAGAATAAAAAAAAAGTTAAAGTGTTAATTAGGAAAGGTCAAGTCCTATCTGAGTTTATCACAATTGATAAAGTATTACAAATACGGTATGAGCAATAACACTTGGGGGCCAATGATAGTTGACTGTGTTGTAGGATTAAAAAAGATGGTGACGATACTTTTCATTAAAAAATCATAGTTTCATAACATAACATACATATTACAATACAATATTAATACATGATATCAACATATTTATGCTTTAGAATATTCATTAAGTATAAATAATTCCTGTTTCCTGTATATCTAAATTAAATTGATATGTAAAATAAAATAACTAATTTTAATTATTCAATATTTTTACTGTTAAAACAAATATTATTTTAATTTAATTGCACGCTTTGGGAACAAATGTACCTATTTACATATGTGTGTATGGATACTTCGTATGCAAATACACGTTACTATGAATTATTCAAATAATCAGAAGCTTTTTCTTCATTTCCATTTTATTTATTTAATGTTTTAGTTGAGGATGATGAGTCATTATTAGAGTGAGGTAAAATGCTTTCCTTCTTCCTTCTCTTACTCGCCTATCTACTGCAGTAAGCATGTCTCACTCACTGCTGTTTAACGCCGAGCTTTAGTCATCATTGAAGAAAACGCTTCAATGTATTTGTGGACAATTTTTTGTGATTACTCTTAGGGGAGACCGGGGAAATGACGCCCACGTAAGATAAAAGCATTAATAACAATTTTGTATTTATTTTTAAAAATCTGAGTAAATTCTGGTAAAAGTATTATACTTTTACTTACAAGTTAGCATAGCCAAAATACATGGTGTTACACTTTATCAGGTACAGCGTAGTAAAAAGCTAAGGTGTTACATGGGCGTTATTACCCACAAATTTTGGGTAATAGGGCCCAAGTGGGCTCTATTACCTCTTACAATTAACAACTCATATTTCAACGTAATTCTGTATTATCTTACATTGTATAAAATAACAAAATAACGGAAACTTATTACAAAATAAAACAATTACACAATACAAAAATCGCAGATGTAGTTTTCAGCTGTGTTCTGGCTGCTGCATTCCTTATGAACCCTTTTTTTTTTTTTTTTTTTTATAGAGGTTTAGAGAATCTTCAAAGACGCCGCCCGGCGGTGTTCAATGCCGGACGGTGTGTTGGATTCACTCCACATCGGCGTGTGGCTCGATGCAGAGCGCCTACCAACTAAACTCCTTTCCTCTTTTTTACGCCGTATTGTCCTCGGAACCGCCTCGCGGCATTACTTCGAGAACACACGCTTGTCTACCTCCTAGTTTGTCTTTCCTTTTCATGTACTATCTTGGTTGTCATGATGTTACGCAACATCCTAGTTATGTGTGTCCAATTACTCTCACTCTCTATGAGTAGATCTGCTACATTTTCTTTGGTAACATTGGTGCCGCATTCCAGGCTGGTCCTCATTCTCTCCTCCTCCCATCTGGCGCAATAAAAAATAGTATGATCCGGTGTATCTTGCTGGTCGCAATACCAGCATAGGTCACTATCTTGCTTCTTTATTTTGTATAGGTACGTACCGAACGCACCATGACCAGTAAAAGCCTGTGTCACATAGTAGTCAGTGTCTCCGTGTTTTCTCCCATGCCAGCTTCGTACATCCTTCACGAAGGTTTTGGCCCAGCCCTCGTAGTGTTGCCATTTCTCCTGCCACTTCTTCAACATGTTCGTTCTTGCGTCATCCTTATGTGCATTCCCCATCTGGTAAGTTTCGGTCCTCTCCTCCACTCTAAGCTTGATTGGGGGTAGCCCGGCTATCGCGAGTATCGCCTCTGTGGGAACAGTCCTGTATGCGGACGTTATCTTGATTGCTAGCCTGCGATTTATCCTTTCGAGCAACTGTTCATAATATTTAAACTGGAGGGCCTGTTGCCAGACCGGTGCTGCGTATGTTAGAATGGAGATAACTGCCATCGACAGGGTCTTTCTTTTGCTTGGACTTGGTCCCCCTATTCTGGGCATCAATTGTGCTAATGCCACATAGGACCTATTGGCCTTATCGTATAGTTTTCGCACGTGCGCCGTCATCTTCATTCCTCTATCAATTTGAACACCTAAATATTTTATGTCGGGTTTGGATTCTATTTTCATTCCTCTTACTTTGATGGCGAACGTCCTAAGGCTTCTCCTGCCGACCAATATCACCACGTCCGTTTTCTTGATTGCTAGTGCAAGACCTCTCCTCCCCAGGAAGGAGCTCACCTGCTCGACTGCTAGCAGGGCTTTTTCCTCCAGTAGGGTAAGTGTTTTGGCCCGAACCACAATCGCCAGGTCATCTGCGTAAGCTATTTTTGTTATGCCCTCGGCTGTCCGTGCTTGCAGAATTTCATTATACATGATGTTCCACAGGGTCGGTCCTAGAACCGATCCCTGAGGAACTCCACACGAGACTTGTTTCTCCATTTTATTTGGCAAAATAATACAGCGGTCAGTTAAATACGATTGGATAATCCTGATCAAGTACTTGCTAATACCGACCTTATTCAGTGCTTCGATCATCGCAGGCCAGGGTATCGCGTTAAACGCATTTTGTACGTCCAGCGTAATTAGGATACAGTATTCCCTGTTTTTGTGAGCCTTCTGCTTAATAGCTTCAGCTATTTCCCTAACCTTAATAATGGCGTCAGTTGTGGATCGCTTTTTCCTAAACCCAAATTGATTTGGGTGCAATATCTCCTTATCTTCCAGTTCATTTGCCAATCGTTCTTGTATAAGCGTCTCCAAGATTTTGGCGGTGACATCAAGAAGACAGAGCGGTCTATAGGTTTGTATTGCGTCCATGGAACTCCTTGGCTTCTCTATTAAGACGAGATTTGCCCGTTTCCAAATCGTCGGAAATATACCCTTACTTAGGCATACGTTCATGGTTGTTCTGAATGTTTCTGCGTTAGCTATCGCAACGGCCTTGACAACCTCCGAAGGTATACCGTCCGGGCCTGGGGCTTTTTTAGCTTTTATTTTTTGTATAGCGTTATCCATTTCTTTAGGTGTGAAGCTCTCATATTCGGCATCTCCGATTTCTATTTCAGGCCATACTGTAACTGGTTTCACTGGGAAAAGAGTGTCGACGAGTTTGTTCACTTCCTCGTCACCAAGCGCGACAATGGGCCTCAGCTTAAGCTTTTTTGTTACTATCTTGTAGCCAATGCCCCATATATCGTCTTCAAGCTCCTTACATAATTCGGCCCATTTTGCCCGCTTCTGCCTTTTTATTGCCCGCTTAAGATCTTGTTTAGATGACTTATACTTGTTCCTCGCTTGTAGTATTTGTCTTTGGTCCAGACTTATTTTGTTCAGCCTAGTCAGATTTCGACGATGTTTAATACAAGTACTCCGAAGTTCCGCGATCTCCCCCGTCCACCAGTACGCCGGTCGGCGTTCCGGGAGTTTCCCTGTTCTTGGAGGGAGGTGCTTCCGGCACAACTGTGTCATGAAGTTTACCAGCTCCTCCGGCGTTCGAATCCCACGGTCCGTATGGATTTCACTTTCATCGGTCAATTTTTCTAACTTTGTCATAGTGACTCGCCACCCTTCAGTTTCCCTGCGTTTGGCCCTGTTTTTCTGTCCCTTCTCCTCGTAGCTATAAGTCAGGATCCTGTGGTCACTCAGGCTTTCCCAATCCTCCCTGACTTGCCAATTGCCTATTTTAGCACTTAGCTTGGCTGTTGCTAGGGTTAGGTCTATCACTGAACTTCCCAGTACGCTGCAGAAGGTGGGTGTAGTACCTTTATTAAGCACTACCAAATCATTTGTCGCAATCCAGTCTTCTAAGATCTTTCCCTTTCCATTGGTCACCTTCGATCCAAAGGTGGGTGACTTCGCATTAAAATCACCTGCGATAAGACAATCCAAATCCGTTCCTTGGAGACTCTGCTGTAGGTCGTGCAGGAAGTTCTCAAACTCACCAACATGCCTGTTAGGTGAGAAGTAACATGAATAAACATAAATGTTAGTACTAAAGACGTCCACTTGTACGCGCACAAATCCTATATATTTATCACATTCCTTATGAACCTAAGCGGAGCAATTTACACATCTAAACCACAGCTCATTGTTTTGTCCAAACTCTCCGCAGAGTTTACAAATATCGTCTCCATCGATGCTTTCATGATCTAACAAACCCTCATCATCACAAAAATTTTGTTCGTTGATGTCTGAATCAGAGGATGACGATTCAAAGACATTTCTCTTCACCTGCTTCTTTCTCTTTTGTAACGTTTTGTTCTTCTTCTGTTCCTCCAAATTTAATTTTCTTTTCTGTCCTTTGTCCTTCTTCTGTTCCTCCAAATTTAATTTTCTTTTCTGTCTGTCATCCTTTGCTTTAAAAATGCTTTTCATAGGAGTGGACGTTAACACTGTAGAGTGTTGTTTATTTATTTTACTTCCAACAATTTTTGAAGTTGATGGAGTTGGTAACGGAGAAATATCCTCAAATGAAACCTGATGCTCTTTCAGGACACTTTCAACAACGACCTTTTCAACAGTTTCAGGAAGTTCTTCCGGTGCTACTTCATTATAGATGGGTAGAAATCTTCATTAACGAAGACGTTTGGATTAATTGGAAAAATTCCGCAAACTTCGAAACCTCTGACGGCTTTTTCTACAGTGGCTGTAGATAAATAAGCTTTCGTAAATATTTTGACGACATCGTTTAGCGTAATTTTTTGATATTTAAAGCTTTTCATATAGAGGTCACAATCTTTGTGGTAGGCCTTCTTTAATGGTCCATAGAATGTTACGTCTAAAGGTTGTATTTTATGTGAACTATGTAGAGGAATGGTAAGCATATGAATTCCGTTTGCCCTACAAAACTCGTAACTTGCTAAGGATGCATGGCTTGAATGATTGTCCAACACTAGTAAGGCTGCTTTCTCCTTACTAATTTTCATTATATCCTTGAAGTGTTGCAGCCACAATAAAAAGAGTTCTTCATTTATCCATCCAGATTTGGAGCATCCATGAATACAGCCAGGAGGTCCTTCTTAAGTTCAGGGGTTAAGCGTTGTCTCTTGTGAATAAACATAGATGGAACATAAGAACCAGCAGCATTATTAGCACATACCACGGTTGTAGTGGTGCCCCTTTCTCCGCTAGTAGCACTTCTTATTTGCTTAACTCCTTTAGGAGCTAATATTTTAGGGGGATTTTGCACATTCGAAATCCCAGTTTCATCCACATTGTAAATATCACTAGGAGAGAAGTGGTATTTTTCTAGCAGTTCCTCCAAATTGTGGAAGAATAAATCTACTTCATCTTTGTTGAATGCCATTATCCTATTCAAACTGGTTGCTTCAGGTTGACGAAGACTAATAGACGTATGCCTCTTTAAAAAGCCTTCTAACTAGCTTTCTCCTGCAAGTTTATTTTGCCATTTTTAAAATTAGATTTTCTAACTCCTGTTCTTCTTGTTCTTCAGAAAATGTAGACTTTCGTACTAGTTTAGGTCCAGCATTATTTCCAGAGTAAATTCTCATACGCAGTGTTCTTCTCGGTATAGAATGAAGTTTGGCTACTTTTCTGACAGATTCTCCATTTTCAATAGCTGTTAATGCAGACTGCAGTGTTTCTTGAGTCCAAGTTGCACGCTCAGTCTTTCTAATATAATTTCGCGGCATCTGTTATTACAAAAAAATAAAAAAAAATTGTTTAATACAAGCAGTTTGTGGATAATGAAGCCCACCCGGGCTTTATTACCCAGATAATCATGGCTCCATAACCCCAATTGGCAAATGTAACATTTTAATTTTAAACTTTAAAATTCCCTTAAATTCAGCAAAATTAAACAGACAGTGTTGGTTATATGTCATCAATGCGTAGTTGAGCAGAATTTAAAAATAAATAACGGATTATTAAATGTGTAGGTTACCTCATAAGTTGAGCAACAATTATAAGAATATACCTACGTCACACAAATCTTCCGCCAAATTTCTTAATACTTGTTTCCAATACGGGAAACTGCAGAAATTAACTAATATAACATACCAGTAGGTAACGACACAGTTTACATCGCAAAAACTTAATTTATACAGGAAACCGTTCGTTAAAAGTTTTCAAGGTTGCAGTTCACGTAGATATTTGAAATTTAAGGAGCAAGGGTTTTCTGTAGAGATCTCTTTAAATAAAATAAAAGTGTCTTTGTACCACTTCCGGTTGTACCGGAAGTCGCTATCAACTGGCTTATTTTAAATGGAATGCTATATTTTTCATCACGTTTTTGAATTCTACATGTAAAAATATGTTAAGTTGCAATATATTTCCCTATTTCTAAAATGCATCATTTTTGAGATATTTTGAAATTTCTTAAAAATTTGGATTCTGCAATCTGATTTTCAAAAAATTATAACACAGCTATGATTGAAGCAATTTTATTTGTAATAGCTGATATTGTAGTTGACGCTTTAAGGTTCTTAAAAATTCCATAAGCATAATCTATTAAGCTACAGGGTGTCTAAAACGCACCGCTCCACTCGAAGATATTCAAACACAGAAAAATACTTTTTTCAAATGGAACGACCAATATTTTAATACACCATCGTATGTGGAATTAAATGCTGTGTCGAACAATACTAGCATTCCCTATACCTAACTTTAACAGTTTTTCAGCTATAAGATATTTTTGGTTTAATACATAAAAATTTACATTTATTAGGTTAAATATTTCTAATTTTGTTGATATAGTTATGAAAACAACAAACAATTGCATTTAACGTTTCCTGTTACTACAAATTTTAAGCAAAAGCAAAAAAAGTTGAGAATCAAAATCAAAATTATTCAAACGCTGATATTTTAAATCTATTTTTTAAGTTCATGAAGAATGATCTAAAATTGTTCAGAGCAGAGAATGTGTGTTCAATAAAATGTACCCTTCTTGTCTCCTATGAATAAAACACAGTTTGGAAAGTTTGAACCTAACTTTATACAATTTGGAAAAATAAAATGAACGAATAAGATCAGTAACAAATAACGAAGATAATTAGACAATGGTTTTAAAATATTTTCACGCTAATCCAGAGAATTGCAAACTAGCAGCTATTTTATTCTTCAATTTAAAGTAATGAAATTCATACTTTTTCGTTTTATAAGATCACAAGCGTCCTAAGAGAAGGATGATTAAAGAACTACGTATTAAAATTTGTGAATTTCCACTTGCCAAATTCTATTTTCTTTGGTTGACTACAAAATTTGTAGTAACAGTAATCACTGTTATAATTTCCATGCTATCTTAATAAATTTAAAAATATTTGACCTATTAAAATTGTAATTTTCTATGAATTAAATCGAAAATGTTTCATAACTCAAAAACTGTTAAAGTTAGGTATAGGGAATGCTAGTACAGTTCGACGCAGCATTTGATTCCACATACAATGGTGCATTAAAATATCGGTCATTCCATTTGAAAAAGTATTTTTCTGTGTTTGAATATCTTCGAGTGGAGCGGTGCGTTTTAGACACTCTGTAGCTTAATAGATTATGCTGATGGAATTTTTAAGAACCTTAAAGCTTCAACTACAATATTAGCTATTACAAATAAAATTGCTTCAATAACAGCTGTGTTATAATTTTTTGAAAATCAGATTGCAGAATCCAAATTTCTAAGAAAATTCAAAATATCTCAAAAATGATGCATTTTAGAGATAGGGAAATGTATTGCAATTTAACATATTTTTACATGTAGAATTTAGAAACGTGATAAAAAAATATAGCATTCCATTTAAAATAAGCGAGTTGATAGCGACTTCCGGTACAACCTGAAGTGATACAAAGACAATTTTATTTCATTCGAAGAGATCTCTACGGAGAACCCTTGCTCCTTAAATTTCAAATATTTACGTGAACTGCAACCTTGAAAACTTTTAACGAACGGTTTATGTGGATATCCCTGTATACCAGATAAGGGGGTGGGCGTCTTTACCACAAAGGGTGTTATTCCCCCGGTCTCCCTTATACGTACCATGAGTACTAAAAGATGAACTGAATAAAAAAAAATTTGAGCACGCCATGATTTTTATGACAGAGTAGGGAACACTAAAGGAAAAATCTAGAATTTCGTGGTTATATTCACATATTATTGCTTGAACTACTTACCATCACCACCTACGCACTTGTAAATTCACTTGATCTCTTGGTATTTATGAGTACTTAGACATCTCATTTCATTTGTGTCACATTAATGTACATTCAAAGTGATTTAAAAATTTAAAATATTTTTGTTAAAATTTACTCCATGGCTTCAGCTTTTAAGTGTAATAAATTGGGAAAATGTGATAAGTATGATTTTAGAAAATGACTAAAGAAAACTTTCCACTTTCTAAAATTTCTTTTGGGTTTTTTGAAAAGATTCTTCTCAAAATTAATGAACTGCAGAAATGATGCAAGTTCCGAGCTTGCATGGTTTTTATTTTTTTAGGAATATGCTCTGTACGTTGTCGCCATTCGTAACTTGTTCAAGAAATTAATGAAGGAATTTAACGGCATTGATAAGTGATAATGTCACCACTTATTAATTTAAGTAACAATATTTATTTCAGGGTTTTACCGTTACTTATGTTACAGTTAAATGGCCCATTAAGGGTTTTGGACTTTGGAGGGCTTCTAGAGAGATCGAAATTGATTGTCCTGATCCTACACTACTTTCCGTGCGCTTGATATCAGTATTTACAAAACGGCCTCTGATCGCGACTGCGAACTTAAGGAACAGTTGAGCAACTGTTAGCAGTCAAATGACTGCTATCCTGCTAGAACTCTCAACTGTTCAATATTTACATCTATCACATGAAAGTTGGAACGAAAAGCAGTGCGTGCATAGAACATTCATGAAACTCACAACCAAACTTAACCTAATTAATAAAGAATATAATTATTGTTTAATCAGATTGCTATTACAATGAAATAAACAATTTTTTATAAATGAATGGCGAAGAACTGTCAATAAAATGTTGGGATATTGTTAGGGCTCGTTTCAATTTAAAACATTACATTTTTCCGTCCGCAAAAGTTTATTTTTATAGGCCCCGTACTGGCCTTGAGTCCGTCTCTGACCATCGTTTTTGCCGACATCTTGTTGGAATTTTCAATTTTTCCGAACCGTTCGCTTTCTAAATACATACTTGTTTCAGATTCTGTTAGTACTCCAGATTTAGTTGAACGAATTTCAAGTCTCATTTCAACGGATTTATTTAGTTATTCACATTATAAATCTTGTTTACAGTTTTTGCGAAGGTTATCTGTTTTGCCGGCTGATACTTCGTTGGTACAGCCATGCGCACCTTAAATGCACCTCGTGCACGCAAGCCTCACCCTTAAAACCTTGTGATGCTCATAGAACTGTCAAGTTGTAGCACTTAAGCTGCGCACGACTATACCATCAACTTAATTTCTGATTTCGACCAAAGAGTAGCGAGTAGAAGAAAGGAAAGTATCATTACCAACATACAGAAAAACGACTACTTATTTGTCGTTAGTTAACACCTGAGATGTTGGGGGCGCTACTAATATTATAAGAAAAATTAAAAGAATAAGAAAATAAAGAACAACTAAAACTCGCTACGAAATCAAACTCTATGAACCACAACCTAGCAAAATATGCCGTTTTCGAAATCATTCAGCCATGCGCAGTATTCCGCCGGTGAATAATTTAGTAAACGCCTGTCATTACAGAAGGCACCGCAGAAATTTGTTCGCAGTATTTCCTTTCTTCTACTCTCTATTCTTTGATTTCGATGTGCATTTGTAAGTATCCATTTCTATTCTTCTATCTTTCCACTAAGGTTACTGTATTGAGAAGGTAGCGCCAACTTTCTATCTCTTTTCATTTGGGGTTAATCAGATTCATTCATAAACACCCTAGCAACAGTAACTTGTTATGTATCTATCCTTTTTCTTTTTAGCGTTTCGTCGTGTCCTTCTTAATTTGGGGGACGAAAGCTGCGGAAATGAATAGCGGTACCTTCTAAATACAGTAACCTTACTTTCCACGCCCTAAGCTCTACCGATTTAGTTTTTTTTTTCTGAACTGCTAACCATAGGTATTAAGCTCTGTCTGTTGATTACGATAGCAGGTTTCTCCACGGAGAATTCGGTGTACGCAGGTAAGTTTCTGCTCATTATATGTACACCCCTAGTTACGCGAATTGGCGACCCAATATGTAACAATATCTAGTAACTTCCCCAGATCTCCCCATGTTGCTAACTTCATTTTAACAATTGGATGTAAATATCGATATAAAGCTCGTGGAAAGTAGTGTAGGATCAGGACAATCAATTTTGATCGCCCCTTATCAATATCCTCCAGAACCAAGATCTGAAAAGAACCACTTTTCTTGCCCACTAGAGTTGTTTATATTTGTTTTTTTTTCTTCTTCAACTATTTGGCTTCTCGTGTAGCATTTTTCATTAGTTCCAATTCTCCGTCCATTTTCTGTCCCATATTCTTCTAGATTCCATTGCATTACCTACTTTTAACCACCTAAGTATTTATTTATTTATCCAGCCTTCTAGTTTACCTTGAAGAATCTTTCTCACATCCCTGGAAAAAAGCCACGTTCGATTTGTTCCAACTAGTTTACCTATTTACTAATTACTCCATATTTGAGTTTTCCGTTTTGAATTTGTTTTATTCAGGAAGTATTTTTCTAGGAACTCATTAATAAAATAGTTTTTATTATTTTTGATTTATTTTAATATACTGTTTGATATTTAATGAATTTTAAATTTATTTAATTACAGCAAAAATATTCTAATTACTTTAGTGCCGATGAAAGAGCACAATTAGTTTCTGTGCAAAATTTTACAAAGGTAATTGTTATAAATTTCATGCTTGAAGTAAAAGAAAATGAACAGTTGTAGGATACAAGTTTTTAAACGTCCTCCAGTTCTTATGCTACTGTTGAATACTGGGGATACTGGATAACTATAAGTGTCGGTTCGGTCCTGTCGTTTTGCGTATGGGTTCAAAGTGAAAGACTGCGAATTTTCATGCATCAGACTGTGTTCGGATTCGTATTGATTCGTTCAAATTGGCTTTTCTATGCTTTAAGTAAAAGGACAAATAATAATTTTTATTAAGTCGGTCGCAGCCTCAACAGACAGCAAATAACTAATCTCACGTCTCCCCGTTAAGCTTACAAGCTTGAGGGTTGTAAAAGTGTTTAAAAAAATGCCTAATGTTATATTTGTGAATCTGTTCTATGGAGAATTTTGTGAAATGGTGAATAAATATGAAACTAGTCGTAGTTCTAAATAATTTCAGATTTATTATTAATAAATATGTCATTCAATATCTTAATAAGAATTTTAATAAGGAATTTATCACACACGTGCATTGCATAAAACTTTCGAATACGCATGTATTTATTCATTTTTCTGTAGATATTCTCAATATGATAACGAATATTTCCTTGCGTTTACGTTTAGTTGAAGTAAATTATATAATTTTGTTACTACTAGAGATACTGGCTGGCAATACATGCCCAATGTCGTCTGAGATCAACGAAGTTAACTGACGTGAAGCACTTACACAGCGATAAACTTTACAAAATTTCTATATAGAACATGACGTATCGGTTGTTTTTGTTTGTGTAGATTGGAGTTTAGAGGTTTGACGGGGAAACGCTATTGACGACTTGGATGGAGTGCGCAAACTTGTTAAGGACAAAATATTGTATGCCTTACATTTTGCTGAGTCTTTAAATTTTGTTCATAGTGAAAATCACAGTTTCATTTTAACTGATAAAATTTGAATATCTCGAAGCCACTATTTTTATTTGTTTAAAAAGCTTACGCTGGATTTCACAAACGTCACTTAACTTTAATCATCGATTAAGAATAATCATTCCTATACCTTCAACACATGTAACCATGGCAACGTTTACTTTTAACGGATGATTAAATTTAAGTAAGGTTTGTGAAATCCGCCATTAAACTTTGAAAGGCGATGAGCTAACCTTGTGAGAATGTGTTATCATTGCGTAATTCTAAAATAATTCGATTTTTCTATTCTAATTTTCCTTAATTTTACATATACATTTATTAATTCTGTTTGCTTCACAATTTTTAAAGCTTCTTTGTCGGTACCCTTCACCAAAGGAATAAAGGATTTTGAGAAATAAAACGGTTATTGAAACTATTGTACCTAAATATTCACCCAGATTCCATTATCTTTTGTAAATACCACCAAAACCTTTTGCTACTTGAACTTATTCAAATGTCTTCGATCAAAATGCAAAGAACTAATAAATATTGCTTATAAGCGATATGTTAGCAACTTATTAGAGGAGACCACTCGCTCTGATCCAAAAAAGTTTTGGCAATTTATTCAGCAGAAAAAAAGGTTTTACTAGGATTCTAAGCTTTATGAAACATGGTGATCTTGAATTCAGTATTCTCCAAAACATAAGATTTTGTTCCATCAGCAATTTCTGTATCGTCAAAAACAATTGCCCACTGAAGTAATGGCCGATTTTAACAATACATCAAATATATAACTTTGATGGTGCCTGCTTTTCAACTGGCCAGAAATTGCTGACGGAACAAACCCTTAGGTAGTCAACTCTTTCAGTTTATTCTTCAGTAGCGTATCTGTTCCTTCTACCGTGGTAAATGCAGCTCGTGTAAACCTTTCAGGATCTTTTGCATCGTTTGGACCTGACAGTTAATATTTCAAGTTTTTCTGAAAAAAAAAAATGTTTATCGCGTTGAAGAATATAAAAAAAACAGTTTTCTATGGGCCTTGATGATATCCGTAATTTCCTAAGTACCCCTTTATTTTGTAACTCATAACGACATTGTAAAATAATCGATAATCGTAAAGTGACATATTTTTGACCAATCAGTACATAGAAATGCGTTGTATCTAAGTACTGATTGGTAAAAATATGTTATTTAACGATTGTCGTTATATAATGATGTCGTTATGAGTTAGATACAACGCATTTCTGATTGGTCAAAATATGTCACTTTACGATTATCTTACCCCTTTATTTTATAACTAAGTACTGATTGGTAAAAATATGTTATTTAACGATTGTCGTTATATAATGATGTCGTTATGAGTTATAAAATAACGGGGTAAGTTTTTAAATTATATTTTAAAATTATACGCCGATTTCGATTATTTGTAACTTTGCTAAGTCTTTGAAAGTTTGTTATCAATCTGTAAAGTTATATACCTACTGATAATGATCAGCACGGTTTTATGGAAGAACGTTCAATAATTGTTACGAACCCTTGCTCTTTCACACCAAATGTCTCTGAATTTATTTATTTAAGAGGGGGTAAGTGGTTGTGGTTTACACAGATTTTCAAGTCTTCAATAAAATATGCTGTCACATTCTATTAAATAAGTTTGAGTATTATGGTTTTTCAAAATCTTTATTCTTCCCACTTTCATCTTAGGTACCTAACTCGTAGAAGACTTGCTGTAAAATATTTGAATTTTTTTCGATAAATATATACCGTCCTCAGGTATATCAAAGGGATCCAATCACGGCCCTCTATTGTTTGTACTGTTTATTAATAACATAAACAATGTCATCACACTGCTGTGAGCTTGTTTTTACAGATGACATGACTGTGCCTGTTCTTCAAAGTAATGTAGACGCTAATGTTAGTTAGTGTTAAATCAGTCATCTTTTTTTTAATGTATTTGAGTGTTCTGTTATGATATATGATATATTCAAATAAACAGCATCATCATAATCTATTTCCTCTTCTACCCGTAAGAGTGTGTTCGTAAACTCTCTTGGGTTCTCCTGAGTAATATTCTTTCTCTCTCATATAAATGATTTTGTGTATTTTGCTTTTCATTTTATTCACTCATAGCGTTACCCATGGAGACTTTACGCCATTCCCTTCTGTCTCTAGCGATCATTTTAGTTTCTTCCCAAGTTTTGTTTTTTCTTCTTATGATTTTCACAATACTGTCAGTTCATGTCCTTATAGGTCGTCCTCTCTTGTTTTTTCCCGTTCGTTTTGCTTCCCATACCAATTTAACTTGTCTTTTATTGTCCATTCTGATGAGGTGCCCTACCCATTTAAGTTTCTTTTCTTCTCTCTTTTCTTTTAAAGGCTTTATTTTGAGTTCCGTTCTAACTACTTCATTTCTTATCTTATCTATTCTTTTTACTCCTGCTACTTTTCTCAGATACCTCATTTCAGCGGCTTGCAATCTTTTTTCTTGCCTGTCCGTCAACACCCAGTTTTCTGCGCCGTATGTCAATATGGGGGTATATATTGTTTTGTAGACTGTAAGTTTTGTAGATTTTGTAATTTCTTTTTTGTTTAAGAATTTCTTCCTAATTGCATTATATGTCGCCTTTTTTATTCTACTTCCAATTTCTTCATCTTGTGTTCATTTACTGTTCAAAGTTATTCCCAGGTATTTATATGTATGCTCTAAGTTTTCTCTGTCTATTTTAATATTTAATTTTGGTCCATCTTTACTAGATACTGCCATCACTTTAGATTTGTCCTTATTTATAATTAGGTTATATTTGCTTAATATATTTGCCCATACGTTGATATTTTTCTCTAATACTTGGGGATTTCTTGCTAGTAGTACGATGTCGTCCGCAAAAACACAAGTCCCTATTTTCACTGGTTGCAAATTTCTATAGCCTATAGTGAAATTACTGCAAATAAACACGTTCCAATAATGTTCAGTAACTACGAGCACATTAGTGATCCTATCGTAATTTGGTTAACTCTTGTACTGATTTAGGGGTAACATTCGATGCCCAAAGGACATTTTTCCAACATATTTTGAATATTGTTTCTAGGTCCTTCAAACTCTACGGTTTTATTTATCGGAATTGTAGAGAATTTTCAGATGCTAGAACATTGTGCACGTTAACTACAGTTGAATAAGATCTACATTGGAATATTGTTCTATCACAGAGGTGGGGAAGCTGCGGCCTTCCGCAATCTTCCATGCGGCCTTCCCATAAAAAATTATAATAAACTTGCAGCTGTATAAAAACGTGAAAACATCTCATTTAACTTGTAAATTACTGTTTTTTCTTTTTATCGGGTAATGTGCGGCCTGTTTGTCATCTTCAAAGTTAAAAGTGGCCATCTGTGGTAAAATGGTTCCCCACCTCTATTCTACCATATATGGCAGTCTTTCTCAAAGTGCTTTGTGGGCGCTAGAGGCCTACAGGGGGGCGGTAAAGGGCACAGAGAAACAAGATAAGACTCATATATGGCAGGCTATAATTTAACTAAAGTTATTAAAGTAATGATTGCGATTGTGATTTTTAAGATGTGGTAAAGTTAAAAATTTTAGGGGGTGCTAGAAAATAATTGATTCTCAAAGTGGGCGGTAGACGAAATTAGTTTGAGAACCTATGATATATGGTGTTCTGGGGACCGGGTGGGCCACCGAAAACGATACAGACCGAATATTTTCCAGGAAAGTGTTTGTTTGAAAAAAATGTAAGACACGTCGATGTTTAATCCAAGGGATTATTATTATTATTATTATTATTACAACGTCTTCTATTTGCAATCTTTAGACTTTTCCTTTAAATAAATAATGTCGTCTGTCTGGTTCTAAAAAAGCATTATTAAATCGATAAACATTATAGCTTGCCCAGGGATTCAGCGTGTTACTTTCGGTTTATAGGCGAATGTGCGCCTTGAGTTTCGGAAACAACCCGTATACTTTCCTAGGCTAATATCGATCCCCTACACGTAATCCCCCACTCATCTATTTTTTTTGGGGCGCTCGAGGTAGAATCAGTTTTTCCCGTCCATTAAAAAATAATCAGACCCCTGTCCGAGCGATATGACGTTACATTGTTATAAGCATTTAATGTAGCGATTTTAGTGTAACTAGGCCGGAAGTGTTTATCGGGTGCCCCACAGTATAAAAAAGTTAAAAGTGTGTTTGGCATTTAAATATTTACGATTTCGTCGTATACATGTAAATATTTACAGTCTGTCTGATTTATGTGGTAAATTTACTTGACTGGGTATTTCGGTAGCCGGTTGTTTGTTAAACGAAACAGTTTAATTAATAATCGAAAAAGGCGTTCGTTAATTGGACAACCATTAGTGCATTGAATGCGTTAATTATTTAAATCCCTCGGACTTGCACAAAAGTTATTTTGTTGTGTAAATGCAGGACAGGTTTTGTTACAAACGATTTATCGAATTGAGTTTTGAAATGTGGCGTGTCGAATATTTGTAACACAATTCTGTTATTGTGCTTTGCATTTGAATGTTCTGAATGACGTAGAATTTTTGCATTTACGCTTGCGAATATTTAATATCGATTATCTGTAACAATTCTTGCGATAGATTGATTGCCAAACGTGTTTGTATATAATTCTGGTTGTAAAAGTTTCAGCTTAATTAAATAATAAAACGTCCACGTACAAATAATTAAGAGTTAAAATATCAAACAAAGGTAGAAATTTTCAATCATTCATAATTTGTTCCTTTTTTAACTTTCAGAATGACAGACAGATTGAGATAAAATTTCAAAATAATTCGACTTTATGATGTGTTGTAATACTCTATATTTATTCGATGTGACTTAATTAAAACAGAAATGAATGTCGGTGAAAGGGGTGGTGTTTAAACATGTTTTAAAACTGAAGAGTGTCTTGAGAAATTCGAGACTGCTCGTTATAATCATTAGCTTATTCATGCCGTTGGGGCTTAAAACTTTATTAATTAATAAATTAACAGTACTCAGTTCTTTCAGTTTTGTTCGAGTTCTTTGCATTGTTTACGTTTTGGGTTTAATCTAGAAATTTTTCAGTATTCTGATTAATTTATTACTTGAATCTTTTGCCCACAATTTGTTCACCAAATTTAAAAATGATTTTCACATCCCAGGTTTACATTAAAATTATGTTTTATTGTGCCAATTATTATTAATTAGCACGAGAGTGTTCATGCCTTTTGTTTTACATTTCTTCGGAAAATTCGATTCAATGTGAGTAAGTAAAAGTAACTTTGATCCTTGATATTCGTTTAAATCCAGGAAGATCTGGTGAAGGGTTCTGATTTATATTTCTAAATGCACAGAGGTTTTTGAATTTGAAGAAGTTTTAATTTTTGTTCGTATTTTGATTAAATTCGTCTCTTTGGTATTATGTCTGGTTTTAGGGAAAAGCTGTAACGAAGTTGATTATTGAAAATGCTTCTCAACCTGCTCTATTTGCCATTGTTCCTTTTTCAGATTCATTTTTCCTTCATTATTTAAACTAAAATTTCTTTTTTTCCTTTATCCTTTGGCTTGTTCTCCCAGTTTCTCTGAGGTGCTTAAGTAAGTACCTCACGACATTTCTTCTTTGCCCTTCATTTCTTTCATCTCAAATTTATGTGTAGTCTAGGTGTATACGTATATCCTTCATTATTTTCCTATTGCATGCTCTGTAATTTTTCACAGATGTTCTGACTGTCTGTGCAGTCTTTGCAAGTTGATTAATTCTTGGCGTTCCGCAAAAATTTAGTAGGTCTTGGTTTGTCTTTCCTGTTTGATCTTGATATTGCGATAAGCTTTTTTTTACAAATTCATTGTTTCTTGGTTTGTCCTTACTCTTACTTTATATCTTTCCTTTCACCTTCTTTTTTCTTCTTCTTTTTCATAGTTCTCTGTTATATTTCTTGATCTTAGTGGTTCTGTCGTCTACCCTACCCTCCGAGTACCCTCTTATATTCATCATTTGAATCAAAATGAAACCATTTTTTTAATACTATAAGAAGACTTCAACGTTTGACGTCTTTCTTTTATTAATAATAAAATGTTTCAGCTTTGGTGTCCACTGAAAAAAAGCTCTGTACTATAATAATTTTAGAAAATCGGCTTGCTCCAATTGTATGATGTAAAATTGACAGTAGGATTACGTAGATTATGTAACGTAAACATAGTTACATGTGTGAAATAGTCCGTTAAAGTTAAAAAATTAATAGTGAGTATTTTTCCCAAGGATACAGGTAACCTATAATGAAATTGCAAATCGTTAAGAAAGTCTGGCGAAATTATATTAACGAAGTTCGACGTAAAGAGCGTCATCGTGCTTAATTTTTTAAGTTAGTGCCTCGACGTAACAGCCGGCCAAATTAAGCTGTCGATAAGTCATTTGCATACCGAGCGTAATTTATAAGTAAACGCTTTAATCGTGTTAATTAATAATTGTGTTTAAAATCCTGAGCCAGACTTGCACTTTGAGATTTCTAATGTTTGTCAAACAGTTAGATGATTCTAACTGCCGTAAGCAAAGTCCTTAGTATTTTTTCCCCCACAATTTTATGTTAATAAATAAAAACATTAATTTTCATGCGGTGTTTTTCCTATTAGACCAGGTGTCTGTTCGTTTAAATTCTTTTAGATGGAGTTGACAAGTTTTTAAAATTCTCGATACTTTTGAACTTTAAAACAGGAAAGGTGAGCTTATGATATTAACTCGCTAGACTTTACGTCTGTATTTAATTAATTATTTCAGATATCAGTTTTATTAATGGAAGAAAGCTAAGAAATAGAATTCGTCCTTTAAAGCGGTTTTCCGAAAAGTTAAATTCTATTTTTGTTCGAAATTGTTGCTGTCAGGTTGTATTGTTAATTTCGAAAGTTATGTTTTGGCTTAATATTTATTCTCAAAGGGAACGGACGTATTTATTTGGAACTATCTCACCGAAGCAATGAATTGAAAAACTTTTGCTGCTTGGCTTTAGACCCGATATTAAATATTAAGCGTGTCTGTTTCATTGCGATTCGGGGCAAATCACAAAGGAATATGAACATGCAGGAAACCTTGACTCTGAACTGTGTACACGCGAAGCTAATTTATTTATTTCATTGCCGCAAAACATGCAGCTGGAAGCTGGAATTACAGAATTTAATTTAAGGGCTGCAGATTAACTTTATTATTTTCATTCGACAATTGCACATTAGCTAGGAAAAATAGTTAATTATTAAATGAATGAAATATAAAATCCATTCTGCTAAAGCTCTAAAGAGCTGTATAGGTACACTTTACTAAAAAAAGATTTAAAAAAATCATCAGTGATGACAATTAATAAATAGACTTAAAAACAGATTACACTGCAGGTATGTAAAGCTAAATCGACTAAAGTAAAGGGCCCAATATTCGACTTGAGGGACACCAGATACTAAAGAGATTGGCTTCGTTTCAATGCTGTAGGTTCTTTGCATATCTTTCATGGTTTTTAATAGCAAATATGTAAATGTGGTTGATATAGAATTCATTTTGAATTTACCGTTTACAGCAAAACATTTTTTAGAAAAATTGAATCGTTAAGTATTTTTTTCTGGTGCTTTTATTAAAAAAATACTTTTGAGTTAAAATTTGGTATCTCTTAAGAAGTCATGTAGGTATTTAAAGTAATACAAGATATTGTTAAAGTATAAAATAAAATTTCATTCGAGGCAAGCTAAGAGTTTGAAAACGACTTTCATAAAAATACGTTAATTAAGCGTTAAAGCAAGATATATTGTTTGTTGACTTTACAAAATACAAATAGGAGCAAGGTCAGTTCGCATTATCGGACATTATTCTGAAAAGGCGTCACCCTCGAGGTCGTTTTTAATTAATCTCACTTTGGGCGTGCAATGTTAAGGAGACATTAAATTAAAAAAAAAGCAATAGGTAGTAATATTTTCATATTACCAGAAAGTACACCAAAATCACTGTTTATCTGAATGAAAATAATCAATAAGTGGAGTTTCTCAACTAAAAATAATTGAAAATATTAGCGTAAGCTTTTAAGTGCGTCAGTGGCGTAACAATCGGGGACGCAGAGGGTGCAATGAACATGAGCCAGAGAGCCCTTAGGATGCAAGCAAATATTTGCAAAGTACAATAACCAATTAAAACTTAAATAAATTATTCTATTAACTTTGATTGTTCATCACAGGCCTATTCACTTCTATCTACGCCACTGTCAGGAGTAACATGCTTACGTGGAATGTTTCCATAAGATGGAGATTTTAACGGATTAATAACACAACTTAGAGAAATGTTGCTCCAGAATTTGATCTATGCACAGTATTTGCCATCATCCGGCTACATTTATCGCATTCTCTCGGAAGGTCGTCTTTATAATTCTGAAACGTATTTGTATTTATGCTGCGTTATCTGTAGTCGCGTTCGACTTTATTTGCCTAAGTTGTACAGCTTAATCTGAAATTTGATTTATATTAAATAAATTAAATGTTGCTGAATAAATAGTGCGGCGTGTCGCGTATACCCCGCCTAATCTGCTTCTTATCTTGTCGTTTCGAACAACAACGGACGTGTTTTATATTTTCTTCTTTTGTTTCCGTATCACGTTGTTGCTTGCTGATTACGTATTAAATGTGTTTAAATATTCAATTGAAGATGCTTGATTTTGTGAAGTGGATAGACGAAAGTATTTGCATTAATGAATGAATTTACAATGTTTAACTTGTCTTGTGTGTTTATTGATAAAAATCAAATTTAATGAGCTTCTTCATCTTACGTTACTTGCATGCACTAAAAATATTTTAAATATGCTGGATATATGCAGACAATACATTTCACGTCACGGGCACCTTCGAAGACACCTCGCGGACTTGCCAGAGGATTTCAGAAAGAGATATAAAAGCTCGCCCTGTCGGATGGAAGGGAAAGTGGCATTTTACCGCGAATGACAACTAACGCCGCGTTTTCGAAACATTCTTTTGTGAATTTGTGATGACTTCTTGAGGTTTGCTTAAGAAATTTAAAGTTATTTTTGTCTTATCTTCAAATAACTAATAATACTAAAAGCAGCACCATCCTGCTTGAAACTTAAAAATTTTTGAATCAAAATCTCAATATGTCAAAATTTATTTGTTGAGGAATGTTGTGTTTTCTTAGTAAGCTATTTATTTTCTGTCTGTACTTCTAAAGGCAATGCTTTACTGGATCTTTAATTTAGTTGGTACTCTGTTAGTATTCAGAAATACCAGGGATCGCATTTAGTTATTTGTGAATGTCCACATATATCTTCAGACAGTTCTAGAGTATTCATGGTACAGTAGTATGTACTTGGTTTATTACTAAAGAATTTTTTTCAACGCCGTTGAACCACATAGTTCCTTGAAAAGCATTTTGAAGCCTTGCTATATAAAAAAATATGAAATTATACCAAGTTTCTTAAGAATGCTAATGGGTACCAAAACAAAATAAACAAAGAATGAATATAAGAAAACCTGGAAACAGAATCAGTTCAGATAGCGATCGGTATCTGAATGCACATTCACACCATCATGCTTCTCAAAAACAGTTAGTCAGCACCCCTGTTCGTTTGTATTGCTCGGAGTTACTCTAAAAGTTACCAAATGTAGTTTTCAATCAAATTCGAAGTGTTCTCGACGCGAGAGAAACGAATTTGATTGAAAACTACTTTTTACAACTTTTAGAGTAACTCCGAGCAGTACAAACGAACAGACCTATTAACTCACTAATTAGCCGTGCCTTTGCCCTATCAGATTCCTCTTCACTTCAAAGCGAACTGAAACTGGTAACAAAAGTCCTACTCAATAACAAAGATCCAAAGATCAATTTCTTGTCATCTTACCCCAATTCCACCACGCCGTGAACCTGTTATACCTCCAATCGCTACAACTTATCTACTTTACATTGACACCATAACGGATCGAATCGGCAAAATTCTTCAAACAACAGGACATCAAATCCATTTACTTACCCATGACAAAATTCTCAGACTGCCTACCCTCCACAAAAGACCGTATCCCCTTACAATTCGAAGGTGTGTATCAAATTCCATGTTCCTGTGGTCGTGTATACATTCGTGAATCAAAACGATCTGTTAGCACTCGTGTTTCTGAAAATGAACACTCTACTAGACTACTACAAACAACTGACTTGTCTATAGTTGAACACCAATTAGAAACCGGTCACCAAATTCTATTTTCCGATACAAAATTGTAACACGCCGACATGTCATCTTATTTGTTGACTTTTACGGACAACTAAATAACCAATAAAACTGTCCAAACAAAAACAAATTAAACTTATTGCCAAATTAAATAACTGGACCGAAACTGAACCGTAAGTGTACCTGCTAAGAGTTCCCAAGGATCACCCAAAGTTTTATTACTTCAATTAGGCATGCACTATCCTATCCTCTAGACGGTCGACTACCTGCTACCTAGAATCTACCGCCGGCGCTAAGGGACTACCCTAATGACCTATTTATTTGTTTACGGTTGAACGACCCTCAGGAATCCGCAATAAACTGATAATAATTATAAAATAGCTCGTAATCGTCATTGCAAACCCTGGCCTTACGTTGTTGTAACTCAGTTCTTTTGTTGCGTCGGTGAATAAACTTGAGAGATCTGTTTCGTATTCGTTGATTTTAACGAACCCGGTGAGTTGATCACCGTATGCCAAATTAATGCGCGTGGCCTAGAAGGTCGTAAATCTTCCTAAAAACAGCTCGTGGGAATTAATTACTAATGATTTGTTGCTGGTGTGAAATTAAAAATAAAGTGAAACTTAAAAACTTGAAACTTAACTATTTATTTGCAATTAGTTACATATGTAGTAGATAAAATGAGTTACGAGCCTAACGTCTGCGGGATGCAACCGACTCGGACCAAATCGCTACATAAATTGAATTTCAAAACGGCAGATTTAACAGCTCAAATTTTCACTGGAAACTAAAAACGAAGGGGCGCATAGTTTATTGGTCAAAGTTATTTTCCCAGGGCAGCTGCATTCCCGCGTGGTTCGCATACATTCTAGAAGTAATTTTAGTTAAACCGTTTAGGAAATGAAAGTTAAAATTTTACAATTTAATAATCTGAGACCGGGCCTAAACGTTACATAACATAAAGCGGCCAGTGAGCGGCATCATCTGCCAAAACCCTTCGGCAAATCCGTCGTGAGAAAGTCCTATCTTTAATTTAATTAACATTTTAAATCTAAATTCTAAATTCTAACACAATTAGTTCGAAACAAGATCAAAGGAACTAAATACGTTTAAATAAAAATGCGGAAGTTAGATTTAATTAATTATTTATTGCGAAAAAAAAGGTAAAAACTCCTTGTACCAGCCACTGCCGGATCGGATATAATGAGCGTAAAAACCCTTGCGTTAAACCAATACAAAGAAACCAAAATCACGGTTATCAGGAAGTACAGTAGAATTCGCTTAACAGATTTCACTTTCGATATATCGTAGCGACCGAACTGGCTTCAATCATACAGCTGGTGGCCTGGTGCACACGCAAATAGTTGTTGGGAAACTCTGTTCCTCAACTACATTAACAATTAATTTTAGTTCAACTTAGATTGGTCTTGGTACTAGTGTTTGTCACTAAGACTCGTTCTGCTCAATCAACCCACGCACAGTGGGACACAATGGGTCTACAGTGTACCTAATTAATGGAAGTAATTAATTAATTTTTCAGACGTTCTGGAGAAGTATGTGATACAAAATGCCGCCCTCGGCGATCAATCAATAGCAATCGCCGCCAGTTTTTCAGGGACTTCTTTCGGAGGTGATGGGAAACCCTATCGCTAGCTAAACTAATTAATTGAGGTCGAATGGGTAGGATCTTTTCAATCGCCTTTAGAGGGTGGTACAGTGTACGCCTTTTTTCAAATTCCTCTACGTCGTTTATCTAACTAATTTATTGGCGCAATGGACCCAAATGACTGTTTTCGGCACTCCGCTACGTGCGGTTATGGCCTTTCAGTCTCTCGGCAAATCGCTTCTAATTAACCTGCAAATCTCTCGGCAAAGACCACATTTCGGTCCACACACTGGGGTGAGAGAAACTTTGTTAAGAAGATGGCTATGAATAGGTAGTTCAAATTGTTTGGCTTCGTAATTTCTCGAAATTCGTAACGAGCAATAAATTGGCCTTGATTTCTAGGTTTAGATTGTGCTGGCACACTTGGTTTCGGCGGCAGATATAACTTGCCTTAGCGTAGTGATCGGCGACTTCCCTCTACAAATCGAAATACCGGCGTTAGCGTCTTTCTGTCTCCTTGTTTTGCGCGCTTCTGTCTTCCCAAGTAAAAATTAACCACCTACCTCGGACTTCGCAACATACATTTTGAAACAACCTCGACCAATGATAATCGCTCCTCTAGTCCCAAAATCACGCCTATTCCAGATTTTCTGCACGCAGTAAGCAACTCCGATTAGCTTGTCAGATACAACTCGCGGGTGGTCTGTCACAATTTGAAACCTTCATAATTTTAACTTTACAAGTGTCCAGGCTGACATTTTTAAAGCATCCGGTGCTTGTCTGAAAACAAAGCAGGCCAAAGCGAGCCACTTCAACTTGCAACGTAATTTGATCTCTTTTCTATAACTGACATGTACTAAAATTTAGTGCGACTAATTCCTACAAAAATCCAAAAACACGTTACGATGACTTGTTTATGATGTCCGGGAAACCGGAGTGTTATTTGCAGGGCTAACGTTACAAATTTTTAAGGACTCGCTGGGTGGTTTACATTCTTTTGAAAAGGAACGCGGCGTCTATCAGTCGCATCCGGCAGAATTTTTACTGAGAATCTGAATATGTATTTGTTATTTACATTTAAACACGCAATAACCGATTTGTTAACTGTTTCAAAACTTCTAGCCTCCTCATCTCATTTTTCAATCGTAAAATCTGTATATCCATAGAAATCCTCAAACACCCCAATAACCTGAACCGTGATATTGGCTTTTACCTCCACAATCCCTGGAAACATCTCATTAGCGATCCGTCACGCCCCAACAGATCAATCCCCGCTCACCGATCCGACCCACTACCCCCATCAATTACTATAACTGCCTCGACAACGGACTTACCTACTCAGTCTCGACGACTAACGAGAAGCAGCAGCGACACCACTACCACCAACAGCAGCAGCCCTGAGGAAGTACTTCTGCAATGGAGAACGAAACGTCCTGATCGTTTAGTCTTGAAATTGTCTTCCAGGGATTGAAAGACGACTGCCTCGGAATTTAGGTTTTCTGTAGATTGCCTTTTTCGTGTATACGATATTAGTAATGATCTAAATCTAAATAATAGTTTAATTTGATGGACAACATAAATTTAAGAAGAGATAGCTAGCAGATATTGTAGCTCAAAATTAGGAAGACTTCAAATTATACAAAGTACGTTATTACACAGAAATAATCATGTGTTTGTTCTAGCAGGATAGCAGTCACTTATCCTGGCTAGAACGAACACATTGTTTTCTTAAGTTCCTGGAAGAGGGGCTTACGATATCAAGATAAAAATGAACCGGGATCAAGAAAGAAATTTTTAAGGAGAATGTTTTCCAGCGAAATGTCCAGGCTGAAGGAAGGAAAGATATTAGATGATTAAAGATCTAGCCGAAGCAGAATATAAAACGTTGCCTAGTCTGTTGCTGCAATATACACAGAGATTTAAGTATTTTTGATAATAATATTAATTTATTTATTTAATCACTAACAACAGTAGCAACACTACTATTTCCTAGAGATAATTGATCTGGGAAAAATGTCCAATACTGTCTCTTACAGGCGGGAAATAACAATTAATTTTCGTAACTTCTTTTAATGTTTTGTAATTTAATTTAAACCGTAATATCGTAATATGCTGTGTGCGATCATTCAATTAAATTTTTAATCCGAAAATCAGAATATGTATTATTTTTGTTGTTTGTTTCAATTGAATCTGATACGGCATAAAAAAGATCATAAAAAATATACGCGATATTGTAAACATTTTTTTGCGAGTTTACGTAGATTCATACTAAAATAATTCGATGACGTTCCTCGCGTTCTGATATAAAATAAAATGAATTACTTTGACTACTTACGCCTAATAACTTTAGCCACATCAAATGGAGCAAAACATAAACAATGAAGTGAGCGAGTATTCATTTAAATTTTATTCAGGAGATATTTTAAGCGGAATTTTGCAACACACACAGTTAGACATAAAAAGCGAAACATGGACGAACCACTTTAACCACACTACACATTTATGTATGTAGATTAATGTAAATTCGAGTTCGCATTCAAAACATGCTGGAGATAAGATGAGCGGCGTTCATTTTCACTTCCTCGGATGTCGCTTCGCTTTTGCCTCGTTTTTATGATAGAAGAAGTTCTTGGTGTAATTTTTTTCTTAATATAGCCGCTCGTGAAATTGAATTTTTTATCTCCCTTTGAAGTGTGTAAGTAACCAGTTACTTTACGCCAATTTTCCAAATTGAATTCTCCGCGAAGATCCGCGACCTGCATGCACGTGCATTTAAATACAGAATTCTTTGCGAACTCAAAGAGATAAAACGAAACCGTTCCGACCTTGATCTGGAGAGAACTGAATTTTTAATTTGGAAGGAGAAACTTTCATATTAAAACATCAAACTCAAGATTCTAATTAACTTCTTATTTGGTAAAGTACTGCCCCTTTGTAATTTCAATTTTTTTCTTCTATGCATAAAAACAAACATAATAAAGAGTGAGTTTTCGCTTCATGAAATATTATACCTTCACTTCTTTTATCTCCTGCATGTACCCTTCGTTTAACAATTTTCGACTCATCTGATCTTGCGTAGCTCCTCTTCCACTTATTTATTTTATCAATCGAATTTGCTTTGTAACAAAGTTATTGTGATCGTTTTGTATGCACAATTCCTATTTCGATTGAACGCGGTGAAATGCAATTTACGTTTGCATTTCCGTGAAGAATATTTGTTCTGTGCCTTTCGTGCCAACTGTTTTGTCTTCGAACGATAGGCAAATCCTTGAAATTGAAAAGTAAGCGATTTCTTGTAGGTTTCCTTTCGTGATTGACAATTCTGTACAGTTTGTTTTGTAAAAAAGAATTATGCGGGCGTCCTAAGCAAATAGTAACAAGTATTGAATGTAAAATGTAAAAAAGATAAAGCAAAAACTATATGAAATAAATCTCTTTCCTCGACTAGACACTATCGCTTTCTGTTATAAAAATGTTGTCGTTTTCTATTTAGCATTTCAAGAGTAACGGTTGCGAATACATAATAATCTTTTGGTGCAATTCATCTAAACTTATTCCTTTCTGTCAGTTAAAATCCCTGCTCAAACATTCTTCTTTAGAGGATATTAGGTCCTGTAATCCATTCGCTTTCGTGGATTTTCACGGACCCAAAATATAACAACGGGTAGCTTATGTCTGCCATATAATGGAAATCAGGATTCATTTGTAGAACAAATCATTCTGATAAAATTGTCGTTATTATTTGCACTTCCCATTATATCCTTGTAGAAGTGTAATACTTCTTATTCTATCTTATGGGGAGATTTGTGGACTGATTTGTTGATTTGTTATACGTATGTCAAATTTTTTTGGCTACTTCTTCAACAATTTGTTAGCTCTACTCTTGCCCAAACCTTCTTTCTTTTCAGGATTGATGTGATTGACGTTGATTGGTTGGTATTTTTATGCTTACAACAAATTCACTTCCTTCAAAATGCTTTATTATCTTCGACACACTTGATGAGGATGGAATGGGATGATTTTTCAACGGGGAATGAATTTATAGTATCGTTAATTGATTTGCCGGTATAAACTCCTTTAATTATTTGCATTTTTTTAAACTAATATGACAAATATGACAAATATGACAGTTACTTTAAATTAAGCTTCTGCTTCTTTCTTGCTTCCTTTTTGTACTCATGAGTTTTCTATAATTCAAAATGCATGTGCGTATTAATTAGAGCTTTTCAATTCACTGCTCTAGAATGCTCTCAGAGTATTCTCAGAGTATTCTCATTGTGTTTTAACTTCATGTAATAATAGAAGATGGAGATACTCTGAGAGTGCTCTAGAGCAACAATTCAGGACTGGAAATGGAAAATGTAGTAAGTCCTCAATTAGTTAATAACTACAGTGAAAGCTCTGATAAGCGGACAAAGAATTTGTACGGTTATGGGAAATGTCCGTTTAATAGAGAGAACTATTATAAAATAAAAATTTTCAAAGTGTTTCCATTTATTATTTATTTTTAAAAAAGTGCAAAATATAATAAATTAAAAAAAACAAAAGCATAAATTCTTGTGCTCTTTGAGGGTCACCTACTCCTAAGTCATTTACATGCCGCATTACTTCAGCAAGTATTAACAAGGGTAGCTCATCTTCCGGGTCGTAATCAATTGAACTTTCTTCACCTTTTTTGAATCCAGTCTTGCGGAAACAATTCTTGATTGTTGTGGAATTTACCCAACTCAATGCTGTCTTTATAAAATACAAAGCCTCTAATACATTGATAGATTTTGACAGCTCAGACACAGATTTCACATAGTCCATTTTTGTTAGAACATTTTTCAATATAAGATCTCGATAATAGAATTAAAAATTCTTGATTATATCTTGATCCAAGTGCTGATATACTGAAGTCGCAATTTTCACATTTTTTAGGTTCAATTGACGAAGATGGGATCCGGCGTTGTCCACAAATAAAAGCACTTTTCTTCTCTGGATGCCCATTTTTCTATCGAATTGAAGTAACCATTCAGATATGGTATCTAGTGTCATCCAAGCTTTTTTGTTTGACTTCCAAGTTGCTGGTGACAATGTTTTTCAAATCACGAGGACGAGCTGCTTTCCCAATAACCAATAAATCTTCTTCTCCTCCATCCATGCTTGCGCAAAACAATATGGTTAATCTTTCTTTAGAAAACTGTTAAGGTTTTACCTGATAACGCACGGAAGAAGAGTCCACTCTCATCTGCATTGAAAATATCCTCCGGTTTGCAACCAATCAACACAGAAGGAAGTTTTTCCATAAACTGGTCTACTTCTACTTGATTAACATCTGCCGCTTCGCCCGACACGCACTTAAAACTGATGTTATGTCGTTTTCTCCTCTTTTGCAACCACCCGTCGGACGAACTAAAGTTTTTATAGCCCAATTTATCTGCAATATCCTTGGCTTTCGCTTTCACCAATGGTCCTGATATCGGAATGTTGTGATTACGAGCTTTCGCGAACCACTCAGAGCATCTTTTGTCTATATCGAAACCCTCAGTTTAAAAAAAAACTCAACATTGACACCAGACTGCCACTTGTTCCTTATACCTTCTTTCTGTTTTGCGATTTGTGCGGCCTGCGTTTTGCCAATATTCAATCTCTTTGCTAAATCTCGAACTGACACTTTCTCGGTCCAAAACGTTAACGATTTCCATCTTTTCTCTAAGGATAAGCATTTCTCTTTTTTGACATCATCTTATGCATCCTTCCCTCACACAAGAATCTCAATAACAAAGAGTCATTAAACAAAGGAAAATTAAGTGAAACTGCTAGAACGAGGACTCACCGATTATTGATTTGGGATTCCCCATATGTAAATTACAATAAACGCTTTTGTCCTCTTTAACGAACATTGCTCATCGTCCGTTCATTAGAGCTTCGCATCTGTTTATGGGAGATTTTTATCCTTTGTGGGAAATAAAATAATGTCCGCGTCCGGTTATTAGAATGTCCGCTTATCGGAAAGCATTTTACTTTGGAAACTATTTGGTCCAAGCAAAATGTCCGACTAAGAGAAATGTCCGCTTATTAGAGGTGTCCGCAAGGAGAGCTTTCACTGTACCTACTAGTGCCTTCTATTTTATAAAAAAGTTAAGATTTAGGTCCTGCAGGCCCGAGAAAATTTTTTTCGCTGACTAGAATTGGCTCGCGGGCCGGAGGTTGCCCACCGTTGCTCTAGAGCAGTGAATCGGAAACCCTATTAAATACAGATGTGCATGATTGTGTGCATAGCCAACTGTAATTGCTCACGGTTTACTTACAAGTTGTCTACTTTCTCTCGTAGTCTGATATAACTTAATGTAATCCTCAACTTTATTTGTTCTATATATTGCTCCATGGGGAAGGGAAAATTATCAGTTTTCTGAGAAAATAATCGTAGTAGATAATACTAAACATCCCTGACGATTTACATTTTCTCCTATGCCACTTATTTTGAAATTTGAGTCGAAACAAATTGGATTGAATTTAAAATTGGTCGCAGCTGCTTCGTGAAAAGTGGAATTCGGAATTTCTCTGTTTAATCCTCGTCATTCTTGTTTCAACTTTATTAATAAAGTTTCTCATTTGAAAACTATTTTTAAATGACAGTTTATTTAAGTAAGTAGAACGAGTATTCTGATAGCTCAAAATACAGTCTTCTTTCACATAATAAAAAAACCAAGAACTGCTTATATGTCACATTTTGTGTAGCTTAATTGTTGTTAAGAATTTTTAACTACTATCGGATCGATATGATAAAAAAATAAGACAGCTTCTAAATCCAGTAGCCATGAGTTTCCATTATTTTATTAAATTGAATCTTACTTTGTTGTCAAGTCAGTAACTGTATTTTTGTTAACGCTGAATTTCTGAGCAATTTGTCTAACTGTGACACCCTTTTCTATGCAAACAGCTATCCTAGCTTTTAATACTGTAGGTATGATTGACAGTGAGTGGCCATTTCAAATAATTTTAAATTTATGGTCGGTAGCAGTTTTACACAGCTTAAAAAGTCTTGTCCTAGTTTTTTATGATAGCAATGGTACATACAATGTTTTTCCACTTCTTTCTTAGGTTATTATTATTATTGAAACCGTAATCCATAAAGACACTGAGAAAAACCTTTCACCCATTTCTTCATGAAGGTGGTCGAGTGCTACCTATATTTCTTTTTCAGGTGTTAATCTCAACAGCCACTCGTTTTCCTCTTTTCTGGCTTCGTTCAGCCCCAGTATTCTATATGCTCTTGACGAGTTCTTCCACTTAACACTTTCTTCGGGTACCTTCAAGTCCAACACAGAAACGTGAAAATTCATCTTTAGATTCTGCAGCCTTTCATATTTTGCTTATAAATTCGCTTATACCATTGTAATCTCTATTATATATTCACACTACTTTAAATTTTTAAAACTTATATTTAAAATTGGGAGGTAAAATAAACACAAATCTTCTCCATATATTAGAATGTGTTAAACGTTAAAATATTGACAAATTTGTGATTTTGAAGGTGCTTAGAAGTAATTAGGGATTTGTTTCCGAAATTTTATTCAAGAATTCAAGGGTCATTCTTGGACTTGTAAATTAAATAAGAGCAAATTAGAATTAAAATAAACAAACTTCGTAATGCTACATAAACTGCACCGGCTAAAGAAGATTCAAAATAAAGTAAATGTACAATAAGAAGTAAACAAGTGTTACAGAACGGAAATTAGAAGAGAAATGCTGCAGAGGAAAGCCCAGCAATAGATAGTAGGCTGATGTTAAGGAAGACCTAAGTGAATTCCTAGTCCTAGATGGAATCAAGCAAAGCAGCTTAAGCTCTAATTTAGTTTATGTTATCTGATATATGTATGTCAAATTTAGATACCTTTAAGAATTTAACAGCTTTAAGATAGCAAATTTATAGAAATTTTCGATGTTGCTTCGCTTATTTGTCTTGAATCATTCTTCCTTGATGTCATTTTTTCCTTCAAAATTTCTGGGTGTCTGCGACGAAACACCAAAAATAATGTTAACGTGGATCGATGTTACGAACTAGGTTAATTGGAGCTGCTAAGCGAAGCTCTCATGAGCAAAGGAGAACAAGGCATTATTCAAATTACCGAGTTATTTAACAAAGAAAAATATATTCCAATTTTAAAAGTTAAATGGCGTTATATTTTTTGTGAAAAGAATAAAAAAAATTCTCTAAAGCATGTCCGTTTTTCATCCGGTTCGTAATTGTGTGCGTTATTTTTTTATTTTTCTAATTATTTGGAAGTCGTCTAGTTTCTATTTCTATTCCACGGTTTCTTTTTCCATCCCTCTATCCATACCTTTCGCACTCATATTAATAGGTAACGTTTCATTGTACTGTTCCTTTTTTAACTTCGCGTGATAGTTCTTTTCAGTTTCTAAATTATATTATTCAAGCCTTAAACTTGTTTCATCCGCTTCTGATTTTCAGACATCACATCCATTTATTAACTCTTCTATTTTTATTCCTTTTAACTCCTAACTTCCCTTCTGTAATTCTACTTCTTTCTTTTGTTGTTGAAAATGTTCTTTTTACCTATATCTCTTACTTTTGTTATCCGTTTTTATTTCTTTTTAGTTTTCCTGCTGATTTTCGTTGCAAATCTTTTTTTTTAATGGGATAAAATTTACTTAATAAATTATTAACCGAGCTGTTGTGCCCAAAAGACAAAAATTGTAAATCGAAGGATTTGAAAAATCAATTTTATGTATCGTTTAATTGTGAATTAAATTAACACCGTCTGTGACGTATTTCAAATCGTAAAAAAGCAAGAGAGGGTCTTTGATCTGGGTCAATTCGTTTTCAGTTATGTTATTTTCGAGCACAACATTTACAAGCTGTGCCGGTTTTGCCAGAAATTATGTTGTTGTTGTTTATCAGGAATTCGATTGATATATTTCCTCTCTGCTTGAGATAAACTTGCACCGCAAACACTAACGTTTATTTTTGTTTATCGCTCTGGCAATGAAAGCTTTCTTTACGTTGGTTGTGCACGTTGCAAGGAAAAATCGTATATCCGATTATCCGTATCAATAACGAATCGCTCTGTGAATATTGATATATGAGATATGAGAGTATTATGTGACAAGAATTTCATAATTAAATATTAATGCTATATTGCAAACTCATTCGGGAAAACATATGGCGAGTTATTTTAATGAAAGGAAATAAGTGCGCAGTACGAATCGCAAAAATATTTCAGCACGGAATTTTAAAACAGCCGAATTTTAAGTGATTTGTTTTGATTTATTCGCAGGAAAAGATGAAGCTGGATTTATTATGTTGTCTGTTATAACTCAAGCAGAAGACAAACAAGTCAAAATGTTAAGAATCTAGAAGAAATGTATAACATTCAATTACAAGTGTGTGTTTACAAAGTCGATTGTGAAACACATTGATGTAAACGATGTAATGTGATCAGTGTTTATTTTTTTTTGAGTGAAATTGAGTGACATTTCAGTGTTCATTTTGATTTTTCTTGAAAACCTAAGATAAGAATTGGAGAAAAGACAATAAACGATGGAGAATTGTATTGAGAAAAATTAATTCTTGTATAATGTCCAGAAATTAGTTCATCTTAATCGACTCTGCATTTAGATCTTAAACTTTTTTGATCATAACGTACAACTTACGGGGTGTTCTAAATAATTCACATAACTTTTTAACAGCTTTTAGAAATGCTGTGTAGTTTTGTATTGATATTGAAAATAGGTTTGTGGTCTCAACGATGATGTGTATCATCAAAGTAAGCAAAAACAATTTTAATCTAATTTTTTCTGCTAACAACTCTAATTTGTTCTGTTCTGCCAGCACCTTGGAACAAATCGATAAACTATAGAGATGTTAAACAAGCGTGCGCTTTGTTTGCACACTGAATTTGCTAAATATTTGAAACACATCACTGTTTAGTACCAAGCGACTTGCTAAGTGGAGAAGCGTGGACAGGTGCTGAAAATACCTCTCGCATTTAACAAATTACTATTCTAAATAAATGTTTATAGCCAGCACGCGTCGAAATAAAAATAAGGCGCAGCAGCAAACGGCGACGACATGTGAATGGAAAGAATCTACAGGACTCGATGAAAAGTTTTAATTAAAGAAGCTTCGATTACCCTGGAAGGATCTTACCCACATTTTTCCTTTAATTAAGGATTAACGCCGAGATCTATTGATACAGGAGTGGAAACTGCCGCAGATCTATTTATACTCTTCGTGTGAATTGTTTTTAATTAAATTCCACGAAAATTATCAGGTTTTAGCATATTTTTGCATCACTTGTTCTGTTCGTTTTTAATTTTTTTTTTTCGATTTTGCACTTACACTAAATTATCAATTTTAATACATATTTTATTTTATGCTGAATGTCGCAGTACATTGGCTTCTCCAGGGACAATGTTGAGCATTTTCAAATTATTCTACCGATGCCCCCACACATGCGAAATATAATAGCCCTATTTAAATCGCAGGGATTTATTGCTAATCGGTAACGAATAAATTAAACAGCGTGGCTTACAAATAAATCTAATCGATCCGAATTCCTTGCGTAAAATCGTGCTTGATCAAGATTAATATTTTAGGATGCCATGTTTTGTTGTAATTCCGCTTAGATTATTTAACTGGTACGTTAAAATAATCGATTAAATCACAGTTAATCGATTACAACTGTTTGTTGCCGTTGGCTAATGGAGTATTTAGTGTTTTTCGTTTCCTACGGGAGAATTACGAGAAATTGGTGACGTTTTAATAAATATTTTCTCATCAACGTTTCTCTGTATTGTGTTTGTAACGACTGGTGCTAAATTCAGCGGCTGGCGCGCCAACATTCCTGCCTGATTTATGACCATCATTTTGCCAAGATTGCCTCGAAGTGTGTCCTCAAAAGTGCAGTTTCGATTCAAAGTACAGGTTCACGGTTGCTGACATTACTAAGGTATCCACCATAAAGTGTTCTACATAAAATTGACAATAGGTTTGTTCCATTAGGAGGTTCTGAATAGTTTGAAACTGTTAAATGCAAGTGTTCATCAAAGATGTGCACTTGATGGCGCTGTTGAAACCGATCATCACTTAAGGTAAGTGTCCACTTGTGACAAAATACTCTCGAGACTCAGTCTTGAGACTCAATCACCAATGGACAAAGACTTGAGAGCACTCTCGGAGACAGTGCTCCGAGAGTGCATGTTTATTCCTGCTCTTGTGACTTAGTCCCAACTTTTCTATCAGAGTTGGAAGAGCTGAGAGCGATCTCAAAATCTATTCATTTTTCTACATTAAAACTTTTATTTGGAACAGTTTTCACTAACTTATTAATTAATTGACAAAATGAGCCGAGAATGGACAGATGACGAAGTTTTTAAATTAATCTCTTTTTATGAGGAAAATGAGTTTCTCTGGAATGTAAAATATCAAGAGTACAGAAATCGCAAAAAAAATTGACTTCGACGCTCCACCCATTGCCTGACCCAACACTGCTTCTTTTTCACTTTACGTTTTTTCAAAATTTTATACGCAATTATAAATGCTAGCGCCTGACGACTATCCATTTTGTACTTTCATTAACACAACAACAGACTGTACAAAAGTCTCTTAAAAACTCCAAGACTTGAAACTTACAGTCTCAAGACTTGAGAAACTTGCAGTCTCAAGTCGACACGGGCTTGTCATAGTCTCGAGACTGTGAGACTCAAAGTGCTCTCAAATGTACAAGAGCCTGAGATCATGTCACAGATGGACACACACCTTTAGGTGGGCAACTGATTTTGACGGTTCCGAACTAGTCAGAACCTCCTAATGGAACAAACCTAATATAATTATCAGAGTTTCAGAAATTAAATCACCAACGTATATGAAGAGATATACCTACAGATATGTTACTCAAAATTGGAATTGCATTAGCAAAATGGAATTACGAAAAAGTCCTTCTCTTCACAAATCACTGTATTTACTAAAATAATGGAAAAAGGTTGCAGAGTGAATATTTTTGTTGTTGATTGATTTGACTGAAAAGCATCGCTTTAAAAGCGAAGGACGAACAGAATATGATTTTTTTTTTAATCTGTGGTGGTTGCCCAACGGGGTCCTAAGTCAAAGACTTGTCAGGACCTCAGGAGCGGGAGTGTATTTGAGTGTGTGTAAAGTGTTCCATGGCTTTGTTACTTCCAACCTTCTCGCCGTTTAAGGGGAAGCAGTGTCGAATTTTATCCCCAACACTGAAGGGTGCCTGAAGTCGATACCGACCACCCCCGAGAAAAATCCCGAGTGCGGTTCGAACCGACGACCATGCGAATTGCAAGGCCGGTCCTCTTACCACTGGACCGTTCAGGCGTAAACCAGAATCAATTTGGAGGAGTATAAATCCCACAGCTTGATTAGATTTCTTATTATTATTTTAATATAAAAGGTACCAAGTGCTTGAGACTTCTAGAGCCAGTTTGATTCTGGTAAGAATTCTTCTTGAGTTCTTCAATAACTCATTGTCACAAAAAGAGATATTGTAAACTTTCCAAGTCAAAGAAGCCGCCATAGTTACGACACAAGGAATAATAACACCTTTCCAACGTCTTACTTCATCAGCAGCTAAACATATCGGGTTAAGGCTTTTTAACAAAATACCGATGGTATGGAGAATCCTATCAACAAATGCCTTCAAGGTCATCAAGGACTATCTTCTACAAAAAGAATTTTATTCTGTTTTAACTAATGTACAAACTAAATACTAAGTACTAAATAAATATTATGTATTACTATTATAATGGAGGTAAAGCAGCAGCTTCAGTCCTGAAGATGTTACACTTGATCGAGAAGTAACGTTGGCAGTTGTAGCCTGGAAGCTAAAAAGCACCAAACGATAAATATTTATAAAATAAAATTCTTAAGATGATAAGAAAGAAGAAATTTGCAAAATTATAAAAAAAATGAAGAAAAAATCAGTTAAAATATTTATAAAATGAAATTAAATTCTTCATTTTATAAACATTTTAACTGATTTTTTCTTCATTTTTTTAATAGTTTTGCCAATTTCTTCTGAAATGAAATCCGAGAATCATTCGTTCTTTCTGTGATTCTGTGCAAGGTTAATTCAGAGTTGACGTTCTATAGCATTGTCTTTTTTATCTCAGCTTTTTATCTTTAATTAATTTTCTTCAAAATTTGCCTTAGTCTTCTCCTATCTTAATTTCATTTTATTTTGTTCTTGTGCGTGAAGTTTTCAATTATTCTTAGTATCCACATTTCGTTTCTTATACGATTTCTTCTAGTTTTAAATTTACTATTTGTAATTTACCCTTGCGTTTTTATGAATTCAGTTTTAAGATATTTCTTTTGATTTAAAAAAAATCTCTTATTTATATTGCATTATGGAACATTCTTATTCTCAATATTGATTAATTTTTCTTCATTCTCGTGGCTGTCGATTTTTTAAATAAAATATTTCTTCTCCCTGTTTTTATCTCATTGTATCTGGGGCCTTTTGAACTTTATTTTGTGTTTTGACATTAAACCTTATTAGCCTTCGATTTTCTACTTCCCTGGTTTATTACGTTGCACTTTTATCTATTCCGCTTTTTTCAATAAGTTCTACACAGTACATTCTCCTTTTTTTCATATTTTCAAAATCTTCATTTCACGCTTTTAAATTTTGGTGTTTACATGCTTGCAGGGTTCCATTGTTCTCCAACGTTTTCACGATATCTAATGTCTATCTATATTTACGAGGGTGGTTTGAAAAGTCCGTGCAAAGTCAGAGAGATGGCATCACTGGTGCGTCTTGAGGCCATTTTTAGTTAGTAGCATACCTTGGAAGAACATAACCCAAGTCTCAGTCAGATCGGTCTATTTTTCTGTGTTTCGCGTTCGTTTGAATCGAAGAAGTACAGTGATTTCCAGAAAAAGGATGAAAGAGAATTTCGTGTGTTGATGAAAGGCGAATCACCTCAGCAGACTGAGAAAAGGCTTGATAAACATTATAGTGAATCTGCACCTTCGATTAGAAGGGTTTATAAGTGGTTTCAAATTTTCTGGAGTGACCATATGAGCATAACCGACGCCCTGATGAGGTCACTACTGCAGAAAATATTCAGAAAATCCATGATATGATGATGGATGATAGGAAAGTGAAGGTGCGTTAGATTGCTAATGTTGTGGCATCTCGAATGAACGGGTACATAATATTTTGCGACATTTGGGCATGAAAAAGCTATCCGCAAGATGGGTGCCGCGATTACTCACAGTTGACCAGAAACGAAATCGTGTGAGGTGTTCCGAGGACGGATTGCAGTTGTTTCAGCAGAATCCACAGGACTTTAGGCGTTGCTTCGTCACTATAGACGAAACTTGGATACACCACTACACACCTGATACCAAGGAACAGTCCAAACAATAGGTTGCCAGCGGGGAGACTGCACCAAAGAAGGTGAAGGCCGTGAAGGTTATGGCGACTGTCTTTTTGAATTCGCAATACATAGAAATGGATGAAATTATTACGGGTGCATATTATTCATCATTATTGGACCGTTTGAAAACCGAACTGCCCACGATTGGCCCACAAAAAAGGCCTTTTCCATCACGATAATTCACCAGCTCACTCATCTGAAGTTGTGGCGACAAAATTGATCGAATTAATGTTCCAACTCGTTCCGCATCCCCCATATTCTCCAGATTTGGCTCCCTCGGACTACTACCTGTTCCCTAATTTGAAAAAATGGCTAGCGGGAAGGGGATTTTATTCTAACGAGGAGGTGATTATGGAAACGAATGCCTATTTTTAAGAGTTGGAGCAATGCTATTATTTGGAAGGGATCAACAAACTGGAACAGCGTTGGACTAAGTGTATAAGGCTACAAGGAGACTACGTTGAAAAATAAAAATAGTGCATCCAGAAAAATTAAGTAGTTTTCATTTTTGCACGGACTTATCAAACCACCCTCGTATTGTAGTCCTGTAGCTTTTTTTAAGCCTCGTATTTAGGTGCTGTGCTCCGCTCTACAGATTTTTTCAGATATTTTTTAAAATCTGGTCGTCTTTCGTCTGTTTAATTTAATTATTGGCATTCATATGTGTTATTTAATTCTTAATTAAAAAATATTTTTTATTAAGATGTGTTAGTCTTCTTCCATTTTCTTTTCCATTGTTTTCATATTCATTTAAAGTTTCGTGGTTTCTTTTTCTATGGATCCTTTTTTGAAAATCACGAAATGTGTGAAGCTGCACTATGCAATTTAACAAAAGCATTCGATTGCATACAACACGTTAATAAAATCCATAAGATTAATCACTTAGGGATGGGATCAGAGGTAATTCTCTAAAACTTAAGAGATTCATATCTCAGTAATAGGGGGGAACAGCTAGTGGTGAACAATCCGAATTATGCAAAAACACATATCACTCCTTGGCCTCTTTTTTTTTACAATATTCGTTAATGATCTTCTGGCTAGTAGGCCATCAGGACAAAGGATAGTGTATGCTGATGACACTACTTTGTTAATAAGTAAGGGGGTCATTCTAAACGGGGTTGCAAGTTACAATTTGGTATGATCCTACTTCCGAGCATTATCGAGACTGCACAACGTTGTATCCTGTTACCACCGAACCTTGCCGAAATTGCAGTTTCTTACCAGTTGCTAAGGAGGTACCACCGTTGCTAGGTTGCAAATCCGATTAGAATGATCCCCTAAGGTTGGGTTTCTGAGACGTTTCATAAAGTTAACTAATAGATAAAATAAAATATTCCTATAGTTCTAACATGTGTAGCTATAGCAACGTTTACTTTTATCGGACCATTAACTTTATGTAACGTTCCAGAAATCGGGCATAGGTGATTGAAATATTGAAGCACTTTCACAAAAGAACAGATGCTGCTGTTATTAAACAGGCCTATGACTGGTTCTTAAAAAATCGCCCAGTGTTAAATGAAAACAAAACAATAAAAAATATAAATAAATAAATAAATAAATAAATAAAATAATTAACTTGTTTTAGTAGTAGAGTAGCTTAGCTGAATCCTGTCAAGTAAATAAAAATGTTTTACTATTATTATTATTATTAAAATAAAGTTTACAAGTGACAAATGGAAAGAGAGCACTTGGGAAATTCCCGTTTCCTTGGTGTGATGATGTTTGGTAGTCCACATAAATTACTTATCGGCCAAATTATCCTAAACTATATACGCAATAAAAAAATTAGACAATGTACTTATAAACATCGAAGCAGCTACTATGCCATCTTCTACTCCAGAATGGCTTATGGTCTTCAAGTATGGAGTAAATCCGGTCACATCAAAATGATTTTCACTCTACAAAAAAAAGCTGTTAAAACTATAGCAAAAGTTCTCTAGAATATCCGCTGTAGACCCTATTTCAAACAGTTCAGGCATTCTTCCCTGTATGTATAGCATGTATTTTATGACACAACTCATGGTAGCAAAGAAGCAACATCTAATCCTGAAAATCAAAGAAGCAGAAGTACATTAATCATGTCATCATGCCTACACTGCTAAAAATGGTGATAAAATTACATAAAAATTTTATATCACAAACTCTTTTAAACGGACACTAAATGGCGCACAAACACTTAACGTTTCGCAGTCGTTCGACAGCTTCTGACGAAGCGCCATTTAGTGTCCGTTTAAAAGAGTTTGTGATACAATTTTCATCGGACAAGAACCAGCTTTAATTAAAAATGTTATGTTATTTTACTATTATTAAGTAATAATATACTGAATTCTATGTGGTATTAAAAATTCACTTAAAATGATATTGAATTTTAAAGTAAAAATAGTGTAAATTTACTACCATTTTTATCAGTGTAGATAGAGATTTAGCACCTCCACCTAAAATTGTACCTACTACAAAATTCCAGCTATACTAGAATGGCAATGTACTTCTTTTGTATAATAAAACTTATTATTATTTATATCTCATAATTAGTGAGCAGGAGAATTATATTTTCCAAGATTATCGGTTAGCGAAATTCTAGCAAAGTGAAAAATATCGAGTCGGTCAGTGGTATCGTAAAAATTACTCGTTAGCGTGCGAGTAAAAAGCAGTTAATTTGTAGGTATAGTCGTCCAAATTTCGTACCGGTTTTATGGTCTTGCTATAAAAAACAGCTTCAAAGAGACCGGCCTACGGTCGCCTTTCTGTCGCTTTTTTTGGCAAGACCATAAAACCGCTACCAAACTGGGACGACTATAATGGAAATGGCCTTTCCCACTGTACGCAATTCAGTGTACCTCAAATCGATAACCTTGAAAAATATAATTCTTCCGTTCATTACTCATAATATACACGTTATAAAGTTCTCCTTGTACTGTTTCTTTTCTCTTCAGTATTTTATAATCTAAGTTATTCTTTGTGCTGTTAACCTTGTTTTAAATGTTTATCTTATAATTATAAATTAAGCTTTGTTATTATTGTCTTCTGTTATTTTTCCCTTTAAAAGCTCTAACAACTCCTAGGTGGTCTATATTTATCTCTGTTCCTTTTATAATTCTACGTCTTTTTCTCTTTTTCTTCTATGTCTTTTGTTTTCAATTGCCTTATCTGCTTTTACTTTTTGTTTTTATTTATATCCTTCTTACGCTCGACTTCGTTTACTTTGTCTCCGTTGCTCTTTTTAATAGATTCTTTTACATCATGATCTTTTTTATTTTTAATAACGAAAAAAAAAAAAAGAATCTAATAGAATGTATTCTATTTTATTTAGTTACGAAATAAAGTTGCTAAAAACAAATACAAATATTTAATAAAAATGTTTCTTAAATAGAATTCTTCAACAGCTGAATTATTTCTAACTTTACAGAACTTTTTCGAACCTGACAAGCTAAAGACTTTTTCTGTAGTATTCAGATGGGGGTTACTATAATAAACAATTATTTATTAAATTAATAACTTATTGTGTTAGAATAATTGATTCATATGAAGTAGCAAAGGCATCTTTCAAAGTAAGAAAGTTCAAGATCTTCAGTTTTTAAGATTAAACAATTGGAATGTCAAATTATTTTTGAAATTTATTTTACATCAAATTTGCAAACGGTTGTGAGTTCAGACAACAATTAACAGGATCTTCAATCAAGTTTTCGTTACAATTAAGAACATCTATATCCCAAGATTGGCCAAATTATCTCTAACGCAGTTTGGTCCAGCCATCTCAATCTAAACCTAATTACACAGAAACCAAAATACGCATCCCCTAGGTTCCCCATAAGATCCAGCAACTTGTCCTACAAAGCTCATAATTAGATGTTTGTCTTACTTCGGATTTTATTTACGTATTCAATTGTTATATTTCATTTAAGTGTAAGTATTTTTTCGGACGAATCTTTTTGGCAAGGAGGTGGAGCATGATAAATATACCACACATTGTTTGCGGAATTCGTAACTTCCTTTTTTTCGCAGAATTGCTTTGCAGTCATCTATCACACTTAGGGCGACGTTAGTCGTACACTTTAAACCTTGTAAATTTATTGACTATTCCCTCGGAGAACCGCTAAGAAAATACGCTCGCAAACATAATTACTTGAAATTGCCAGCGGGTAATTTATCCTTCTGGGTTAAATTTGACAAATTTAAAGCATCTTTCAAGAAGTACAGTTTAGCATACTATTTAAAAACCTATTTGTGATCATTAAGTTTTGACGTTATATCAACTGCATATACATCAAAAAAAAAAATTAAATGAAAACTGAAAAAGAAATTTAATTATGCCATTGAGGAATCTCATTAGAAATAATGGCGAAAGAAATCTGTAGAAATTATACCAGGAACGAAGTATCTTAAATTTTCAAACACTATAATTATAAATACATAAACATCAACGCATTTCAAGTGAAGTAAAAGTTTATAACTGAAAATGAGCATGTAGAAGCTCGACGGCCAATTGCATAAGTGGATTATAAGATTCTGTTAATGAGCTTCATCATTACAGCAATATGTGTGCAACTTCCGCCTAAAAGTTATTCATGAGATTATTAAAAATTACGTAAAGTTGATTTTACTCTTCCAAACTTGTTAGCTTCATCCTTATATTGATATGGTATTGAATTTAGTTTAATAATTTTCACATATGATTTGCATGATCCTATTTCCTTCGATTTGTAATAACTTGTGAAAGAGTTATTTGATTTGAATTTTGAATTATTATCAATCCGCGGATTCAAAAGTACCTGCCTCAGCTCAATGCAATTCGCACCGATCGAAATCGGATCATGCGAAGCGAGCCTCCCCTACGGACTTAGTTGCAACGGTACTTTTTTGTCCGCGGTTTGATTATTACCGTTAAAATTTCAAAGTCCAGAAATTCATCGTGGCTTATTTAAATTCTTATAATAGTTTACAACCAGCTTTGCTAATATTTAAAGCTCATATAATTTAAAATATGTTATATGTATATATTTTTTGGTATACCTGAATTTATGCATACAATGATTCCATATTAAATTAAACACAAAGCGTCGGTTATCTCTTTATGAATTCGCCCGGCTTTCAGTGTACATCGCGACCCAATGTTTCAGCATAGTTTCGCACAAAAGCTCCGTGAAATGCTACAAACTGGGACAAAGTATTAACGCGCGATTTTTCCGCACGGAAGCTCCTGTTCATTCGAATGAAATGTCCCGGCGAGTTACAGCTTTAAATCGCAGTAAAATGCGACGTTTTTATTAGCCATGAAGTCGGAGTGCACAACGGATATATTCCCATAGTCCTCTCGGCGAATTTGAAACTCATTTCGAACATTCTGTCAACGTCCGGATAATTTTACGGACACGATTGCTTAAGTAATATTTTAAACACAATATTTAAGTAGATTTATCACCCAATAACGAAAATTTAATAATATTAGTAACAATAATATCCAAAAGTGATAGTGTCTTAAATATGAAAGGATTACCTAACTTTCTTTTCATTTTCTTCTCGAAAACTATCTGAGATATTAAAAAAATTGTTTAAATAAAATTTATTCTTTTTTAAAATTTTCTTTAATGATGCCCAAATCCATACATTGTAATTAATTTATTTGGTGTAGAATTTAGGATTCTATTTGGCCCCACGTTGGGCGCCAATATTTGTAATGATACTTACTTGGTATAGAATTTTGGATTCTAGTTGGCCCCACGTTGTAATAATATTGTAAAGTTGTTTCTGGGTTTTTAATTTAAAATTTTGGTTATTGAAATAATTTGCATTGTTGACTAAAATTCTCCTCTTTGATTTTTCTTGCTTCATTCGCCGAACTCCTGTTCATCCCTTGACTCTATTTTAAATTCTTCGAATAGATTTAATATTTCTTTTCTCTTCTCTTCCATTTTCTTGTTTACCTCTTCTATTATTTCTATCTTATTTTGCCTAATTTCTATGTTATTTTGCCCTGTTGCATTGTTTTCTTGAAATGTTTTCGTTAGCTCTATGTTATTCTGTTCTAACTTTGTATTATTTTCTTCTAATTTTTACGTTACTTTGTTCTTATTTATTTTGTTCTAATTTTTCTTTCATCTCTTCATTGTTCCTTTTCATTTCTTCCACCATTATGACCAATATGTTTTTTATCTCTTCTTTTTCTTGTTTTGTACCGGTTTTCGTTTTCGTCTGTGTTGTTTCTCCTGTTTTTTCTCTTTCTGTTATTTTTTCCAATTCTTCTGTTCTCGTTCTTGTTGATCTCGTCTTTCCCTCTGCCATCTTTTTATTTATTTTCTGACTTTCATTTCCCTAATTTTTGATACTTTAAATCGCCGCCAATTTTGCCGGGTGCTTTGGATGTCCATATAGTGGGAGTATTCAAACCAAGCGCTTTGTTGAAATCCTCGATCCAGACAATCTCTTCATCAAGGATGTGAATTTGTATTGCTTTTTTGTTCCTTAAAAGTCAATAAAGACCTGTTTTAGTTTTCGTAAGTAGAAAATGTAGCTTTTGACCGTTTTTTTGTTGCTGTTGTTTTTAGTACTCGGTGTCGGTTTGTGACTTTAAATGTGTGGTGAAGCTTCCTCGGAAGATTGTCTTTTTTTGAATGGAGTAACGGTGTTTGTTGTTGAAGAATTTCTGAAGGTCTGACATTGTTGGTGTGGAATGTAACTGTCAACGAGGGATGTTCTTTCTTGCTGTCGCACGTGTGCTCATTACAATTGTTGGAAATTTGACTTTTTTAACTCTTATTTTGGTAATATAATAGAAATATGTTCTCCGATTTCAATTTTATAGTTCAATTCAATTCAATTTCAAAGTTATACCCTATTACACTTACTTCCGATTGACCTTGAAAGATAATTATACCAAATGCACCATATACACCTTTGTTATTATTTTTTTTTGCAACTTTCTACTACAAATTTTCGAGAAAAGGGGTTGGGGCGGATGGTCTGAAACACCCGGTATATTCTTTTGGTATTATACAAAAATATCAGACAGGTAGGATTGGAATTTACATGGAGCAGTACAATTTAAACATAAAAATGGAGCTTACTTAATACTAAGAGCCCTTTAGTATTCTACTAGTATATTGACTAATTGTAAGTCTAACCCCGTTGTATTTGGTGTTAGGGAATTGCACTTTCGTCGCCTTGAGGAAGACTTCTTGACTGTTCTTATGTGGATCTCAGGTCATTGAGGAATCTTAGGTAATGAAATTTGGGGATAAATGATTATGCAGATGAATCGCTAAGATTTTACAACTCTAATCACTATAGATCATCAGTTCAAAGTAGAATGGGATGATTACTATAGAATTAAAGCCAAGTTTCTTTATCATTTTAATCCAAACCGTGATTAAAAAAAATTGTTATCAAGAATATTTATGTAGAATATGCTGTGGTCACTGCTTTTTATATCATTTTCACAAGATGAATGGAATTGTTCATGTGGTTGAGTAGGAGTTATCGACCACATATTTCTTGGATGCTCCAACACAGAGGAACAACCCAAATGTTTTTAGAATGGTCTTATCAAGTTAGGATTCCGTGCAACGACTGAAATAAGGGTCGTTATTGCATCTTCAACGGGAACTCTTATTAGACCAATTTTTCAATAATGCGAGTGGTGGGTTGTAATTTTGTGTTATCCTTTCATAGCCCATTATATTCTTGCTAAACGGACGCTGTCGCACTGTTTAAGAATCCACCTAGATAATCTAACTAGCTCTGCTTTGCAAGATTTCGTGGCTGGCTGAAATGGTGTTACCAAAAGCTAAAAGAAGAAGAATTCTTTGGATTGTTCTATTTCTTCCTCTTCTCCCAGATGCCCAATCCATTGCTTCCGACTATTTCTGTTTTAGTTTTTTCTTCTTTTACTACCTTCTTTTTACGTGGTTGTATGTTGTCATTTTACTAGGTGATTCAGTTTTAATCAGGTGACTCAGTTTTAATATGAAGAATCAGCAGATCTCTCCAAATCAATAAGAGTTTCTTTGGAAACTCTTTAGAGAGAAATGATAAATTAAATAAAAAAGAAATAATATTGGTTGGAGAGGAAATAGAAAAAGTAAGTTAAAATTTCATGTTTGATATAATTCATTGGTTTATCAAATTAAAAGTTAAGATGTTTTTGGTCTCTACTTTCCCTGGAGATTTGGTGAGGAAAATGTCATCCGGTTATACCAGCCGAAAATTTCATGAAGTTTATTTGTGCAACTTAGGATGACAACTTATAATTGGGGTTGAAATACATATTTATGTAAATAAGAAACATAACTGTGGGAAGAAACATTTAAATTTCGCTATTGTACATTAAATCTTTGTGTCGATTAATTGTTGGTATTATTTAGGTACTAATAAGCTCATCGAATCGAATTTTTCTGGTTTAATTTGACTTTGAAAATCAAATTGATTGTTTTTAAGGTATGGAACAAATGTTAATCTTCCTTCCTCTGTTTGTTTGCAATACTCACAAGTGAAATAGATGAGTTTATCTTGCCTTCCAATGTAACTTACAGTTCTCCATTGTTGCCCTTTCCTACTGTTCAGTTCATTGATAGTCCTTTTTCTTGGTCTCCTTGTACACTTTCTCTCAATAGAACTCTTGAACTTCTTCCTTCTCCACGTATGATCCATGTTGTTCTTCACCCTAGTGTTTCCATCTCTTCCTTAGCCCCTCTTATCTTATTCTATTCACTTCTATTCGAGAGACTTGTTTGCTTCTTTAATCTGGAAAGTTTTTTGCACCTAGCTTTTTAACATGCTTTTGTTTTGATCTTCTGCATTTTCCCGTCTAAAATGTATTTCATCCTTCTCCACGTATGACCGTGTCTTAATTTTCTCTAGGCTCCTCTTCTTCTTGCTTTCTATTTACTTTCTTCCTTCTGGCAATTTTCATAAATGACCCGGATTCTTAATAGCGTTCATCCACCTGTCTCTTGGTCAACCTCCTGTTCCAATATTCTACACCTTCCTTCTAATTACTATACATTGGCTTTTTTCTTCCGTACATCTTCATTACCACGTCTTTTCATCTGTGTCTTCATCATCCTCTTGCCTTGATCTTCTGCAGCCTCCTTCTACTCACTATTATCCATAGGGTTTGGTGTTTCTTTCTTTTGGAAACTTCCATGGGTATCCTAGTCCTTCATTACCATGTCTCTTAAAAAATGCTTACACCAAGTAATTTCTCTTACTGATAAATGGGCCTTAATAACGAGCGTCTAAATAAAAACCTGGTTAAGTAGCTTGCGATTGAGAATTTATCCATTGCATTTACATTACAGAATTACTAAATGTAGCCTACTTGACCAGGTTTTTATTTAGACACGAGTTATATGTTGAACACTTGCGTCTCTTGATTTTACATTAGAAAACTATATAGGCTGTTTCAGTGATGATGCACCAAACTTAGGGGACATTTTTCTAACATTACTTGGAACAAAATTTAATACAATTTTATAATCTGAGAAAGTTGAAATTTGCATTATTTGGAGTCGACGTTTTTAAAAATACTGTAGCAAGTTAAATTTTTCTCGCCGTGGAACAAGACGAGTGATTTATTATGAATGTCACACAGCTGCACAGAAGGCAATAAATACCTATCATAAGCGAAAGAATTTATTAGCGGCTTTTAATTCTGCCCTTGACCGAAAGACGTGTTAAAGGTGACATTGAAAGAGTGTGCATTTAGCGTGCATTTTGAGCTATTCTGATAAACGTTTGATAATGCGGATTTCGTTGACGATCAGGAAACCTTTCCGCATACAGACGTGCTGGTAACCGTGCATTTTCTAGAAACGTAAAACGTAAAATCGCCCATGGCAAACACGTATGACAACACATACACAAACACATTTACATACACTATTAAACTTTTAAAAATAAATGTTACAAAAACTGCACCAAATTCACACAAATTTTGCTTCGCTTCCAACGTTACTCTTTACTAAAATGCTAAAAATCATTCAATAACCAGAACGGACCAATAAAAAAATGTGTTTCATCATATCATCTGAGGCGACATTTTGTGAAGCAATAGAAACAATAAACCGATTTTTTTTACGAAGGTTAAGGCAGATTAAGGATTCCGTTCGTCCTCATCTACGGTACGTTTCATAAATATACGATTCTCCTTTCCCTTCGGTTTTCTCAAAATCTATTCGTTAAAAAAAGAACTTAATAGGAAACTTTTATTTTTTTGTCAATATCTACCGACATACCGAGTTTGGTGCACCTTCAATGAAACAGCCTGTAGAGTTATATCATCTAACTATATTATCTGTTCTCGGTGGAGTATACAAGATGTTTTTTTTTTTTGTTTAGATTACACATGTATATGTATTTTGATGGACGTCAAAGTCTATAATATAAAAAACATAATAAAACACTGAATTAGTTGTAGCTTGTAAATTATACGGAAAGCTTCATGAAAAATACGTTTTGATAAGTGATATAAAATGCATCTACAGTTCATTTTTTCTCTATGTGTCGATCGATCGATAGATAAGACAAAATTTTTTTATGTAGCTATCTCCTTCTAACTTTCGTGAAACAGCCTTGTGGCTTTTGTCAAGTCACGTCATTGCGTCGTATATTTTCTTAACTTATACTTTATACGATCGGCATATAGTAAAAAAATAATCTGTAGGTAGCTACATATATGAGTATATGTAGAAACTTAATTATTTGATGTGATACGTCACAGAAAATAAATACTTGCCGTTATATCTCAGCAAAACTGAGTGTCTTTTCTTTTCCTATTTAACTAAAACTTAACGAGAAATAAAGAAATCCAACCACAATATTTACTCTGCCGAATCGAAACGAATCCGGCGAAAATTTTTAGTCCGAGTAAAAGCAAAGCAAACACGAACGCACGCCAGTAAAAATCTCAATTCGATTCAGTCGCATCCAACCTGAAACCCCCCATTCAACTGAGCTTTTCTTTACTTTGCGCAAAATATATTTCTCTCGCTGGCAGTAAAAACGTCTTAACAAATAAACAATCCGCGTTTTGTTGCTGGAAATAAAATGAATATCAAAGCGCTTATACTTTTCCGCTGGAATGAAAACGTTGATATTTCACCAGGTGACGCGCTGCGGCGATCTAATAAGGATGATATTTATATGATGCTATTTGATTTTTAGAATTTTTTTTGAGCTTAATCGACAGTGCAGACAAAGAGTTCTGAATGAGTAATGTGATAATAAAGCTTTATTATATGAGGTGATTCTGAAATATTTCAGCAAAATAAGGCCAATGGGAAAAATAGTTATACGTCTCTTAGTTTTCGAGATAAAACTGGTAAAAAAATTGTACGTAATTGTACTGGTGATGGCTGATGGTTGTGGTGATATTAGTAGTGGCTATAACAAAGAACGAAAGCTAATGCATCTTACAGATATCTCCAACGAAGTTTTATTCTTTTATGATTTTCACTGATTCCTCTGTTCAAAGTGAGGGATTTGAATTTTTTAAATCCGATAGTAGTTTCTAAAATGTTACAAATATGCTTTCATGAGTACATAACTTCGTCATAAAAGATAGTCATAAAAGTAGAGTTCAAATTGAATAATTTTCTGTATTTTTAGTTTAGGAAATAACACTCATTATGTTATGGAAGTATGTCCTCGCATTAAATAAAGTACTCAATGCATAATGACCGTTGCAAAAACCGAGGAAATACATCGACAATAACATTAGCATAAACTACTTTTAAATATGCGCGGCGACACGATTGCGAGTTTCCTTAGCGGGTGATGATATTTTATTATTCATGAAACGCTTAAATGCACATTTTGAACGCTCAATTCCGAGCACTATTTAAACAGTACGTGACGCCATTTTCTCCTTATCGAATACGAAATACTTCTAAAACAGATCGACTAATGGATCAAAATTAATAATTTCGGCGGGGCCGTCTCCGTATTCGGCGCTCGTTTCAAAATCGCTTATTCGCGAAATGAAACTCTCTTCAATTTAATGATAGAAAGCTTGTGTTCAAGTGGTAGTTATGAGGTAATTTGTTCGAAAATAACAAACGCACTTAGCATACAAACGAGAACATATTCGACGTGAATTAAGACAGTTTTGTTGTTGCACGTTCCAAAGTATAATCGTAACTAGGACTTTAACTAATTAAAAACTTTTGAAAACAGAACTAATGAATAATGTATCTGATTGAGCGTGATGTATCGCAGCGTGGCAAGGTTTTCTAGAGGATTCGTTCGATTCGATTACGTTTTTAATTAAAAACGTATCCGACAGGCAGAAATAAAATAATATTATTCGTGCATTTAGTACTAAGCTCGAAGCGATATTTTAAAATGCTTTGACTTTTTAAAACGGATTCAAGTTGTAATTTCGTCGTGCTCTGCCTTCAGTAATTGAAACCCACCGGACATTAGATAGATATATTTTGTTTATCCACGTTCCTTTCTTTTTTTGTTATATTAACTTCAATTAATGTAATGTATTTCATTACACACGTGTTTAAGTTTGTCTTTTCTGAAACATCACTCGTACTCAAGTCAGGCTCAAATTGACAGTTTGATGTTGATTTGAAATTCAGAAACGCTATTCATTTTCATGATTTTTCGACTTTCTATCATAAATCACTGATGATCAAAATACCTATTACACTGACCATAAACGCATTTCTGAATTTCAAATACCGTCAGATGTAAAATTTGAGTGTGAATAGTGTTTCAGAATTTGGCCATGAGTAATGTTTTTCACATGTAAACAGCTATTAACATTAAGTGGAAATTTACTTCAGTATTTATTTAAATTTACGAAAGTCATAAGAAAAAAGATAATTTAATTATATTTGCAACGAGTGTACCTTGCATAGATACAAACTTAAAGTTTCTGCATCAGGCAAAAAACCACAAGGAAAAGTCTAAATCGCATCATATAATGAGACGATCCTTGAAACAAGCAACTCCAAATTACGCTTTAAGTGGATTTTGAACCCATGTCATTACAATCATCGTCTTAAATATATCCAATCAGTAGGTATTTGTTTTTTTTTCTTGTAGGAAAAAATATTGGAATATAATAATTTAATTTGTTCTATTTAAAAAAAAGCGGTTAGTTTGAATCAGGCAGCTACAAATAGAGAAGATTGATGCTCTGTTTAATATGGAAAGGGGCTGAAAGAAGAAAAAGATTAAAATTCACATTGCAAAGGAGAAGCGTTAATAAAGAAAGCCCCAAGATGAATTGAAAATGTCATTGATTGGCTCAATAAAAGAACACGACAGTGAAACCAACATTCGACGTAATATTCCAATCCGATTAAAAAAAATTGTAAAAGAGACGACCTAGTAGTCTACTTAGAAGACCCCCCAAAAATTTGATATGGCGTTGATATCCGTCTGTTGAAAACACATTTTGCAACATTTGCATTTTTCCCCTTAAAAAAATTTGTCTTGATAACGGAATTATTTTGGCCATTATCAATGATCTATCTCACTTTAAGTTTAGATTATGTTTTCTTTTTGCTTTTTAACACTTTGAATTAGTCTGAAAGATTAATAAATAAATGCTTGCTGTCATCCAATAATCTATTACTAAATTATTGTTTTAAATTGATTAGGCTGTATACAGGATGCTTTCGGAAGCGTGGTTGAACACAGTACCTTGGTGTTTACGTGTACTGGGGTGTATGATTGAACACTTAGTTTTTCCTCAAAACAAATTTAATTTCTTTAAACAAATTATTAAGAACAAAAACATAATCTGTAATTCTTAGAAAAACTCGTGGTTACGTTTTTAATTATTAAATTTGAAAGAAAAAGATAATGTCAACAACTAAAAAAGGGAAATTGTCACAATTGTCAAGATATGGAAAACCTAGTAAAAATTCAAAGTCAATAGCTTGCACCAATTTTTGAAAGATGAAATAATTTATATGATATAATGATAATTTATGAAATTATTTTTCATTTCAAAATGAACACAGAAAAAAGAAAAAAATTAATCTTCTTTTTAAAATTTGTTTCATATTGTCTCCGGATTCTTTTTCAGCCAGACTTCCTAAATCACCCTGTATATGGAAAGCGAGGAAATGTCAACTGCTTTTAGAAGTTTTACTTTGTTCAGAAAAGCCACAAATAGAGAAAGATCGTGGGAATTAAGGAAGGGTATGCACTCAACTGTAGATACCTACGAAGCAGGAGGGCTGGATGAAGAAGATTGGGATTCATATTACAAGATAAAAATTTTATGCAGGGTGTCCCGTGACGTAATGCCACCACTTCACCTACGTGGTAATCAATTCAAACTAAGTAAAAAACTCTAATAAAGTTTTGTTCTAAAGTAAACCGTTTCAAAAATACTGGGTGTTTAATGTTTAATTTTTTATTTTTTAAAATTTTAAAGTTCATCTAATCTTTTATCTGTTCACCTAATAATCAATTCAGACTAAAAAGAAGAAAACTTTATCTCAAAAGGTGTTCAAAATGACCCCCGTTGTTTGCTAAACACATTCTAGCGCGCTTCAAAAGAGTTCTAGTTGAGATCTAGAACTCCGACAGTACATTTTGGAGGCCGGATAATTAATTAAAAATAACAATGACATGTTACAAAAGGCAACAAGATATCTTTTGGAGCACGCTAGCAAACAACGGGGGTGATTTTCAACACCTTTTGAGATAAAGTTTTTTCTTTTTAGTTTGACTTGATTATTAGGTGAACGGATAAATAATTGGATGAACTTTAAAATTTAAAAAAATAAAAAATTAAACATTGAACACCCAGTATTTTTGAAACGGTTTACTTTAGAACAAAACTTTATTAGAGTTTTTTACTTAGTTTGAATTGATTATCACGTAGGTGAAGTGGTGACATTACGTCGCCTGTATACAATAAGTAAAACATCTGAAATAAAAGACGTCATGAAGCGAACCAAGAGGAATATGCAAGCAATGGCTAAAAATATACATATGTGTATATCTAGAGTTTTTTCTTATTATATCTCTCCTTTACATCACGTGACTTTCCAGACTCGTTGAAAATATCCAAAATTATTCCCATACTGAAGAAAGGCTCTCCAAATAATTGCTCCAATTTTTAGACCCATTGCTATCCTACCCATCTTGTCTAAAATAATTGAAAAAGTTATATTAGTTAGATTGAACGATTTCTTGCAACAAAATAATCTATACTTAAACAGTCAATTCGGTTTTCATCCAAAACTCAACACCGTGGATGCTATTCGTTCTTTGACGACTTACATAATGGATAACATGGAATCGAAGAATAACACATCCGTCTTATTACTAATAGGCAGCAATACGTATTTCATCAGCACACCGCTAGCCAAATGATAAGTGTCCAAGTAGGTGTTCCCCAGGGCTCAATACTGGGTCCGGTTTTGTTTTCTATATTAATCAATGACCTTTCCTTCAATGTCAATTGTCATGTCACCACTTTAGCAATCAAGGACCAAAAACGTGGAGTCTCAATCACTGATATCGAAGCTCGAGTTGAAGACTGGTTTGCTAGCAACAAGCTCACTCTCAACAAGGTTAAAACCGTAAAGAAAATCTTCACCGTTGACAGAACAACTACATTCGACACAAATAAATTCTTGGGAATTGTACTTGATAATAGGCTTACCTGGTTACCTCATATTGAAGTTCCTCTGCAAAACTTTGTCTACTTCAATTTTCGCAATTAGAAGGATCATAACAATATTGAACAACCAAGCGGCACTCCTGGTTTACTACGCTCTATTCCATTCTAGAGCCACATACGCTATAGAAACTTGGGGCCATTTTACTCACCTGCAAAAGCTATTTCTCATGCAAAAAAGAGCAGTACGGATCCTTATAAATTTTAAGTTAGATGCTCACTGTAAACCATTATTTCAAAGATCGAAAATACTAACACTACCATGTGTTTATATTTTGGAACAAGTCGTCTATGTACATGCCCACTTAGAGGACTTCTCTAGAAGGAATGAGATACAGGATTATTATCTGCGCTCTGGAAACCAGCTCACTGTTCCATTCTCCAGGCTTTCCACCACAAGTGCAACTACCCTAGGGCTAAGACTTTATAATGACTTACCTCAAGTGTGGAGAGATTTACCCGTGAAGCAGTTTAAACGTGTTCTCAAGAATTACTTGTTGCAGTTGTGTTTTTATAGTGTTGCCGATTTCTTGCAGACTTCTCATAATACGGGCCTCTGAAGTGTTTTCACAATAAGCATTTATTATGACACTGAAATTTTATTTCAATAAAAATGTCTATCTATCTATATGCCGATTGAATCAATCTGAGTTAAGAATACAACGTGACCTTCGACTGCCAGTGGCAGAGCTGTTTTACGAAAGTTAAAAGTTCTTAAAAGTTCTTAAACTTATCAATGCACTGTACGTTAATGAAAGAAAACTAATTGAAGTCATCCAAAAAGTTGATTGTCATCTATTAAATAATTGCAAGAGAAAATCCTACCTTAAACAAGTTTCTCAATGCCATTTGATGTCTCCCCAACCTTTTTTTTGTAGACAAACATATCTTATAAAGGCTGTTAAAGAAAGTATCACAAACTTTGAGGGGGGTAGTATGGCCCAAAATATGCAGAAAAGTCTTAATGAACATGGGTCCGCAAATGGACGGTTTCGAAAACACGAAACATTTTGCGTTTACACATATTTTTTTTAATTTAAGTACAAAGAAACAAACAACAATTTATGCATAAACAACAATTGCATAGAGTCAAATGAGATGTTCAAAATGCCCTCCTACCATTCCACAGCAGTCATGACATCTCTGTCGCAAGGAGCTTCGAACTCTTTCAAACACCCTTGATCCTTGACCTACTCATTGTTGCGTTCCTGTTTTCAGGTGTGGTTAAATAGGTTCTGAAAGAATAACAAAGAAATCTTCACCATTTCTTCAATGATTAATTAAAGATCCAATAATAAAATTCGCTTCCATTATTTTTAATTGATTATGTCAGAATCTTCTGTAGTGATCCTTAATAAACTAGACAAAATAAATATGTAGTAAGAGTCTAGATTAAGGGAAAAATGTTTAAAACAATCCCTATTTAATAAATTAGGTTCGCAGTAAAACTGTACTATAAATTTTTATGAATATTACACGGTTATACATGATTGCAATTACGTATACGTTACGCGTTTATAAGATGGTAGCAGAAGCTTCAGTATACAGCGTGATTCTTAATAAACCTTACAAAGTCAGAGTCGATGTCACAGATTAGGGGAAAATGTTTAAAACAATATCTATTTAATAATAAATTATATCCGATGTACGAGTACTGTAAATAAAGTAGCAAAACTGTAAATTTTTATGAATATGTTTTACACGGTTTGACACAGTACATTTTCGTATACCTTATGCGTTTACAAGATGGTAAAGAAGGAGCCGGTATTGATAATTTTTTTACATATTATTTATTACTACTCGTAAAGAGATTGAATTTACGACCGTTTAATGTGCGTCAGGATGCGTATAAAATAACCCGCCAAAGAATATAAATCATTTATGAAGACAGTTAACCATCATGTGACATTTGAGATACTATGTATAGTATAAATTTTGCTGTATTTCGTTAGTGGAATCGCCTTAAGTGCTATTAATTATTTTGTATTTGCTGCGGCTAATTGATACTAAATTTTATTAATGTTAGGCAGTAAATATGTTTGTAATTATTGCTCAAATACGAATGTCGGTTGCCAGAAAGTCATTTGTACAAACAAATTTCACGTAGCCAGCTAAGAGCGAAGGAATTATCTCCACATGAAGATCATTTTCAACAGTTCTCCGTACGCAACGGACACGAAATCGTAATACGCTTTATTTTAATACAGAATTGCACACAGCAATCTACCGCTGCTGCACTTACTCAATAATTACTTGAACCGCTCTTTCTTTCTTGTAAGTAATCTTTTTGACGTATAGCTGACCCCATGAGCTTCTATTTCGAGGTCAAGGTCGCATTCTGCAACTTAGGCCCAGTTGTACAAATCCAGCCTAACTTTAAGCCAAAGCTTAAACCCTTAACAACTATTGTTGAAATAATCGTTGTTAAGGGTTTAAGCCTTCAGCTTAAATTTAAACTGACTTTCTACAACTGGGCCCTAATCGTTATCATAAAAGAATTATACTTTATTAGACGTTGTAAAGTTGAAATAAAGTGTTTCCTAATTTTTGTACATTTTAATGCAGTTACCTATTTCGATTTTTTATGTTCATCAGGCTGTTATCGTCAAGAATTAATAAAAATTGAAATTGATCGTCATTGAAGAGAAGATGGAGGAATATCAATGTGGCATATTGTTATGTGACGTATCTGCGGTTTGCATTAGTTTTCGTTCTACGTAACTTCCAGTGAAGTATCCTGATCTTGGTAATTAAGAGACGTTGAATTGTTTCTACATTTTTTCGTAATCTATGTTATCAAGTCTTACTTATCCTATTTTTTTAAATGAAGATTTGGTTTCATTTCTTAAACAATTTAAATCATACTGTACCACAGTAAACTGTATGAAAAATTAGATTGAATGAAAAAGTTGTCTGGAGAAAATAGAACTTGTTCTATTTCTAATCCAAAAATTTCTTGTATCGAATATTGTTGAAATTGAACTAAATCTTGTACAAGAAATAGGGCGGTCTTAAGAAGCAAAAAATTTATGATTTCATATCAAAAATTCTCACGTGCATGGTAAAATATTATAACTTATTTTGAATTTTATTATTTTTGCACGACTAGAGAGGGAACCTACAAAAACAAAACATTGAACGAAAATTAATTCTTTACTTATTACTTTTAGGTAAATTTATGAAGTTCTTGAACTGAATTTACAGATTTATGAGCTTTTTACTCGTACGATAAGAAGTCTTGCTTTCCATTAGTGTTTGCTTGGAAAAACATTGAATTATGTGTTTTCTATGTTAATTAATTTACATCATTCGACAAGAATCTAACAACTTACTTATATATTTTTTTCAAGACAAATTCTTTTTTATTGCAGTTAATACATTAAAGCAATAGTCTAAGATATTGTTCAACAGCAAAGCGCAATTATACTTAGAATAGATTTTAGAGTTTACTGAAAATTTTCCTCTCTTTTCAAGGATGTGCGAATTAGTACACTATTTCTAGCTCTAACGTTAATTGTGAGTTATTTGTACCTGATATACAAAACGTTTTTTTTTCACCATAACATTGAAGGTGATGAAGATATAATACTCTAAGTTTTGCATAAAAGTACTAACATTGTAGTTACACATTGCTATTATTTTGTAATTACATGCACACATAAATAATACACGTAAATATGAAAGAAAATATTTAATTTTTAGTGTCCATTGGCTTTAGTTAGGAAAGTCTGCGATTTGTTTTGTGTGGGAAATATGTTAGGATTTGTGAGTACGTTAAGACTTACTTATTAAACTTTAAATAAAAAACACTCGAACTGGTTCGATTCGAATTTCCACAATTGTAGGATTCTGGTTGCTTCGAAAATTTTAATACACACTTTTAGTTTTAGGAAAGTTCTGTTAGCTGTTTCGTGGATCTGAAGACACATCCGAATGTGAAGAAATCGTGGAAGTTCCTGACGTACAATACGTGTTATACGTTAAACAAATTCACGCTTAGTCAACACGATCTGCGCTCATGTAAATTCCACAAGTGTTACATTGTAATTAACGTTTGGAATCGATTTTACGACTCGGATTGAAATTAAAATTAGCGGCAGTGTCCGATAAGGAATGCTATTCGGAATATGTGCTAACAATGCCTTGTTCATTATTGCCTTCTGAAGTAAATGCGATTATTAATAACCCAACGCGGTACGCTAACGTAATATATGCATCCTCAATTACGATTTACTATTGATTATTATCAACGTAACTAACAATAAGTACAATACAAAGCGGCAGCAGGAGACTTACGTTCTATTGCACAGGTCGTTTAATCAGAGATTCCTTAATTTTCTTTTATAAAAGAAAAGAATTTTCTGATTTCAAAAATATCTGACGTAGAACTTAATTCTAAAAGCACTCATAATAAATTAGCAAGGATTTATGTGCAAACAAATAAACAAATCCCATAATCTAGAATATCTAGATTACGTATAATAGCCGAAGCAAACATAAATATTTCATATAAAAAATCGACACGATCATACAACGATAACCGTCGATGACCCACAGGCAATTAATACGTAAATATTCATTACTTTGTTTGCTCTGAAATAATTTGATTACTCATACGTGCACGCGGTTGCCAGAACATTTGCTTCCCCCCTTTTAATAACCGAAAAAATGCGCAATTTCGGACGTCCGCCGGGGCGTTCGCAGGCGTCATGTTTTCATTTGCAGCGAATGGTTATTGTCTTGATGGATTACGTTTTAAATATTTAAAATATTTTCGGGTTTTTTTCCTGCGAAAACACCTGGCAATAATTTTAATTTATAAGTCCTATTTTAAGCGGCGTAATTTTTTTTTTGAAGTGTCAGTTTTTATTCATTATGAGTTGACGCGCTGCTCTTCCACCGAAAAATGTTTGCAGAATCATTTTAATGTGTCTAGCGAGTAATGTATTTCAAAATAAATTTTGATTTACTTAGGTATTCTGAAGGCTCGTTCAGTGGAAAAATGAGATTAAATTCGATATTTTTTATCGTCACTAGGATCAGAAAGTTTATTGAACTCAATTCACAAATCGATACAAACGTTTATCAACATTTATTCCACAAGTAAGCCAATGACTGTTTTATTGATGGAAAGCCAAATAATTTCGTTGCTCGTGTAGCTTTTAGAAATAATTGGAAAAGCAGGCATGTTTTCTAGTATATTCCTGTACATTTTTTCTCACGTTGTTATTACCTACGAGGTGTATGTTTTTTTTTTGTGTTTCATCAAGTGTTGATAACCTTTTCTGATTTTACCATCAAAGTTATTTATGCAGTAACAAAATACAAAACTTTTGTGCAGCTTAAATCAACGCTTTAATGAAGAAAAATTTTCAAGGTCGTTTTAAGTTTCTGAAATAATCCCAGTTTTCTTTAAAGGGGTGATCCTGAATCGTTAGGCAATTGAATTTAACAACTAATGGAATATTTGGGTAAATGTTTTTTTCAGTGCATTACAGTGATTTTCGGAATATAGTCTGAGAAGGCTTGTTCGGGTTCTCGCCAGGACAGTCCAAGAACCATCAGGAGCAAGCGCACAACAAAAAGCGTGCGGCTTTTTTGTTATGCGCATGCTCCCGGCGGTTCTAGGCCTGTCATTGCGGGAACCCGAACAAGCCTAGAGTGTCTTAAGGGCAGTTAGAACGACAGTCATGTGCTTATACAGAATTCACTTTGTGTAATTTGATATAGTTAGATATAGATATAGTTTGTTACTTGAAAAATAGTTTTTTTATGACATAAGTTGCACTAACTTATTTCTCAACTCATATTTCAAAAGTAAGGTAGTTTACGATATACTATATTAGTTGAACATAGGATTTTACCAAGCTCATTCGATTTATCATTCATATTAATCTTGTAATGTGACATATGATGTACATAACCAAGTACAGTTGCGGACAGAAAATTTCGGATGTCAGTGTCATTCCACTGACGTAAAAGTTAAGAAATTCCTATATGTATATGTCAGATGAGTGACAGTGATATCCGAAATTTTCTTTCCGTAACTGTACCTAACAGTTGGTTAAAATATCCGTAAACAATGGCGTGATTACATCTTCGTTTTGAAAGTACGATGTACACTTTAGTCGCGAAAATGTGACCTAATTAAGGACAGTGGTGTCATGTTTTCGAAATGTTAACGTTTTGGAATTAATTACAATATTTGCATCAGAATTCATGTGGAACAGTGTGTCAGTTCTAGCAGGATAGACTGTTATCGAGTCTATCCTGCTAAAACTGACACACTGTTCCTTAAGTTCGCAAACGCGATCAGAAGCCGTTTTAATAATAATTCATATGTATCATTTTATCATACATATTTTGAGTATGTATTGAAAAAACCTCGAAATCTAAAACGAATGCACATTTCGTTGACGTAGGTGACTTGGGGCAATCCAAGTCATCTAAAACGAATATACCTAATGTCGAATCACCTGACATTTGAATAGTTTGACATTCATAGTGAGAAAAGCACACACGTTTGTACATACATTTAAAAAATAATAATTAAAATAGTGAGTGAAGATATAGAACAGTGATGACGATACAATAATTATTGCTGCAAGTGCTTTGATAATGTGTGCAGTTATGGGTTCCAAATTCCATGTTTTGGGTTCCAAATTACGAGGTATTTGTCATAAAGAGTCAAAAACTCTATAATCAAATTATTGGACCTCTCCATGTTGGATGTATAATGACACCAAATCGTGAAAACTGAACAAAACGATGAAGATATGAAAAGAATATGAATACGTTTTCCAAAGGTTTGTCAAATAATGTGTAACGGTGTTGAAATAGAAAGAAACTGAGCACGCAATATTGGGTCAACTTTTTATGCTAAATTGAATGCCTAACTTAAAAATTTGTTGTTCCTTGCCATTTTCGCGGTACAGTTGAAAAACGAAAAATTCATCAAATTTTCAAACGCATATTTTTTTTATTTTTAAAGGTATCGAAAAATGACAAAGGCATTTTTTATTCGACTTTTAACGTATCAAAATCGTAACGTAATCAAATCGCATCAAAAGTTCATAATAACCGAGATATAACCACAACTAATGATTCGAATACCATCGAAAATGGGACACCCTGTACAAGCCGTGGCCGCCTTTACGAAAGGGTTAAATTTAAGTAATTTTGTCTACGTTTTGTAATAATAAATACTAATGTCGTTGACGTTTTAGAACATGCAGATTGCAGAGTGTTCATGTTTAGGGGTGTTCATGTTATGGGACGTTCACGTTATAGAGACTATACTTTATTTTCCAAATAGAATTGTTTTAAATGTGAATAAACTATTACTCTAAAATAGCGGCCAGTACACATACATCCAACAACCAATACAAATACAATCCATAAAGCTCTCAATCGACGCCACTGTGAGAAATTAGTAACTAAATTTAGTGTTGTCGCAGTTTTGCCTACCGTTTGTTGCCTAACTATCACGTAAACTTGATCATGTGAGGTACACTCAATTATGAAGACCCTGTAGGTGGGTATGTGATATAGGGTACTGTTTTTAAAAATACGTATTTGTAGCTTATCCTTAATCAGGAGTATTGTATATGTTTATAAATAATAGCAATTAGAACAATAATATGATTTTTACTTTTATATTTTCTTCCCATATTGAATTACTATTTAGAAAATTAACATTTACAAATCAAATTTCAACCCTCTATCTTAAACCGTTCCAGAGATATTTAAGAAAATATACTTTCCAAGTTGTCCCTTTAGGAGGTTATATCTAAGAAACGAAAAACTTTTGGATATAGATAAATTAGGTTAAATCGCAATATTTTGATGTCCTCTATACGTGATATAATTATTGCCACCTTAATTGATAACATTCTGTATATGCCTAAAGTTCATTTTTTATTTATATGCCGATCGAATAGAGTTAAGAAAATATATGACGAAATGACACGATATGACAAAAGTGGCAAGGCCGTTTCACGAAAGTTAGAAGGAGATATAAAGTAAAGCAATATAAAAGTTTCTTGACTTATCGATCGATCGGCATATGGTAAAAAATGACCTGTAGTAACGATTTTGACAATTGCTTCGAAGTCTGAAATATACTGTTTTAACTGTTAAGATAGTTTAAAATTTTTCGAGGGTGGGTGTAAAAATAGGATAAAGGACTAAGGCTCGATTTTACAATCGTCGGATAAGCATTATTATTGGTATAACGTAACGTAGGTGTGACGTAGATATGGAGGAACATTAAAGGATATTTGGCGAACGTTCTTATTCCACGATTGTAAAACTGGCCCTAAATGTATGCATCAACGTAATACCAGTGGTACTTAAATACACGAATTTATATGTATTTATTATTTATAGCTATTGCCCTGGGAGAAAAATATTAGAGTACTTACTTTATTACTCTTTGCATAAACCTCAATATGTTAGTTTTATTGGCACGTTTTGTATCATCAGGTATAGTCTCCTGCGGATGGATTAACCAGTACAGTTTATTTTTGAATTTTCATTTCTTATTAGTTTTTTTACGATCTGAAGTAAAAGTTTTCCTTTTTAATTTTTTATTGGTTTCGATAATTCACTGATCAAATACATATTTTATAAGCGAATACGTGTATGCATATCGAATGACTGAATCGATTATTATCTATTAGTCGTTCATACTAATGATACGAATTGAAACAAAAAATAATTGAGGAAGTGACAATTGGAAATTTGCATTCAAGTATTCTAAGAATACTAATAGTATCTTTATTAGCATTGAATTTGGAATTCATTAATACTGTGGTAAGAACATAAAATGACAAGAGAATAATTTAACTTATCCAAATTTTCAAAGGAAAGTGCTAGGCACTCGGGAAAAAAGAACACAATTAACATTTTCTACTGATTTCATTGTCAAAGAGATAGGGTTCGTCATATCAAGTGCAGCAGAATGAGTAGAAGCCGGTAGCAGATAAACGATAAAGAGGAAGAAGAACAAGTGAAAATAAATTATATGATTATTACTTTCACGACAGTAGTTTTAATGTACGTACTCTGTTCAGGTTATTTCACAAACTTAAATACAGGGTGTCGAATAGTAGCGACACCTACTTTTTCTATAGCCACAAGGTGGACTTACTTATGTATAATGGTATTACAGAATACTGCGACCAAATTTAAATCCACAAAGAAATAACAGATGATTCATTTTTTAAACGTTTGCTGATGTAAAATTGCTAGTTTTTGTTTTAGTGAACATTTCAAAACTTCAGCCTTAAGCCTAGCTCGTGAAAATTATGTAATCCTGGTTTGTTTTCCACATCATTCCAGTCATCGACTACAGCCTCTAGATGTGGATTTCATGGCTCCTTTAAGCGCTATTATGGCCAGGTAAGGATATAAAAATTGAATTCATACACCTATTGACGATAGGCTCACAATATCTTTTTTTTTTCAGGAAATTAAAAGTTGGTTAAGGACAAATTCTGGTCGAATTGTTACGGAGTTCCAAATTGGAAAATTATTTGGTGCTGCTTATGCAAAAGCAGCGGATTTGGAAACGGCCATCAACGCCTTTGCTAAACCTAGAATATGGTCTCTTAATGAAAACGTTTTCATGGATATAGATTTCGCCCCGTCTGAGGTTATAAAACGAGAGAATCCTAACGTCAGTGGTGATGTAGCTACATTAGACCAACCCATTTATCCAGGAAATCAGACTCCACCTCCAAGTACAAGCTCAAATGCAGTTGCTAGTAGTACTGTTGAAGAAATGGGCACATCACTTCCAGGCTGTTCAAAAACCAGCTTCAAAGTACAGCCCCATAATGCTTGTCCTATCCCGAAGGGCACTCGAAAGGAGAATAAAAGGAAGAGAGGAAAAGCGGATATTTTGACGAGGACGAATTGGAGAAACCATATGAAAGTTCCAAAGCAAATTCTGTGAAAAGAAACCTAAAGTTTAATGATGCCAAGTCGAAAAAGCCGGTACCCTCCCCAAGCGACTCAGAAAGTAGCTTTAGTAACGAGGATGATCCCCTCTGTGCGTTTTCCAAGTCGAAGCTTAAGGTTGGGTGCAGTGTCGCCAGTGTTGCAAAATTCATCACTATGCATGCACTGGTTTAGCAGATGAAAATTTGGACGATTTCATTTGCAACAAGTGCCTTTAAACAGGATTGTTGTTTTTGGCGGTTTTGCTTGCTACTACCTGGAGGCCAGCTAATTGTGCGAGGGACTGACGTTTCTCCAGCACCGCTCGGCTAAGCTCTTGGAGAAGGGAGGTTCGACGAAACCCCAAAGCAAAAGGTGGGCAAATTGAATAAAATAAAAAGCAGCAGCTGGAGCACACTTGTTTTTATTTAAAATGAAATGCTCAAAAGTAAATAACGAATGAGACAAATAATTTACAAGTATACGAGTTCGACCCTGAAGGGGTCCCAATGAAAAGAACACGAAATGTAATTAAATAAACAACAAGTTAAATGTAATCCGATCAACAGATCTGTTCTTCGTTCACAATTATCGCTTAAGGCCTAGTTTTACAATCGTGGAATAAGAACGGAATAACTGTTCGCCAAATATCCTTTAATGTTCCTCCATTTCTACGTCACGCCTACGTCACGTTATACCACCCGTCATACCAACAATAATGCTTATCCGACGATTGTAAAATCGGGCCTAAGGCGATTAATGAAATTCACTTGTTTATTAAAAAAAAAGAACACTGCAAATAACAACGCCGCGGTAACTCAACAGAGTAATTAAGAAATAATTAGAGTAATTCCGACCTTGTATGTACCAGGATCCGGCGTAATGACAGACAGCTCGACAGCTGTCAGTAGTGAGAGAGCGCCCTCCAACGGAGGCAACTGCGGTCAATGTCGTACTTCGACGCAGGTATTACGTCACCAAGTGGCGTCGTCTGGCAGGTCCGGTCGGGTCCACTTTCACAGACGGGGGAAGCCGGGTTGCGGGGCTTAAATCGTTTCTAAAGCCGAAAAGCAGCCTTTTCTTTCCACCCAAGGAATGACGGTAATCTCAACCAAGGTAAAACTACTACTAAAAGCTAGAACAGGAAGCCTAATGGAAGGAAAATACACATTACGAATCAGCACGACACAAAATGGCCACAGAAATACCTGGTCCTTGTTTCAAAGACAGGCTTTCGATAAGCTGTTTAACGAACTTGAAATTCTCTCAACATACGATTGCACAAATCTCGGAGTAATTCCGGTTCTGTCTTCCTTCACAGAATCACGTGAAAGGGAGCACAAAGATAAAAATCACAAATAAACGAGCCGTACGTCAAGAGCTCTGGAGATAGACTGAATGCGAGCAACTGCCGCGTTCTTCCCTACCACTAGTTCAGACAGGAGTGGTTACGACTGAGATCAGGTTTTAGCCGGGCGACAGAGTGAAATAGAGATATACAGTAGGTCTAAATAACAGCGTATGGTCTACTTGTGCAACATTAAGAAATATGAAGCAAGTAACGGGACCACGCCTGGCCATAAGATTCCCACGCTAATACAGAGCGTTCGGAAAAATATTACGAATAACTTAATTGGATTTTTCAACCGTAACATGCCTCATAGGATGAGGCAAAATTGTCAAAATATTTTCTGAGAATTTTTTTTTTTGTTATTAATGTATTACTTTCAGAGAGTTGATATTTTTTTATAATCAATAAATAACTGTTCGCTATATCTGTTTGTTTATTTCCATTTGTATAAACGCTTACAGTCTTTAAAAAATTATTAAACCTTCAAAATGTGGATTTGTCCCACCTTCCCCTAGTTGTCAAATATAGATGCCCTACTTTTCGGTATCCATTGGAAGTCTGTTTTTTTTACATTTACTTAATTTTTAATTTTTCCTGAACTACTTGTAGAAAACACAGAAATCTTTTCTGTACCTACCTATAAGTAAGTTTTTAAAATGGGCCGGTATACAGTTTAACCCAGAATTTAAAGAGCTACGGGCAACACAAATGTTTACTTTACAAAGTAAATGATAATAAGCTTCTGTTTTAATATTAAAAAAGAAATTCAGGAATAATATTGATGAATTGCAATCTCTTGTAATGAAAGAATTAACAACAAGCTCTAATTAAATTCAAACTGAAACGGGTGAAATTAATTTTTGCTTGGAAACGAGAAAGAATTCGCATCGTTCGACGATGAGAAAATAAAATTTTAATTCAATAGCGAATCTATATCCAGACGAGCGAGCGTTGCTATGGTATTTTTATTGCTGTTTAATTCACTGACATTTGATAATTTGCGGGTCATGTAGTTTGTCATTATTTACGATTATTTTTGCAACTAATAACACTGGATTACATGTGCAAAACAAAACACTCCGCCGGATTAAAAAATGGACGTTTCGCAGAGATAGTCGTCTTCATTAATCACGCCGAACAAATCTCCTAAATATACATACACCAGACGGTTGGTTGATGGAAACTGAATTATGATGATGATGATGTCGATATTAAATTTAAATATTTCATATTACATGCGAAAATTAAATTGCACTTTCGATTTTGATTATAAAGTATTGTTTGTTGTTCATTCCAAAGATTAATTTACATTTTTTTCTACTACTAAATTTTTGACTGTTCTTAAATTATTTCTCAATAATTCTACTGCATTTACTAATTACTCTAATTGCTACAACTAAAATTATTGATATTATTGTGTAATATAGAAAGTGTTTAACGATTATAAAATCAAATAAAATGTTACTCAATTTTTGGACCTTTTTTTATTTTACTTTTACGCGCGATTTAGGGCCGGTCTTCCCAACTTCCCCTTAAAGTTATCCGGCGAATAACTTGATTTTTATGAACGGTTCATTGATATTTATGAATTGTTTCCATGGTAGTTATCCGTCAGTTAGTTTATCAAGAGATGGAAAGACCGGCCCTGTATGTAGGCACATAATAAAATAAAAAAGCTCAAGACAACTTTAGTAACATAATAAAATTAATTAATTCAATTGAGTTTTCTTTAATTTTTGGCCACTCTTTTTCTTACTTTATTCGTACGTGAGCCAGGGGAGTCGAAAAACAGTGTAATAGTTCCGGACTTTCTGGTGACTGATAAGATTTCCGGCGCTCAAAGGCAAGACCGGACTTGTTTCCGTTTTTTTTCCCAGTCGCAAGTTTCACTTCACATCTGCGAAAGTTGTTTGTAAGGACAGGCTGCTCTGGCTGTTTTTTTTTTGTGCGAAAGCTTTTATGAAATTTGTTTTCTTTAAGTTGCTTTCCCTTAATATAATTCTCAATTGAAATAAGTTCTTTTGTGTTTCTCTCTTTGAAAATGGCTAATTTATTTATGTGCTGTTTCATTTTAAGTGGAAAAAAAGGTAATTGACTTGGAAATCTCTTTGGCGGTTCACTTTGCTGAGTATAAAGTTGTGTTTCATTGTTTTTTGTAATGTTCTGTAAAAGTAATCATTAAGAATGATTACTATAAAATTTAATTCTAAGATTTTAAATAGATTATTTTTTTTTAGTTTAACGAAGGTATAACATGTACTCCGGTGTAAAAAAACAAAATATTTATTTTGTGTAGGTGTTCGTATTTATTTTTCTATTGACAAAACACGAACAACATATAAAAATTGAATAATAATTGGAAATATGTATGTTTAACAATGTACTTCATGAACTGCTTTCCTCGCTATCGTCGTTTAGGAACTTGAAGGACGGTGTTACTGGCACAGATAAGTCAGATGAAGGAACTTCTTCAGAACGTTTTGGTTCTTATAATATTTCCTACTCCACCTCTTCAATAACTGGCTTCGAAAGTGTTGATAGAGTATGTGGAGTGCGTGGGAACTTTTTCATGACGATTTGATTCTTGTGGTGCTCCTATTCTCCTCTCTTCAAAGATTGGCTTCGACGACGTTGATGAGAGTGTTTGGAATGTGAGTGATCTCTTGATAATGGCTGCGGATGTTCTTGACAATGGCTGCACAAGAGGTTTGTTAATTTTCTTGACAATGACTGCACAAGAGACACTGAACTGGAACGGCTAGCGTCCTCGTTTTTATAGGGCTTTTTCCGTAGCAGAGATGAAGTAAGGTCGCCTCCTTGGCCTGAATGTGTAACCGAATCACCGACAATTAGATCAGTATCTTATTCACCAGGGGGCCGTCTTTTTATGTTTGCTCCGGGGGTTATCTTAGCGACTAAATTGAGAGTGCGATCTTATTTGTTGGCCAATCATGAATTTTTTTTTTGCTTTGCTACGTAGATGTCAACGTGACGCTTCGCCCGTATGACATGCCTGATGTTGTCAATCTAACATCTGTCATTTTAATGCTTTTAATATCTGTCATTTTAACGTTTGTCAATTGGACGTTTCTTGACGTCTGTCATTTTGACGTTTGTTGCCACATTTCATTGTGACATGATTTGTTGGTCGCTAAGCAACATATGAGTTCCCACAATTTCCTAATTTTAGGCTACTGAACAAACCTTGATAAGCAAGAGAGTACAAAATCATTTTTTAGACAAAAAAAATAATAGGTTTTTATGTTTTTAATATTTTGTTCTAATTGAAAATGAAAAAAGTTTTTTATTTGCTGAATTTTTGAACATTTATTATCAACCAACTTACACACCATATTTTTTTCTTTTCAGGAAACCGATAAGGAATTTCCCGACTTTAGAGGGTACGTATTAAATTAACTCCAGATGTAAAACTTGATGTATGTTTTCCAGATGATAACATTCGAGAGTGCACTAATTAATTTGCTTTTATCCTGAAAACAATAAAATAAAGTCAGCTCGAAACAGCGAAAATTTCAAGCATATTTGCACCCTTTGTTCGCAATAAATATTGACACTTCGTTCATGGAATGAGCAAAACAGGGAGTTTCGCCTTATTTGCCTTTACACCTGTCTCTCAAAATGAGCAAATGAATTCGGCGAGCGCAGTCGTCCTTTTGCAGGATTTTCTCTCGGCTATTATTTTACAGAAATACGATTTTTCGATCGGCCTTCTTTTTGTTTCCATTTTTTTTTGTCAAGTAAGTTCACGCTTGATCAATCTCGATTTCGCGAGAAGTGTAATGCGAGGTGGGCAAAAAATATATATATTTCTCTCGGTGTTATTATTATGTCGAGCTGAATTATCGAAATGGTGTTTCTGTGATTTATACCTTGGGACAAATTCCCTTCCTCGATTTATATTTTCTCAACGAAATGGTTTCAAGTAACACATATTTTCTTTAATTAATTCATTCTGATTGATTCGTTTCAATCCCAAAATTAAATATACTTATTCTATTAATTACAGGAATCTCTTATTTACACAAAAGTACTCTAAATACGCAATGGAAGATGTGTGATTTTTGAAGGGTTTATAAAGGTATTCAGTATGAAAAGATCGTTCTTATTAGCTCCCTTTATTAATATAATTATTTTGTAATCTTTTGAAGCTGTTTTATAAATAACACATCAGGATAAAATTCTGGAAGTTTCTGAATGTTTCTCTTGGTGCCTATTTTTTTTTTTTTCAATGAAAAATAAGGTGTGTAGTATTCCAAAGTTCAATTACATATTTTATTATCTTTATCAGCTAATAAATTATCAATTATTGTTACGAACGTAGATATAATCTGAGTACTAAAAGCATTAAAACCTGGATCCTTGAGATTATTTTTAAATTAATTAAAATTCGGTCTTTACTTTCCTGCTTCTTAACGTTAAGGTTCTTAAGTTTACAGGGACTTCAAAAAGTATCATACGCCCGGAAAATATTCTCAATTATGTTTTAATGGGCAGATGAAGTTAAATTGCTAGCACCTCAAGGACCTTTGATGTTCTCCAGGACGAAATTTGTACAGGTTATAATTATATTTGAAAAGTCGATGATTTATAGGAAATTTAAATTAATTGTACGATATACGTACATATGTATAGGTATAACATGCAGTTGCTTAATGACAATTTATGTGTTGTTGTCAGTTTCACGTTCATATTTTTACTTTAATAAACCCTGCATTGGTAAAGGGGTATTTAACAATTTAGTTCCTGACGAGGTTAGGTACATTTGGTTGAATTGTTTGTACCTAAATAGATCATATCCTTACGTAAAAGAAATTTAAATTGCATCCCTAAATCAACCGCAGAATTATTTTGTGAAGGTAATCCTTCGACCAACGATTGATTTTTGATAAAGCGTCTCTATATTTTTATAATTGGAAAGTACTTACGTTTTGTTGTAAACCTGGGATTAGAAGGGACGAGAGTCGTTCACGTTGAGGATACACATACATATGCTGAGCATTTATCTGAAAAAATCCATGGCTTTAAACGCACAGGAAAAAGTAGACGTTATTTTTTCATTAAATTTCAAAAATGCTTCTATTATATGTAAATACAATATTTTTTTGTTTGTATTTTTAATGCCACGGATTATTATTGTTGTTTAAAAATTTTTCTTACAGATGAATAAGAACTGTGACGGAGTGGAATGAGCTTGAGAGAAGCATGCAATTTGTTGTGTATAAATTAGATAATTTTAATAACCTGTTCCGTTATTGTTTCAAGTATATGTGATCTCCAGAGATATGCTTGTTATCTATCGGGAGCAGATAAGATAGGTAAATCGCAATATACGTTAAATTAATTGTGTTTACGTACCTGCCTCTACCGGTACTCTGATTTAATTTAATACACTTCCAATTTCACTCAATCAATTATCCGTTAACGTAAACGCGATAATGCGGGTTCTCCGTACAATATTGTTAAAATTTTTAAAAATTCTCTTAAAAATCCAGATATTTTCTTCTGTAAATACATTTTTAGTCGCAATGACTACCATAGAAATCTATAACAGATAGTGTAGATTCAGTTTTCATTGAATTGTATAAAAAAAAATAGTATAAATTTGAAAGCGAATTTTATTATTATTTCCGCGCAAACTTCGTCTTTCCTTATCCTTTCCTTTAAATGTGAGATTTTGACATACTAATCGTGAGATGTATAATTAAAGTGATTATATTTACCATTCGGTGAAAGGTCACATTCATAACATTTTATATTTGTAGCTTATAATTTAACTGCTTTTCATTTTATTCTCCGGCGGAATGCGTTAAGACTTTTTACTGTTTACTTTGCGTGTGTTACTTTAGTTAATGATTTCACGTGAAATGGAATGCTGTGATGTAATTCAGAATGAATCCATTAACGTACTCGTTCTTTCAACAAGACACAGTAAGTTCAGTTACAATAGTCCAAAAAAGGAACGTACAGTGTCTCAAAAATGCGTTGACAAGTTATACACAAGCGGTCCACTAATATAATTACTAATAATCTGAAAATGTGATTAACTTATTTATGAGAAGGTCGACAGCTTGCCAATTCTGATTCATGTGGTGGTACTGATCAACTCCTTGCTATCCCAAAGCTTCCAAATGGGCCAAGTGTGATGCCAACATCCAAATAACTGATGAATGGAATCTCTGCTAATATTGAGCGTGTGAATGTGAATGGAGTTTGAGTTTGTGTTCGAAGCAACTTTTAGGCATAAGATATTATACCTTACTTGGCTTTTCTAAACGCATAGGCCTTTCTTTAGCTCTAGAGATAGCACTGCTCAAACATTTCACGAAATTCTGGCCAAACATAATCAACAATGACTTCTATCCTGGAATCAATGATAAATCAGTACCGGACTCATCTGGACTGTGTCATGCAAGAGATCCTTTCCTATGTTACCCTAGAAATGATCACAGAGTTACTGAAACTTACGGTTTGTTCTTGGGAGGAGTTCTTTAAAGAAGACTCAAATTTATGAAACCTGGAGCTACGCACCGTGCGTGCATTTGGAATAGTGGATTTCATTTAACTAAATGGACTCTAGGAAGTCTGTATTCTTGGAGTCAAGTTTTATATCAGAAGTTGGTTCTGCTCTGAAAAATGATCTGCTTTTAACTAGAAGTTTACTGATATCTGGAGATCGAATTTTTCTTGTGCTCTGAAGAAGCTCAAAGGACACTTCTGGTACCTTTCCGAGGAATCGATTGGATTTTCCTTCTTTGATGATTTAATATCTGTTGAAGAAAAGAAAACGGTTTTGGGTTTAGAAACACGTCCTATTTCTGAATATCTGACTCTTTCTGGCCATGACGTTAGACAGAAGGAGATTCCTGATTTTGCGACAAGGGATACAAATAAAGTTCTTTGAAGCCCTGACATTTAACACTGATTTCCTGAAGGATGACCCCGTATCTTGGTCCGATAACCCATTATATCGTGAAGCACAACCAACAGTGGGTACATTACGTGTACTGCTGAGAGAGGAGTGGCTCTCATGCGGAGTACAACGGACTGTGCACCAAATCAGAAGAGCCAACTCAGTTCATCTTTCAAGTTGTATCAGAGCACTTAAAACTTCTCCCTTCTTCTATCACCAAAGCCGCAGTCCTCAAAAAGACATAATATTTACATTTAGCTTCATCATTAAATTTGAATTTTTACTGCAGTTATACTCCACAATAATCATTGTTGTTGCTGCACAACCCTAATGTATTATATATGAATGTTTAGTTTTCTTAAGAAAATATAAGCATTATTTTCAAATCTGAAAGTTGTTAATCGGTAGGCAACCGAAACCGGTTTTTTGGATGATCGGTTAACCGGTTTTGGATATTCGCGGTTTTGAAGAAAACCGAAAACCGGTTATCCGGATAATCGGTTTTTGGATATTCGAATAGTCGGTTTTTACCATTATTTGGATAACCGGTTATATCCGAAACCGGTTTTTAAAGAAATCGATTAACCGGTTTCAATTTTTTCCGGTTTTTGTTAGCACTAGTAACAACTACTCCACCCGTCTAAAGGATCCTAAATTAACTTATAATTTAACTGCTTTTCATTTTATTCTCCGACGGAATGCGTTAAGACTTGTTTACTTTGCGTGTGTTACTTTAGTTAACGATTTCATGTGAAATGGAATGCTGTGATGTAATTCAGAATGAATCTATTAACGTACAAGTTCAATCAACAAGACACAATAAGTTCAGTTACAATAGTCCAAAAAAGGAACCTGCACTGTCTTCAATTTACAGATTGGTGAAATCTGAACAAGGTGCCTCTTATATGAGTAGATATAAGAATTTATAATTAATCTACATTTATGATCAATTTAAAATAGCTCAATACCAAATAGAAACTTATTCTTTCAAGGATTTTTTACACTAAGGAATTATCGAATATCTCAAAATTATGTTTTTTCTCTTTGTGTTCCGGATACTTGTCTAACATTTGTTTTCTTTATTTAATTTATAATTAGTAATACCTATTTAATTAACGATTAATAAATATGACTTTCTTATTTAAGTTTTATAAAAATATAACTTTTTTCATTACACTACAACTTGGGTTATTAATTTTAATTATAATTAATAATAATATCTTTATTGATTTGAAGTAAAGCTAGTAATAATAATAATAATTTAATGGAACATAAGTTGTTTAAATCGTCAAATTTTGAGCACAGGAATCTAAGAAATTAAGCCATGTCCATGCGTTTTAGAGACACTCTGTGTAATAAAAAGTAAAAGTGATTCTATTTCATATTTTTCCTTCGTGAATCTTAACTTAATGATTAAACATATCGAACTGTTATAGAAAATACAAAACGTTATAATTCCATGTAATTTTTTTTGTTATCAAGTATATTTAGGAGGACCTCTTTTCTAATTGGTTTTGCCACCGTGACTAGTTCAGTCAGGAGAACGCTTTTAAATTTTATTTTCATAAATATTTGAATCTAAATCGCAAATAGTAGGTATTTTCCGTTAATAATTACAGTGGTACGAAGCACATTGTAAATTATTAAATTTTTAAACAAGTTTTACACGAATCATCAATCATAATTATGTACATTATTAATTAAACATAAATTTATGCAAATTAATGTATCCAACAGATTGCGTAATTATAAGTGTACGTAATACTATTAGCGATTAATTCCAGTAGAAAATTACGCTTTATTATAATCAACATTTACTGGACGCCGTATCTAATTACAATGTGTTTTTTTATATCGATCTTGTTAATTTGGACATTGGTTTACGGATGACCGAATAATGTTATACTGTAAAATTTCAGCCGGTATAAATCAGGCCTATTTGAAGGTAATCCGGTGTACTTTATCCGCTTGATTAATCCGTTTTCAGAGATATAGGGCCAATCTCGGTCTTTAATCATAGTTAAATGCAGATACGTCGTATATTCGGCTTTTATGATGACGTTTATATATAATAAATAACGCCGCCATCTTATCTAACTCCATTATGAAATGAATAAGGTGGAAAATTTTATTTATGGGGGAAGGGGGTGTGATCTATGTTTAAATTTATAATAAAGGTACTAATTGTGAAATTCTGGGGCTCTTAACTGTTAATTAAATTAAAGAATACTTATTATTTATTATTAAAAATAAATATTTTATCTTTGTATGCATTTATTAAATTTATTTATTTCAGAAGCTATTAATAGTTCTTTTTTAGTGTCTTTCCATTGCACTTATCGTTTTGTTAATACATATTTCTATCACCCAGCGTAAGGATATTGGAAGCAAAGTTTCTTCTTAGAACAATAAAAACTAATGGGCAGAGGAATAGGAATAAGAAATGACTAGATTTGGCAAGTGATTCTGTTTAGGTCGAATGGCTTGCTCAACGCCAAAAGCTCAAAAGCTCACGTAAAATATTTCAACAAAATTTAATTTTCTGAAAATCTCTAATATGTTTTCGGACATCCCTAATATGTTTTTCCCTAATATGCTTTTAAGTTACGTTAAAATAAGTGACGGCGATTCTTTTGATAAAAAAAAATTATAATTTTTTTTTTAAGTAAAATAAATAATTAATAGAATTTTAGAAATCAAGCAGAAACTAATTATTATAATCTTCTGAAACCTAGTACTTGCAATTTTCCCCGGCTGTTTAATTCATAACCCAATCTAATTAGCTAGTTCATTATTCTTCTCGGAATAAACGTTTACGCGCAATCATTAACATCAAAGGATTTGCAGCAAACACAGTAATTGCTATGTCAGATCCACTTGAATCCCTTAGTCCTGCCGATTGTCCTGCGTACAAAGGATAATGAACGTTTTCGGACAAAAACACGTGGCGTGATGGACCGGGGGATTTAGTGTCGTGTAAAATTGAGAGACCAAAATTTTTGCTCCACGAGAAGCTTTCCTGTGAATGTGGAGCAAGTATCGACTTAAAATTGTTACGTGGGGAGCGAGATTTATGGCTGTAATTTGACTCGATTGGATTTGCGTAAGAGGATGACTGGCTTCTCACTGCATTAGTTTTGCCAGCAATTTATCAGTATTGATACGGGAGGAACTTAAGGGGGATGACTTGGTTGGAGCAGAATTTTACGTTAAGGCGCTTAACCTCTTACTCCTGCTAATTGAATATAATTCTTAATAAATAGGTTTTCTTAACTGAAACATAGCTAAGTGAAGTTGCGACCATTTTTTCCTATCTGTGGATAAAAGTAGTGCAAAAATGATACTAAAGATAAAGTAACAAACTAACTTTTGAACGTGAATAGTTGAAGTATGTTGGGGAATGAGTCAGTACCTGAAATTTTGATATTGAGGAGAAGGAGATAAGTGCAAATGTGGTACACAAGTTGACACCGAAACTTCAGGACTTTTGATATTAAAATTTTAGTAGATTTATGCATCACTCAGTAATAAATTCGTGGTAACTTCACAGGGGTAGTATTTTTTTGATATATGTATGTATACAGGAAATTGCCTCTCTTGTGAATTATAAAAATGAATCCGAATGACGTTCAACCCCAATAGATCAAGCAATACGAGATCACCGAGCGTCTTTAAACAAGGGTTTCAAATGTACACTGATAAATCGAGAATCTAAACGTGCTGGAAGAAATTTAAACAGCGAAACATTAAAATTACTTGAGCTGACAAGTACACTGAACGTGTTTCTAAAACATTTTAAGAGCTCGGCGCGGAAACTTCTAAATTAACTGAAACTCCTAACAGAAGTTAAAATTGTCACGTAAGTTTTTGTTTAATACTGACACGTGTTGTCGTGAAACGAGATAATAGCTTTCGTGTTTGCTCTTTCCTCTAATATTTATTATTTTCTCCGTAAATGGTTCTGAGGGGTTGCTTTAAAATTAAATTGAATAAAAACTTACCGTGCTTTCATTAACATGTTTGATGTTAACGTTTAACACGTCACAATTTTTTTATTGCGTAAAGTTAACGTTAAAGTTTTCTTTTAAAGTTTACGACAATTTTTGCACACAAGCAGACCTGTCTTAGTACATAATATCAAGTTTTCAACTTTAAAGGGTAGCAAATAAGATAAATGATGAACACCAATTGGTAATCAAACAGTTATCGTTTGTTCTAGAATTTCTTTACAAATTCTTGCATAGGGCTTTGATTCAGCAACTACATTTTCTTAAATTAGACCCTGCTGGTATCTAAGAGTTGATATTTTGATAGTGCTTATATATAAATTGTTTGACTTATTTGGGCCTTTTAAAGAGGTATGTCATTCATACATCTTAATATATTGCGACAGAGATGAACTTACTAATCGCTTTTTTCCTTTGACAAGAAGCACGTTAATTTGACTTGTTTAGTGACATGTCCAGTGAATACATTTACGTTATTTTTTTGGAATCATCTTATCTAACTAAGGTCCAATAGATTTAAGTCTTTGTGAAACGCTTTGCTCCATTCGGGCCCTAAACAAAGCAGATCGAGGTAGCTTATCACTCTTTCGCTATATTTAACATTGAACCTCGTAGTTATTTCTTTCAGTATATTTACTTTAGATGACAAAGTTTAGCATGCACGTGAGTGCACGGGAGTGCACGGGAGTCTACATTTAACATTGTTCTGAAACTGTTGTCGGACTTCTACCTTGGCTTTGCTTCCATTGCTTATAGCTCTATTCCGTCTGCCCAGATTGATTTCAAAATATTTTGTGTAGGTTTGTTGCTAAGGATAATAAATTGGGATTCAGTTTATTTTTCCTAAATTTTATTGTAGTTTGAGTTGTATCCTTTCGTCAATAGAAATTTTTGTTCACCATACCGCTTTGAACATCTTCTGAAAGCCTCCCTTCTTCACCAGGTTTACCTGAATATCTGTTGATGTCTATATCGTTTGCCACCATATAGGCAGGTAGATTTTGGATGTTACCCCAATCTAGTCATCTCAATCTAACTGCAGTTGCTTTTTCCTTCAACGTTTTCTTCAAGTTTTTGTTTACTCTGTCGCTTTGAACATCCTTTTTAAACCTGATCTTTCTCCACAGAGTTTAGTTGAAGATTTCCTGGTGTTGTACCGTACATACGCAGGTGTTACCCCATCTTTGGTATTTTATTCTAAATAACAATAACGTAAGCAACGATATTATTTTAATTGCTACCAACTACTTTAAGCACATATTGTTCAGCAATGGACAGAACATTGTTAACTTTTGGACCACATGATGTGTCCTGATGATCGACTTTGCTTTATTAACCAATAACATGCTAGGTTACGATGAATGGTTAACAGTTAATAGAGAGTGCAGTAAATTCTGTTCAAAGGAGCTTGTATGAATTTTATAGACCTACAGTTATCCAAGTGTTGCTAAAGAATCCAATAAATTTGGCTAAGCAACTGCTATTGCACGATGAATGGTTAACAGTTAATAGAGAGTGCAGTAAATTCTGTTCAAAGGAGCTTGTATGAATTTTATAGACCTACAGTTATCCAAGTGTTGCTAAAGAATCCAATAAATTTGGCTAAGCAACTGCTATTGTACATTTTCTTAAATTCGAATACTCTGAAGACTAAAACACTGTCACAATAATTTGGATTAGGCAACTAAACTTGAAACTAGAATATTTTTTAGGTTAGTTTTAGTTAAAAGAAATGCAAATTACTTAGAAGGTTAGAAAAAATTGAAGAAATTTTTGATAACGTCTGGTTCTTACATTTATTTATATTTATTAGCTCTACGACTTCCACCGAATTCCTCCATTGCCTGCCATTGGTTGCCCTTTATCTTCAATTCAGAACACGTCTTTTTCTGAGATCATCTTCCATCGCTGCTAACCATCTTCTTCCCTACATTTCTTTCTTTTACATCCAGTTCTACCTTCCATTATCATTTTTGTTATTTAATCTGTTTGGAGTCGGCACAAATTACCCAATCATCTAAGTCTCTGCAGTTTTACTACAGGGTAATCTTTTGACTTCTATAAATTTGCATTATTTCATCATTCGTTCTTCTTCTGCGTAGTTTCTTTCCCATACGTCGAGTTTCTTTTGCATGCTGTTAATTAAAATCCACATCTCACACTCATATAAGATGATAGGCCTAGGTTTAATACGCTCAAGTTGTAACTTTTTTAGATTTGATGAAATCCATCAATGTCCCAAATTTTCTATTTTCTTTTACCAACCTATCCTGTACATTCTCGTTTCTTTGCATTTATCTGTTATTACTATTCTTAAACAATTAAAAAGATGCAGACCCTGCAACGTATATTCCTTGTTCGATATTGACTTCTACTTTGCTTTTCCTTTATAGATAATTTAAATTTTATGGCTGTCCTTTTCAATCTCTTTCAGTTCACCTTTATTCCATGCTATGAGAACTATGTCATTTGCATACGGATTCTATTGGTATCGATGGTTATAATGTAAGTAGGGATTAGAAGAATGTCCTTCGACAAATACTACGACAAGCGTAGCGTAAACTGTATGAGTGCTGTAACAATATATGGATCTTTGTCCGTTGCAGTTTTGCTACGATAAAGAACCCATCTCTAGTTATAAATCATTCCTTTAATACATGTATGTTGCTGCCCTTGACAATACTTTTTAGAATGAAGTTAAACAATAGGCATAACAACGGATCTCCTTGTCTTAAATTTCGGTTAATTTCGAAAGAGTCTGATGTTCTACGGTAGAACTTCTACCTTCCATTAACACCTTTCATCTACCTCGTTCCATCGTTTTCCGCACTAGGTTTATTATTTTACTTGACAATTTAAAACCATGCGTAACTGTAATTCGCTTATTTCTGCTTACTGTGTCGTAGGCTTTCTTAAAATCTAAGAACAATAAGTTCATGGGCAAGTCATAGTCATAAGCAGGCTTACAATTTCGGCCCACGTCGCATTTAAACATACTTATTGAAAATTTGCCATGGGCCACGCGATCGCAATAAATAATTAACGTTTAACATAAATCTAAAAAGTATGTAAGACAATATTTACTATCTGCCGTGTTGTGCGAAGCCGGGGAATTTACAATCCAATATGTTCGAAGTGGGCCGAAATCGTAAGCCTGGTCATAAGAATCACTCATTTTTTGTTCAGTGGTAAAAACTTGATCAATGGTTGATCTAAAAACCACCTTAATATTTGGCTATTATTTTTTTCATCTATGTTCTTCCATGTTTCAGTAATAAATAACTATTGCAAAGATTTATTATAGCAGTTCTTGCATTTAGAATTCCAAAATGATTCAGAGTGCATTTGAATATCACGCCGAATAGTTAATGACAAAGATGTTTTCGTCTTATCGATTACTAATTCAACTTTAAACTTTAAACGATAAATATATGCCGTCCTTGACCTCTTATTCTAATACACAGAAGAATTCTAAAGTACAACAAATTGTGTTCGTAACGTTTCGATGTAATTTATTATCCTGTTTAAGAAAGTAGTTCCTTACTACAGTAATTATTTTATTTAATAATGTCGAGTCTTTGTGCCGAAGGAAACTTTACTCCTGTAATCAGTCTTTTGATGCTATTTTCGATCTTATACACCCACGCGTATAAACTTCAAGAAGATGTTCACATTTTATTTTTTAAGAGCTCCCGAAGTATACTTCTGGAAAGCACTTCAAGTATATACGTGGAGTAATTAATTGCTCGGAGTAGGGAACTTTTGTACTTTCTCCTACATTTATCCAACGTATAAATATTGTATTAAATTGTAATTAAATGCGCTTCACATTCACAATCTTGTCGTGTAACAAATGTTAATGTGTTAATCAGATGCGGCGGTATAATAAAGTTTTTGTTTAGTTTGACGCTGTAGTTCTTGTTAAGCGCAAGTCAATGAATGTAATTATTGAAATTAACACGTGGGCTTCAAATTTTATCGACCGGTAAGATCTTGTTGGACAAAATTTAAATTTGAGCTTGTAAAAATGTAATGCCGACTAAACCGTCAATTTAGAATGTAAATTATTTAAATTATTATTATAATCCAAAGCCTGTGTACTCTTGCGACAAAACGAACAACATAATTAGCCATTAGTTTAATTTAATGCAATGAAGATTAAGCTTGGAAAAGATTGATCAGAGATTTATCTTGTTTCTTTTTCGGTGCTTGCTGTTGATTCTTCACTGCTGCCCTCCCTTTTTAACTCATATTATTAACTCTTGCCTGGTGACCAGTTTCTTTCCTAGTTGCTGGAAAAATGCCATTGTTATCCCGGTACCTAGAACGTCAACACCATCTGAATTTAAAGACCTGCGACCTGTAATGACTAAAAGACCTGTAATGTCTAAAATTCTAGACAAAATAGTCAATGTCCAATTACGAGAATATCTTTTATCAAATAATATTCTTCCAGAATGTCAATCTGGTTTCCGTCCGAGATACAGCTGCACCTCTGCTCTTTTAAACATTACAGATGACCTTCTTGCTGCTACGGATCAAGGTAAAATATCCATACTTACCCTACTGGATTACAGTAAGGCTTTTGATACCATTAATTACGAAATTCTATAAGTCATTTTAAAACATATTGGTCTGAGTGAAGGTGCTGTCATATTTTTTAAATCCTACCTCTTCGAAAGAACTCAGAGAGTGCGGCTGCCACTTGGTACATCTAAACAAAGATTGGTATCGAGGGGTGTCCCACAGGGATCCATTCTTGGTCCACTTTTATACATAGTATAAACCTCTATTTTTTATAAATCTGTAAAAACTTGTAGTGTTCATATGTACGCTGATGAAACACAGTTGTATCATTCCTTCAACATTTGTGATAATCAACGTGCATTATCTGACATTCAAACTGATCTAGAAGCAATTGTCCAGATATCAGAAGAACATTCCCTGTCTATTAATGCTTCTAAATCCGCCCTACTGATGTTTGGAAAAGTTGCTGATTGTATACTACTTCAAGATACATTACATTTGACCATTAAAGATGTAGAAATAGTCTTGTGTACTCAAGCAAAAAATCTTGGACTAATAATAGATAACTCTTTCAGGTACAGTGCTCATGTTTTGAAGCTTACTGTAATTTAAAACTCTTATACGCTCATAGGTACTACTTAGCAGTGAAAACCAAAACCATGCTCTGTGATGCCCTTATGCTTTCACAGTTTAACTATTTCTCCGAAATACATGGATCTTGTCTAACATATGACACCGTGACACTTATCCAAAGAGTGCAAAATGCGTGCTTGAGGTTCATATATGGCATTCGGAAATATGATCATATAACGTACAAATTAAAAGACACTGGTTGGTTGAACTTGCTTAATCGAAGGCTACTGCTAGCTGCTTCTTTCTATCATAGAGTGATTATTGACCAAATGCCATCTTACCTCCATAGGAAAATTAAATTTCGCACTGATATTCATAACACAAATATCAGATTTAAAGGTACAATTACACCTCCCGTCCATAAAAGTGCTTTATTTGAACGTTCCTTTAGATATCAGATTTCACACGTTTACAATATGATTCCTAATTCTTTCAAAACTCTGTCTCTGTCTCTGTTTAATAAAAAGCGATTTCGTAATTATCTATTTCATAATTCATAACATTTTTCACTTATTGTCTCTTTATGCATAAGATCCTCACTTGCAGAAAACATTGTATTATTTAATTATATAATTTTTTTAAAAATTTCTTAACCTTATCACAGAATGCTATTTTTTTTGTACACTTAGATTCCAGTAGTATTAAGTTTAGATTAGCCCGGTATGTCCAGAAAATGAATTATTTACAATTATATTTCTTTGTAGTATCTAGTATTAATTTTAGGCATCCTGTGTAATTGGAATTATAGATACCAAATATCTCGGTTTCGGTGGAAGAACGATCTAGTTTAATACTCTGATCGAATCGCGCGAGTGGTTTTCGAAATGCATGTTTTTTGTTTTTTTTTCTTGTTTCTCTATTTACTGTTAAAAACATTGTAAACTGTAAAGTTAATTGTAAATAGTGCGTACCTACCTATCGTAGGAATTGTTTGTGTGTGAATGTCATTGATTGTATTATTTTTATTTAATTAGTGCTTTCTAGTGCTTGTACAGCCTCAATCAAAAGTAATGAAACGTTCAAAACCAAAACGCTGTAGTCAGAGTGCAACGGTGCCGAGTCAGAGAGAGAGCAAGGACTTCGGAAACATTCGTTCGCCATAAGGCTTCATCTCACTCGGTATCTTCTCTCTCTGACTATAGCGTTTCGGTTTTGAACGTTTCATTACTTTTGATTGAGATTGTACCTACAAGTCCAAAAATTTCCAACCCTCAAAAATTTTCAGGAACATACTTTCCGAATTTAAATTATAACATATTTAAAGTTGGTTCTTGTCCGATGAAAAATGTATCACAAAATCTTTAAACCGGACACTAAATAGCGCACAAAACACTTCGAAGCTGTCGAACTACGGCGAAAGTGTTTTGTGCGCTATTTAGTGTCCGGTTTAAAGATTTTGTGATACATTAAATTATAACCATTGGCAAATCGACAGTTGTTTAATTGATTAGATTTATTAATTAGAATCCGTCAGAAATGAATTAGAATCAGTATCCTGATCTTCAACTGCATGTTTGTAACATATCTTGCCACTCAGAGTTTCTCAATGTAATATTCATTATCATTCTATGGCATCAATGTTTGGGTGGAAAGCTTTTTTAAAAATAAAATTACACCAGTGATGTTTACTTCCATTGTTTCGTCTTCTAATAAATAGCTTCTTTTACGGAGGATTTAATTTTTCTTATTCCCTTTTCCCGATCCTTTTTATTTCTGTTATTCCAATAAGCGGGCGTTGTCTAGTCTCACGTTTTTTTTTTTTATATAAACACAGTTGGAAAAATATTCTTGACGCAGATTACTAAAGATTCTATTCCTCCCAACAGTAATTGTCTCTTGGTAGTATACTATACCGTGAATGTATCTTATTCTGAAACATGCAAAACACACACATACGTTTGTTGCTAGAGTAACGTAATTATTAAATGACAGCAAAGTATTAAAGCGTGTATTTTATTTTGAAACATAGGGTGAGTTCGCGTTTACGCTCGGATCGATCGGAATGTTTCTTTTTCTCGCTCTTACCTTACATGCAGTGAAACTCAGTCGCTCTCCCTCACACTTTTGATCAGAGCGTACTCCGAGCGTAAACGCGAACTTGCCCGTAGGAGAAATAAAGTAATGGAGCAAAATATGTTTCAAAATAAAAAAACACGCTTTAATACATTGCTGTCATTTATTTATTACGTTACTCTAGCAACAAACGGATACGTGTATTTTGCATGTTTTAGAATAAGATATATTCACGGTATATAGTATGTATATGACTAAAAAGGTATGTATTTTTTCAAGAAAATATTTTTTAAATTCACGTAAACCATAAGTTTCTGAAGCTTTTCATAGAGGAGAGTTCAGCTTCATATAATACCCCTTGTAACTGCATTTGTCTTGGTCTAGATGTTTTTTCTTGTTCACCTTAACACTACGAAAACACAGAAACCTATTTTCGATATGAAAGTGAACACGAAGTATGAGAATTTATTTTCTTCTATGACTCATCAACTTGCGTCCACCATTTGGGATAAAATCTATACTTATACTTGAGAGTTTCTCCTTAGAATCCTTGTTTTGTTAGTTTTAATCTAGACATTTTTTTAGAATTGTATTTCTCCCAATTTTTGAATAAAAAACGAGCATTTATTTCTATCAATAAAATTTTATAAAAGAGAAACAAAATTTAATCATTAATTACAGTGCGCTTCCTTAGTTATTTAGGCAGTTTAAAGAATTAAATCTTTAAAACTAAAATAATAGATTTTTACAAACCTGCTCGTAGAACAAAGCTAATTTTGTCGTAATTTCCTCAAGTTATAGTATATTCTTCCTTCATTCTTCTTCTGCAAAGTTGTGATTTTAATTAAGAAAATTCGATTTCACAGACAATCCGAAAAAACTGGAAAGACAGAGATGTAGCTTTGAAAAGTTTAGTTTGATGATCACATGACTAGCCATGCATTATCATCTTTATAATTAAAGTATTTTTCATAAGAGAAGAGCTCTGCGTCAGAAATAATACGCGTCTGCCGTTGCACAATCAGACATAAAAAGCATAACTCCATCCTTTCTTACTCACCGTTGACAATAATACTGAAATATTTGTCGGTTCTAACTTCGGCGATTCTTGATGTAGAGCTCAAGTCCTGTGAATTTGATATGAGTTTTATAATTGTCTTGACTGGTGGAAAAGAAACTCCTTTTAATTTAAATTAAGCTTTTGGTCACCAGGACAAAATTGTTGAAATTATAAAATGCAAGACATGGTCTCTGACAGGCGAAGTTAGTTTATTAGTTTTATATTCATATACGAGGGAAAATTTATAATTCTCTACCTAGCACTGAAACAAAAAACTACGTTGTTGATTTTTAACAGTTATGAAATGACAAGATTTTGATGGCAGTACATAACCATGATTATCCATCACATTTCCAAGTCAAAGTTTGGTCAAAGCAGTTTCGTTGGGGTAGAGAATCCATTCAGTTTAATCCAAGAGGTGGAAGGCTCTTAGAAGTTCGAAATATAGAAGTGGTAAAAGGAGTTGAAGATTTAGTGATGAAGGACCGACGTCTGAAAGTCGACGTCAATTGCGACAAAAGTTGAAGCTTCAGTTTTAAGAATACTTAGAGGTTTTAACAAAGCATCTGCGCGCTGGGTTCCTAAATTTAGCTTAAATTTAGTGGCGAATGCAAACCTATTTTAAAAAATTATCACTGACCACGAAGCTTGGGTACCTACAATCCTACATGTTTGAGTCCCAGAGATAAAAAAAAGAATCTATGCAATGGACTCTCGAAAAAGGCACAGCCACAAAGTTGTGCAGGAAAATTGATGGCTACGATTTTTTGGGATAGTGAAGATATCCTACTAATTGAATGTATGCCAAAAGGCCCAACAATTAATGCAGAAGCTTGACCAAGTACACTTCAAAAATTTAAAAAGGCTCTTGAATGAAAATGGCCTCAAAAGCTCTGCAAAGAAATCTTTCTTTTGCACGACAACTACAAGGCGCATAGAGAAAGACAAGTTAAGGAATTTATCGACGCCACTGGGTTTATTAAACTGGGCCATCCTCCACATAGACCTCTCCGACTAATACCTATTTCGACAACTTAAAAAGGACCTATTTGGACAACTTAAAAAGGACGATTTTCTTGAAATCAGGAACTGAAAGATAATTTCTTTTACGGAGCTACCAAAAGATTTTTTCAAACTGGAAAAAAAATGGCACAAGTGTGTGGACTTAAATGGAGAATAAATTGAAAATATTTAAATTACCCCGTCTCTTCCTCTTCATGGTGAGGTACATAATTTTTGAATTTCCTCTCGTATGCATATAAAAAAGCTTAATAACAAGAAAATGATGAAAGTCCTGGTAACATTTTTAACTGAAATTGATAGAACGAAAAAGTTCCTTAAATTGCATCGACGTTTCTAGTATAAAATCTAAACTTCTCTGAGAGGAATGTAATTACTCGTACAATAGAAGCCAGTCTAAAAGAATTTTCAATTACCGTTCAACTGCCAATTGTTGTCTGATGGAAGTAAATGAAAGAAAAGACAGAAAATCAGTTTCCTAATTTCTTATATTCTTAATAATGGTTTAAGGCTTACCTAAATTCACATTTACTTTATTCACTGGTATTTCATTTCCAACACATACAAATGGAGCAAATGATATACTGGGTATTCCCGTTCGCTTCGCGCGAAGAGAATCAAGATTAAGAGAGACGGATCGCTTGGTGCTTAGGAATTTCTCTGCAATCTAGTTCTTAATGTGCGAAATAATCGTATGTATCCGAGCTTCATTTGTACGAAACGCCATTAGCCGGGAAGAATGTATTAGTCGTTAATGTGCTGGGTTCTGAATTATGAATTGCAAGGTAATTGCAAAATAATGGAGTGTGTATCAATTAGGTAGCAGGCGAGTGGGTGGCCTCTCTGCGGCGAGGATCTTAAACGTAGATCGATTAATTATAGTTGCTAATTAAGGATTTCGAAGCGTATCATTGTGGCCCATATTCAGGAGTTGTAGTACGACCGTAAACAATAATTTATTGTTTACGTCGTCTATTGTGTAATGTGCGAATGTTATGGAAATAGTTTGCTTGTTTGGTGGGCCAATAATAAATTGGTTATGTTGCAGAATAGAAATTGCATTTTTTATTTTAGAATTGTCGTAGTTAATTGCGTCATTTTATATTGAATGTCATATGTATTAACCAAACAAAATTAATATACCGTTTGTTTCTCTGAAACTTGGAAAAAGATGGAGACAGATTAAGAAGAGCCATTTCATTAAATGTAGGATGTGAAACGCAAATGTTAGAACTGAATTTATCCTGTTTACAAGTGGGTTAGTCCTTATTGTTCTTCAGTTTTCTCTTCACAAGGCTTGGATTAAACTACTGGTAAACTACTTTTCATCTATTCTTCCTGTGTACTGTTTCTTCCACTGGTTTAGTTTTCATTCTTTAATGTCTTCTTCTATTTGGGCTGTCCATCTATTTTTTGGCTTTCCTTTGAATCTACTGTACATTCTTTTTTTTTTCTTTATCTGTGGTGGTTGCCCAACGGTGTCGTAAGTCAAAGACTTGTCAGGACCTCAGGAGCGGGAGTGTATTTGAGTGCGTGTAAAGTGTTCCATGGCTTTGTTACTTCCAACTTTCTCGCCGTTTAAGAGGAAGCAGTGTCGAATTTTATCTCCAACACTGAAGGGTGCCTGAAGTCGATACCGATCACCCCCGAGAAAAGTCCCGAGTGCGGTTCGAACCGACGACCATGCGATTGCAAGGCCGGTCCCTTACCATTGGACCGTTCAAGTGTTAAGGGTTCCATTCGGTAATACTTCCCAGCGTTGACTTCTTCTCTCTTCTTTTTATATGCCCGTACCATCTAATTATCATCGATTTAATAACTCTTACTAGATTCTGTTTTCCCATTTTCTCTCGACTAAGGGCCGGTATTATAGCTTGAGTTTAAAATGGCAGTTTAATCGAAAGATAAAACTTCAGATCAGTATAATATTTTCAGACTAATGAGTATGAAATTAAACACAAATTAGACAATAAAATGAAAAAAATTCGATCAAACTAACCTCACTTATATTAACAGTAAGTTTAAGCTTCTCTTCAACCACCGATTGACGTTTAAACTTAGAAGCTGTTGTCATCGGCAGGTATAAAACGGGAATATCTTAAAATCTTAAGTTTAACTGTCAAACTGCAGTTTAAACTAATGCTATAATACCGGCCCTAAGTGGTTTAAAGTCAAATTAACCTGCGTTTAGTTTAACTGAGGAGAAATCTCAGGCTCACGTTTGATAACACTTCAACAAGTAAATAGGCCATCATGAAAATTACTTAAGAACCAATATTAAAAAATAAAATAAAAAGGAGAAACTAAGAAAAAAAGGAATAGTAATTCACGGGCATGAACTCGTTCGTAAATTATTTTATTATGAATAAGGTGGCTGTCATTTCTAATTAAAAAGTTGAGGAGTGGTGCGAAATTTGTTTTGTATTAACATAAAATTAATGGATGTTTTTTTAATTTGTAAAATGTAATATAAAAACATCAGGAAACACTGTGCATCCTAGGCGAGAGAACTTTTTAGAAATATGTGTAACGTTTTGCAATTTAAGTAATGACTTTACTTGAAGTTTATGACATTCAAATGAATTTTCAAATAAATTTTATGTTACGCAAGTGTAATTCAGAAATTTCATAATCTTAAAACTCAGTCGAATTTAACAACCTGAGAATAAGTAATATAAGTAAGTTTTATTAATTAACTAAAATCTGGGATAATTACAAATATTCGAGCTTTTGATGTATGTACTCTTCATGTTTCATTACTTAAATGAATTAGGTTTTAATAAACGAATAATTTTCTTTCATTAAAACATTTATTGTTGTTTTCGAAGATTCAGTTACTTATTTTAATTAAGAAGTAAAATAAATTGCATCTAAAACAATTTCCTCTACTTTATTATTTTCATTATTTTTATATTATGTAATTACTTCCCTTAATAGGAATAACCGTGGAAGAATTTGATTCGGTAATCAATGGATCTTGAGTATTAAATGAGAGGTTCCATCAAGAATACAGATTCAAAATGAGTTGTAATTTCACATGTTCAAACATATTTGAAGGATAATCTGTTCGTTGTTTTACTTTATAGCTCGAGCTAAAATTATCTTAACCATTTTTTGGTTGATCGAACAGCTGTAAAATCATAAAAAAATCTACGTTTCGCTATACTTACGTATTTATCTTGAGGAAGCTGTCAACATACAGAGAAATGTAACTTTGTTGAATTTATTTTTACAACTGTTTGATCATTTATAATTACACACATATTTTGTGATAATTTTCAATGGACAAGAAAGTGCTTCAATTTAAAATTTTGCAGTAGATATTAATTCTAATTTGTTTTGCTTTATAACGATAGTTTCATTAAAACACGAAAAAAGGCGGAAGGAGAGGACAGCTATGTTATAAAATAAATCTTATGTGTAAAGTTGAGGATACCAATCATTGGTGTTATTTTTATTTAATCATTATGTTTCTTGGACTCTTATCTTGAAACATTTTTTCAATTTTATACAGACTGGTTCAAGATGCAGAAGCAAAACTTGAGGAGGTGACTGTACATACATTCAATAAAAAGTAAGAAAGTCCTGCAACATTGATCTTTACTGTTTGAGTGTGTCACTGTGCTATTTACACAATTATTGCTAGATGTACAGAATAATAACCTTTCTAACGAAGCTTTCATTGCTCGTGTGTCTTTATTACTGTCTTTACTAGGCCACTGTCATGTAGTTTCACAGAAATTCGTAAATTATCATTGCTGAAAAACTTACTTAAAACTCGCTTGCATTACTCGCATTGTTATGTATTCTGTTTTCGACTATAAAATATGTCGACTTACATGATGCCTACATTAAACTTTATTGTTTATTTTGTTTTATATTCATTCTCCTTCCTTATTCTAATTTAGTTTTCATTTATGATATCTTATAAGAGTTCCCAAAAAGTTTACGTCTTCAAGTTCTTTTCTACATCAGTATTTGTTTGTAATATTCATACGAATGAGCTTTTCCCAAACGGTTAAGTTATAAAGTGCGCCATAAAATCTGGCCACACAAAATCGGGTATTATTTTTATCACAGACAAGGTAAAGAAGGGTTTTCAAATAAAAAACTTCTGAGGCAGGCCATGAAAACATTTGACGCAATGTAATTTTAATGGAGTAAAAGAAAGTCATAGCCTGTCTGAGAAGTTTTTTATTTGAAAGCCCGATATAATCTTCAGCTTGAGATTAGAGTTATCTAGGTACTTACAATGATTTACAATTTTGTTTCTTTGCTTATGCGGCACTTGCTCAGTGATTCGAATTAGGTCAAAAGAAAACGTTCTAATCGTTGCCAAACATCTTTCAAATCTGATGAAGCAAAGAAGTTAATCTAGGTCAATTATTTTAGAAATATTTGAAGAACGATTGACAGTTGCAAGATAGCCTGACCGTGGAAAAAATCGCGGACCTAAATGCCCAAAAATGGACAAAAATGAAGAAATCCAAATCTATTAGTACGTAGCATAGCAAAGACCATTGATAAGCTGAGCATCTTATGTTCAAAAGGTCAAAAAGAGAGCTGAATTGAAGGTTTTTAAAGTATCAGGTGTTCAATTAAAAAGATCAAGTAACCTTTGAATTTTTCCTAGTGAATCAGCTTTCTAATTGCACATAGGAGCTACTCGGAGGTACTCCGGATTTGCCCAGAGCTGTTCAAAATGCAATTGGAACACATTGGAGTAGCTCATATGTGTATTTGAAAAACGCCTCGTATCTTAAATCACGTCAATGTGAAATGTCACTTTAGGTTATGTCATGTTTAGGTTATATGCAAAACGACAACTGTCATAAGGGGTATTCAACAAACAAATCGATTCATGAAAACACTGAACGGTGGCGTGACCGGTATAACCCTATTTTCTATAACATTTGGTATTTAACTTTTCAACAATAGCAATATCATTAGTAGTGCGGTTAAGTTATTTCTCAAATAAATCCCTGAAATAAACAATACACTGTTATAAACAACTCGCATATATGACATAAACTGCAACGCCATATTTAATCGTAGTTGAATCGTAAAATTTTTACGATGAACAATTTCACGATCGATGTTGAATCGACTCAGATGTGTTGGACGCTAAACCGTATGCAATCATAAATTGATTTCGTCCGTTGAATGCCCGGATTAATTCAAACGTCAAACGGCTTCGGAAGCCATCCCTGTTTGCCTCTATCGTCTTTCATTAGAAAATCAAAACCAGCCTGATGATTTTTCAATTGAACACTTGTTTTCTCCAAATAGTAAGAAACTTTATGATCAGATCCCAACAAAATATGCCTGTCCTGTGACGGAGACAACAAAGCTTAACTTGTTGCTGCATACAATTACTTCGGCAGGAGTACTATGCCTGGCAATTGTACGAAAACCAGTTCATAGAACTTTAAGAAGAGGAAATTTCCCAAAAGATACAAGTCATCAGATGGCTCAGATTGACCGCAAGACTAGATTCTGTTCTTGCGGCCAAAAAGTCGGAATTTTATTTTTACTGGCACCGTCAAGCAGGGAACTTGCCGTTTACTGTGCCGTTTATAAGTTCTACAGTTGCTTGTCACTATGGCAAAAGTGCTGCAGAATGGTACAATGACAATGTCACAATTGATTAAAATTTTCCAACCATGCAACAGTCCAGAATATCGCTCAGTTGAAACCGATTAGGTTCTGGTGAGTTGTAGCGTGTTCTGGTATATAATTACATATATTCAATACAACTTGACCAAATAGGTACAACAAATTGAAATAAACAGATGAACAGTACAAAAACAATATATAACAATATGTACGACGCTCTGCTCTCATGACTGGTTACCGTCTAGGTTATTGGAGGGAAATGTCTCTGGTAATGTAGTGAGGGATGCCGAACACATGTAGAACTATCTTGATTCTCACTCTTCTCCTTGCAACAGCAACTGTCTTCGATGATGTTGGTAGAGTGTGAGTGCGTGGGAACTTTTTCAGGTCGATTGTATTAATGCGGTGTTCCTCTTCCTCAATGCGTGGGAACTCTTCAGGACGATCGAATACCTGCTGTTTACCTTTTCTTCTCTTTTACAAGAGCTGACTTTGAAGGTGTCGATGAATGTGTGGAGTATGAGTGATCTCTCGACAATGGCTGTTCAAGTGATGTGTGGTGAATGCTTCCGACAATGAACTGCACAGAAGGCTTGTGTTGCTTCCGACAATAGGCTGCATGGAAGGCTTGTATGTGCTTGCGACAATAGGTTGCACGGAAGGCTTGTGTGTGCTTCCGACAATAGGCTGCACGGAAGGCTTATGTATTGCTCCTGACAAATTGCTGCACGGGAGGTTTTGGTGGTGAGTGTTCCCGGCAATAGCTGCTCAGGACGTATTGGTGTTGGTGAGTGTTCCCGACGATGACTGCTCGGGACGCATCGGTGTAGTGGTCAGTATTTCCGACAATGTGGCTGCTCAGGACGCACTGAAACTAAAGCGGTCATAGGGATTTTTCATGGCAGGGATGAAGTAACTATGCATAATTGGTCAAAAACGAATCACCAATGATCAGGGAAAATCTATTCATGTTTACTCAGAGATATTAGTTTACTCCTGGGGTTGTCTTAACGATCAAATTTGAGGATGCGATCCTATTTACTGGCCAATCATCAACGAATGCGCTTTAATTCGTCAAGGGGTGGCCTAACTTTTGTTTATTTATGACGAGTCATCGTTGCTTTGTTACGCGGATGTCAACGTGACGCTTCGCCTGTATCTGTTTATCTGACATTGTCTGACGTTGCTAAATTGGACTGTAGACATTCTAGAGTTACTCTTGTATAAATGAGTTTATGTATTTTATGTATGCATTTTCTGCACCCTACTTAATAGTGGGACGTAAAAAGTGTGCCCGTTGTCATGGTAATAATATAAACACAATACTTCTTGAAACAGATCAGGGAGACGCAAAATAAGCAAATAATCGTGATTAAGAGAGATACTATGAGGGACGGGTGGTTAAAAATAATGATAACAGAAGAAAGGGGATACTTTCAACTTTATCAATTTTAGTACAAGGCTTCGTCGAAATACTATGTCCGTCTAGATATCTCGACGAGAGTAAGAGAGAGGTTCTATTGTGATGCCCAAACTAGGTCTTAATTTCCAAAATTAATCACACCACAACAATCAACAATTTCTACTTCTCCTCACTCTTTTACTGAAACTTGAATCAGACCGTAAAGGACACAAATAGCAATTTCTTTGTTTGTAGGTAGGTATCTGGTTTGAGCTTTTGAGCCAGATATTGCTATTACGCCCTCTTTATACGGAATGGGATTTCAGCCCTTGCCCGCCACTACATATAATTTTCGGGATTGACGAAAAATTACGTTCTTTCTTTTAAGAATGACATTGACTTGAGAATAAAGACAAACTTTATATCAATAAATATATTAAGAATAAGTAAAACAATTACAAATTGATTTAGACAAAACTAAAACTGATTTCGTACATTATAACACTCTAGTCAAATCTGATAACTTCAGAACGATATACGGGACAACATAAAACAATTTAAAAATGATTTTAGAACGAGAACAACAGCTTCCCATAATTAAAATAAGCAAAGGTTAGTTTATAAAACATAGCTAAAATAATAAAATCAAAAATTAAAATTCTTACCAACCATAGCACTAGATACAGAGACGGATGGACTTTTTGGAGAACAGCAACACACACTAAGACATTCTGTAAATGTCCATTACGCCCTCGGGCTTATGGAGATGTACTCCACAAGACGGGCACTAGCAATCTTGACGATCAAACTGCTAGAAGCTGTCTCATGATTGTGCTTTTTCACGGCTTCTTTATATTTAGTTTTTCTAAGATCAATTTCGATTACGTAGCCTTCCTTAAGTGTGTGATTCAGCACGAGGTCAGCTATCAATGTCACTGCAGTTGCAGGTGCATTGTCTTAGAGTTTGCAATGTCAATCGTGTGTAATCTAGCGCAAGGTTCTTGATAAACGAGCCGCCGCGACGCCACGGTCACTTTATATTTAATTTTTTTCTATGTGGGCGGATTTCTCTCGCGGTCGCGTTGCTTTGAATTCATTTTCGTACTATGCTTTTGATAATTATAAGATGCTTGGATTCTTACAATACGATTACACGCCCAAGGTGCACTCGAAGGTATATTTTATGAACGCAACCCTGATGTTTCTTGACGTCTGTTATTTTGACGTTTCTAATATCTGTCATTTTGACTTTTGCCAATTTGACGATTTTGGCAATTGTCATTTTGACGTTTGCTGTTAACTGTCATCGTGACGTGCTTTGTTGGTCGCTAAGCAACGTGCGAGCCTCCACAAAAGCTGTTTTTCCGTTACCCACTTTGTGCACGTAAACGAGTCCAAAAATTAGCAAAGCGCACTTTGTGCTCGGAACACATGTTACCCCACTCTTGAATTCTGCCCTGATACGGTGTCTACAAGATAACTACAAAACAAATATCTGTTATTGAAAAATAATTAATGTCAAATATTTTAATAAAATGCTTAATTAAACAATTTTTGAAATTCATTTTCAATTTGTTGTATATAACACCTCTACAAATACGTTCCCGTAAGTTTGTACTCGAAGCTCATGTCTTTAAAAGTCAACTGTGTTTAGTGCTCAAAATTCAGAGCTAACGGGAAAACGCCTAAAGTCTAAGAGAGAACTTCGCTCAGTTGAAATCGGTTAGCTTCTGAAGAAGCATCATTTGAAGAAGATTAAAGAAGAAACAAAAGAAGGAATAATTCAGGAAAAGGTGAAAGGTAGCAACAAACTTAGCCTCCGAAAAGATTTAATAAGAATAATGCCTGATTGCACCGCATTTTTAATCATTGATTAAATTTAAGACGTGTTTAGAATGTGACAATCGTGAATATATGACATCATAATGTCAATCGCAATCTAATTGACACTTAAACTTCAACTTAAGTGTCGGTTAGAATGCGTCTGACATTATGCTGGATCTACGTAAATATCACATTCTAAACACGACTTAAATTTAATCAATGATTAAAAATGCGGTGCAATTGGGCATTAATGTTAGTTACGAATATACTTATTCATCAAATCTTGTAAGTATAGGAATTTTCTAAGTCGGCCGATCAAAGGTAGCAACAGTTTTTCTTAAATCAAAAGCTGAATTATGACATACCTAGGATTGGTTAGACAGAGAAATTGCCGAAGGTCAAAAATACTTCGAGTTCTGATTAAAACCTTGGTCATCCCTCAGGATCAATCAAAGTGATCGAGAGTCGAGCTTTACTCATAACTCCACAACGCGTACGCCTCAAATGCCCCTGAATCCGTGCTCTACTCTACTCTACTGATAACATATGCAGTAAATAGAAAAGCAAAAATTATTTTAGATAAAAAAATGTGTTTGGTTTTTGGAAATAGTAACAAATTGTATATCATAGAGCATAAAGCAAACATCAGTTTGGTTCACTCAGGAGCCTTGGACGTCCTTAGATATCTAATGCACGTAATTCAATTTGATGCATAAATTAAAAACAAATTAAATTATAAATATTATTTATTATTTGGAAATTACAAATTACGTAGAATGTGAATGAAGGGTTGTCGCGTGTTTAATTCTGAGCAAGCAAACAACGTATGCGAATTGTAAAGAGAAAATAATTAGGGCAAATTTACGGCACATCTGGAAGTATTAATCTAATAGTTGTTACGGTTCGTGGAAACTCTGAAATTTCGGGGTGTTCTCCGGTTCCCTATTGTCCCGAATAATATTACGGCCTCAGCGCGAATGCCTCTAATTATTCCGTGCTTTATTCAAGAACCACACATTGTCTCGCGAATACAAATGCGAATAGTAGTACTAATAAAAGTAGTTATGCATTGTTTTTTTGATTTTTGAAAAAGCAAAAAAAAAAAATCTGGCAAGTGAGCGGCATATTAAGAAGTTTATGTGATTATGTAGTTAGTTTGTTGCAGTGAAAATTGAATCGTATCTTTTGAGAATATCAAATTGATGTTCGGTTAATAAATAATGCATATTTAAATGAATGAAATTAATTATCTGACGCTTAATTTACGACAAATTTATTCACCTTTAAGATTCAGGAAGTTATAAATTATATCGGTGACATAATTATACTTAGCTATTGAAAGCATGGAATACAATTTAATGTACGAGTAGAGTAATCTCAGCTTATTGTAATTATTTAATAAGAACAAAGTTGTTTCAACAACTTTGAAAAGCTCGTAAACGGCCGATTGAAAAAACAGATAAAAGTATTAAAATTATTGCTTAGATAGGCTTGGCCTTCGCATTCGTAAAATAAATAAACGCCAGTTATCAAAAAGATAGAACAAAACTAATTATTAACGAAACATTTATTTTTAACGAGCAGCGCTTTAACAGTTGATTAGCATAAATTGCTATAAACTAAATGAGTTGGAGAAATTATATTTTTCGCAGTTGGTTTATTTTAAAGATATCGTCCTTTTTTTTGGTCGGACAATAAAATTATGGTTATGATTTATCATACTTGACAGACACTTAAACTGATGAATTACAAAGTAACATATACTGATTGTGAGTGATTAAAAAGGAAATAAAATAGACACAACAAAAAAAGAGAAATGTTAGATTGTAGAATGTGTTAAGTTAGACATGTGGTTGGTACGAGAAAGTACATGATTTCAATATTTTAAGGAGGAATTTGCAGTCTGTTTTAAGGAATAAATGAAAGAAAGAAAAAAATTATAATTCCGAGCAGTCACAATATTTAGGGAAAAGGCCGAATTTTGCATTTCCAGCATCTTGGACATTTTATTTCAACAAATTTCTTAGTATTGTTAATTTGAAGCATGTAATTCATATCTAGGATCATTGTAAAAACTTTAAACTCAACAACAGAGTGTTGTTTGTGGCTTACCTCCCAGCAAGAGCTGTGCAAACTGTTTTCGAGATAATGAAGTGTCCTGACTTAGTGGTTCGTTCCGGTGCTTTCCCGTATGAAAAAGCTCGAAGCTCTAGCACTGCAGAACTGGGTCACTGCGTAGGCGGAATCTTGTACTTTATCCTGCTTCTTTCCCACTACGTTTCTGCTTACATGCAGAATTTGATTTTCCGCCATAAAAAAATAAGATTAATTTTCTCCTGTAACCCTGTTGCGTTAATTAAAGGAAATTTAATTATTTTAGAATTCATAACTGACAATAAAATAAGTAATTAATTTTAAGAAAGCGTCTTGGCTTCAACGTTCTTTTTTGATTTAAAACTCACAACGAATTTTTTTTTTAATTTCAATGACGCTCTTGTATTTTTCAGTTTATTTATAATTTATTTTTTTACATGTCTTTAAATATGGGTGTCGGTAGAAAAAAATTAAAATACATTTAGAGTTTGAGCAAGTTTTCTAAGTCCCGATTTTACAATCGTCGGATAAGCATTATTATTGGTATAACTCTGGTATAACGTGACGTAGGTGTGACGTAGATATGGAAGAACGTTAAAGGATGTTTGGCGAACAGTTACTCCGTTCTTATTCCACGATTGTAAAACTGGGCCTAAGAAAATGAACTAAATTAATTGCAACGTATGAAACAACAAAAAACTCTTAATTTCTTTGTTTTTTATGATTTTTTGTGGTACGACGTTTTTTTTTCTTAGTGTTCATTTTTGATATTTATTTAACTTCTAAATGCCTCTAGCTCTTCACATGTAATAAAACTAAGCAATGTCGGAAAGATTTAGAACATTTTTAAACTCAGCGGAATTTTTGAATTCTCGACATTATACAATTCAAGTTTTTTTGCTTCGTTACCTGAAATTGGAAGAGAATTTTGAAAACGTAAGATATCGCAATAGATTAAAATAAAATTTTTAAAGAGCTTTTACACAACTGTGAGCTATGAACATGAGTTACGCTCCTGCATTCAGCATTTAAGGCATTTAACAATTCAAAAAGCGACTCAATACTTTTATTATTATAATGATGGTACGCCAGTAATTTAGGTATTTAGTTTTGAGAACGCTATCTGATGGCTGAAGCGTGCCAATTTATGTGTCAGTAGTCACAATAGGAATTGTTGAAAAATCACTTGAAAGAAAACGGAAAGATGAGAAGATAAGGAATACGAAGACGCGAAGAATTATAGACGGTTATAAGAATTACTTAGAATAACAAGTTTTTTGTTTAATAATTACTAGAATAGTTAGGGGAGAGTTGCGTATATTGGACCGGCTACAAAATTGGACCACTTCAATTCAATTTAAATTAAAACCAACTAGAAGTATCTATCGGTATTAAAAAAAATACTTGCAGAAACATTGTTTAATACAGTACCATCTGAGGTATATGTAGTGCTTTCTGTTATTGAAGTTTCTAGTTTATTTTTATTTATTCAAAAGCGGTCCAATATACGCAACTCTCCCCTAGACCCAAAGTTAAAAAAGTGGTACCGGAAGTGACAAAAATTATAGCAACAAGAGCAAAATCAAAAATTAGTTTTGTTGCAAATTTTGGTGCAAGTTGTCTGGATTGCAATGAGGCCCCAGAGCATCCTCTGTATAGCGCTTTTTCGACGCTAATTGGGGCTTCATCAGCAGAAGAGTAGCTCGAGAACATCATTGCACAGTTTCTAGGTCATGCGATGTCGCGGCTCAGCGATACATATAAGTTTTGTTACTTGGCAACCGCGGATTCTCTGAAAAATTTTGACGTTTAAAACATAAAAAAGTAAATAAGTAAAGTCCCTAAATTTTCATTAAATCTTTTCACCGCAACGAATGAAAACAAGAAGTAAAAATCAAACATGTTAAACATCGATAGGAAGGAACTTCTGCTTATTCCCATTTTACAACTGGGTACTTTACACGGCGCATAGTTAATGGATAAATGAAATCTTATATTATTTCGCTGATGTTGCTCATGAATTTAAAAATTGATCTTTCTAATGGCCGTATGCACAGACAAATCTCAAGGTGGACTTGATACTTAAAGCTAACTTCATATCAAATTGTGCGCCGTATAGTTACATTGTTCAAAGTAAAGGTTTACTTTGGCTTAAGTATAAAGATATGTCTGTGCATACGGCCATCAGTGAGACTGAACCTTTCTCTGTTTTCTGCTGTTTGCTATTTGTAAACACATGACACGACCAAAAAGAACTAGGACATCCTACCTGCATATAAAAAAATTTATTATTAAATAGGCTTGGACTAGCTTATCTTAAATTTATATTAAAGCGTTTTTTTTTAATTTTTACAGCGACCTTAAAAGTTTACATGCGCTAAAATAAAACATATATGCGCTTCCGATTAGTGTAAAATTTTAAGCCGCCGTTAAACACTTTTATGAGATTTTACTACTACAAGGTAAAGCAATTAAAATTTATGATGGCTGTTCTAAAACCGTGATATGCAGAAACGCAAAGTTTTGCAAACAAGCTTTGGGGCTTCAGCGTGTTTTTAAAGACAATATTTGGGGCGTTAAGGCTGTAATTATTCAGCCTGACGGTCTCGAGACGTTTCTCTTATTTGCATCCGCACTGCACGAGACAAAAGGTCCTCATCGATTTTCTCTTGTGAGTAGATTTTATGGTGATGCTTCGTGTTGGTTTTTATGCACCTCTTATGCACGGTAATAAGCTGTTCAAGCTCAATAAGGAAGCGGTAGCTGAAACAATTGCTGCTGTACTGTTATTACGTCTTGTGACCGTTTTATTATTATTTAATGAGGTAGGTAATTAAACTGAATGCAAATTACAGACACATCAGTTCAAACGTCATTGATTAATTCACTACTAAAGAGGGATACATAAATTCGAGAATAAATTATATTAGAAGGAAGAACTGAAGCTGCAATAGCACAAAAATATCATGGGGCAAGGGTTTCTTCTTTTGCCTTATCAAGATTTATCTAAAGTAAATTTATGTATACAAAAATCAGAAGGCTTTAGGCAGGGCACCCTTTACTTAACTTTGACATTTTTCTCAAAAGTTTATATAATTTTTGAACATGAAAGGGAGTTATATGTCACACAGAAAAAATTATTTTGTACATGCAACTGTGGCCAGTTACATTTACATCAGTTGATAGGTCGTTTTAATTAGCATCATTTCGGTATGGTGCTTAGTTTCATTGTTTTATTAAAAAGACGTTTCTACGTAAATAACCACGAGCATGTCCGAGTGTGTGGTTTTAACTTTGGTAAGAGTTGAACTGAAGCTAGCCAGCAGAAAACTGCGAGTATGCAGGGTTGTAAAAGTTGATCGTAAAATACTTCGTAAATTACAGCGCATGTAGTAATTGCCTATAAAATCTGTAAAATTCTGTACTATTAGATTTTGTGCTTCCTCTCGTCAAAAAGTTCGGTGTTACTAGCTAGGCGAAGGTTAATGAACGGGTAAGTTACGCTGTTGCAGGGCTTGACGCTAATGAAAATGTGACAAAATGAGTGAGAGGAAGTTTTTACGTGTAACAGGCGAACGTGTAATTATGTATCCTGCAAATATGACGGCAATTATAGTTTTCCTTATACGCACAAGACTTGTGCTGTTGATAATATAAATTAAGGTATCAACTGAATAGTCTACGTTGGGTGCTCCCGCCTAATGACAGGGCAATTAAACTGCGATCACTTTGGTATTAATCAACGATTATCCTGCACGCGCATCAGCCAAACAATTACAGTAATACCTAAAATTCAGCTTCTAGCATTAATAGCAGGTATGAACTTTAATTATAATCGCCGATTATTCAAGTGTTATTGATGATGAGCCCGTGCTTCAACTTGGAAGGAAGGCCGAAGAAAGTTCTGATACTCCGGCGCCTGGTATGTGGATCAGGACGAACACTATCAATTTTATCTTGTCGCACTGTATAATTTTACGTTATTATTCCTAAATAAATAAATAAATAAGCATCATAAACAGCTATAAGAAATTATGCTGTCACATCACTTATGTTATTAAGATATGCAGATTATATATTATAATCTTATTCCCGTCTGTTTTGTAGTACAAATACAAAAATAAGGCTTAATTTCTTTGTACGGCGGCCGCATATTAAACAGAAAAAATAATAATAACAACGCACGCCGCAGCATTGCAGGAATTACAAAAAAAAAACAGGATTAATTTTCAGTTACAATTTCTTTTGGATAAGACTGCTAGGTGTATTGGCCCTCGATATTCAGACAAAAGTAATTCCTCAAAAAAATATTTACTTCATTTTTTATCTTCGGCTGATTATGCTAAAAATAGTGAAACTGTTCTTAATGTGACATCGCACTGCGACGATGTCATCTCTCTGTAACATCTTTAAATATGTAACAGAAAGGATCTTGGTTCAAACGAAGACAAAACCTTCTATTAAAGGCCATTCATTGTCCTTTTCTCATATAAACAATTTTTAAATTTTACTTTAATAAAAAATGGTAAATGTAACTATATTGTCATAATTGGAATAATGAGTTAATTTCAGCGATCAAAATAAATAAATAAAATTGATGATGACATCAGCATGATGAAATATTGCTACCTACCTGTAGGTTTGCAAATTTTGTGCGAAGGGACTTAAGTCTCCACACCGCTCGGCGTAGCTCGTGGAGAAGGGAGGGTTCGACGAAACCCCAATGCAAAAGGTGGGCAAAAATGATTTAAAATAAAATGCACCAGCTGAGCACACTTGTTTATATTTCGCTTGCTCAAACTTTAAATAACTATAACTCGAACACGAACAATAAATATTAATAAACAAGTAACACGTTAAATTTAATCCGTACCACAGATCTGTGCTTCGGTTACACATACGGTCTAGACGAACAACGCAATTAATGATACACAGACTCGGGTAACAATAAACGAATCCCGCAAATACAAAAAATAAAAGGGCTATTCCGACCTTGACCTCTTAAGATGCAGCGTCAATGTCAATCAGCTGTTCAACGTCAACAGATCGGAGCGTCCTCCCACGGTAGTTAGCAAAGTGGGCCAATGATGCGGTAAGCGGGAAATCCGCCAGAAATGACATCGTCTTGCAGGGCGAGCCTATTCTCAACAACGGGGAAGGCCAGGTGGCGGCGCTCAATTCGTTGACAAAAGCCAACTCCGGGCTTCTCCTGCACCCAAAGGGGACGACGATATTTCTGACCCAAATAAAACTACCTCAGCAAGCTGTCTTGAGCTGGGGCTATATCTCAAACTTAAGCTTCAACAGAAAGCCTCTACTCGTACTAAAAGCCTAATGGAAGAAAATATGCGTTACGTTTCTTCGCAGTCAGAACAAAGTCGCAAGACATTCTCTCCTCGTAAGATAATATCAAATCTCGGGATAACCCGGTTCCGTCTCCTTCACAAAAACCAGTGAAAGGGGCACAAAGGAGCTGTACTCACTCACACAAGATAAACGAAGCGAACGGGAGAGCTTGCGATATGAGACTGGCTGCGGATGCATGTCGCGTTCTTCCCCCAACGCCGGTTCAGACAGAAGTCGTTACGATCGAGACAGATTTACCCCGGAAACTAAGTGAGATGGAGCTATGTAGAATGCCTGAAGTAACAGCGGATAGTTAACATCACGCTATGTTGTGAAATATGGTGCAATGCGACGATCGGCACGTAGGCCGTGTGAACGTTAAAAGTTCCCACGATGATACAGGGTGTTCGGAGAATTATTATGAGTAACTTGAATGGATTTTTCAACCGTAACAACATGTTCTAAATTAATGAACTATCGTAAATTGCAAAAAGAGGAGGTGGCTTGGGGATGTAGGTAGCACCAAGGTCACTCAACATAAAGAAGATGCAGAAAACAGTTGGAGAAAATAGCAAGATTTTATCTAAAAATAAGAAGTATAAGAGAAAACATTAAATGAATGACAAATGTAAAGGTTAAGGAAACTGTGTTGTGGTGGAAATGGGTGCAAAAGCAAGAGGATAGAAACAATTATGCAATACAAAAGAAAAAAGAGACGACAATTGTTTTGAAAAGAAATAAAAAGGATATAGAAGAAAGAAATTCAATTTTTTTACTTGGATATTAAAAAAATATTCCAGAGAAACATCAAGGTAGACCAATGCCGGGAGAGTGCTGGATTCATCTGGGGAGGTGTCCCAAAGGTCTACAAGCTAAACCCCTTTCCTCACTCTGCGCATTTCTCCGCTGTAGGACCACTAAAGACTTTTTCTTCACAGCGGGGGCTAGTCTCCTTTTCTAAACTCGGCCTTGAGTTTTCTCTAGTTTCTCTTCATTTTCTTTGCACGTTATTACGTCCTTGGCAAATTTTCTTATCACTTCCTATGTCGCAGCGCTGCTTACCATTATTGTTACCTTTTGTGATATTTAGTCCCAGCTCTTGCTGCGGCTGGTATCTGCCATATTTCCATTTATTGCATTGGAATGTCACATGCTCTCGAAGAAGCATGTCCGCTTAAAATTTGGATTATGTATCTGAAAGTGTTTTGTATTGCACCACTTCTTAATTTGGGGTATAAGCCGTCGAGTCCATGCTGCATTGGTGGTTGTTTCCCATCTCTCTTGTCATCTCTTCTGTGTTACCACTCTTTCAGCTTTCTTCATTTCCCGGTTAGCACCCAGCGTTTATTTCTCTCCTTTGTTAGCATATAAGTGGTATCATCTTTGCTAGTACCATTAAACCTCCGTGGACATTGGCTGGTACCCCCAGCAAAACTCTTATCGCAATTACTCGCTGACTTTTTAACAATAGATACCTCTGCTACATAGATAGCGTGCTCTCCAAATGTAAGTCTTTTATCTAGGATTACACCAAGGTATTTGTATGACTTTACCGGGACTGTCGACAGTGCCATCAGGTTCACTCGTATTTCTCTGTTTCTTTCTTCCAGAAAGCATTACTGTCTCCGTTTTTTTGCGGGGAGAGCTGAAGTTTGTTTGCCGTCACCCATTCGCATACCCTATCTACGGACTCATTTGCAGCATATTCTAAGTCATCTTCCTTCTTTGCAGTTATTACAATAGCAAGATCGTCCGCAAAGGTGGCCGTCTCAACTTCTTCTCGCAAGGGCATCATCAGTACGCCGTTATACAGAATACTCCAAAGAACTGGTTCGCCATTTGTGGTCCCCTCTCGATCTCCAAATATCTGTCTTTCAAATAAGTGCCAATAACATTTCTAAAGGGTTTTCAAATGTCTCTTCTTGCAAGCTGAGCCTTAATAAAGTTCCAGTTTGCTCTGGTAAACGCATTTCTCACGACCAGCGTTATGAGTGTGTTTTCATGGTCTTGTTCATTTCTGCCTGTTGCTACCAACCTACTTATTCGTCTTACCTGTTTGACCCTGTATAAAATTGCGAACACTGGGGAAAATCGCCGATGTTAAAATAACACTACTTGGAGATATGCCCAGCTCAGTGGAGACGGGGTGAGCTACAAATAAACATTCACTGACGTGTATGTATGGCCGTTTCAATTCGCTTAAAATTCGGTTCCGAGAAAGCATGCCGCGGAGTACCCCTCTCAGCGCTCCCTATTAAAGATACTACAAAACTACTGATAGTAACGTAATGACAACTGCAATTACTTAAAAACTCACAAGAGGCGCTGAGGGGAGTACCCGTCAAATTTTTAATAGTCGAATTGAAACGGCCATACATAAACGTCAGTGAATGTTAATGTAGCTGGCCATGGTAAAACTCGTGGTACCGCTAGACCGACACACGGTATTGAAAATAACTCGGAGAGTGCCCTATACGGTTCGGCAGTTACAAACAGGGGGTCCTCCTCTGCGAACACGATGTCAAAGTAGACAGGATCTCGATCTTCGTTCAACAGCAAAACTTGTCCAGGAGGAACCAAACTGGCCCCAAAAATTCGAACAAGGGAGTATTTTAACCCACAAAACGTGCTAACGGAAGAAAATACAAATATAAGACAAACTCGACAATGAGAAGGAAGCTTTTTTTTTGTTTGAAAGGTTTGGAGAAACCTTCAAAAGACATCATCAACGGTAATCTAGTATCCGACGTGTTGGATTCACCCTGTCGTAGCCTTTCTAACACAGACACTTACCATCTAAAACTGCAGCTGCTAATTCGTGGAATCCACCGTTAGGCATTGCATCAGGAATTTCGCACTTTGAGGTGTTAGTGTTTGCTAGTTCAATCAGTTTCTGTCATTCTGCCTTTCTTTCTCATTCTTTGCTTTAGTTAGCAAGATGGTTCTCAGCATATCAGTGATGTATTTCCAGTGGTTTTCGCTCCTTAGTATTGTGTCGGTCACGTTCTCTACAGAGATTGTTGTGCCGCATTTCCTATTAGCTTCGTTTGTTATTTCTTGCCATCTCGCACAGTCGAAGACTGTGTGTTCTGGCGTGTCTACATCGTAGCAATACCAACAGGCATCGCTTTGTACTTTCCCAATTTTGTGGAAGTACGTCGCGAACACTCCATGTCCCGTTAGGGCTTGCGTGATGTGGTGGTCGACATCGCCAAATTTTCTATCGCAAAATTTGGGTAGGTCCTTAATGAATGTCTTGGTCCATCCACGGTAAGCGTTCCAAGTTCCTTGCCAAGCTTCCACGAGCGTCTCTCGTGCCTCTGTCCATACGATACTGCTGCGTCCTTTCCTCTGCTTTCAGTCTTATCCTGCTATCGCCAGAATGGCCTGAGTGGCGACGTTTCTGTAAGCTGAGGTTATGCGGATAGCCATTTTCCTATTTATGGTCTCGAGGAGATCCTCATAATGCTTGTACTTTAAGGCGGGTGATCGGATAGGTGTCGGATTGTCGAGAGAATGACTCCAGCGAGCACCTTCCTCTTTCTTTGCGCGGGGACCTCCAACGTTTGACATGAGTCGTGCGGGCGCCATTAGGGATTTGGCTGGCTTTTCCCTAGTTCTATTGTCATTTTAAGGTCTCTATTCAAATGTGTTGCAGTCGCTTCCGCTCCGTCCTCGCTATTTTGTGGTCTAGCGGTCCTCGTGGTTGAATGCTTTGATTGTTCCGGTCGGTGGTGGATATCTTCGCGCTGAGTCGATGTGGCGCATTGGTTTTAAGTCTGAAAACGCGTGGAATTCTGGGGGACTGGCGCATTGAAAAATTTTCACACAAGCAGCAAGGGCGCGGCTCTCCGACATTTTTCTGGTCTGGTTTTTGACGTGTGCGTGCGTGCGTTCCCTTGGATCTATCTGCGGATTTTGGTATACGGAATTTTGATATTTCCGCGCCCTGTTGGGGTTTTGTGAGTTGCACCCAAGAAATCACGGTTTGGTAGAGGTGTTTGACCAGATTTTCACGGGCATTTTTGGATCTTCTTGGACCACGTACGCGCCACCTGGCGTTTCTTTCAACGGGCGCTCAGCTTTCCCAGGCCGGGGTAAGTCGTTTATATGTCCCCTCTTCATTTTTCGTTGATTTTAATTCATTTGTGTCGTTTTTGAAATTGTAGCGAGCAGTTACGGGTGGCACCCGGGTTTTCGGTGTAGTTAATTCCCCCTCCCCCCATCTGGAAGTTGAATGAGCGGGTGAAATCGGATTGCTCCCGGAGGCGAATTTTCTTCGGACTCTCGTTACTTATTCTTGAGGACAATTTAACCGTAATCTCGTTGGGGCGAATTTTTGCAGCGGACAATTTCACAAACGTGAGGTGGACCTACGGACTCCGCCCACCAAGGTGCTGCGAGCCGGGGTGCTTTGGAAGTCTCCTGGGTATCGTATTTTTTTAACTCTCATTTTTGTGCTGTACGCCGTTCGACACGCTCATTGCCGTAATTGCGCGGGCGCCCTTTGTGTAGTGGCTAGTGGCGAACGTTTGACGTTAATTTGATCTCGGATTTCTCACGGCGTTTAGGTTTAAGTGTTGGTTTTGATTGCCTTTTTGTAATGTTACTTTACTTTAAATGTATTTTTGACTGCTTCACAGTCTTGTCCTGTAAACGAACGTGTGGGATCCCTAGCGTTTGGGTTTGTTTATCGCGTTTCCCGCGTGATTAATGTTGCTCATTTTGGGCTTTAACAATTTATTGTATATAAACAAATTTTTTCCCCTTATTTTGGCACAGAGGGAGCTTACTGCGGAACTATATCAGTTTTTTTTTGTCTGCACGACTTATTTTGTGTCACACTGACCTTTATTAAAGCCTGTTTAACATGGCGTTTGTGTTTTCTTTTTTTGTTGATGATATTTTGCGCATTTTTCCTTTTTTTTTGCTGTTCCCTTCTGGGATGAATATTTTAGGAGCTGAATCGACTTGGAGAGTGGAGATTTCTCTCCTGTTGGGGGAATCTCGCGATTGCAAGTTGTTGCGATCTTCAACAGGTGGCGCCCTTTCTTGATCTATAGTTACCTGTGCGAAACTGTTTGCCCACGACCTTCTCCACTGATACGGGATTTTGGTCGCAACAACAGTCCAACCAACAGGTAATCCAGGTAGGTTCGTTTGTATCCGTTTTGGGATTGTATTTTCTTATTATTCGCTATCAGGTAACCTGCCGTCACACTCGATTGTGGGATTCGGGGCGTTTCGACGTCTTTTTTTGTTTGATGTTTAGTTTACCTTTTTGGGAAAGAGTGTGCGCGACAAATGGACTCCCATATACTTAAGCTCTGACCTGCTGGTTATCGTAGACTGTTCAAAGCTGATGGTTACTTCTTTTAGCTTTCTGGGCCCTGCCAGAATCAACATGTTTTATTCTCGGCTAGCTTCAGGTCGTATTCATCTAACCAGCCCCTCGCTCTCAGCATCGCATATTGTGCTCTTTCTTCAAGCATTGTCGGGGTTTTCGTGGTGATTATTAAGGCCAGATCATCCGCGTATGCGATCGGCGTTACACCGTGTCCCATTTCTTCCCGTAGTAGGCCGTCGTACAGGATGTTCCACAGAGTCGGGCCAAGGACCGAGCCCTGCAGGACACCACAAATAATCAGCTGTTTATCGCCCGTTGGCGTATTGATTACTCTGTACTCCATATACGATTACAGAATCCGGGTTAAGTATTTTGAAATTCCTGCGCTGTTGAGGTCATTAACTGCTATCTCCGACCAGGAGGCCAAATTAAAGGCATTTTGATGAGAAGGAAGCTGATTCGAATAAGACTTACCCCACTGATTTCTATCAATGTGGCATTCCGATCCTCGAGTGACGCATAATTACTCGCAACATAGAGTTGGAAACTAAATCTTCACAAACGACAATAAAACCCCTTAACTCAGGGCGGCCTTAATCACAAGGAGCGCAAAATATGCGACCGTCGTTTGCGAACCGTACTCGTTATCCAAAATGGATGCCAACCAAGCTTGAAATATGGTTAGCCACCTCCTCTCACGTGCGGAAATTTGGGCGCGAAGACTACAGGGGAAACAGGGCTCCCAACTGTTATAAAAATTTACCAATGGCAGCTTAATAAAAAAGTAAAGAAGAAATCCTAGATTATGGAAACAAGAGTGATCAACCGAATCCGAAACTTGACAAAAGGTTTTAAAATTTGTAGGATAAAATGGAATCTTAACATTGTGCAATATTGCAGATTTTGTTTTTGCTAAAGAAATCTGGAACCCTGAAACTATGCCCCTAGCAATCGTGTGAAGCTGCCTGCAATGGTCCCAATATTAATAAAAATAATTTCAGGGGAGTAGCACAGTTTATAATATGTACATACATACATACATCATTTTTTGAGGAGGAATACATTTTTCTTTGCAATTTTTCTCAAATCACTAAATTTAGAGTTAAAGTGATCTCACATTTCCTTTGGATTTGATCCTGTGACTAGGGGTCTTAAGATAAACAACGTGAAATCTTAGAAGTGTTTAGTTTCACTACTGCCTTCATATTATCTAAACACCAGTAACCGTAGATCACGTTTTGATATACGGAACATTTCAAATAAAATACTAAAGCTGGATTTCACAAACGTCACTTAACTTTAATCATCGATTAAGAATAATCATTCCTATACCTTCAACACGTGTAATCATGGCAACGTTTACTTTTAACGGATGCTTAAATTTAAGTAACGTTTGTGAAATCCGCCGTTAATGTGCTATGATGGTCATAAACAGATGATAATTCGTAACGCTTAATAATTTTAATAACTTTACAATCGGTGTGATGAGTTTCAAATAACTTGAAACGTACTATAATTACGCATAAACAAGCAAGTTGTAATTACATGAAATCTCGTAGGAGGGAAAAGCCCGCGAGAATCCGAACAGACCTAGGAAGGGAAATCTTATTAATTAAAACTGAGGTCTACATAAATGACACGAATTAACAGAACCCCCAATATCCATGTTTGCCGGATCAGTGCCCTTATTTATTCGTAAGTGTCAATGGATGTCATAATTACGTTAGGTACTGAACTGAAAATGAATTAATCGAGGTCGTTATCGTTAATTTGCAGATTGGGAATCGTAGTACCTACTACTCTGTATTGTTTTCGTTTTGGAGCAAAGTGAAAAGCTGCAACATTTCGTAATTTAGCGGAAAAAAATTGAGATGCCATGCGATTTAACCGCGATAAATATTCATGATATTACGGAAGATGATATCCTGTTACCGGTGCCCTGAAAACGTGGAGCGTAAACCCATTTTGTTGGCGTTGATCCCTTTAAAATTGTATTTTCGATCACCGGTGCGAAATTTAATCGCGCTGATAGACGATCTCGCACATTACGTGAGTGTTGTGTTAGTCTATATTGATTTTCACTGTTTACACTTGCTGCTTCATTTTCCTAATGAGTGTGTTTAACGGTTAAAAATATGGAATAATTTTTCGGTAACAACTTTCGTACCTCTCTCGTAAGTTTTAATTCACTTGTAAAGAGCGATTAAATTTTTTTCCAATCAAGTGTTGGTGAAGCAACAAAAATTAAATAAGTCCGTACCACATATTTGATAATTTAACTTCAAATTCGTTAAAGACGTTATAATTACGTACCATGTGACGGAGTTATTATATTTTTGGTTTGACTTTTTCATCAATTTTTTAGAAGTGCTTTAAACTTTCAGACGTCAGTGTACGTATATAATTCTTTTTTAATAAGAGCGCTTCAGGTCAATATTAGAATACTCCTGTATTTTAATTAACTACCGTGACTGATTAATCCTAAAGATAGTTTAATGATCCAGATAATATACTCGATGATCATTAGGAAGCAGTTAATATAAACAACGGTGTATTATGGCCGACATCATATTTTGATAGTCGCCGCTCGTTCTTCGAGGCGCTCAAGGTGCGTTTAGAAACGATTTATTGTCCGATATTATTAATATTTAATTCCTGCGAGATGTTACGGCGGAATTTTCGATTACGTTTTTATAAATGTACCATAATTTCCAAGATTATACGTTCATTTAGACTGAGGTCGTCGTCCTTCAGAAGTATCTCGTGTTTTTAATGGCGTAAGGATAATGTACAATAGGAGCAAATGACTTGAAGTATTAATTCATTCATTTCATGATCTGCCTCTTCACTGGAAATCCCAATGTGTATTTATGCATAAAATTCAATAAATTGCAAATTTTTTTGTATGTACAATATGTTTCAAAATGTTTTGAAAATGTACGCGCTGATCTGATGCGTATGAGTCCTCGTTAAGCAAAACGCACCAGCGCAAGCTTACACTCATTCACATCCTTTATTTTATAATACAGGGTGAATGATAATTGTACAGACAAAAAAAAACGCATAAGAGAATCGATGTCACACATACCGGGAAAAATGTTTAAAAAATTCTTGTGAACAATTTATAATTAATAAAAAAAATACCGGAAAATCAAGCTCCGGCACTGTATACGAAATACGGCGGCCACGTTCTATAAATGCGGTAGTATAATAGGACTATAAAGTTTTCTATTGATCACTCGCTTGCACACAATGCGATTTTGACACACATCTCAATTAATTGGTTTTATTACACATTTAACAGCTAGAGAACGTAAGTTTCGTTTACGAGACATAATTATTAATAATTTCTAAAATAATTGGAATTGCGTAGGAAGTACGAATAATAAATTCGCAAATAATTGTGTAAATAATTGTTTGTTAATTCGTACGGATTATTTACTAGAGCGAAATGTACCAACCGTATCGTCCACAAAAGAAATTGCAAGGATTTAAATCTGGTGATCGCAGGGGTCAAATGTACTGCCCGACAGGCAGCCGATAGTAAAATGTCCGACTCGTTATCGCACGGAGTCAATAAAACTATTAGGATACTATCAAACTTGTAATATGGCAGAATAGTGCGGTGGACTTAAACCCCATATATAAAGTGCATCTGTTTTAAACATCATTAGTATTATGCGTAATACTTATTGGTAATAAATAATTATCGCTACAAAAGAATAATTACTTGATTACATTTGCAAGGAATCGTTTAAACGAGTCGGTTTTCTCAGAAAATGTGAAACGATTTATTAGACCTGAAGTTTTTGTTTATTAGACTAAAAACACTTCATTATGTACAGCTTTAAACGTCCTTGGTGATGTGCGTACAGTTTCGAATTAAATCGCGTACGTGAATGAATCTAATAAATTACGGAATTATGTTAAAAAAATTCTAAGGAACAGTTTATAATTAATTAAGAATTTAATTAAAAGTGAAATGAATGCCGCGTACGGTGGAACAAAGAACGATTTACAACCTGTAAACGCGTCTTGAATTTATTAAAGTTTTAATAGATTTTTTAATAATAATAATAATAATAAAACGTCTTTATTTCTTGCCAGGGTTCAGCTAAGCTGCTCTACCACCCAACCAAGTTAATTAGCTACAAATTGCTAAACATAGATTACATAATTACATGAAATACATATACCTATAAGCAAATAAATAAGTTCGGTGCAACCAAAAATGAACAATTAGTCATCGTTGCAAGGAAAAGAGGAAGCAAGTGGCAGTGACCTAGTCTCACGAGGCACTGAATCATAGATTTTAACGGCAGCATAAGAAAAAGATCTTTCAAAAAGTGAGGTTTTATGAAGTGGAATATGTAAACCACTCATAGATGTCTATCATGAAACATGAATCTTGGAGTTAAAAGTAAGTTAAGATACGGGGGAGACGAAGTGATACATACCTTATGAACTATGTTAGCCATATGAAGAAGTCTTCTCTTACTGTTAGCCATATTAAGCCAGTTAGCATCATGAAGTTTAAGTGACACATGGTCACTTCGCCTCAGGCCATAGATAAGGCGAAGGCAAGAATTGTGCATTCTCTGTATCCTCTGACTGGTTATGAAATCTATGCAAGGGCCATAGATAGAATCACAGTAGTTGAAAAGGGATAAAATAAGTGAATCACATAGTTGAATTCTCAAGGATGTAGGAAGAAACTGACTAAGGTTCATGCATAGATGTTTTAGTGAAGAGTAAGATTTTTGTATTAATTTACTAATATGGCAAGTAAATCTGAGATTATCATCGAGAGTAACACCTATGGCCATTTGCACCAAGCACTTAAGCTCAACTTAACTTTAAGGGTCACTTAGAACATGACTTACACAATGCCGTGTAACCTAAAAGTGTCACATTATAAACACCACTTAAATTTAAGCTCAGCTTAAGTGTTTGGTGCAAATGGCCATTAAACATTTAACCGTTTCAAAAAACGGAATTTGAATATTATTGATATTTATGTTCATACTGTCTATGGCCCTCTGACGATCTTTAACATTGCCAAATATTATAGCTGAAGATTTGATAGGGTTAATGTGGGAGTGAATGATTATTAGAAATATTTGTTAAACGCTGAATATCCTCATTAACTAGTACAGAAGCAGTATATAAATCGGCTAACTTAAAACTAAAATATAATTGAGTGTCATCTGCATAGCAATGAGTAAGAACAAGATTTTATCTGTGAATAGTCACAGGTATACAGAGAATACAAAAGTGGTCCAAATATCGACCCCTGAGAAGCTCCTGATGTTATAGGTCAGAAGGAAGATTTTAAAGTATTAATGAGAACAGCCTGTGTCTTATTGTTTAAGTACGAATTTATGAAACGCACAGCAAGATCACTGAAACCGAGAAACTGAAGTTTCGCATACATCAATCTATGATTGATGGTATCAAAAGCTTTAGAATAGTCAATCAACAAAAGGACAGTCAAATCACCATTATCTGAAGCTTTTAAGATATCATCACTAACTTTAAGTAAGGCTGTACTCGTGCTGTAGCCTGTCCTGAAACCCAATTGTACAGGGAATAAGAGATTATATATATCAATTTTCTATCAATTTTACGTGAAACTCTTTTAAAAAAAACTTTTATTAGTTATAATCGATACAAAAATTATAGTGATACTAAAAGCATGTGTTTTACTATGCGTCTAATTACTGACTGCCTTGCTTGAGCGACGGAAGTTTCTAACGCTCCGCGGAATTCTGCAAACTACACAAAAATAATAGGATGATGAAATGATGATCAGCGGCTTCCAAGGTGTGACCGACTCGTAAGTTGCTGATGCTATGGGAAAGTCGTCCTATAACTTATCTAAATAAAACTTAATCTGGCTAACAGCAAGATTGTGTTAATAATTCCTGACATACAAAACGAAATTATAATAATAATTAACATGCTAAACAGATTACAAATGAGTTTACTGATTTATTTGTTTACCTGTCAGAGCAGGTGTTCAAAGTGCGACCGTTGTTATCCTTTGCGTGGAATAATCTACTTCAGGTAATTTGCTGTATGCATTTGTCTAACTCTAGTAAATACTTTCGAGTTCGTACTTCACGTTGAGCGTTGACCTATAAACGGAGTTGTGAAATTCCACTTAAAGGTCAAGTTCACGAAGCCTCGCCGTATTATAAAACTATAAAAAACTTTTATGACAGCATTTATTTCGTTCATCTGATCCTCGACTAGGAGCGCATCGTCGTTTTGGGGCTAATTTTTCATGAGTTATTTCTCGAAAACTAAAGTAGAAAGAATTTTTTTAACATTTTTCACATACTCTCGGACATCGCTTCTTATCGTGGTTTCATGTTGTCGGGTTAATTAACAGTCACCCTGTATAGCCATTTCTGTCCCGCCACTATCTTTTTACGAGTACTTTTAACATTTTTTGTAAAAATTGAAAGTGGAAACCATTGATACCGACTTAAATTTTTAGTTAATCAATTATTATATCATTTAAAGATTTCCTTGCGTCTAGAAATTTCAAGGTTTTCCATATAACTATTCTTTACACGTTTTCAAAAGAAATTTCGAATTTTCCTTGTACATGCATATCCTGGTCTTGGGTAATAAAATGAGTTAAGTTTACTCCAAGCTTTCCTAACTGAACTTTTGGTATAGCTATAAACTGTGAGAAGGTTAAAAAGCGTAAGGACCACCTCAAGTTTTTCACTTTTTTGCCATTACTCTTGGTAACTTTGAACTCCGTTTAACGTTCCTACATGATGTATGTGTGCGAGACGATGATAAAAATACTCTTACGGTCGGGTATTAAATGGCCAATTAGCTGGCCGCCCGTCAGCTATAGATGCAAGACGTATGGGTGTTCTGGGGAACAAGGGGGCGAAGGATCCCTGTGGGATGGCGCCACCCCACTCGTCCGACTAGTTTACATCGACAAAGTCGCAGGAATGCTGCAGGTACTGCAAAAATACTACCTGCTGTGCTACTGGTCTTACGCATTGAGGTAACAGCTCAAGTTTATGGCTACACACGAGCTGGAGAATTATTTTGCACAAGGTGACTTTTCGTTCTGATTGTTCTTGAACTTGTGGATATTTAACATACGACCGACTTACAAATCAACCTACTCAGCCAATAAAAAAAAATTAAATGTAAATCAGAAAAGACATATTTAATTAATTAATTTCATTAGATTATTGGGCAACACAATTTCCTGAAACTGAAATAGTCCTTAAAATATTTCTATTGTAGATGAAGTAAACATTTTTACATCACAAATGGAAAAAATTAACCTTTCGAGAATAACTTTTTCATTACGGCTTTGATGAACTGTGTTAGCATTATCACCAAGTCATTTACAAGATGTTGAATGAGTATGAGACCTACCCACGATCTCTGATTATCACTAAAAATTTAACCCTTCAAAGTTTGTCATGAAAACCTGACGTTCTTAGTCATAATGAATCTGTTTGAAATCTAGCAAATTCAAAGAATGATAATTATGTTGTGGAAATAAAACATTGATTACGAACAAGAAAAAGTCTGCGTGATACATTGCCTATCATGCAGATTTAGCCAGAAAATGTTATTATTATTATTTAGAATTACAGTAGACTCCCGGTTATCCGAAACCTGATTATGCGAAGCTCCGGATTATCTGAAACAGATGCCGAAACTTATTTCTCCGTTTTATCCGAAACGAAGTTGCTTGAAACTCCCGATTATCTGTCTCTATAGATGTCTATAGATGTCGTATCAGTTCGTGAAAAAACGGCTCGGAATTTGTGCCGAACACTCGGCTCTTGACACCATAACTCAATCATATCTTCACAGTAAATAAATAGAATGTACGACCTGTTTTTTTCTTACTGTGTGCAAATACTTAAGCCTGTAATACAACACCATAAATGGCAACGATTGAACTCATATGTCCTTAACAAAAAGTTAATAGTTTTCGAGAAAAATGCATTGGCAGATTTTCACCAAACCGTTTGAGAACTGCTGGCATAGCTAACGAGTGGATGGCGTAACTCGCCGCCTGTCTGAATGACGAAGCGAATCTAGGTCAGTGTTTAACATTTTTGGGGCCCCTATGCGTCCCTACTGTAATGATCCGCCGACACCAGCCGGCGTCAGACTGTCTCTTGCGTCACAGCCGTCTAGTCGACACACCTTAGGCGACAGTCGAGAAAATGCTGCCGGCAGAATAAACTAGACCAGACAGCCCGTCGCGTTCCAGGCCATTCTCGAAGAGAGAACCGGTTTATAAATGCACGCGGCCGGGGGTGGAGGACAGTTCGGCATGAAAGTTCGATAGTCGTTCGCTCGGTTGTTAAAATAAATCAGACATAAGTTTGTAAATAAATTATTGTAAGTTATAAATAAATTAGTGTTACTTGTAAATAAATTAGTTTATTAACTATTTCGTGTTTTGTTTTAAAATAAAAAAATAATAGAACCCGTAAAATCGTTACACTACGATAGCTGCGCCACTGCGTGTAGCAGCTAATTTTGGAATGATGTATTCTTCCTTCTTTGGTAACATCACAGTTAAATTTATTTGATAAGAAATTTCTTTTATTTCATTTACTCTCAAGATTTTCTTTATTTCCTTTCTTATTATTATTTTCGTTCATTTTCATTTGCATTGTACATGAATAAAACATTATTATTGTCATTATTATTTATTTTCTTTATTTCCTTTCTTATTTATTTTCTTTATTTCTTTCCCTTAATAAATAAACACTAACACAAATATTTAAGGCAGAAAAATTTTTCCGCCGCAATCGAGAATCGAACTCGAGTCTTTTGGTTTCATGCCAAACGCTCCTAACCATTGAGCTAATGCGACACCGAGCTCGAGAAACGTTTCTCGAGTGTTTATCTCACATTAATTTAATTATTTAATTAATGTTTCTTCTGGTCGTCTTTGTTCTTCATCCACTCTGTATTTTTTGAATCCTCTTTTAATCACGGCCTACTTTACTTTATTTTTCCCCGCGACCTTATGGTTCACTCTATCTTTTTTCTTTCATCCATGGGGCTCTATTCAGTAATCTTGTTTCTCAACCTGTTCTCTTTAACTCTTGTTACATGTCTTCACCAATTCAAACTCTTCTGGTCCCTAAAGATTCCTATATGTTGTTCCCGTTCTTTCTTCTCTTTCAAGTTGTCTCTGTTCTTCCATTCTGCATTTTCCAGTCCGCTTTGATTTACTGCGTATAAGTATACACTGTATATGTTACATACATTGTTTCTATAAGATAAAGCAAGACTAAAGAATCCTTGTGGATGTTCTTAGCTAATTGCAATTTGCAGTTGGTCAGCATTGTGACTATTTTTATCGATCTTTCAAACTCGTTTGTTCATTGCAAAATATATGCTCGTCATATAGTTAGTTAGTGATAGGCACTGCAATATTAATCATTTGAGATAGATCAGTTGATTATTTCAAAAATATTAATGATAATGGCTACCCAAGTATTAATAAAAGACGTAAGTTTACAGTTGGTTCTTGTCCGATGAAATTTGTATCACAAAATCTTTTAAGCGGACACTAAATCGCGCACTATAACACTTGTGATACAAAAGACGTAAGCTTAGTAACACTGTGTAATGAATGTAGTGAGCAAAGTGAGAACAAGCGGTAAAAGTGGGTGGAATAACAGAAGAACATCTAAAATATCAATTCAAAATTCTTCTAGAATCCTATTTATTCAACAGGAAAAACTGTCTTATTAGTGAAGAAAATTAATGTTCTCTATCTTGGTATTTCATGATAAAAATAATAAAGTCGAATGTTTACTATCTCCTTGAATTTTCATTTCAGAAGCTCAGTTTTTTGTGTTATACAGTGTGGTCATTGTAGTCATGTCAAACAAAGAACTATGTAAGTAATAATATAAGTAACGCCTGAACGGTCCAGTGGTAAGGGACCGGGCCTTGCAATCGCATGGTCGTCGGTTCGAACCGCACTCGGGATTTTTCTCGGGGGTGGTCGGTATCGACTTCAGGCACCCTTCAGTGTTGGGGATAAAATTCGATACTGCTTCCCCTTAAACGGCGAGAAGGTTGGAAGTAATAAAGCCAAGGAACACTTTACATACACTCAAATACACTCCCGCTCCTGAGGTCCTGACAAGTCTTTGACTTAGGACCCCGTTGGGTCCTAAGTTGGTTACCGTTTGGGTAACCACCACAGATAAAAAAAAATGTAAGAAAATTCTAAAAACAAACAATAAGAAGACGTGAAAGGCAAAACAGTGATGAATTAAAACGCTTTAGAAAATTGAGTCCAGAACAGATGAAGACGTTTTTGTATGTAATAAAAGATTACAATAGATGACATGAAGAACAAGTGTTTTCACAGGACAGTAATACGATAGTCTCGATGTGAAACGTGAAACAAAGGGTACACACAGAACAAAGAATAATAAGTAATCTCTGTAAAGGTAGGTGTCCACGAAGAGACTAAAATACTTGTTGTATATTACCATATCTATCATATTCTGTATTATGTTCTATCTCTTATTTATTTACAGTAACAACTGTAACAATTGAAATAATTTTTAATATATCGCATGTTTCATTTTTATTTGAAAATATACGCCGATGTTTTCTTGCCTTGACTGCATACGAACCCATTGCTCAAAACTTATACCTTAGTAGATAAGGTTTAGTACCGAGTTTGTTTTACAAAATAATCACTTCGTCTTGGCTTCAACTTTTTCCAAATTGAAATGAAACAATCGATATGTACATATTAACTAATAAGGCCAAGAGGTAATTATTGTTTCATAAGGTGAAAGCCATTTTCAATAACTTTTTCGTTAATTTCCTAATTACAGACGAACCTTTTGTCCAAAAATTTTGACTTAGCGAACGTTAGAGTCTTGGATCCGTTCTTTTATAAGTTTGATTAAGAAGAAAACGTCTACAAGTCCCTTTCTTTTACTACATATTCATAAAAGCAATTGAAATCAGTTTGTTATAGAAATTAAAAACATCTTAATTTCCATATTTTTTACTTCTGACGAAGCAGTCGAACGACTGCGAAACGTAAAGTGTATAGTTGCGCGATTTAGTGTCCGCTTAGAAGATTTTGTGATATATCTTAATTTCCCGTAGAAAGTAATTAAAAAAAAAACTGAATCCCGTTCTTTGCATTATAAATATTAATTGAATGAAGTATTTTTTATTTGTTTAAATTATGTATTTTTTTAAATTCGAAAAATATAATAGAATCTGTTCTGAATTTGATGTTTTGGCTCAAAAATTTTAAATTAAATTTGAGCAGCTGTTTTGTTTTAATGATGCTTAATTTCTTCCTTCATTCCTCATAACTGGTTTCAAGCATAATGAATTTTTTACCAGTCGCAAAGTTACTATTTATTATTGTGTTATCTTGGGAACATCAGTTTTCCACAATCCTGACCTTTAACCTCAATTACAGGATTCGGTATTGAGTTGCGCAACCAAATCATCAATGGCAGGCGTATGTTGTTATTATTATACAAAGGTGAAGGTTATATTTGCACATATAATTTATGGAATTCCTGAAGCGTTCTGCACTATTTTTTGTGCTGCATCTGAATTTCCAAGTATGTAAATATGTTGTTGACTTAAGTTATTGATTTCCTTATTTATTTCTAATCTCAACCTTGATATTACGTTTTAATTACATATACGTATATTATATTTAAAAAGGTCAAAAGGGGTGAAAATTTATTAATATCTTTGTGGTTGCAAAAAGGTTTGCTTTATAGCAAATAAATTCTCCATAAATAGTTCGGGAAGAATTTCTATTAATATTAGAGTTACGTCTGCCTACTAATGTTAAAGTTTACTTGAACTGAACCCTGTAATGTTTTTGCTACTTTGATGAGTCATCGACTTCAACCCTCCCTCGCAGTTAGCGTAAACTTTATTATGTCTGCTTAATGTAGTTTCCCACGTGAATGAAGAGTGATTATATAAATTATGTTAGAACAGTTCCACTGTTGATTGTTATTGCGGTTAGAATTTAATTTAGCAAAATGATACACTTAATTTTATTATTATATTTTCTGTTTTACTTTACGGTTGACTTGCCTTCGGATTTGATTACTTTGTTGACGCACCAGGTTCATAAAATTAATCAACTTTTTCATTACTTTTTTATATCAGAGCTGCAACACCATTTGAACACTTCGATCCCTTTTTTAATTTACGCCAGTCTGGAATTTGGTTTCCATAAACAATCTTAAATTCCTTGTAGGTAAATACTTAGTGCTTTTCTCACTATTTAAAATTCGTTGTAAAACTTTAGAGACAATAATTAGAAGTGGTTGATAAATTGAAGTACTACTAAAAAAAGAAATTATTTTTTGATGAATGCTAATAAAAAACAAACGTATTATTTCTCTCTTTGCTTCTTACTGTTTTTGTTTTTCTCGGCGGGAATACATATTGGCATGATAACATCTTTAATGGAAAGTACAAGAAAACAGGCATACACTGTTTTTGCTTGAAACTTAGTTATCATCATATCGTTACCAAACACTGAAAAAAAATGGTTTTGCAAAAAATGAATATACAGAATAATTGCAAAGAAGACGAATTTTTTTAACAATTCATCTTGCCTGTGCTCTTAACATCGCGTTTGTTTTCTTTAACTTCGTAGTTTAAAGCAGATTTATTTCTGCTCGCGCTGAAAGCAAAAGTCTTCGGGTCTATTTCGTTAAATCAAAAAAGGGAAACCTGAAAGTTCTATTTATTTTATTCGCGTCGCTCTCTGACTTCTAATTCATGTTCTAAACACGCCGGCCAAGCCGAGCAAACAATGTGCGGAAGTTTCTAGTTTTAGTGATACAAGCAAACTTTGTTAAACACTAGTCCCTGAACAAGAATGACAATGCGAACAGTGTTTGCACAACTACGTTTCATTAGGCGCACAACCACAAGATCGTTAATGAATTTAAACCTACGATCGTGTAATTAATTGATAATAAGTTCAGATGCAGTTCTTAAGTTTAAACGAAGACGAAATAGAGAACTATTAGTTTTTTCGTTCTAATAAGAGAGTCTCTGATGCGTTTCAAAGAATTATGAGACTAATCGTTTTTAATGAAGACGAGCAGCCTCTTCATCTGTTTGACTACAAAAAATAAGCAGCTTTCCAACGTGTTTCCTTTTTCCGAGGAACGGGTAGTAGTTACCCTCCTGCGAAGTAGTTTGTGTGATAATTTTTTTTTCTGTGGGTTTGTATCCAGACAGTTTCTTTGGAAGGGCTAGGCTTTTTTTTATTTCAACGAGGCTAATTTAATAATGAAAAGCTTCAGATTGAGCAGTGCAAACTTCTCTTTGATCGAGAATGAGAATACGCTCGTAATTTTCTTTACGTCTGCTTGTCAGTTCAAGCTGAGTGCGATGTTGATAGTTATCAAGGGAAATGCAAGGACATTCTACCCTTTAAATTACCAATAAATTACAAGCAGATTATTCTTCTTTAATTGTTAACAAATTTCAACGGATTATTGCTGATATTAAGCTGATTATTATTAATTAAAGTAGGTTCTTGTCCGACGAAAATTGTATCACACATTCCTTAAAACGGACACTGAGAATGCACGCTACCACTCAACGTTTCGCTATCGTTTGACAAACGAATAGATAGAATAGAATAGATGTTGCAAGTTTTAATTCTTGTCACATTAAAAATGAATGAAGAAAAGAATAATTTTCTAGAAATTTTTTTTTTTAATTCAGTTGTTAATGGTGCTTAAAAGAACCTTGACTCAGTTTGTGACAATCTCCTTAATACCATAATTACAATTTGTAACTTTGCCCAGAAGGAAGGGTAACGCCAAAATGGGGCCAGTGGGACTACACTGACGTTATAACATTCGTCAACTTCTATCATCTTCTTGTTACTTCTCTCTCCTTTGTTTAGGTGACTTTACACTTACCCCAGCGATACTATTACAAACTTAAATATTTTGTTTATTTCTTTAATTTTTTAGAGATTCTTAATTATTAAATTTGTAAAAGAATAAAGAAAACATTGAATACGTTAAGAATTTTTATCTTAAAACTACGGGTTTACTGCTCTCTCATCCAAATCCACTGCTTCTCACACGTTTTTTTGAAAAAAGTACACGCATATATTTTCTGGAGTTATTTTTGATCTTTGCCCCATACGTATCGCTGTGATATTTACGTTAGGGTCAATAAAAATATTTAAAACGTTTTAAAACAACTTGTCAACATTTTAACTGTAAATAAACAAAGAAATTTTATTTTCGTTCATGAGTGGAAAACTCAAAAACACATGCAGCTAAAGGTAATAGTAAAGTCAAAATGAACAGCATCGAGAACGATGGAGTAGAAATAAGTTTGGGAGACGATGATCTTGCTGCAGGCGGTTTGGCTAGAATTCTGCGAAATAATGCAGAGGTACCACAAGAGGCCAAATGCACCATTGACTGCAAGACACTGGCCCATTCAGGAGAAGACGTCCGGTAGAAAACGAGGACTGGTATGTTTAGACGACGGACGAAGACGTCCAAAATCGCACACATTCAGGTCGATTACCACGAACTTCTGTAGCAGCATCTAAAGGCAGAAAGAAAGTGAAGTGCGGTGAAAGTGAAATTTAAGTGCGGGAAATGTGTTAATTTAATTGAGTTGAAACAGAGCAGAAATTTAATTTAATTTGAATTTTGATTTAATTTGTTTTGAGAACTAATTTTTATTTTGAGAATTTAATTTGTTTTGAAAAATAATAAAGTAAATTTAATTTAATTTAGTTTGAGATTGTGCAAGAATGTTGGTGTTGGCTTAACGTCGCTTCTTTTCTTGTGTATTAATAGTGATTACAGTAAGTGAAACATATTCGATTACACACTGTAAGATGAACAGGTATTTCAATTGCCAGAAGTTTATGATCAACAACAGTGGTCCCTTTTAATTCGAAAAAGACCTAAGAAGGAAATTAAATTTGAGAATTGTGAAGTCTTATTTACAGAAGCTTATAACACGCCGGCGTGCCACCTTGTTTATTGACTTTTACGGACAACTAAATAACCAATAAAACTGTCCAAACAAAACTTATTGCCAAATTAAATAACTGGACCGAAAACTGAACTGAAAGGTTTACTGCTGAGAATTCCCAAAAGGGTCACCCGAAAGGGTTTATTACTGCAATTAGGCATGCGCTACCCTATCCGTCTAGGTCTAGTCACTCCACTACCTGACGACCTAGATTTACTGCCGGCGCTAAAGGAACTATCCTACTGACCTACTTATTCTGTTTACGTTTTGAGGTGACTCTTGCGGGACCCGCAATAACCTGATAATATTTATAATATAGCTCGTAATCGTCGATGCAACACCTGGCCTTACGTTGTTGTAACTCAGTTCTTTTGGTACGTCGGTGAATAAACTTGAGAGATTAAGGAATTAAATACGGTTAAATAAAACGCGGAAGTTAGATTTAATTCATTATTTATTGAGAAAGAAAAAAAAAACATAAAAACTCCTTGTACCAGCCACTACGGGATCTGGTAAAAACCCTTGCGTTTTAAAGCAGTACAGAGAAACAAAATTATGGTTATCAGGAAGTACAGTAGAATTCGCTTAACAGATTTCACTTTCGAATATCGTAGCGACCGACCTGACTTCAATCACACAGCTGATGGCTTAGTGCACACGCAAATGGTTGTTGGAAAACTGTTCCTCAATTAAATTAACAATTAATTTAAGTTCAACTCAAATTGGACTTGGTACTAGTGTTTGCCACTTCAGATCGTACCCTAAGACACGTTCTGCTCAATCAACCAACGCATAGTGTGACACAGTGGGTCTACAGTGTACTTAATTAATGGAAGTAATTAATTAATTAATTAATTAGACGTTCTGGAGAAGTATGTGATACAAAATGCGGCGATCAATTTGCAAGATAATCAATAGCGATCGCCGCTAGTTTTTCAGGGACTCCTTTCGGAGGTGATGGGAAACCCTATCGCTAGCTAAACTAATTGAGGTCGAATGGGTAGGATCTTTTCTCACTACGTCCAATCGCCTTAAGGGTGTGGTACAGTGTACGTCTTTTTTCAAATCACCCTATGTCGTTTTTTCGTCGGCTAAACCTATCTAACTTATTTATTTGCGCAATGGACCCAATGGCACTCCGCTTTTGCGGTTATGGCACTTAGAGTCTCTCGGCAAATCGCTTCTAATTAACCTGCAAATCTCTCGGCAACGACCACACTTCGGTACGCACACAGGGTGTGAGAGAAACTCTGTTAAGAAGATGGCTGTGAATAGGTGGTTCAAATTATTCGGCCTCGTAATTTCACGAAATTCTTAACGAGCAATAACTTGGCCTTGATTTCTGGGTTTAGATTGTGCTGGCACACTTGGTTTCGGCGGCAGATACAACTTGCCTTAGATCAGTGATTCAAATTGGCGACTTCCCTGTGCAAATCGAAATGCAACCGTTAGCGTGTATCCAACTTGGCAGAGAATATCTCCAAAAGGGTAGAACTATTTTCCAAGAGTACACTTCATTTGAATTACCAAATAGATTTGAGGGAACAGTTAATTGACTCTGGTTGATTAAATCACAGAACTGGTCTAATAATTTATGCAACAAATGACCAACAAATTTTACTAAGGTGAATGCTACTTGTTGAGGTTTAACCCCGACTCAAATGCAAATAAAATACTTTGACTAACATTTATCCAAATGCAATACGAATACTGAACTTTACAGATTCTTTAGCCACTGATTAATGCAAATTAAAATAATTCTTAATCGATTTATACCACCAAGTATCTGACGAATAAATGCAAATTACCTATCGCGTTCCCGAGATGAATAAAACACTCCATGCACACACACTTGTTTAGATGCACCCGCGGCGCGAATCAGTACGTGGTTTGGTTTGTTTAATTGCCTTTCTCTTAACACACTGTGTTTTTACCGTACCGAAATAAAATTATTTAGCTAGAAATATGAGAAAAATGAGAGAATGACTGCAAGCACTGAAAGAAACTGCGCTAAGTCAAAATTAAAAGAGAATTCAACCGTTCGCTCGAGAACTCCGACTCCTTGTTTCCGGCGTTTCCTGTCTTCCCAAGTAAAAATTAATCTCCTCCCTCGGACTCCGCAAGCAAATTTTGAAACAACCACGGCCAATAATAATCGCTGCCCTAGCCCCAAAATGACGCCCCCTGCCCATTTTTCCTGTACATATTCATAAATTAAGAAACTCCAATTAGCTTGTCGGACAGATTCGGCGGTGGTCTGTCGCAATCTGACCTTCCCGACTCTCTCTTCATCATTCAACTTTACAAGTTTATAGGCTGACATTTTAATGCATCCGGTTCTTGCTTGAAACTAAGTAGACAAAGCGAGCCACTTTCAACGTAATGGATCCCTTTTCTATAACTGACATGTTCTAAAATTTAGTGTGACCAATTCATACAAAATCTGAACCAACACAAAGCTAAAAGGTTTATGATGGCAGAGAAACCGGAGTGTTATTTGCAGGGCCTAACGTTACAAATTTTTTATTACTCGCGCTGGGTGGTTTCACTCTTCTGAAAAGGACCGCGGCGTCAGTACAGGATCGCATCCGGTGGCAACTTTACCGGGAATCTGAACATCTGTTTGTTATTTACAATTAAACACGATTTTACTTTGAAAAACAAATCCGCGACCGTTTCAAGCTATTGATTAATCAATTTCATTTAAATGAATTTAACTTCATGAAGAAATTTTATCATCTTTTTCTTTAATGTTGAAAAGTGTTGTTTTCTTATCGTTAAAACGTGGCTAATGTGGCTTGTGATTTATCAGATACATTTTGATAAAAAAATAAAAATTTACATTCCAAGCTTTCTGCGATAAGTCAATTATAGATTACTTATAGAATTAAAAATTTTAATTTGTCAATATCATTGTTGACGAATTGAAAGTATTTTAATCACTTGAACCACGTACGTAATTACTACTTTATATAAAAATTTTAGAAAATTATTGCTTAATATTTTAAAAACGAAAATTGCGAAACCTTACTGCCTGTAAATACCTATAAATTCCTCAACAAACATTTCAAGCTGAATATCGCAATTAATTCTCGAGCTACGTTAATAAACGATCTCCTGTTTGTGTAACTATCAATTTCGAGGCGAATTTTTTGCGCAATAACAAACAGATTAAATTGAATTTTCGATAAATGAATCTGCCAACTGACTGACGGACGCTCAATGCGAAATTTGTTATAAAATTTATAATTCAGGTTTAAATGTTTTATTAGAGGAGACCGGGTGAGAAAAATTTTTATTTAAATTTAAATTTAATTTCTCTCGACACGTAACATTGTGTATAAAAAGAAGCCAGTTTATTTAATATCGACGATTTATATAATCATCATAATACACAAATATTATTAATTTCAAAATAATTCCGTAGTTTTCAGTGAAGTTTATAGATAATATTGTTTATAGATAAATAGAAGCCAATATGGTGGTTGAATACGGATTTTTTTCAAATATTCGGTATATCTTATCGTGTCAAAATTATTTTGAATAAGAACTAAATGGCTCCATGTTAGCATACATAATGGGGAGTAGGGACTTGCCATAATATTGAAATTGCTACTTTTCAACTTTTGACATGGGATCGTCTTTGTTTCTGTTCGAAATAATGATCTGAAATTCTGACAAGATATTCTACTTGATAAAACCTTCCAAATCAGGTCGATACAGGTAAGATCCTTCCTATAAGCCATTTCAGAAAGAAATCTCTCTCCAGAGCATGGTGCTTTTGGTCCACTTGAAACTTTCTGAGCTTTTCATTCTTTATTCCAGCTGGTTAAAAAGTTATTGAGACATTTTAGAAAGTTGATTTTTGGATAAGTTGATTTTTGGATAAGAAATTTAAGAGTTATCTGAATTTCCTTAACATGTAAATTTTCTGATGATTATTTTAAATCGGTGAAGCTGTAGCGTTCAGAATTTTTATCGCAAAAGACTCAAATAATGCTGCAGTGATGGTCAATAAAAATAGATCAGAGCGAGAGTCAGGATCGCGGAATGCACGGTACACGTTCTTGAATGGCCTTTGATAGGAATGTTACTGTCTCAAGGTAGTCTGCTCGACTTGGTAATAAGTCGTTGATCCTTACCACTCCGGCTGGCGGTTGTTTATTGCTGCAAAACAGCAATTAAACGTCATTATTTCCTCTTTCGTTACGGTGCGAAATACGGCGTTTCATGTGCTACTAATTCCGTACCGTGTCATTCGCCAGTCACATTTGCATAAAACTATATTCATAAAACAAATTAATAACAGGCATTATGTTCGCAGTTAAATCTGGGGAATCGCTCGCGGAGTTTATATTTTTGATTACGTAAAGGCGCTGCAGTAAAAATTGATCGTAAACTACTCGCATAATTGGTGTCATTAGAATGTTTCAAGTGACGAAATTTATCTGTTTGCTTTTCCTATTAATTAAATCGATCGAACATGCAAATTTATTTTTGAATATTTATGTTCTACAGCTGCATAAAAAATAGAAACCAAAAAGAATTCATGTGCAGACGTGGAATGCGCTCGAATGCAGCAGTAACATCTGCTTGCCGATTTTATAATTAATCTTTTTTAGTAGATTTCTTTATATAAATTATTCATAAAACAATACAATAGTTTTATTTTGTTTGGCTTTGATGTACACCTCTTATAAACTTGTCCTGTAGCGAATCAATCACCTCTAGCATTACAATGCCGCGCGTTATCAATCAAATTCTGCAGAATATCTGAACTGAATGCCCTTGCTTTGACACTTCAGTTTGGTATTCAACGAAGTTGATTTTAAATATTCATTTCAATTTACATGTAACTAGAGCTTTTTTTAATGAAATCTTGAATAAGCAGTGTTCTTTTTTTATTCTATTTACAATCAAGTTTATGATTCTTTTACGTAGAATACTTTCATGTTTCATATACTTGATTTTTTTCTGTTTCCAAACTTTAAGTAAACTTATTTTAATTATTTTTATTTTTATTTTTCAGTTCGTCGTTAACGCCTTCAAATGAAACAAGTAAGTTTCTCCAAATTAGTTCGTTTAAAATTTTAATGCGTAATTCATTCCTCTAATGAAAGGTACAATATCTCACTTGAAGCATCTGTGACAGCTGATGTTTCGGAACGAGAAATCTAAAAGAAATCACCTTGTAAACCAAAAAATTATTGTCCTAGTAAGTTGAAGGCAAATCGCATTTTCAAGATTAAATTTTCGTATGTATGTATGTATTCTGTTGAAGTTGTATTTGAGGATGTTCTACCCACGACCGCCTTCCATGCGTGAGTAGGCAAATTAAATTTACGAGATGTAGATCCAGTTCTTAGGAAGGATGGCATAAATTTAAAGCGATCCTCTCACTATTAAATATACTGTGGTAGTGTAAATTATTCAAAAATTAACAATGAAAAGAATAAATCAAAAAATGATCTCACCACAATTAATTTATAATCGTAGGACGTAGATACGTATTTCGGTCATCTTCAGTACACACACACACACACTCAGAAGTTAAAAGCAATTCATGAAATCTTTGGTTGGCATAAACCAGAGGGTATTCTCCTCACCAAATTTCCAGTGGAAATGCGCTCTAAAGTAAAATATTTATTGTGGTAGGTAATTAAAAGTCAACCCTTCCAGGTAGTAGTTATAATTTGTGAAGTGTCTTAGTTTTTCTTTTTTTTTGTATAAATTTATTTGCGCCATATGGCCTCATTTGTGAAGATAGTCTACTCCGCGAAAGTAAATATCTTATAATCATCTTATTGGTGTAGATTGTTGTAAGCAATCAAAGATAACATCGATAAGGATCTATCAAATATGGCCGATCATCTTTAAAATCAGCACAATAAAGGCAATTGTTTATTGAAGACTCTATCTTCCTTTATCATGATAGAAGATCATTTAGGCTACGAGTGAAACTTGAAGAATTCTTCCTGCAAAGTCTCTTGCACTTTCTGATATTTCTATCCATGATAAACATTAGAATATCTTTAGACTATAGTAAACGATTACATTTCTTGCTTCATCTATAAAAAGCACAAAATTGGTTTTAATATACTCACTTATGGAACTCTTTATTCAGTATTTCTTATTTCGTCACTTATCTTAACGTAAGTTTCCGATTTCTTGGTGCAGTTCTAGTGTTAAAATTTGAAAACATTGATACGATTGATATTTCGAGAACACATTTGAGACTAAACCTTCAGACAAAGAAATGGAAGAAAAATCAATGACCCGAGATGGGAGATCCTATTCAACCTATAACAATTGGATGAAGACGAAGCAATAATTTGAAGTTTTATTTCATCGTGCCGAGAGACTGAAATTCTTGGCTTTTGCTGGCGTATGTAATGTCCACTTTCATAATCTTTTCTATTTGCTACAGAAGCAATTAGATACGATCCTAAAGTACTTTCCATATCGGTCTTAAGATATTATTATTTTATATCTAGTTCTAGATTCCAATGCCAATGAAAACATTACAGTATATGATTTTATTTTTAAAGGGGGCTTAACGCGCTTATAATTTCTAGAGATGACACATTAATATTTTTTATCTGTAATTCCATTTTCAATTAATCTGTGATATTAGAAACGTGCATACCTGAACTTATAAGTGAAATGGAACTATAGGTAAAAGTAGAAAGAACAACATTCAAAAAATATAATATACAGGCTGTTACAAATTCGAGGCTCACCATTGGGATCTCGGAAACGGTCAGAGATACGAAGTCGGTTAAATTGGGGCAAAGTTGCGTATTTTGGTGCTGAATAATAATCCGTTCTGAAAAATTTTCTACGTTTTGTAGTTTTTGAAATATTTCAAAAAAATCAGAAACGTAATTTCTTTTTTTATTTTCCCGAAAGTTATTATTGCAGGATCATAACAAAATTAATACATTCTACAGGCACTTTTTAAGCTCCTTATGATGGTATCATTAGATTTTACTTAAAACGTTCGTCTCTTTTTCTGACCATCATCAACTTCATTTTCTTATGGGCGCTACATTGATTTAATACCATTGAATAGAACTATTTTTTCTGATACTTTTCCATGTATCACACATCCTTATTTAATAATCTGAAACAGCTGAAATGCAAGAAAATTGTTGAAAATAACACTGCAAAAGAGAAACATGGTATGCAGTGAAAACAGAAACCAAAAAGTTTGATATACCTTCAGTTTTATTTCGTGTATCACAAGAGCTGATTTTAGTAAAATTTTTAGATCTAAAAATGAATGTTTTTGAATCCAAGAATGACGTAAATTTAAAAATTTATTGTGGTCTTAACAACAACAATTCAGTAATAACGAGCGAAATTTCCTTCCAACAATATCCAGAAAGACAACTACAAAACAATAGTTGATTAGATTTGTAATTAAATTATACATTATTATTATTAAAGCAAGAAAATATCAAATTAAATTATGTATGTCTTTAGAAAACTCATATCTTAAAAGATATTACTGCTCGAGGAAACATACTTTCTTGTAGTCTCATAATTTTATACATTTTATAAGTAACTATTTTTATGTAATCTACTTGGCCATGAAAACAATGACAAGTGACAACGATTTTGAAACGTCAAGTATAAACTACCTCTACTAATAATTCTTCATTCTCATCATCATTAAGGCGATCTCGATACGTCCTTCGAGCTTTACGAAAATATCCATAAAGTGCAATGTTTCTATCTAACTTAATAACATTGTTCTGTGTGGATGGCATCTTTCTGGGTATTATTGGAAGTAAATTTTTCTTACTATTACTAAATTGTTGTTAGCACAATACATTTTTAAATTTATAAGAATGAGAGATTTTTAAAGATATAATTTCTTGTGATACTTTCTTGCTTTAATCATAAAAATGTATAATTTAATTACGAAACTAATTAAATACTGCGTCATCGTCATTGTTGGAAGTAAATTTCTCTTGCTATTACTAAATTGTTGTTGTTAGCACAATACGTTTTAAAAATGTACGTCTTTCTTGGATTCACATCATTCTTTTTTATATCTAAAAATTTTTCAAAAATCTGCTTTCGTGATAGACGAAATAAAATTCCGAAAGTATATCAAACTTTTTTGGTTTTTGTTTTCACTGCGTACCATGTTTTTCTTTGCAGCGTTATTTTTCAACAATTTCTTGCATTTCCAGCTGTTTCAAATTAATAAATAGGGATGTGTGATATATGGAAAAGCATTAAAAAAATAGATCTATTCATTGGTATTAAAACCAAATGTAGCGCCCATAAGAAAAAATGAAGTTGATGATGGTCAGGACGAGACGAAACGTTTTCAGTAAAATCTAATGATATCATCGTAAAGAGCTTAAAAAAGTGCCTGTAGAATGTATTAATTTTGTTATGGTCCCTGCAACAATAACTTCAGAAAAAAATAAAAAAGAAAATTACGTTTTCTTGTTTTTTTGAAATATTTCAAAAACTACAAAACGTAGAAGGTTTTTCAGAACGGATTATTGTTCAGCACCAAAATACGCAACTTTGCCCCAATTTAACCGACTTCGTATCTCTTACCGTTTCCGAGATCCTAATGGTGAGCCTCGAATTTGTAACAGCCTGTATTCTTCGAAAAGGCTGTCCTTTGAAGGTTTTTACAGTTGAACTATAACAACATGTGTGGTGTTTTAACGTATCGAGCGATCAGTAAATCTTTTAGTCCTGGGCAGCTGTGGACCATGAAAAGCATGTTGTTTCTTAATTCACACAAATATCCAGTGTTGCCAATATGTTTTTGACACTAAATCTGGTGAAATGTCAGACAATTTTTAGTGAGGTCAACCGTGTCGAAAATTTAATGATTTAATGACAAACCTAGTGACTTCATTTAAAAGTGATTTTAATCAAATCATCCAATGTTTAACTCTTGCAGGAGTTTAATAAATTTATTATAGTCGATTTGAGTCTTTCTTTTCACCAATTTTTATTTCACTATGAGGAAAACAGGATTCTCCATGTTATTTTACGAAAATTGCCAAAAACGCTGCTTTGGGCAATTCTTCAGTAACGTTTTTTTAAAATACTTGCAGAAGAGATTTTTTCTTTTGCATTTCACGAATAATAAATCGTTGATATCGATTCCTGCTTGCCTTTTGGAGAAAGAAACAAAAATCGAAAGCTTCCTTAATTTTATTTTGTTTCTCTATTTTATTTCTCTATCTTTCAACAAAGAAAGTACGGTTATTCTGATAAACATTTCTAAATTTGCTTCATTTCGATGCGATTTCGAACATCTTTCTTTAAAATTTTTTTTTATTGCAAGAATGAAAACAGAAAGTCTTCTTATATTCAAATCCTCCACCATTTCTTATTTCCTGCATTCATTAAGCAATCTATTGTCTTCTGTTTGTTACGTTTCTGACAAAAAAAATTTCGGAGATTATCAACTCTCATTTTCTTTTGTGATCTTGATAGTTTTTTTTGAAACTGAGACCAGTGTTCTCACTCCTAGTACATTTATACTAGTTCAAGTACCGGGTGAGCTAGAAATATTGTCTCCTGTTTGAATTTGGCGCGCCGTGGACTTTTTTTTATTAAAGTCAGTTGGCAACCACGTTAACTCTTGTCAATGTTGACAGTGCCATTTATCGTTTTCTCGCTTTCTGGTTTAGTATTTTCGTTTTCATTAGCTACAGGAAGGAATTAAAGAAAAATTTAGAATAAATTCCCAATTTCTGTATTTTTGAACCACCACTGAATATGTAAATATTGTCACAAGATCTAGTGCTACCAACACGACCAAATTCAAAAAGGCTCACCCGGTACGTATTAGCCGAAGTTCATAGTCAAATTTTATCCGATCTATCAATGTCAGCAAAATGTTGTACCGAGGGTAAAGGCACCAGTGAATGAACGGGCACCAGTGAATGAACACTGTTGTGTATTTCAGCTAATTTTAATAAATAGGTTAAACTAGAAACGGTAGCTCTTATGGCGATTGATTATATGACTATTTTCCTTTGCTGTGCTGTGATTGACTTATTTTATTCACGTGACCATCAGTTTCAAATATAGTCAACATTTAACATGTGCGTCAACTGTGTACAACGCAGGTAAAGCTAATAAGATATGTATTCATGACAGTTAAGCCATTACTGTTAAATGATAATTACTCTATACATACTAGATTATATGGATGTATACGAGTATAAGTGTAGATATTGACTATAAATCATAAAAGAGTCTTTAAATTTAATATTTCTATAAAATTTCGCTTTGTTTATTCACTCATGGCCCAGTGAATGGACACGGTGTTCATTCACTAGATTTTGTGGCCGATTCTTATATGTTATTCGTTGATGCACTAACAGATGCGTAATTATCTTTAGAAATTATATTTAACATCAAACTAGTCATTTAAGGTGCCTATCCAGTGAATGAACGGGAGGTTTCTGCCATGTTCATTCACTGGATTCTCCCTCGGATCCTAGGATTACCAGTTAATGAACACAGTGCTAACACAATTAGGGATTGGTTTAAGAATTTGACGGAATATCTACGAAGGGAAAATCTCGAAGACATGGCTTCTGACTCCACTAGAATATACAATGCCAATGAGACTGGTATGCAGTTCTGTCCCAAGACTGGTAAGCTATTAGGACCGAAAAATTATAAAGATTTTTACGTAATAAGCAGTGGACCAGAAAAGGAAAGTATGACAGTCTTGTGCAATTTTGCAGCATCTGGTCTAATAGTGCCACAAATGATAATTGTGCCATATAAAAGAGTTCCCCGTGATGTGGCTTTTTCAATACCCGACTCCTATTTTCTTGGAAGATCGGATTCAGGGTGGATGGTATCTGAAACGTTCTATGAATATATAACAAACTGTTTTTACCCTTGGTTATTAGAAAACAAAATACAATTGCCAGTACTTTTGTTTTTGGACGGCCATAAGTCTCATATTAATGTAGAGTTATTTGAATTTTGTGTTCAAAAATCAATACTCCTTTATTGTTTACCGTCAAACGCAACTCACATAGTTCAACCATGTGATGTTTCGATCTTCAAACCTCTCAAGACGGCGTGGAAGCAAGTAGTTCAAAAACACAAACAAATGACTAACATAATATACATAACGAAAGCCACTTTTACTCCTCTGTTTAAGAAAGCTTTCGATCAAGCAATCAATGTAGAAATAATCAAAAATGGCTTCAGATGTTCGGATTATTTCCATTAGATCCGGATGCAGTAAATTACCAAAAAACACTTTCATTTAGACGAAATGAAATATTTACAGATCAGCCTAATCGACATGAAAAACCTACACCACATGATCTACAAGCAACCATAAAAATTTTAGATTATTATTTCAGTGATCAAACTCGTGATATAAATTCCGAAATTTATACAGTTTATCAAAAATGCAAAGATAAAAGTCCAGCTGTAATGAATAACAATAATGATCACTATATAGATGCTATGCCATTAACGGAGTCAATTATAGATGAAATGCCATTTCAATTCGATGATATAACCTTATTTACTGAACATACAGATCACCTCGGCAACCTTTTATTGGACATCAGAAATTTAGATATAGAAAACATTAATGAAGAAGTTTTGATTCAACAAAACAATGACTTCGGCGGTGAAACCAGTATTCCTATAATCTCCACAGGTATTGCTATATGTGAATCACAAGCAAACAACTTCGAAAATTTAGAAGAAAACAAACCTTCAGATCTATCTAATTCTAATTCCCACTGGAATAGTAGACATCATCAATCCCCCATCTAAAACAATAGATTTAAGTGAAGGAGGTTTAGATAAAGAAACAAATTATTCGGTAGAGGAAAAATGTCCTCCTGCTAGATCTGATGATTGTGATAATTCATTTAATCTCTTCAGATTAATTGACCGTGGTGAAAAGTCACCTGAAGATAAGTCCTTAGAAACTGACTGTGATATTGTTGCAGCTAATTGTGATATTAAAGAAAGCCACACTAGTGTTAGTAGTTTAGTCCTTGATAAAAATGATAGTACTTTACAAGATTCCATAGTAAACAATATTAACTTTCAAGACACAAAAGGGAAAATAACTATTTTGTCAGATATCAAATTAGCACCTAGTCCAACCAACCGCCTTTCCATGGATAATATTTGGAAAGAACAACTACATTGGCCAAAAATTGAAGAGAAGGTGAGTAATAAAAAAGTAAAAGACATAATGCCCTTTGCTTTGACATCGAAAGAATGGAAAGAACATTACGACGAAAAAGAGCGGAATAAAGCTGAAGCGATTGCATTAAAAGAAAGAAGAAAACAAGACAGAAAAAGAAAAGCAGAAGAAAAAAAAGCACAACCGAAAAAGAGACAGAAAAACATTAATTCAAAAAACAATCGTAATACTTCTATCCCTAAAGAAACTTATTCTAAAAAATCTAATAGTAACGAGGATAATGAAGTTGACAAAGAAAACGATTTTGAAAAATATTATAGTGAGTATAACGAAATTCAAGATGTAGAAAATGAAACTGCATATAAATTAAATGATTTTGTTATTGTTAGATATGACAAAAAATATTTTCCTGGTAAAGTACTAGATGAAGAAGACAAAGAATATGAAGTTACCACAATGGTAGAGAGTGCAACAGGAAAGATGTGGAAATGGCCAGAGCCTCCAGATACAGTTTGGTACAAGGAAGCAGATGTCATGACAAAAATTACAGAGCCAAAGAAAATAAATTGTAGGGGCTTTTTTACAGTTAAAGAGACTAATAAATTTAAAAATGTTATTTAATAGTTTAGTCCATTCACTGGACCTAAGTGTTTATTCACTGGAATTTAATGTTCATTTACTGGAGTTTTTTTTATTCTGTTATTAAAAGTTGAATTACAAATAAATAGTCGTTTTTATCAAGTTTATATTCCTATATTTAAAAAAATCAAAGGATTAGAAGCAATCTACCATATAGGATTATCCTGTTATCTTCATAGTTTAATTATAACTAAAATAATTTTCAACCTAATGCACTAAATGTTCATTCACTGGTGCATTCACCCGATATGCTACTCATTTCAATTTTCTTTTGTTGTTGTTATGTGCCTGTTTTATTGTTATTGCAACGTTTAATTCAATTCATCATATTGTGCATAATTAAAATTTGCTAACATTACAAAAAAATCAGAAATTTTTTTAAAATTAAATACTTAGCTTTTTTAGTTTACTTAACTGGCACCATTTTCTGAAATTGTTGTACCGAAAATATTAATATCACAAAATCTTTTAAGCAGACACTAAATCGCGCACTATAACACTTTACGTTTCGACTTGAAGTCGAACGACGGTGAAACGTAAAGTGTTATAGTGCGCGATTTAGTGTCCGCTTAAAAGATTTTGTGATACAAATTTCATCGGACAAGAACCAACTGTAAATATGAAAATATTAATAAGATATTTATTTAGTAAAGGTTCAGAGGGTTCAGACTTATTGTGAAACGCTATGACTAACCTTGCAAATATCAAGTCAAATGGTTTAAATGTTTATAGGCGTACTTTTCCATTTCATTAATTTATTTGCGAAGTATAGAATAATTTGCGTAAAACGAAAACATTTTTGGTTGAAGTTTATTCGCACAATGGCCGGCGGCTATAAAATGACTGGGGGGGGGGGTATTTCATTAATGCCTGCAGGAAAGAATTTTTACTGGTTTAGCCAAATGTAATTTTAAATACTAATTCATTCACCGGTGAATTATTAAAGTTAGTGCAGAATTTGACAGAACATTGACTTTAGATTTTGGGGATGTTGTATTTGTGTAAAAAAAATTGTTTGTGTGAAGTAGGAAATAAGAAATAACATACCTCTTACAATTACAAATATATTATTATTAAAAATTTTGTTGCAAATCGGTTTTGATTGCAGTGGATTCCTCGAGCATCCTCTGTACAGCTGTTTCGGCCCTATTTGGGGCCTCGTCAGCAGAAGCGTAGCTCGAGAATTCCACTGCAAACCAAACCGACCTGTCCTAGGTTATTCATACTTGCGATGTAAAAGTAATGAAAAGTTTAAGTAGCGATCTCTGCGATCTCTTTTTGACCTGACATTGCAGGATGTCGCTACTTAAACTTTTCACTACTTTTACATCGCAAGTGCGAATAACCTAGGACAGGTCAGTTTGTTTTGTAGTGGAATTCTCGAGCTACGCTTCTGCTGACGGGGCCCCAAATAGGGCCGAAAGCTGTACAGACGATGCTCGAGGAATCCACTGCAATCAAAACCGATTTGCAACAAAATTTATAAAACTTTCATTATGCTTTGACAGCACGCATGGCTGCCTTGTATGGGATGACTTATTATGTAGCGAACTGGCTTCAATTTGTCAATCCTAATGCAATGTCAGGTCAAAAAGCGATCGCAGGATGTCGCTACTTAAACTTTTCATTATATTATTATTATTATTTTTAATTTACAGCCTCCCGAGATATTAATCTTTCGATATCATTTAACATTACATTTTGAGAAAGTCTGAAATTTGTAGTGTTTATAAATTGCTTATAAACTTAACGACTTTTATGTGATTGGTGTAAATACCTACAGGTTGGCTTATCGTGCGAGCTTGGCAACACACCTTCGTTTAATTCGAATTATGTAATTCAATACTGTTAGTAAATGTACTCTTCTTTAATTCAAATATTTATTGATAAAAAAAATATGTATCACAAAATCTTCTAAGCGGACACTAAATCGCGCAACTATACACTTTACGTTTCGCAGTCGTTCGACTGCTTCGTCAGATAAAAAAAATGGTCATAATTAGATATTAAAAAGAGAAACTAATTTGATTTACTTAAGTGTACTTTTTTCATTAATAATCGTATCGAGGTTAATTCTGAATGCAAATGTATCGAATACAATATTGTAGACTCTTTTGTCATTCCCTAATATAGAATTGCAAAGGCCTAATTAAGAATTTAATGAAAAATAATTTAGTATTACATCCAATTGATAATCAAATAGCAACCTAAACAGTTCAGTGCTTATACGTACGTAATTGCTGGCAATATTCAGGCATTAACTAAATTTGAATACATTTCTAATCTATTATAAACTGAAATCGTAATTAGCGAATGAGGTTGAAGCTTCTGCAGAAGTAATGACTAATAACGGTGTTTGATTTCATGAATAGGTGAATTGTTTAATGTACATTTCTTATTGAAATTATGTTAAACAAACGGCTTTGTTTCTCTGAGACCCATAAGATTAATTATATTTTCATATTTGAATTGGGCTACCTTTTATTCAGCAAGTACTTTCCAAACTCGATTAAATTTTCTAAAGTTTCTAAAAGCTTCCTTAATTTGTCATAGTGTTTGTGCAACATTGTTTAAAGTTGAGTGAAATAGGTTTACAAAATTAAAATACTGTTTTAAATCCAACCGATGCCATACACTAAAAAAGTTGGAGCAAAATGAAGGTGTACAGTAGGGTGGGTCATTTTTGTATGGAAAAAAAAACGAATATTGCGCTTTTGATTTTTAATAGCAAAATTATATTGCCTTTACATGAAAACAGTGTAATGCTAAAATTTAAAGTAAATAGGACCTCATCTTCAGGTTGCGCTTTGCCTTGGAAATACGAATAACTTGAATATATTCTGGTAGTCATATAACATAAATGTCTCAAGGAAAATAGGGTTTTTAGTATAAAATAATCATTTATTAATAATTAAAAAAATAATACAACAGAAAAATTAATGAAAATCATTCAATATTGAAATCTTTCTTCCTATCGAATTTAGGCGTTGCTGTAAGATTCGAGTTTTAATTTTATCCACCTTCTCTTGCCCTTTTAGTATAAAGTTTTGATCATAACTCTGTTATTATTATTATTGCAAATACGAACTTTTCATGGCATACTACATGGCCTTTCTCGTATAATTTCAAAAATTCAAACGTAAGGCGCACCCTCTAAATATTAATTAAATTGAAAAATATTTCGTAGGTGTCATAATATCACTAAAAGACAACATAATTTTGCTATTAGGTAAGATTATCTCAAAGTTTGGTTTTTCGACCCACCCTAGTGTACAGTAAAGCTCCTCACATTAGTCATTTTAAGAATCCTGAGAAACAGGGACAGTACTGCAGATGATGCTTGGAAGTTGGAAGTAATTGCAGGAGGTATGGGGAATTGCGGTTAGTGAACGGACAAACAGTGAGGATTAAGGTCCAGAAGATTCGCAAACGGTCCACTATGAAACAGGAAGCATCAAGCATTGCTTTGCTCGTGAACGTCAAAATTAGACTTTGAAGAATGGAGCCGAAACTTTTCATTTCCAAGGAGTCCCAATTTTGTCTCAAATGTCCACATGGTCTTCATAGGTACGCCGAAGGTCTGGCGAAAGATTTGGTCAGTTATTGTCGTGCCAAAGTTCAGTTTTGGTGGAACCTCCGAAATAGTGATGGGGGGTTTAATTAAGTTAAAGTTGTTTTGTCTATCTTTTAAGTCCATAAATTGTGTATACATATAAATAAAAAATAAAACTTATTTAAACAAGTAAAATCAAATAAAGGGACTTTTGTGCTGGTGAATTAATGAATCCTTGAATATGGTCACTGACTCGTGGTCACTGACTCGTTTTAATGAACATCCTGTAAGGAGACGTTGACGATAAAATTATTTTCATGCTTAATTTCCGTGAACAATGCGATATTAAAAATTCTCAGCGAGAAAAATTTTCATTAAAATTGTATTTAATTTTTCCGGTGTCTTGTTTTCCATTTTCCGTCTAAGCGAGTCCAATATGAAACTCGGTTTTCGCGTTAATTGCGAGGACACTGAATCCATCCCAGTATGCCCCGCAAGTATCCGTCTTAATCAAAACATGGCGTAATTGCGTAATTCCGCTAAAGCAATTTGCGAAGGGAAGAAAATTCACGTTAATTTTCGTACTCGGGCGCATTTTTCCGCGTAAAGGCACTTCAAAGGGAACAATTAAAATTACTTTTTCGCACAGAAATGTCTCGTTTAGAGAGGAAAAAAAAGGTATTACTCCCAGGACGAAATTGGGGGTAATAAAATCGCGGCATTGATCTTCGGCTTCGCGGTGGTTTATCGCGATTCAATAGAAATTACGGGAATTTTATTTTGACAGGAGAATTTCGTTATGTGGCAAAGGGATTTACGAAGTACTTCTGAAACTGAACAGGTTTTCCTTTAAAATTCTATTGCGAAACAAGGTTTAAAAGCAACTATTTCGGATAAATCTTTTCTGGGACTTGCGATTATATTTTGACGATTCGATTTATTTTTTTTGACGTTTCAATATACTCTTTTGCTGTAACTATTTTGAAACGTTAAGTTTCACTATAAAAAGTTTTTAAATAAAGACCCTACTCTACTCATTTCATACATCCATTTTAAAGAAATACAAAAAAATTGGCAATTTATTATAATGTTTTAAGGAAAAGAAAATCCGAATAACATAGCTCTTATAAAATCGTTGTTACAATTGTGAGGCAAAGAGTGAATTTTATTTGCCGAAATTCATAACAATACGAGCGAGGGTTTAAGATTGTAAGTGGCTTTGTTTTAAACCGATAGAAAACAATTGCTTCGTAGATAAAGCTCGCGTTTCACGTCGAGGAGCTTTCCTTTCCTTCATAGAACATAATCAATTTTTGTAATTCTCCCAATAAGTTTGTTGATTAAACTTCGTCACTTATTTAAACCATTTTTTCTCGGCGAAGTCCAGCCAGAGACGGCGAAAGGATAAGGAAGGATATTATGTGTCGGTGCAATTTTCTTTTAAATTAGATAGTCCCGGGCAGTCGCGCCGGAAACCGGTCAATAATCGCGTTAATATTAAAAGCACGCATTCAATGCAGACAAACTATTTTACGGCATAATATGCGCTTTCGTTCGCATTAAAGGCAATTACATTTGCTATCGATTTACAAATGGGTTTTATTCATAATAAATGGAACGAGACGTGAAGAGATCTATTGCTGTCTGTAATGAATTCTAAATGGATTATATTTTCTTGTTTGATTTGTTATTACCATTAAATTATCAGTCGTTTTCGAGACGAGGGTCTTTTCTATTCTGTTTGCAGATTACCCTCTGAATTGTCATAAAATTTTATATGATTAGAAATAAACTATATTTGAAAGAGATGTCGTCATTTTGCTAAACTGCTTGTAATCCTCACTACAAGTATATTCTTATAGTTCTTTGTTTTTATTTTTAAGAGATTTTTTTTAGTTGTGGCTTACAATTTGCTAAACTAGATAAAAAAAAAACTGGGTTAACAGTTTTAGACGACGAAATTTTAAATGGTTTGTGTAACCTTGTTGAAATGCGTATACAGTGTGTGGTTCAGTCTGATGTTCGAACGAAACTTGAGGGCTCCCCTAAATCAATTAAGCGAATAACATTTAAATTTACTGCTGACGCGACGGACGGGGCCCACGCGAAATTTAAACTGTTAATAAATACGTCGCGCGCCACGCAAAGCCACCGTCAAAGGATTTATTTAATGTCCAAGTTGGAAAACTAGGGATATGAAAAGTTTTGTCGGAGAAGAGGTTTTAATAAATGGAGAAAGTTTCCGGAAAACAGAATAACTTACACGTCTCCTCTTGCATGGGAGCGTAATGTTATATCATCTGACGCAATAAATTTCGCGAAATGAAATATTCGAATGTGTCAGGAAGTGACGCGAACTTCCGTTCACACTTTCGACCAATGAAAATAATATTTTTTCCACTCCCCATTCAGTAAGTAGGCTAAAATGACATTGTTGACATTTAATTTGATTTTACAACGGGACGTAAGGAATACTATTTTAACCAAACGTTATCGGTTGTTATTGACAACGGGACGTAAGGAATACTATTTTACCAAAATGTTATCGGTCGTTACTAAAGCAAACTTGTTCTCGACTGGTAAGTATCACTTACCTCTAGTAATGTAAAAATACGGTTTTTTAAAATATTTTGTACAGCCCTACGTATACTATACCGTATTTTATCATACAATAAACGTAGAGCTGTATAAAACATTTTAAAATACCGTATTTTTACAACACTACTTACTTCCCTTAATGCTTAAATAACTATTATAAATAAGTTATTTTTCTTTCAGGTTAAGTACCAATTTACACTTTTTACGTTTACATTTTAATGTTCTTCTTCATTATACAATACAGCTATAATTTATTTCTTAAACATGTTTTTGTACAAAATTGTAAAATATTTTATTTCAAATATCATCCAAATTATTTAACATTAAATCTTTGCATCGACTGATTTTCATGATCCACCATATTAATGGAGTTTCTAAATTTTTTGTTTAGTTTTGAGGCACATAAATCTGTTTTGCTTTCTTTGTTCTTAAAGTATTTTTATACACAGTGTCATGACAACAAATTATCTTTATTCTGTATCTTTTCTGTTAGTTATGAAATCTATGCAGTTATCTTCCCAGAGTGTAATTCTTTAATTCCAGTTCTAAACATTGAAGTAGAAGAGAAAAGTATCGAACGTAGCGTGGACCCTTGCGGCACTTCTTCCAGGAAGGTTTGATTGTAACTGGTTTATTGCGCTGTCTTACATCGTAATTGTATTGGATGTTCAAATTGAATTGTTCAGTAAAAATGATGAAAGGAAACATTTTAATATGGAAAAGCTATAGGATGTAGATACACAAAAAAGGATACGAGGAAGAGATAACTCAAGGGTGATGAGCACTAGGATGTTATAAATCAGAAAGCGGAAATACAACGGGAATAATTACAAAATTCTGTAAAAAGAGCAACAAAGAAAACGGTACCGACGAATGCAAAAAAAAGAAATAAACTGAAAATAAGAGAGATGCAAGAGGACAACAAGGCATCGAGGGAACAGAGAATAAAAGTCAGAAAGATAAATAGACAGAAGAAAAGAGCGAACAATGAACAAAAAGTGGTAAAAGTATAAAAAGAAGAAAACCAAAAAGAAACAAAAAAGGAAATACGACCAAAATCTGTAAATTAAAGATTAGGAAGAGAATTTAATAGGTAAAGGAGAAAAGATAGGAAGAATGTTTTTACGAATTACTGAAAGAGATGTTGAAAGAACACGAATGACAACTAAGACAAGACGATAATAATAATCAACCTGCAAAAGAAATAGAAGAAATCATAAACAACATGAAAAATAACGAAACCCCGAGATAAGATGGAATTAAAAAAAATCGAGAACATAAAATATGTAGGGAAAGAGCTAAAACAAAAATGTTTTGAATTAATACTTACGAGGTTAGTCCCAGAAGTACCCGACCTGATGCATAGATGGCGGTTGTTAGTCGAAAAAAGTAAGGTACTAAATCAACATACTTCGTATAGAGGTAACGCATTTAGTGATTTTTTATATCTATCCTTGTCGCACATTCCTCTCATCTAGGGATAAAAAACAGTTGGAAATATTATTTGAAGTGACGTTTGTCAAAGTTACTGTCAGTGGTTAAGAAAATTGAGTTTAAATATCGCATCCCAAACTTTTATCGCATGACATTTAATGATTCCGCCTTTTTCGTAAAAGAAACATTCTGCACTTCTCAAAATAACAACTTTTTGATTGGTAAATAACTAACTAGACATAACCTAATACACTTTGAAATTGAAACCATTGACATTGCGGTAAACAGAATTCCCTAAAACTATTATCTTCCTTATTGCACTTGCGACAATTATATTTGTTATCTTTGTTTCTCAATCCTCTCACGAGAGGAATGGGATTGCGTTACCTGTACGGAGTGTTGATTTAGTACCTTAGAAAAAAGGATTATGGTCGAAAGTACGAACCTTCTAAAGCTTAAGTTTCAAGCTTGAAGAGGATGCGTTGTTTAGTATTTGTTTGACAGCCATCAACAGTTTATCAATAGATCAATTTATAAACATGGAAAAAATTGGTCATCGTTACGTGATACAATACTTTCATTTGAAAAGTCTCAGTCCAAGTCCAAGCAATATCAAAGCCGAGCAAGCTTCTACACTGGGGGAGTCTGCTTCTTCGTTTACAACAGTAAAATATTGGATAGCAGAGTTTAAACGAGGCCGTACGAGCTGTCAAGACGAACATCGCAGTGATCGGCCAAATGAGGTAACCACGCCAGAAATTGCCAAAAAAATCCAAAAAATTGTATTGGATGACCGTCGATTGAAAGTACGCGCAGTAACAGAGATGATAGGTATTTCAAAAAGTGCTGTACATCGCATTTGATCGAAAATTTGGGCATAACAAAGCCGTGTGCAAGATGGGTGCCGCGTTTGCTCATAGTGGAACAAAAACTGCGTAGTGAAGATGTTTCAATCGAGTGTTGGGAGATGTTTAAGAGCAATAAAGCCGAGTTTTTGCGTCGATTCGTAACCATGGATGAAACATGGGTCCATCATTTCACACTCGAGACGAAAGAACAGTCGAAACAATGGAGAATCGGCTCCAAAGAAGACGAAGATAGTTTTATCCGCTGGAAAGGTCATGGCGTCAGTTTTTTGGGATGCGCGTGGTATCATTTTCATTGATTTATCTTAAAAAATGAGAAACAATCAACAGCGAGTACTATGCGAACTTGTTGGTGCGTTTGAATGATGAAATCAAGAGAAAACGGCCACATTTGGCGAAACAGAAAGTGTTGTTTCGTCACGAAAATACTCCAGTCCACACGTCCGTCATCACCATAGCCAAAATCAATGAATTAAAGTTCCAATTGCTTCCTCACGCACCCTAATCGCCAGATTTAGCCCCGTCGGATTATTTTCTCTTTCCAAATTTGAAAAAATGGCTCGGTGGTAAAAGATTTGCCAACAATGAAGAGGTGAAGTCTGCGGTTGATGGCTATTTTGAAGAGCTTGATTCATTATAAGAACGGTATGGAAGCTATTGAGCATCGCAAGGAAAAGTGTGTCGCGTTAAAAGGCGATATGTTGAGAAATAAAGATGTTTTTTTCCAAAATTTTTGTGTTTTCTTTGTTAGGTCGGGTACTTCTGGGACTACCCTCGTACGATGTGGAAAGAAGAACAGATGGGAAAATGCAACAACAGTGCTAGTACCAAATAGCGGAGATGGGTTAGAATGCCGTAATTACTAGATGTGATTTATAAGTTATAGCGACACTTAAAATTAAATTAGAAATCATCATCGAACCGCAGAGAGTACCAAGCAGGTTTCAGAAAGCCTAAAGCAACAGTGGATCAGATCTTTACCATGAAGAAAGTGCTAACGAAGTGATATGAGTACAAACCTCCAGCAGCAGTAATAATCATTGATTTTAAAAAGGCCTACGATTCTGCAAAAAGGAATAAATTATACACAACCAGAAGGTGAGACGTCAGAAGTGTTTACAATAGAGACAGGTCACACACTCTCAACACTACTGTTTAATATGGTGTTACAAAAAATTGTCAGAAATAACTAACTGGTTAGAGAATGACATATATAATGTACAAGAGTCACCAACTAGTAGGCTACGCAGATGATTTAACCATAAAGCAAACGACGAAAACAAGGTTGAAGGAGAAAACAAGGAGAATGATGGAGAACGTACATACATGAACCAATTGATAATTTCTTTTATTTTTACAAGCTCTAAAATCGATTAAATTAGCAAATTAAAAAAAAAAAAACAATTACAGTGGTAGTTATCAAACTTTTGTACAAACATTTTTTTTTCAAATAGCAATGTGTAACTTTCGTAATCCATTCGGTAGATATTTTTTAAAGCTCTAAAATCGATTAAATTAGCAAATTAAACAAAAAAACAATTACAGTGGTAGTTATCAAACTTTTGTACAAACATTTTTTTTTCAAATAGCAATGTAGTAACTTTCGTAATCCATTCGGTAGATATTTTTTTCTTCCATGTATTGAGGATTACACAAATTACTGCCGAATAAATCTTTCTATTTGTTTGGCAGAAATATTTTAAATTTTATTTAAAACGAGAATATCATAGTCTCATTATAACATCGACAGCAGCTTCATTTTATTCAGAATAAGAATTAATATGCATAAACTAAATTTTACAAACATATTTTTAACGGTATTTGAAATAGTTAGGTATCACTGTATATTTATTACGAAATGCAGGGCAGTCATTAATAAAACGAAAGTCAAATTTTGTACAAGAAACTTAAACTATAATAAATAAACTGTAATAGTAAAAATGTGATACCGTTAGACAAAAAGTTATTAATTTCAGAAATTTGTTGCAAGTCGGTTTTGATGGCAATGTATTGAGTCCATGAGTATCCTCTGCTTCGGCCCTATTTGAGGCCTCATCAGCAGAAGAATAGCCGAGAACGTCAATGCAACAAACCGACCAGTCTTATTGTTAGTTACTTCGCAATCGAGCAAATTAGTAATCGATAGTTTAGGTCGCGACGTCCTTACACGATGTTAGGATGTCATTAGTTATTAATTTCATTAATAATCATTATTCGAATCAAAATAATTAAGGATTATTACATGAAATGTCCCAAGTTTAATTAAAAGTATAAAGACGAAGTTTTTTTTTTTTTGAAAACTTGAAGATTTCTATTTAGTTTATAGATAAAATGATTTGCCCAATTTTTTTTTTAGTAAATAAAAAATGAACGTGGAAAATGTTTCTAAATTGATTCTGAAAATGAATTGAAGCGTTTTGATTTGCCCTTTCAAAGGTTTTTGGTCTTACTTCAAACAAATTGTAAGACTGATAAATGTAAATAAATATTTCATGAATTGTCGTCTAATTAACATTTTCGCTGCAGGGGTGGGCAACTTTTTCAAGATATCTGAAAACAAGAATCAAAATGATCAAAATTACGTAATGTTTGTTCGTAAGCACTTAACCCATTTATTCCCATCGTTGCGTTAACGCAACATCGACATAATGATTTTTTTTTAATTTGAAAAGTAATTATTTCGGTTGCGCAATAAATAATATTCAATCAGTAAATATTAGAAGATTACTATATAATTTTTTTAGATGGAGAATCACATTTTAAATTCTGTTTGAAAAGGTAATAAAATTGTTAATTTTCCGGCATAAAAATGTATATTCCTAAAAATTCACTAAAGACGTTTTGATATGCTTTTTTCTATATTCGTTTGAATTTTCACACAGAACACACTTCATACTACCAACATTTTGTGAAAAAATTTAATCATTTTGTGAAAGAATTATTTACAAACGACTTTGAAACAGAACGTTGCAAAAACGCAACATTGGGACAACCCATTAGTTGTGGTACACTTTGGAAGCAGTGCGAATGCAATGGGATTCCACATTTACAAGACATAAATAACGTCGCGCTTTAAAGACTCTGCAACGTCTCCTCCAAATTTCAGTGCTTCTTGAATTATTTGACCCATTATTCATTTGCGGTGCTTGGCAGAGAGTAGCAGATAAGAGGTCTCGAATGATTGTGTTTTTGACTTTATTAGTACTAAGAAAGCTTCGTGCAAGTTCAGATGTGAAAGCCTGCGAAATTGGTTTATTTTTGATACAAGTATGTGAAGTTTCCAAGAATTTACCACTGCAGAATCTACCATATTTATAAATAATGGCCACCACCATTTCTTCTCGCGAATATTTATTCCGTAATTTGCAACTGCATTATTCTTGGAAATTTCACAGACTTGTATGTCAGAATAAACCAATTTCGCAGTTTATATTTGAACTTGTACGAAGCCTTCTTATTGTTAGTACTAATAATGTCAAAACACAATCATTTCGAGGACGTGAATCTGCTATGTCTCTGTCAAGCACCGCAAGATTGGATAATGTGGGTTATACCGGCTGTTTCAAATTGAGTGTGCACTGAAGGGATCTTCTAAACCGTAAGAGATACAAATTTGGTTAAATGGAAGAAAAGTTGCACGAATCAATGCCTAATTCGTATTCATTCACACAATGAATTTTTTCTTATTTCTTCTTGATATATTGATCAAAATGTAAAAATGTCGATTTTCTTTTTTCCTCTGTATCTCTCGTATTATAAATAATTTTGAAATTCTGATTTAACTTTCTACAGGCACTTTTTTATTCTGCTTCCAACAGAAATGACAGAATTGAAGTCAAACGTTTCGTCTCTCCACGACCATCATCAATTTCGATTTTTTAAATACAACGTATATCTTTTAATTATTCTATTCGATAGCATTTTTTCTGCTGATTGCAGTGATGTATAACAATTAATACTTCTTTTCAAATAAAGTTAAAATATGATTAAAAAAAAAACTTGATACAGTTTCGTCATGATTTTATTTAATAAGTAAATTTATTTCTTAGTACTTTTTTTACTTACTGAATATTAATAACTAACATTCAAATGTCGGAAGAGGAAAAATCAATAAAATAAATCAATCAATCAATAAAAAATCAAAGGGCTAAGATCTGGTGATTTTGGAGGCCACGCGACAGGTCCATTTGTACCTATGCATATATCAGGAAAAGTTTGGTTCAAATAACTTGTTGTTATTTCAGAATTGTGTGCTGGTGCTCCATCATTTTGAAATTACAATTTCCTAATATGATTTAGAGGAATGTAATCTAAAATATTTTCCAATGCTGTCCTTAAAAAATCCATGTAACGTTCAGCTGTCACATGATTTTCGTAAATGATCGGACCAATAATTCTATTATGCCAAATACCACACCAAACATTTAAGCTGAATTGTATCTGTGGTCGCACTTGTCGAAATCTTTTTTGATTCTCCCTGGACGAATATCTATGTATATTTCTATTAAATATTCCCTTGTTTGTAAAATTAGCCTCGTCAACAACTATCTAGAGTAACAAATTCTTTTAACGGATATTACAAATGTGCACTATCAGTGTCCGTTAAAAGAATTTGTTATATTAATAGCCAAAGAGACAAATATTAAATAATTCATTGACATTTACACTATAGCTAAGAAAATGAACTAAATATTTGAAATTATGTATTAAATAAAATTTTCATATAAAAATCTGTATTATTTAAGCTCAAATTAATATCAATAATTAATGTGATATACCATTATAATCAGGAGAAAATGCCAACAAATACGATAATAAAAAGGTATATGTTGTATTTAAAAATCTAAACTGAGGATGGTCGCGGAGGGCGAAACGTGACCACAACTGCCCTTTATTTGAAGCAGAATCCAAAAAGTGCTGTCAGAAAGTTAAGACAGAATTTCTAAATTACTTTTAATAAGGGAGTTACAGAGGAAAAAAGAAAATCGATATTATTACATTTTCACCAATACCTCAAGAACAATTAAGAGAAAATTGATTCTGTTAATGGATATGAATTAAGCAATGACTGGTGCAACTTTTCTTCCATTTAACCGAATCTGTAACTCTCAAGGTTTAGGAGATCCCTTCAGTGCACACCCAATTTGAAACAGCCGGTATAATTCAAGAAAACAATGAAAATTGGAGGAGACGTCTGTAAAAAGACGACGGTACTTATGTGCTGTAATATTGTAAATGTGGAATTCCATTGCATTCGCACTGCTTCCAAGAGTACAGACCGCTTTACAGTTCGCAATTATTTATTGTTGGCAATGAAAATGCAGGCATGCGCGGTATTTGCATTTTGTATAAAAATACAACACTGCGCATGCGTGTAATACAAATCGCTGCAATTTTCATTGCCGATAATAAGTAATTGCGAACTGTAAAGCCGCCGTACCACAACTAATGGATTGTCCCAATGTTGCGTTAACGCAACTAGAAAAAAAAAAAGAATTAGGTTTGTGTTGTATTTTATATTTTAAGAGTTATTTATCTAGATCTAAATAAATATGTATTAATTAAAAAAGTCACATTTTTCTTGATATTTCTAATAGTGGTCCTAAATGGGTTAACGTGTCCTTGGGCCTCATTTATTCTGGCGATTTTCGTGCAATCAGATTACCTGGAAATCGACGCGTCAATGGTCACCTTAAAGGTGGCCACTGACTTGAGCGATCCGTTCAACAGCAATCCTATCGAGCGACCGGATGCTTCAATGTCGCAATGGCGATTACATTACAAGCGATATTTTTTCGTAAGCGTTTGTTCTGGTGGTTCTCGTGCAATCATATTGCAGCGATCAGATCGCTTGAATATCGACGCGTCAGTGGCCACCTTAAGCAAGTCAGCTTCTTTGCTTCATGTTAAAGAAACTAGTCCACAGTCAAAATAAATTGATAAATAGATTCACTCTTTCGTGTTCTGAAATATCTACATTTAAAATTTGATGGAAAATTGAACAAAATGATAATATTTCTTCTGATAATTGCGATAGTAACCAGTGTTTGTCGTTTAAAATTTTGGACATCAAAAACTTTTTCCTCGAAATACTTTGTTTTTTGACCATCACGAAAATTTTTTAACTTTCAGAAAAATGTTGGCAATTTGTATTTGTGAATTGCTACTTCTTTAGCATTTTATACTTGGTGGATTATAATCTAATTTAGTTCTTTACTGACTCTATTATGGTTTAATGCACACTTTTCCAATTCCTCTTTTATTTTTATGGCCTTGCAATAAAAATGATCGATGTCGTAATAAGTGTTGAAGTGACATGCAATAAATTTTCTCGTTTGTTTAGTTTCATTGTCGGCGAATTTTACTTTATGATGTTACTTAACAATCATTTTTGCACTATTTGTTCTTTGTGAACTGAAACAGTAGAGCTCGTCGTAAAAACAGAATAGGAATTGGAGAACTGTAAATATTTAATGTCAAAGGTGCTCTTACACGAGGAATTAAAATTGCTCAATTGCCAACAACTTTAGTCAATTTTTACGCCATGGCAACATACGGCAACACATTGTACGAAATATGTGGAGCAACTTTTTGTCTATTAATTGCTCAATATTGCCTATGGGTCAATTTCCAGCAATTAGGCAATGGGTACGTAGGTACACGATAAATTCAATGGAGCAACTGTTGCCGACAATAAACAGTGTTTATCTTTTCGCTGTCGCTAAAAGCGCATTTGTTATAATGCATTCAAGAAAAGAAAAGAAAGAAAAGAAGAAATAGATGAATTTGGATGCGAACATTTCTAGCTAGTCGAGAACAAATTATCTTCGTCATTGCGATATAAATTAGGTTTAGATGACTTCTTATTTAAAAACCTTAGGGGAATATCCCGAAGTGATTTTGAACTAATCGTGAACGAACTGGTTCCAGTAATTACAAAAGAACTACTAACATGAGATATCCGATCCCTGTGCTAATAAAACTCATCGATCATAGAAAGAGATGCATGTATATAAACGAGTGCGATAGGAACAAAAATTGCTCGGTGTTTTCCAAACCCGATAGATATGCGGCAATTCGTAGCGGCGACATAAGCAACACGTGACAATATGGAGCAATATTGCCATACATTGTCGAAATAATTGCTAGGAATCGCATGATGTTGATCGGCATAGCTCCATTAATTGCTTCCCTAAGTCGCCGAGCAACTAATTGCCGTAAAAATTGCTCGTGTAAGAGCACCTTAAAGTGTTATTATTGCTTTTCGTTGCTAGAAATAAATACCCTTTGACTAATTCCCATGCTATTCGTTAGGAATCATTTCGCAAGTGGTGATGGAATTCAGTTTGATGACTTTTTAATTTTAGAGCCACTGTATTTGTAAATAAATTATCTCGGCCCGATAAGCATACAACATAAGTATACAACATCAACAAAGAATTTATGTAATACATGAAATTTTGCATCGCCTTATGAGGACATTATTTCTCCTTTTATACAAGATTTACGTTCACCTGATATTAGAATATATTTACACAATTTATCTTCGTCCCATCTGCAAGACGTAAGAAGGACTCTCTCTGGATTGAAGGCGAATCGTATTTATCTGTGAGGATGACGTCCTGAGTACTACTTTTATGAACTAGACACTTGATAATAAAATATAATTAATTTAGATTCTGACTATTAGAGATTGTTAAGTTATTGTGATTAAGAACGAAAGTAAAAGATTAAATATTATTTTATAAATTCTATTTTAATGAAAATGGTTGAAGTATTGGCTTGAAGTAATTATAAATTAATTGGCGGAGGTTGAATCGGAATAAAATGGAAGTTATAAATAGAAATTAAATATTGAATCAGCTTGTCTGCGTTAAAAGCTCCTGGCTCTAGGGTATATTATTTTCGTCGAAAGAAACTAAGACAGTAAGACATTCTGTACATTTGAAGAGCGGAAGACAGGTTTATGTCTAGCTTCAATCTTGATGTTAATAGGGACTTCCTTATCAAAAACCACGCTTCATTTAATAAAGCTACTGTGAGCGTTCTTAAGATGAACCGGCTAGACGGCATCACGTGATTTCCAGCTTGCACTGGATTAAAGTTTGTGTTATATCCTACGGATTATTATCATGACACGAGTTTCCTCATGTACTTGCTTATTAAAACGTATTTCGCGTCGTTATCGTTGCGCTGATGCAGTCGAATAACTAAGTGCTCATAAATATTAAAACCGTTTGTGGATAGGAAAAGGCGTTTTGCACCAGACGTTAAAAAATTGGATTAAACAATAATTATACTACGTACATTTATTAAATTAAATTAAATTAAATACCTCCAGCGTTCAGTCAACCCCGTAATTGCGGAAGACAAATGACGAAGTTAAATATTTGGAGGCGCCATTAACGCCAATTTAAAACTTCCTCTTTTTCTTACCCTCTAAATCTTCGCCGGAGATATTTACAGAAAGAATATCAACTGCGCCAGCTTATCACAAACAGAAATTTAAAACCGTACGCTTTACTCCACGTGAATAAGTAATGAGACGTTGGATTTAGTCATCCCCGGGGAAAATTTACTGTGCATGCTTCGAACACGTAATAATTTCGAATTATTAATATTGAACGCGTTGTTCAAAGAAAAAAAGCTCTTCCGTAATATTTTTGCTTGTACCGTGCGTTGTTTAATGCCGGTTTAATTTCGATGGAAAGGACTTGTTTCAACATTTATGTTGCTCGGAGAAAGAAGAAAAACGTTTACTGTTAAAAAAGAAACATTAGGAAATTCTTAACTTTCTACGAGCATAAATAATTTTATACAATGTCCACTAGGCAGTAAAGTTCAATAGTTATAGAAGAACGTAATTTAAATAATACGATCAATTTGAATGCGACATATTTTACGTTATTTTACGTTGTGTAGATTTTTATACAACAAAATGTGAAAATAAAATCTTCACAGTCTGTTGTAGTAAATTTTTACATAACAAACTTTTGAAACTTTATCTTCACACTTGCGAGAATTTATTGTAGTACGAAAGTCAAATTAGTATGGAACTTTTTACTCCAAAATGGAGCAATAATTTTGCTACAAACAAATGTAAACTTTTTTAAAGTAGAGATGGAAGTACATCTGAATTTTTTAAAAAAAATTTCAACAATTGTGCTAATCATTTTACACAATATTGTGTAGAATCTCATTTTTTCATTTCTCTCTGTGTGAAACGTTGAAATTTGTGCGATTTTTAAACTATTCACTACAACGAAATTGTTACACAAATTTCCATGGGATAAGAGTGAAAAAATAATATTCCCAATTATAAAAGCAAAGATAAGTGTATAATATCAATCTAGTTAAATAAAAGAAATTTCTGTCAAAATTAAAAGAATCCATGAGATTTAGTGGAATGTGTAAAAAGTGAAAAATAAATGTCAATGTAATTTGAGGGAAAAGGATAAAAAGGGACATCAATAAAAAAATAAAAGCAGGCCGGTGACACGAAGGTGTGAAAATCAAAAAGCTAACAGAAAATAAAAGAAAACTGTAAGTACAAAAAAAAGAAAACAACAGATTTATGTAAACAACAAAACGCGAAGAATGAAATGAACAGGTAAATAAAAAACTGATCGCAAAGTAATGTCAAAATGACAGAAGTTCATTTTGAAGCACACTTCAATTCACTAAAATTTAAAATGTAGTCGGTTTTTCTGATCACGATAGTAGGTACATAAATTTTAAAAAAATCGTGTGTTGTAAGTTATTAAAAATATTCAAAGTTATTGTATGTAATTCGTTGTAATTAAGGGAAAAGCAAAGTTCAAACTTATGATTACGTTACTAACAATCAACTTTGTCCAATTTAAGCCATAAATGCCATCGTAATGTGTATTTAGTATTCCATCTTGTATGTATTTAAGGGACTCACGTTATTCAATCTATTAAGTCTAAACGGTATAATTTACTGCTTGTTAGGATTTCTTATTTTTTCGATATTAAACACACACTAATTTTGCAGACAATTATGTTTTTTCTTCAAAGTAAGTTTATTACAGGCGTTCCTGATTCTGTCAGTATTGATAATCATCATATCAGCATAGTTTTTTTTGTAAAGGTTTTCACACCTTAATTCATTCGAGCTTTCCCATCGATACTCCTCTTCAGTTTGACCCCAACAATGACGAACTTTGGTACTTGCAATTGTTAAACCATCATCGGTTGTGTCACTTAAAGCCGACGATAAACACAGATTACGAATAATTAACATCGACCATAAACTGGCTCAAAAACCTTTCAGCTCGAATATAAAAAGAACTCAGTCAGACTCGGAAGTTTCTGTCTCGGCACGTCTTATAAATCGGGATGAGTCAACCCAGTCGAAATCTGCAGCAGAAACAGGAATACTCTCCAAGCAGCCAGTCATCGATTATGGTTTGCCGAAGATAAATTTGGAAGACGATTTAAGTTTCGTTCCGTCTCCAGAAACGAAATTCGTCAGCCAAAAATTGGGAAGCCTCGATCCAATGAGTTTCAGACTTTTTGTTTCGAAGATACCAAGAGCAGAAGAGCTATTGGAAAAAGGATATGTTCTGACACATTTATCCACTGGAGTTTACATCCGAACAATGTCGATAGTCAGTTGAGGTCGCCTGCAAAATCTTTTCGTGAATTTAAATCTCTGTTGCCCCAGAATAAAAGCGAATCACAGCCCGAACTTCAGCCAAAAGTTAGTTCCATCAACACTGATGAAGTCCCGCGGATGTTACAGTTCGGCCATTGGAGGTTAAATATAATTTCTTGCCAAAGACGAGCCAAGCAGAATTTCATTTAGGGAAGACATACATATCGAAATTCTTGAGTCCTGCAGTCGTTTATGAAAGTCCTGGAACAGAAAGAGAAAGTTTTGATACCCGTAGAACACCTAGCATCATTAAAAACAAACAGGGAATAAGTACTCAGTAAACTGTTAAAAAAGAAAACGCAGAAATTGCTTCGTTGACATCTAAGAGCATTGGTGATGCTGTAGAGTCTAACACTAAGACATAGGAAATACCACAAACAAAATACACTTTGCCATACAACTATAAAGACGAAAAGGCATTCATAACCAGTTTATTCGGAGATTATACGGATGAAATTGGAGATGTTAAATCCTCGGAATACCAAAATCCTGTTGCAAATAAAAAGGGAGCGCTTGCAGGTAGGATCAGTGGAACTGAAAGTCAAACATCCAGCTTACTTTCTTTAACGTCCGAAAATTCAAATGATAATAGTAAATTTGATATCAAAACACCTACACACGGGCAAGAGTTAAAAGAACATTCAGTTCCATCGATTTCCAACAAAGAAAGCTTTTTCTCTTCTAGACTGGATGAAGCTTCAGGTGATAAGGATGTTACTTCTAGTTCTTCACCAATTTTAAATTTTCAGAAGCAATCCATCGTTAAGGCTCAAAAGGTATTTCCATCTAAGTTTGGTGGTGTGGCCGCTGGTGAAGGCATTGTGTCTTCAGAATTTGGAAACACAAAATACGTCACAGAAAATAATTTCAATTCCAAACCTGAGGAATTTGCAATTTATTATAAAACACCTTTTAGTTCTCTACAGGGTAAATATGGAATATCAAAAAGCTATGACTATTCCAGAAAACCATTTAGGTACGTGGCTATACCCAAGACTGATTCAGAACAGTTTCAGTCAAATGTTAACTTGCGTTATCAAGTCCCACTGAATCTTCAAGTATAAAGCATCTTGCGTCATTTAATGCAAGAGAAGAAAAGCCTCTGGTTTTAAATCTGGTTCTACAGTAAAAAGTTTCGAAGGCTTTTTGAAACCCGAAGACTTTGCAATTTATTATAAAACGCCTTCAATACAGTTTGGTGGAAATTCGGAAAGCATACCTACTAGATATGGAGTACCAAGGAGCTACGAATACTCCACCGGCAATGCTAGAGCAGCAGACTCATTCATTTTTGGGTGTACCATCAATTCCTACTCCTTCGTATGATTTGTTTTAAGCGAATTTAAAAACACCATCGGAGATTTATGGTGTTCCACATATACATGCAAGAGTCATTAATGTAATAAGAAAACAAGAAAAAAAGAACTGAAATGGCAACCAACAACGAAATCAGAAATAAATGAACGGAAAATAAGCAAGATTCGTTTCTCATTCGACGGAGAAAGAATGGAATATGATGGAAGCAAATAAGAAAAATTAAGTCGATAAAAAAATGTCAAGAATAAAGCAAACGGAAAACAGAGAAATATAGACGATTCTTAGTTGGAGTGTTAAAAAATTAAGTCTAACCTAAGTCTACTGCATTAGCGCTTCTCATAGTTTTCTTATGCTTTTTCTCTGTCGAAGAAGTCAAGTCCTCTTGCTTTTTGTTCATCTTACTCCTCGCATTTCTTTGTTTATTTATTATTTCATTTTTCTGTTTCTTTTTACTGAATTAATTTTTAGCATAACATTTTATCATTTCTTTTGTTGGTCTGGTGACGTTTAAAAGCTCTGTCGAAGAAGCGTCATCAATCTTCTTTTGTTTTCGCTCATCTTATTCTTCGCATTTACTTCTTTTAATTCATTTTTTTAATGTCTTCTTCCGTCACTTTTTCTCACATTCCATTCTTATTGTCGAAATAATTTTAGGCTTCCTGTAGTCTTACTTTGTTTCAGTCCGAAGTTCTGTTAATGACGTTAAAAAAGCGAAAAGATCACTAGTGCGAACGTAGCCTTAATCACCGGATCCGAAGATCATTGGACACATGAAAAATGTCACAAAGCAATAGTGTTTTTTATTTAAACTTATTTCTCCAAATCTAATTTGATCTTCTGAAATTTTTGTCGAGTAGTAGAGAGAAATAATAATAATAGTGCTTTATTCTTCAAGTAACAAGTAGGTACAGGTTTAGAAGAGCATCCTCCATTACATGGGTCTTGATTACAATAGTATTGAATTTTTCAAAAATTATTTGTCTGAGAGAAGACAAGTGGTCAAATTGAATGAGTCTTACTCATCTGCTCTAGAGCTTAGGTCTGGAGTGCCGCAGGGCAGTATTCTTGGTTCATTATTGTATGCTATATATACTTCTTACCTATTAAATTTCTTAACTTGTTTTTCTTATTATATCTACGCTGATGACACACAACTTTTTTATAGTTTTTCACCAAGTAATATACAAAAGGCTGTGGAATCTATGAATTTAGACCTTAGTAAATTATTAAAATCTATCACTGACCATGGTTTGTTAATCAATTCTTCCAAATCTTCAATAATACTCTTTTGTAAGGAAAAACACAGAGCAACTGTCTCTAGTCAAATCTCTTTGAATATTGGCGGTTCGCCCTTGTGCATAGTTGAATGTGCCAAGAACTTGGGAATATACTTAGACAATAAATTACGTTTTAAACAACATACAATTAATATCGTGGGTAAGGCTTTTGGGAAATTAAAAGTTTTATATGGCAGTAAGGACACTTTAAATATAGGCCTTCGTAAATCATTATGTGAAAGTTTAGTTCTCTCCAACTTCAACTACTGTGACACCGTGTATGGACCGTGTTTAGACAGCGTAGATAAGTCTCGAATACAGCGTGTTCAAAATGCATGCTTACGGTTCATATACGGTATAAAACGTAGAAACCATATTTCTCACACATTAGCTTGGGCCAACTGGCTAAACATGAATCAAAGACGACACTTTCACTTGTCGGTTTACTGTCATAAACTTATTATCACAAAAAGACCCTGCTACCTTTATAATAGAATCAGCTTTCGTACTGATGTACATAGTATTAATATTAGAAGCAGAGGCTTGCTGACTACTCCTCTCCATCACACTGCTCTATTTCAGCGTTCTTTTTCATATTCTATTGCTAAGATTTATAATAACATTCCTGATGAAGCCAAATACTTAAGCATACAAGCTTTCAAACGTCGGATACGAGTTTCTATGTTTTTGCAATCGAGTATTACCTGAGTTTTAATGTTATATGGTTTAATGTCATTGCATGTTGCTTACATGATATGCTGGTTCATGCTCTCGCAAAATATAAATATATTGTTTTTTTTCTTTTTTTTATTGTATACTTCTTTTTTCTTTTCTTTCACTTACTTTCTTGTACTCATCACTGTCTTAATTCTTAATATCTTTGTTTGCTTGTGCGCCAGGTTATTATACCTAATATTTTTCTTTTTTGTTACTTGGAATAGGGAGGAAGAGCAACACCCATTTTGAGGGTAGTTGATCCCTTTTCCATTAACCACTCTAGTCACAGAAAGTAATTATATATTTTACACACTATGTTTTATGTAATTGTGCCTAGGTATGTGGTTAATAAAGATTATTATTATTATTATTATTATTATCAAGTGATATTAAATATTTGAGAAAATTAAAAAAAAAACAAAATATTAAAAACTACGATAAAACTAAGATGCCTATATGACTACATACAGTATTATTATTCAATATTCAATAACTGCTATTAGTTTATACAAATTCATCCACAGAATAAAAATATTTGGATGTTAAATATTGTTTTAGCGATTTTTTCAGTTCGTTTGGGAGTTTATTATAAATTTTAATTCCCAAGTAATTTGTGGAGTTTTGCGTGACCGACAATCTAGCAAAAGGGATCCTGAAATCATTCTTATTGCATGTATTTATCTGATGCACATCACTATTTGTGCTAAAATTTAATTTGTTATTATACACGTGAACGCATAAATTAAATATAAAAACGGACAGAAGTGTAACAATATTGAATGATTTAAAACTATCTTTACGTATCTTTTACTATATCTCGCCTATATGTATTTTGAAAATAAAAGCATTCTAAAAATTCTTAAAATTTTTACGTTAGCGGATAACAAGTCTTCATAAAACTTTTAGGCAAGTACCGTTACTGTAAACATTTTTGCGGACGTTGTCGAACGTAGCAATTGAGTTTCGGTGGTGTTTATTCAAAGCAGCCCCGGCTTTTAAGGGAAACGCTTGCCATGACTTAAAACTTTTAACATCTTCTCATCTTTGTCAAATAAATTCCTCCGTAAATCATGCCGCATTATACAAAACGTGAAGTATGTTCGACGGAACGTAAAACTTCCCGAAGAGGTAACGCCTTTTAAAAGCTCAAAGCTCTGAATGGTTTTATCCCGTTTATTTTATTTCATTACGTTAAAATCCACCATTGTTTACATTAGAAAGCGCGTTAAATTCGCGGTTAAAAATGTTTTGTTTGACCTGACCACTGTTTTTAAAACGTTCAAATAACATTTAAATTTTCTGAATTTTATGAATTTATCCTCTCGTGTAATTTACGGTCTAGTTTTGTTTCGAGGGTAAAAGCTCGGTTTTATTTTACAGGAGGACTCCTGCTTTCCCTTAGAGAGTGTGCCCTTCCAAGATTCCGAGCAAACCCAATAACCATTTGTCTTTATATCAAGGTGTTCCCGCCGCAAGTTCCATGCATTCCGTAAATTAGAGGGAAGTGCTTTGGGTCGTATTTGCGAGGATTTGTAGTCGGAATAAATTACGGAATAATTTACGAATGAATTAATGTGATATCGGTTCACCGAGGGTCACATTAATACGTAATTAAAAGCTGCCGAATATTCTAATAAATTGGTTTTTCTTCTACGCTTTTATAATTCAAATTATCCGGCAAATCGAATCATCTTCTTTAGTTTTGCTGCACCAGTTCACTCAACTGATATATTTTTTAAAAAACAAATAAAAGATTAGTTCTAAATATTAATAAATTTGTTTCACTGTGAAGACTTAAAGTCTTAAGTGCATCGGAATCATTTTAAGTAAAATAAACATGTTATACTTAAAGTGATTTCAGAACACGATCTCATATTGTGGAGCCAATTTATCACGGAAGACCTCATTCAGGTGCATTTATATTCAGCGAACGAAGTTCGCGGTATGTTCACAAGACTGAAAAATGCATATACAATACATGCGACTTTCGGATCTTTGCCGGTGGAAGCAATTATGTTTTACGAGTGCGCTTTTCGAGAGAATCACGTTTACGGCTTATAAAATTCCCTGCAGTTGCTGGGCGTGAGACAATTTGTGCGCTGGGAAGCGTGCAAAAAATGTGGAATCTGAGTTTCGGCTTTACTGAATATGAAAATTCCTCTGCGATTTGGGGGAAGGTGTTGGCCGGCTTTTCTTGATTGGATTATCTTAATCGAATGCGAGCTTTTTTGGTTGAACGAAGCGGAGAGATAATAGATTTTGAACCTAACTACTCCACGTTTACAATAACAAAAGTATCCAGTAGTTTAATAAAATTAACTTCTCATCATAGATAAAATTACATAAATTGTATATTAAATAGTTTATGCACCAGTCTCGTTTTTCAGCTTTTAGACTTGAACTTTCAAGTAACCAGCAACGCTAGATCCCCTAGTATATTGTCGCGATGAAGGACGGCTGCCTTCACCATGTCGCGATGAGGGACGGCTGCCTCCACCATGTCACGCTAAGGTCCTTTACCACGTCGCGCTAAGCCTCTACTATGTCGCGACGGTGTGTCCTTAGCTTTTGGGTTGATCGGGGTGCGTAGGTTTATCAGAGGGTAGAGCTTTAAAGACAATGATTTACAAAATTGATACCTCTTTATTTACGTTAATATTAATTTGGTTGAGGGTGGTTTGTCCGTGAAACTTGGGGTGCGGTCCTGGGTCGTTCGCGGCGACTGGGGTTGTGGATTTGACTAAGACGGAGCAGCGGCGCCAGTGCAGAACTACGGTGATGTCTTCTCTCGGCAGCTGGCGGGGGAGATGGTCCTCGTACTTCTTTAAGGACGAACGGCAATGTTGTTGGCGGCAGTAACAAACAGATGATGGGGGCTGCAGCAATGCTAATGCTGGGGTGGCGACGACGATGAAGCGGGCGGCGGCGGCAATGTTGGGCGTCCCCTCGTTGGTTGGCACAAGTGCCCCCTGAGTCGGTCCGGTGGGACACGACTGACTTCCTAATTTTGGCCCGCACTTTAAATACACGTTTTTTGCCTAGTCGCGCGTTGCATTTTTTCATCACCTGCTTTGTGTCCGTTTGCGTCATTTGTATACGCGCGTATAAGCACGTGGCCCCGTTTGAAATGAATTTCGCTGATGTGTTATTATGAAATATGAACATTTACGTATCAGTTACCTCCTTATTGTGTTTACATTTCAACACGGTCGTAAGCTGCCCTCAATTACACAAGTCCGCGTTCAAATACTTTTTATGATTTTTATCCGCGGAACATAGAAAAGAACCCCTTGTGGTTTTTAGAAAATTCCCCCCCGTGACAATATTTCTCAGGTATAGTATTTCCAGTGATAGAAAGACAAACCCCAATCTGCATGTATTTCATGGCGTAGGAATACAAGGGGCGAGTTGATTTCCGAATAGCCAACTTAAAAGCAACAATGATTGACCATTTGGACTGTGTACGTTAGTAATATTAGGTCCGTTCCATTCGTCAGGATTTCAGGTTCTGAACCGTTCAAATCATGCGCAGTATGAAATTTATACCCAATTTTGTGCACTGCTCATGCTCAGTAAGATTTTGAACGGTTCAGAACTCGAAATCCTGACGAATGGAACGGACCTATTGACTTTTCTAGATTGGCACGAAATTCAAAATCTGTCTTTCTATCGCTGGAAATACTATAAACTTTATGTTTATTGGAAGGATAAATGGCATAATCATGAACAAGCTCTGTTCTGAATTTGGTTTGATAGTTTAGTAAACAAACATACCCATACTAACTGCTGTGCTATGTGCATACCTAGATTATAATCAGATGCATATGAGTGATAAAAATAAGAGTGTATTTTTATACAAAATTAAACATGAAACAATAAATCCGGTTAAGTTTTCCTGTAATATTAAATTTAGATCAAATATTTGAAAGCCAATTGCGTTTCAATAATTTTAAGGATGCTAGGACACAGTGTAAATGTTGTTTTCGAAACTTTATTCTGGCTACTGCTAATCAGTGCATATTTAAATATAATCTTTGTTTATTTATTTAAATAATAAGCGCTTGGATGAAGCCAATGTACGCAAATACAATGTGAGTAGCCATTAGAAAAATTTCGTCTTCGCCGATGCGAACAACTTCAGTGTTGATGTTCTTTAGTAATACTGTAACAAAACCTCGGAAGCCAAAAAGTACCAATGGACAATGGCGGTGCTAACCTTCGAGTGAAAGTCACTACTTTTTTATTGTCATGGAAACCAAAGAGTGTTTTTGTGATAAGTGTTCGGTGAAGAAGAAACGGTTGGTTTTGAGATGTTCTTGGTAAAAAATGCTCGAGCGAGTAAAATGAAAAAAAATTTACAACTTGAAAACGAATAGACGAAGACACAAGAATAATTGCAATTTTTAAAGTCCATAACCAGTGGAATTAAAACAAACGTGACTTTCGAAGGAGATCTTAACAAGAGTGTGTTTGACAATTTTGAGAAACGACATGGTAGTACAGTTTCCTGAAACATCTTGATTTTTTAAATAAACAGAAGGAACTCAGGATGCAGGATGAATAGTCATTTTGAAAACGGGCTAACAATTTTTCAAATTTTACAGGAAAAGTAAAAAACCGTTTCCAGTCGATATTGTTCAGTGTAAATTGCAGCAGTTTCTTTTACCTTAACATGGTATGAAACCTGATGCAGAAATGCTTTTGGACGCCCAAAAGATCCCAAAAATTTATTTTTCGATTCGGGAGACGAATCGTTTTCAAACGATGGATAGTCAGACTGGCTGATAATTGACAAAGCTCAATTTCCTAAAATAATTTTGGTCGTAAAATAATTAAAAGAAAATCTCTTCTCAACTTAAAAAGATATTGGCGAGAGAGATAGTTATGTATTGCCCCTATGACTTGCGCCTCAGTACTTTTTTTTATAACACTTCAATGATCTGCAATTTTACTCGAACATTCTCGCGTCGACTAGAAAATGATGTGCCAATGTTTGGCAATGAGTAGAATGTTCTCGAGTAGATCCCGAAATATGGCCGCAATTCGAAATCATCCACCATACTAAAAGCTTGTTAATAGGAAGAAGACAAGACGTTTACAAAATTTCCTAGGAACTAAATGAAATACTAAATGATTTATTGTTACCTTTCTACCAAACTTAGTGTTTCCCAAAATCCTTACAGACTCTCAACTAAATAAGCTTACTGCTGATCATATAGAAATAGCAGAAGATTTTGCTAAAACTTTCTTTTTACAATCCGGAAGAAAATGACAGCTTATCGGACATTCACAACATTCCTCGATCGGCAAATGAAATAAACACTCTGAATTTTTCAATCAATCGAAAAGAAAATACTGAAAAAATTGCAAACTGACACAAGTCCAGGACCCGACGAATATCTAGCCATACTACTAAGAAACTGTGTGAAACAAAGTTTGGAAAACAGCAAATATAAAAGATGATAAATGTCTAGGAACAAACTATCGACCTATATCCTTAACATCAATTCTATCAAAATGCATGGAAAGTGTAATAACAGAAGACATTAGAGACTTGCTTTTTACTAACGCACTAATACCGAACAGTCAGTACGGTCTTCTGCCTGGTAGATCCACTACAACAAATCTTCTAGTCTGCCTGAATAGGTGGACAAAGGAAATGGACCTAGGACATAATTTAGCTGGGCTACTAAAAAGGTTTTGATAAAGTCTCTCCCATAGAAGACTACTTCATAAATTACATTATTTTGGTATCCAAGGTCAACTTCTGAAATGGATAACTAAATTTTTAACAAAAAAGGTCTTTTAAAGTCAAAATTTATGATATATTTCTACCAACCTATAGAGTTAGTGGTGGAGTGCCACAAGGATCAATATGGGAACCCTACTTTTTACGATTTATTTGATAGACTTTGATAGAGTACACTCTTATAGTTGAAAGTTTTAGCAGGATAGCAGTCAATTGATATTGACTGCTCAATTGATATTGACTGCTATCCTGCCAGAACTTTCAACTATAAGAGTGTACTCTATCAAAGTCTATCAAATAAATCGTAAAAAGTAGGGGGTCCCCATATTGATCCTTCTGGCACTCCACCACTAACTCTATAGGTTGGTGGAAATATATCATCAATTTTGACTTTAAAAGACCTTTTTGTTAGAAATTTAGTTATCCATTTCAGAAGTTAGAACTAGAACTTTCAACTGTTCCTTAAGCTCGCAGTCGCGATCAGAAGCCGTTTTAATGAGTACACTCTTATATGCAGATGACTCAACGATAACTTACAAAATTGCACCGCGGTCTGCGAAACGGAAGATGACTTTAAATCCAGATGTAATACACTTTGGTAAAATAATCCTCGCATGAGATACAACCTCACAAGCACCCAACTGAATCCAGTACAAGCACAAGAAGATCTAGGAATAACCAAAACCGAGGATCTCAAGTGGAACATTGGTCATTGTGCTAAAATGACAAAAATCCAACATTAAAAATACGGATCAATTCTTTGTTTCCCAAGTTTTGAAAGAGATACACGCAATGCTACTAAAATACCGATTGGTCTGCATCATTTGACCTATGAGGAAAGATTTGATTTAATTCAGTTACCCCTGTTATCACAAAGAAGGCATCAAATAGACATGATCGAAACATTTATATTTAGTACCAATTACTTCTCGTCACCTGACCTAGATTTACTGTTGGTCTTAAACACAAATGAAAATTTACGTGGACATCAATATAAGTTAAAAAAAAAACAAACTTCAAAAGAAATCCAAGAAAATACCACCAAATCACCAATAGACTTGCTGAGGAAGGAACGCATTACCAATTACTATCACATAATCGGAAAATGTCCAATCCTTTTCTAGAAAGTTGAGGAACATTGACAATTACAATTTTCTGTTTGAATTGATTGAAAAAACTCTGCGCAGATGATGTCCTAAGGGTGGATCGACTTTGTAGAAGAGTGTCTGGATGTCTATCCAATAGAGAACTTGTATTGATGTATTTGGAACGTAGCCTACGAAGTCTACCCAATAAAGAGCCTGAATTGATACACTTGGACGGAGCCTCTGCACACTACAAACATATAGAAGAACCCCAATGTATCAGTATCGGTTTTTATCATCACCGGTCATCATTTGCAATCACATGCAATCTACTGCACTTTTTGAACCTTATCGGTGTATCACTGTCTGTTTAATTCATATTAAATAAATAAAAAAAAAGAATTAATGAACAAATTTATGACTACTGTATTAAAAAAGTGGGACAAAAATACAGAATAACTGATGTAAGACAACTTAGAGCCGTATTACACTTGTAAAATTTGATAACAATTTTATTACAAAGTGAAAGAGATAAGCTACCACGGTGAATGCCTATTTGTTGAATAGGCCCTTCTCACTCACTTTGTAACAAATTTTATGCAAAAAATATCATAGTGTAATACGGCTCTTAGACAACTTTTTTATATTTGTGTTATATTTTGATTCGAAATAAAAATTAACGTATTCAGACATTTTCTTCTTGAATGCCAGATTTCTTTTAATTATTAATTGATTTAGCGCAATTAATGTTGATCCAATTCAAAGCTACTCGTGAAATTAAAATAAATGGATAAATTATACTTTCCATTTAAGTTTCGTCACAAAATTATAGTGTGTAACTCTTTCTCATTCTGTTTCTCTCACTTTGTAAATAAGATGGAACGTAATTTACATTGCTTTACATATAACACAGTTCGTGCATTTGCTAAAGTTACTTAAAAACGTAAAAAAGTAATTCGTATATTAAGCAGCACTCCGGCAAATTTCGCATTTAACTTTCGTCCTTTCTATGCCGAAAAGAAAACAGCCATTTTGTTATTAATAAATCCCATCCAGCATGTTCAGTTCTCACGTGCAAATGTCATGGTACATTAATTAGAATCATTTCGAAATTACTTCTCTCTCTAGTATTACAGTATTCCTGCAGTTGTTTATTAAACATGTTATCCATTAAATGAGCTTGTTTTGATGTTTCTTTTTACTGGGTTTATTGGCGTTTTAAAGGCGCGGGTGATATTAAAAAGACAGTTCGAGTAAAAAATATCGAGGGCAACTAAACTTTTAATACTTTATCATTCAGAGGAGAAGTTATGAGAACTCCTCGGAGAGAGATATCGAGTCTAATACATCAGTTATTATTGAACGTGAAGGTTTTGGAACGACGGTTAACATTGTGCAGATCTACTGAAAAGACTTTTTAAAATAAAACCTGTTTTAATAGAATTGTATGGATTAAATTAAATTGACTGTAAGATGTTCCTTAAAGTTGTGAGAAATAATCGAACATTTAATGAATTTTGTCATTTCCGATGTTATCAATTTTTTCAAAATTTTTCATCTTTTGAGCATCTCCTAACAGAATGGAAAACACCGACTACCAATGCCTATTCTTTTCTAATGACAAAAAGCTTAAAGGAATCGCAAAGTGCAATAGCAAATTTCACAAAGCAAAGAGTAAGATGGGATTATAAATAAATGAAACAGAGACAATTAAACAATTAAAGTCACATTAAAACCGTTGTTCTAATGTGAAGTTATCCGTTGATAACAAGGGATCTGTGGGTGTAAAATAGATGTATAAGCTGTAAGAAATGCATGGGAAAGCAGAAAGGAGCAAAAGAAGGAAAAGGATTCAAGCATGTGAATGGAAAGGTCAAGAGAGAAAGGGATGATATAAGTAGAGGTAGGTCCGGCAAAGATTAAGCTATTACTTTGGGAAAAGAGGACACAGGACAAGAAAGGAGGAGAATTGTTTCAGAAGCCATGGGCCTTCTAAACTCGGAAAAAATTCATTTTACAATAATAAGCAGTTATTCTGAAATGTGACTTCAATGGATAAGGATTTTATATCAACAATGTCACTAAACTGGACTAAAATTTGTAAGAATGTAAGATAAGGCCCGAATGATTCATTTCCTATATGATGAGGGCGAACCTGTTAAATTATGAAGCGTTACTTTTTTGGACATTAATAGTTATATTACTACATCTTTATTCACTAAGATGACGTTGGTGTATATTTTGTTACTCATGTAGAATTTTTCAAATAAAAAAATGTAAAAGATCAATTATTTCCTCTTCCTTGGTTATAATAAATACCTTCAAATGCCAAGTTGAATAGCATTAGTTGATGAAGATGTTACGAAGCTGAAGGCAGCGATAATTTGCTATTAATTAGCCGCACAGAGATATTAATTTCGTTACCTGAGAAACGTTTTGTCGTCATCGAAAACTGAAATTGCAAAATAAAGCGCCTGCCTTTGATCGCAGTCCTTGTCTCTAATTGCGTATCTTCTTTAACCTCGCCGTGCCTTAAACATCCCTTTATATTTCAGAATCGAGGCGTAATAAATTGATGAAGTGGAACCATATATTTTACGTTCTTATTAAAATTGTCACGTGCATCGGTGATTTTCATTATTCCTGTATCTTGTTCTAATCCAAAAAGCTGTAATAGCTTTTATTTGTCAGTCGTTTACATTGCTTATGGCCGTATGCACCGAACAAATTAACTCAGTTTAACTTTAAGTGTCACTTAGAATGTGACTGACACAATGTTGTAAAACATCAAATGTCATATTATAAACGTCACTCAAATTTAAACTCAGCTTAAGTATTCGGTGCATACGGCCCTTAAATTATTATTCTTGCAATACTCATTAAATACATTTCATAATCAAATAGGTTTTCCGAGGAACTGCATTAAATTGCCATGAAGATGAGAGTAAATAACTAAGATATGGATGTGTAATGTTTATTGATTGTAAAACTCGTCGCGGAGCTTGAGTGGCTCTTGGAAATTGGAAGCAAATACACAAATCCAATAAATTTCATACACAGTTACAGTAAGCATAAGAGCATTTCTATGCAATAAATTTAGATGTTATAATGTCAATATTCTGTTGAGTACACAGATAAAAATGCGGAGTTAGATTTAACGCCGTTTTTACTCTTTTTGGTTGTTTCCTCACGTCTATTTACACAAGTAGTTAAACACGATGATGTTAAAAGGAAATCAATTTCCTCTGCAAAAGATGTAAAAGCAAGTTAATTGTAATTCAGGTGTTTGTTACAATCACTTTTTTGCCGAATTGAAGTAACAAATATTTTTACATTTTGGAGCTTTTTAACACAGTTTTGTTATTGAAATAACATTTACCTCCTCAAATCTGTAACATGTTCATCGGTCTGGAAACATTTAAACACACAGATATGTTAAATTAATTTACAACAACGTAAAAGTGTAATATTTCTCCATTTCGTATATTTAAATTTTTTAACTACTGTACAGATTGTTAAATACACATCGAAAAGAATTACTTTGAAGAAATAAAGGAATAATTTTGTTTTACCTTAGGTGAAAATTTAACTTTTCTGTGGAAACATTGAACTACTTCATCTGTGTATATAATTTCTTCTTCTTAAAATCAAGATTTGATTGGTTGTCTATCAAATTTCGTTAGTTTCTCATTTCTCATTTCAGAAGGTTCGGCACGCACGCTAGATTGATGTTAGAATTGTGCCGTAGAACAATAAATAACAGAATGTTAGTTAATAGAAAAAGTACAGCAGCTCGTTATTTAGTATTTTTAGGCTAAGTTGTCCAATGCCAGTTTAAATTTAATTTGAGCTTGAATCCATAACAACGATTACTTCAGCAGTTGTTAAGGGTTTAAGCTTTGGCTTAAAGTTTAGCTGGAATTGTACCGGGTGTCCCAAAGGTGTGTATTTCTTCTGTGAAGCCTATAGGAATAACAAGTAGAGAAAAAAAGATTGAGAACGTTATACTAAACATCACGCGACACATTCTAAAATTATTTTTAACTGTAGGTTCAGGGTAATCCGGAAAATGGTGATGTATAGAGAGTAATTTTTTTTTAATGGAATACCCTGTATAGTTTTACAAATTTAGATGTTCCGCGGAGAGCTGATTACAATAATATAAATATATGTTAGTTCCTCTCAGTTATTTTCGTAAAAAAATATTTTTCTTCGAAAATTCCTTAAAAATTTACAAATTTTGAACTTATGTTTCTTACTATGGAGATGACAGACTTACGAAAATATAACAAAATATTCTTAGGACTTTGGATTTTATGAAATTATGAAAAAGGTTAAAATATCTTTTAGCATTATACAGGGCAAACAGTACTTGCGAAGCACTCAGTAACTCTTTTCTTTTAAATGGAATGACCTATTTTTTATTTCAGAAATAGGTAGTTCTTAAACTTAGCTTTATATCTAGCATTTGTTTTACTAGAAATATTATTTTTACGACCATTAGAATGTTTTGTGATATTCTGATTGTTGGTGTAGCTGAGAACTGTTGAGTCTGTAACATTTTGATATAGTCACTGTCTCAGAATCAAAAAAACACGAACCTCGCAATTTACTTTCTAGTTACAACCGGCAACGCTGCCGCAAGTACCTGCTAGACACAAATTTAAAGGATTTCTGTGTTTTCGCGGAATAGTAAGATTCTATGCAAATTAAGGCTGCGTTGTAAAAAGTGAGCAAATAAAAATCAGATTAGAGTAGGCGGTGCAATGTCTGTGATTAACTGAATTAATTAATGTAATACATTCATGGACTGTCATATTTATTGACATTTTATTTAATCACAGACATACATTTTCTTTACACCGTCTACTCTAATCTGATTTTTATTTGCTCAACGTTTTTAAAAGATTTATGCCAGGATTAAATTTAATCCGAAGTTAGAATGTGACACACGTTATGACGTATAGCATTTTGTGTGTCATTCTAACTTAGGTCCTGGCGTAAACCTTTTATACAACGCAGCCTAAGTGTTAATATAACAGTTTAAATTTTGACACCAGATTACTGACGCGCATAAATTACACTAACAACGTATCAAAGTACATATAGCTAGGTATTGCCTTTTGGCGACATAATTCATCAGGGATCTATTCAGGCCTCAGGTTCTGATGATATTAATATCTACATGCTACGATTATGTTGTGCCTTGATTTTGCCATACGTTACGCATATAATTAATTCTTGCCTTCTAGAAAATCATTTCCCTAGTGCTTGGAAACTTTCACTTGTGAGACCTGTCGCTAAAGTTTCCCATCCGACAGAACACAGTCAATTCAGACCCATTAGTATTTTACCGGCTTTGTCAAAAATTTTAGAAAGGATTGTCGACATGCAATTGCGTCAGTATTTGAACCACCATGATATTTTACCACCACACCAATCTGGATTCAGACCTGGTTATAGCTGCTCAACTGCCTTGCTCGACGTGACAGATAATATTTTTACAGCAACTGATAGAGGTCGGGACAGTATTTTGATCCTCCTCGACTTTAGCAAGGCATTTGACACTATTAACCATAGCGTACTGCTAGCGATTCTTCATTTTATCGGATTGTCGGATGATGTGATTTCATTTTTCTCTTCTTATTTAATTTACAGTTGGTTCTTGTCCGATGAAATTTGTATCACAAAATCTTCTAAGCGGACACTAAATCGCGCAACTACACACTTTACGTTTCGCAGTCGTTCGACTGCTTCGTCAGAAGTGAAATTGAAGTAACTCTAAAAATTCTTACCAAATTAATGTGGAAATTAGATTATACTTTAGGAAGGTTTATTTTGACAACATAAATAATTTTCACTTCTGACGAAGCAGTCGAACGACTGCGAAACGTAAAGTGTGTAGTTGCGCGATTTAGTGTCCGCTTAGAAGATTTTGTGATACTTCTTATTTAAAGAATCGTTCGCAGAAAGTAATTATTGGAAGTGAAATTTCTCTAGAATTAAAAATCTCTCAGGGAGTCCCACAAGGTTCCATTTTAGGACCTCTACTTTATGCAATATATACCTGTAATTTTGATGAATATATGAAAAATTGCAAATATCACATGTACGCGGATGACACGCAACTTCTTTATTCCTTTTGTAGAGACGATTATTCTTCCGTGACTCAGATTATCAATGAGGATTTAGCTAACTTAATACTCGTTTCAAAAAAACATTCACTTCGAATTAATGCAGCCAAATCAGTGGCACTTCTTTTCAGTAAAAGTTTACGGCCATCTGATATACATCTAGTTCTAGACGGCGCTCCTCTTAAGTTTGTGGTTGAAGCTAAAAATTTAGGGTTAATAGTTGACACTAAGTTGAGATTTAAGAGCCATATCTCTCAGTGTATTTGTAGAGCTTATTCTAATTTAAAATTAATTTTCAATTTAAGACATATTTTAACTCGCAAATTAAAAATCATTCTCTGTGAAAGCCTTGTATTATCTCACTTTACTTATTGCGATGTTGTATATGATCCGTGCTTAGATGCTGTCACCCGTAATAGAATACAATTGATTCAAAACTCGTGTCTTAGACTTATACATGGTATCAAAAAATATCAACGAATTTCACACACACTGTCACTGACCGGATGGTTAAATATGGCCGATCGAAGATTTTTACATTCAGCTTGCACATTTCATAAAATTATTTTAACTAAAACACCTAAGTACCTATATAAAAAAATTTCTTTCAGAACGAATGTCCATCATATAAATATTAGATACAAAGGTCTTTTGACACCCCCACTTCATAGTTCTAGTTTTTATGAAAGATCGTTTTCTTATAATGTTACCAAAGTGTATAATGGCATCCCTTCAGATTACAAATTGCTTCCCAATGTCGGTTTCAAAAAGAAAATTTGCTCGCTTTTGACTACTAAATAGGAAAGTCGGTGAAAAGAAAAGGAAACGGAAAGAGCCTTTTTCTCTCTTATACTAGTAGCATGTGCTTTGTAATTTATTTAAATGTTAATTAATTTCAAAGGTCGGGTGGAAGAGCAGATTGGCACTTGTGCCTTTTCTGAACCTGACCCTCCTTGATTCCCAAATGATAATATGCAAAAATTTTGTACTTATGTCAAATTCTGCACTATCTATATGTGAAACTTGGTGGGAATAAAGGCTATTATTATTATTATTATTATTATTATTATTCCACCAACAATTTAGCAACCTTGCATTTTGCACTTAGCGTTTTCTTGACTTTTCGACATTGCTATTATTATATTGTTATTGAATTTTATGGCTTAACAAACTAATATGCTTTTCATAAATTGCAAATTAATTGCAAAATGTCGGTAAGACCAAAATAAACAATGCTTTTCAGTTTTTTCAAAGTGAAAAGTGCAAAGAACAAGGTTTCAAAGTTGTTGGTGGAATAGGCCCCAGATCTTGCTTAGCATTTCAGTCTTCCATGTTTTTTTAATTTTCTTTGAACTTTCCTTTCTTTGTAAATGCTCCCGTCAGCTCAGTTATCATTGTTTGAAGAATTTCAGTATTGGCCATGTTTTCGACGCCTCCCGAAAGTGTATTTCTTATCTTTATTGTACTGAACCATTGGTCCTCGAGTATACATATACATAAATCATTTCAAAAATTTTGTTGCAATGTTATGTCAAAAAGTGATCGCTGGATGTCGCGACTGAAACTTTTCATAAATCATTTCCATCAGAGGTTGTTCTTGCAATCCTTTGGTAAGGTCACAGTATACTTATCAATCAGTAGGGACAGCTCGTGTCGGCACCTTTGATGTTCATATTACCGTTTTCAGAGCCAATATGGCCGTTACTGGCGGGCTTTCATTTTATTGCTACTAGATGTCACTGGTTCAAAAAAATGGCACGGATAGAAATGATTGCAAGCAAATCATAGAATATGTTGTAGAACTGTATACAAAATTCGATAATGTTGGTAACACTGGAGGGAATAAGGTTGGCAACAATGTATTAAGAATGTAAGAGTGCAGGTCGAGAGAAATGAAGTGAAGAAAAAGTTAAGGAACTTTGTTTTAATTAAGACCCCCTCGGCTATCAAATGCGATGTTGTTTTACACAACTTCAGACTTTCTACACAACATAAATTCATTATAATCTAACAAAGATGGTTTTCTGTTTAATCTTTCTCATCTCTCCGCATCCATCACACAAAATGCTGAATTAAAAAACGCCCGCTTAAAAGCAATTGATGAATTCACCGGTGCGCCACACGCGGCCGTTTGTGCAAAGTCCGCCAGTTTTCGCACATGCGCACTCATAAACTGCAGTGCCAGAAACCCCTAGCTGTCCCTACTGATTGATGAATATACTGTGGTAAGGTTACAAATCGTGTTTTCATGTGTTTGGATTGGTTTTAGATGGCTTTGAATGAGGACGCTCCTTAATGTAAAACATACCGGGTGTGCCACTGCAAGTAGGGACACACGATCGTTCACGAAGCAGTCTAATAGCTGCAGTTTGAATGTATGTCGCCGATGTCTATCTGTAATCTAATACGCACAATTCACTTCAAAAGCGAGGCATACAATTCATACTATGTTGTCGAAATATGCCGATGTAGGTTGTATGCCTACTTTGAATGGCAGGCCCGGTATACAGCCTTTACCCACGTACACAGGGAAAAATACGGAGTAAAATCCTACTCCTTTTTAACTTATTTTTGTAGTTCTCTGGAGATCATCTGTGCAAGGTGTTAGATTTAAGCATTGAATTTAAACCTAACATAGAACGGCAACGCAATGCTTAAAACTGGCAGCCATAAATTGGAGGTTTACGCGATTAACTGATGCATTATTTAGTAAATAATCTGGTTGTAGCATAATTTGCAAAGATGTAGAGTCTCTATATTACTATACCTACACCTATACCTTTGCAAATTATCCTACAACCAGATTATTTACTAAATAATGCATCAGTTAATCGCGTAAACCTCCAATATCTGGCTGCCAGTTTTAAGCATTGCGTTGCCGTTCTATGTTAGGTTTAAATTCAATGATTTAAGGTAGTTACTTTTCTTAACTCCAAGAAGGAGATAAAGTAGGTAATTCCCACTTTTTATAGTGTTGATATTTCATTCGAAAATACAGTATTTGTTGTAAAAGTACAAAGATGTACAAAGATGTAACATGCGTGTGCTAAGAAGAGAGGTGTTCAAACGTAACAAAATTTATGATTAAGATTTAAGATTATTTTAACTCTCTGCTAAAAGATGTCACATCGTCACGAAAAATTGTAACAACTTCTACAAAAGTGTTTAATAGATTTCGGTATATACTTTCACTTTATGTATGTAAAAATCGAGATGAGCTTAACTACTTACGGTGTTAGTGTGGTGGAATTTTTCATTTCCTCGGAGTCAAATAATTCCACCTTAATTTAATTATGTACTTCCAGAAGAAAAACGTGTATCCGGAAAAGTGAAAAATACTTTAATTTTTAGTTAGAACTAACAAAGAAACAGATATTAATTGCAAATTATGGAGGAGATGAATTTAACTCTCTAAAATTTTTCTCTGTGTAAGCTGTTATTATTATTATTACTATTGAAGAACAAATTTATGACAGGGGAAATAAATTAGTTCCATGACAAATGATACGTCACTTAACTGATATTCAAAGTTAGATAAAAAGTACGATGGCAGAAAAATTTATAAAATACAGAACCTACAGGAAACAATTTTAATAAATATTTTTGTCCTAGGAAATTTCATCTCACATCTTTGTCCTTTTTAAAGTATCAAACAATATTTTATAATTTTGATATGTACTTACACTGGGTGTTCCAAACCACCCATCCCAGACCTTCCTCTGAAAAATATGAATTAATGAAAGTTTTGAAAAAAAAGAAGAATATACGGCACATTTGATGGAGATATAATTTAGCTTTCAAGATCAATCGGCAGTAGGTGCAACAGTAATCAACTCTTAAATATTAAATGGGAACATGTGGCTCTGTTGCACCTGCTTCCTGTTGGCCTTGAAAGATAATTATATCGCCAGATTCTCTTTTATTATGAAGTTTTTTTCGCAACTTCCTACTTAGACCACAAGTTCCCCAAACTTTTCAAGCTTGTCGGGGAGGTGTTGGTTAGTTATATAAGTGTTGCCAGTAGCGGCTGCGACTGACTTACGGATGATTATATCTCCTTCGACATTCACCTTGTAAACTGGGGAAATGCAAGAAACCCAGTTCTTGGGAGCCGGTATGAATCCGAACATGATCTGAGCCATGAGAATTCTATCTTTCACATAGAACCCACGCGAACCAGGAGGGGATTCGAATCCACACCTAATAGTTGCCTCACCAAGCATCAAGCCCACTGCCAGCGGAATCAACCAACTCTGCTGCAATTATATGTACAGCTGAATTAAAAAAAGACGGGAAATGATTTTTTTCCAGTTGTAAATTTGATTCCATTTGTCAGTTAATTGTCTACTTGACAATACATACATATCTTTAAAAAAAATTAAGCTATTTACCTATGAATTGACATACCGTCAAATAATTCTAACTTATTTTTAATAAATCCATTTTCACACTATGAAAATAATGAAAAAAACGTGTCGATTTATTTTGACATTTCCCGATTTTTTTGAATTCAGCTGTATAAAGTGGCTCCCCTGAAGAAGTTATAAAAATCATTAAATCTTTAAAACCAAAAGTAAGTAAGGATATTTTTGGAATAGACACGAAAACTCTGCATCTTGTCTCGGAAGTCATAAGTCATCCACTGACAGATATTATTAATAGCTGTTTGGAAGCTGGTATTTTCCCGGAAAATATAAAAACTGCAAAAACCATTATGATACATAAAAAAGGTGACAAGCACAATCCAAACAACTATAGACCAATATCTATTTTACCAGCTTTTTCGAAGGTATTAGAAACCAGCTTTTTCGAAGGTATTAGAAACCGTTATCAAGAAACAAATGACAGCCTTTTTACAAAATAGTATATTATTTTACGAGTTTCACAAGAAGGCTTATTGTAACACGAGTGGGGTTGGGGTACGACGAGCGAAGCGTAGCAAGCTCGGAGTGCCCCAACGGAACGAGTGTTACAATGCCTCTTGTGAAACGTGTAAAATATAGTATTTTTTCTACTTTGCGTCACTTATTGAACAAAAAAATGAAAAATATTGTCAAAAATTTGATCTCCTTGGTATATGGGGAATTTTAGTTGTAATGCGTGGCAACACTGAAAACCTTTCGTTTTAATCAAAAGTCACTTTAACAAGTTATTAATTTTTCTTATCCAGCTTCATTGTGAGTATTCTGTTAAGTAACAAATAAATAATGAGTTATTTTGTAGAATCTAATAAATATTTTCAATTAAAAATTGACTAAAATTTCCCCAAAAACAGTTTCACAATGAGCTTCATTGTGAAACTGTTTTTGGTGTCACAATAAGTTCATTGTGAACGCAAAGTAGAAAAACACAATTATCTAACTGAACATGAATATGGTTTCCGCAGAAGCAGAAACACAATTGACGCTGCTGTGTCTTTGACTTCTTCATATATCTATAAAGCGTTCGAAAACCATAAAGAATGCAAGGCCCAGTTCTGTGATCTAAGCAAAGCCTTCGATTCTATGAATCACGAGCTCTTTTTGAAAAAGGCTGGATATTGTGGAATTAGGGGTACTCTTTAAAGCTACTTAGATCGTATCTAGAAAAGACAAAGCAAATTATATATCATAACGGCCGATATAGTGAACCTATGAACTTGACCTGTGGAATCGCACAAGGATCCTTAGTTGGCCTGTTATTCTTCTTACTTTTCATCAATGATTTGCCAAACAACTTAGAATGTATGTCGGTTTTATACGCGGATGATACTACATTCGTAATTTCAAGTGACAGCGAAACTCAATTAATTGCGACCTTTAATCAAGCCAAAGCAAATGCCGAATTGTGGTTTGCAGCTAATAGATTGCATCTCAATGACTCTGCGATACATTTCACGACAAACAGGAGAAAGCATACCAATGAGAGCGCAAAATTTTTAGGATTGTATTTCGATTCTAAACTAACATGGAATGACCATATATCACAGCTGTGCAATCGACAAATCAATATATGCCATTCGAAGAATTAAGCAAACAATTAGTAAGGAGGCTGCAAGAACTACTTATTTCGCACTTTTTCATTCGCAAATGACGTATGGAATTTTGTTGTGGGGACATGTTCCAAACGCGAAATCCTAAACTAAAAAACTGGAAAAAATTTAATTTGTTACTCAACTACTTTTTGTCAGATTATGTTGAATAAATGGAAATGAATTTCAGGATTCAAGAATTATTTTAACTATGTACTTCATTTACTAAACAGATATTTCATTTTTATCTTTTTAATAAATATGGTTACGTATTTCGAGAACTGTGTTCTTTAATTTGTTTTTCATTAAAGAATGATTGTCTTTCTTTTTCTTTTTTGTTATCAACATTCTTATATGAAGAATTCGAGAAGTTGCAATTGTATTTATCGCCGAGGAACACAACAGTTAATTATGTGGACGTTGTCTTATTCAACTGGAGAAAATTTTATTTTATTTCACGACAAAAGTGTAATTAATTCTTTAATCGGTTATAATCTTGTATATAGTTATAAACTGTGAATACCATTTATGGAATAAAATTATTTTTGGTCTCACAAAAATAAAATTACGAAAAAGCTCGGACACGTCAATTTTTAATCTGAATGGTACGTCTTTTAAAGTAAAATTTGAATGTACAGAGTGATTAATGTATCTGCAGTAATATGTAGGTGAGTTTTGTTAAATGGACTACCCTGTATATTTTTGAATTCTATTTGATCATTTGAGTTCAACAATGGTTTAAATTTGAATGATAAAGATAATGATTTAAAGAGATTTAAAGTAAACACAAAACTAGGTAACAGCAACAGTTTTAAGTTTTTGCCAAGAAGTAAATGCAGGACATTTTGAACATTTCATATGCTAAAACAAACAACAAGAATTTTTTTTTTTAAACTGTTATGCCTGGTTGCATCAACTTTTTAAGCAGAGCTTAAATTTAAGTGGTGTTTAGACTATGACATTATTTATAGATTTAACAAAATTAGTCACATTCTAATTGATACTTAAGTTGAAGTTTAAATGTCAATCAGAATATATTTGACTTTATACTGACTTTAAACGTCATATTCTAAACACAACTTAAATTTAAGCTCCGCTTAAAAAGTTGGTGCATTAATGTTATCTAGTTTAAAAGTCATTACCTTTATCATTTAAACCATAAGTATTGTAGGTCGTTGAACTCAGATGATCAAGTAGAATTCACAAATATACAAATCTACAGGTTGATCGATCAACCTATTACTGCAAATACATGAATCACACTGTACATTCAAATTTTACTTTAAAAGACATACCATTCAGGTTAAAAATTGACGTGTCCGAGCTTCTTTCATAATTTTCTTAAATAAAGCCAAAAATAATTTTATTCTATAAGTGGTATCCACAGTGTATGTAAAACGTGTCCCTAAAAGAAGTGCTCAAACGTAAATGGTAGAAAGTAGACGAGATTTCATCGATAATTAAACCTAAATCATGAGGTTAGGAAGGCTTAGCTTTTTTATGGGTGTTTGAATTTTATTCCTAAAGAATTCAAAATTGGCACATAGTTCATAAACTATTCGGTCAATTTAAATCAACAAAACAGTTTTGCAAAGCTAATTAATACCTTTATGATTTAAGGATAATGCAACTTCGCGAACAAATTATTTTCATTAAAAAATACAACTTTTTTCGGTAGTTTTCGCTCATATCTCGGAAAAAAACCATAAAATCACCATTTCTTAAACTTTACTACAAAACTACATAGAAGTTCTATCGAATAAAATGCAAAACTGCTTTTTTAAATTGACCGAATAGTTTATGAACTATGTGCCAATTTTGAATAAACAACATTTTTTTTGGGAATAAAATTCAAACGCCCATAAAAATACGAAGCCTTTGCGACCCTGACAACATAGGTTTTTTATCGATGAAATCTCGTCTACTTTCTACCATTTTCGTTTGAGCACTTCTTTTTGGGACACGTTGTATATCTGATTATCATCGCTGTAATTAATTGTAATTATTGAAAATTATTTTAGAAAGATAAAAATAAAACAAGAAATAAAGCGTTATGAATACTTTTTCTAACTATGTTTGTAGCAGTTCTGCGAAGTTGGTTGTCTATAGAAAGTGTCATCCTATATTAACCTTATTTTATATATAATAAGGAATCAATCTGAGTTGCACCAATCTCGTTGCTAATTAATCCTACAATAAACATAGAATATAGAAGTTATTGCAAAAAAAATGAATTTTTTTTTCTGTAACTCCTGAATTACATGCAATTTTTTTAATTTCAAAGTAGTGTAGAGTTTTGTTCAAACCACAGGTTATGACCAGTTCAGAACTGTACGGATCTGTTGGCCTTCGAAATAGTGAATTATTTTAACAACTCTTTGAGAAATATAACTCTGATGAGTGCATGTTTTGAACGGTTCGGAATTAGTCAGAACTCGCGGTTCGAACAGACCTTATAACTCCCTTAATACTTTGGAATAATTCAATCTATTTAACCGAATAAGCGAGATCCCCACGCTGGAAAAGTTATCTGGGACATATTTTATATCAGAGAAATTTTCATCGATTTTGCGATATTTACATTCAGATTAAGAGCAGACTCGTCTGATGATAGAAGAGTGGATTAACTTCGGTGAAAGATTGAAGAGTTAAAGCAAAGGCGTGAATTGTGATTTAAATAATAATGAGCAGAGAGTCACATACTTTCAGCCGTATAATTGGATTTTGTTTAATTCACCGGGAGCTTATCAATTCCAGATATAAATCTAATTTCATTAAACTTGATTTCACGCTGAAACCTCTAACCCGCCGTTAAAGTACCGACTCGTTAATTTAAAAACAATGGGCGTTTTAAGGACGTGTAAATTCATCGGATCCGTGTAAACACGCGCAATTGTTGTCATCCTTACGTAATTTCCGTGGGTGACCCTTGTCTAATTTACAAAATATTTTCTTGAGTTTAGTCATGTTTGCAATTTTAATCGAGTCAATTAATTTTGATTACATAATAAACAATGCTGCCGGGCGTAGGTGTGTAATTAATTAAAATGCCTTCATTAGCTTATTAAATTTCGAAAATTCTTGCCGAAGTACGAATGAGTTTAGCGATGGACATTGACGTGCGTTTCCGTTGGCTATTCTGAATTTAACGTGCGAACGTAATTATTTGTTACACGTTTACAGACGATGCTTGGAGCGAAGCTTGAACTTGAAGAGGGGGATTGGTCACCAACTTGATTAAATTGCTCACTCAGAGTTGTATTCTTCGAGTGCACTTGTTATAATAGGAGGGATGTTCTCTTATTATTTGCTGTCTGTAATGTTATCGAAAATTTCATTTGTTATTAACCATTCAGGATTTTCTGTACATTCAATCATTTTTAATTAAATTTATTACATGTAAATCTAATTGTTTTTAGCTATAAAGGAAACTGGTTGAAGATTGTGGAAGATGAACATACTAAGTGGTTAGTAGTAATGAATTCTGATAAATTTTTCACGTGTAATGTGTTTCGGTGAAAGGACGAAAGTCCTTGTAACGTTAGGACCTAAGCTACCGATTGTTCAGCTTATGTATAGAATCGGCTCTGAAGATCAATATGCCCTTTTCATCGAAATATATTTTAGGCAGCAATTTTGAGAAAAAGTGGATATAGGGCCATTTCGTTCTGCAATTATTGAATATTCTTCACGTTTTTAAACACAAAAAAGCTTATAAAATGATTATAATTTAGACTTTAAAATGTAGACTTTAATTTGCATTCGTTAACTTTTAAATGGAAATGACAGATTGCCGGAGTAAATATCTATCTTAAAATCGTAATGAACCGGTTAGTATTGTTATTTCGTCGTTATGATTATTATCAAAGAGCCTAATTGAGCTTCAAATTATTCCCGCAACACCCGGCCCAAATTTTATTGCATTGCAGATTAATAAAACGGGAATACAAACGACGCCAACGCAGGTTTTAATTTCCCCCCAATTCGATTATAAAAGGCAACGCAACTAAATTGTTAATTACGAAGTCGTAATTATTAAGTTTATTGCGTAATTATTTTCCTCTGGGCGGGTTAATATCAGTTAACAACTTTACGAGAATGTACTATGCTTCGGAGATTTAATTACACGCCCCGGTCTTGTTTTTTGCCTGCAAAATTCTGATTTAAATACAAAAGCAGATAGGGTAAACTTTTTGTACTATTTGACTACCCTTAAAAATCGGGAAAATCGACCGAAAACTCCTGCATTAATTTAATTAGTAATACAAGTTACATTATTACTTAAATTAATTAATGTTGGTGGTCGAAAGTTTTAAATTAATATAACGAGTGTCTAAATAAAAACCTGGTCAAGTGGGTTGTGATCGAGAATTTCTCCATTGCATTTACATAGCAGAATTACTAAATGTAGCCTACTTGACCAGGTTTTTATTTAGACACGAGTTAGTATAAGAGGAGGGGAGCTGGCAACTATCTACCTTCATACTTACATTTGTGTAAAAGTTATGTCCCGGCAATTTTAGGGATGTATTTGTGCGAGGGCGCAACTGTCCCGACACTCTCGCATTTCAAACTTGTATCAGCTTTCATCTTGCTTTCTCTCTGTACAAATCCTGCATTGTCTTTTCTGTCAAAATTTATACTTTCACATTTGAGCAGAATTATTTGAAATTAAGGGCAAAGTTAAACTTCCTCCAATAAATTTCAACTAAATCTAATTGGTTTATTATTCGCAGGCATAGCAATTCGAGATATTATTATCCCGTGTAAGTTCCAATTCATGAACGTTTATGTATTCACGCTAATTGGATATTTGTAAATTGATGCAAGTAACGAGATCATGTAAATAGATTCGCGTGTAAACAGAACCACAATTAGCAGGTAATTTCTACTACATTTATGAGTGCCATTTAATCAGGAAGTTAAGGCCCCAATTCTATTTTATGACTACTTCACCATAATAATGAACTAAGAAACATAAATGAATTAGGTACTAGTACACAAATTAATTTACATTTAATTAAGTTGATATTAAAAAATTTTCAACCGTGCCACGTATTAACAAAAAATAATGATCACATTTAGTTAGAAATGAAATGTTGAAAATAGAGTTTTAAGCAAATCACGTGTTCCAATAATCTAGAGTGCGCGTTGCTATATTATCAATTTAAATATAGAAGGAAAAAGGACTTCCAACATCATCATCAAACGCAATAATATAAATTGAACCCGTACTTATCGGGCACAGCCTTCAATCAGAGATAGAGTTGTCATGCACGTCTACATAGCATTTCACAGACCCCGCTAGCGTCAGGACGTTTGACGTCAAGCCCATCTCCTTGGTTACAAGGTCACCAGTTTGCGTCCAGTGTCGTAATCCTTCAGCGGGTCTATAATCCTTATCAACACTATTTCGGATTGTGATCCCCTAAATCTTTGTTATTTTAATTCGCACAACCCCGAAAGCTCTCAGGTCTCCGCAAGGATGCGAAAATTCGTCTGCGGTCGTAAAACCCACTCTCACAATCAGTGCTGCCGCAAAGATTAGGCTTTTATTATATACGGCTTAGTAACTATGTAATGAAATGCTCCGAGTAAATATTTAAATGCCTAATTAGTCCGCTTACTGGAAGGGTTAATGTGAATAACCACGGATTTATGTTCGATCGTAGGAATTTATGTGAAGATAAACCGTTCATTGTTCTCGTAGGTTTACGACAATCTACATGTAAAAATGCTCAATTTTCGTTTAATTTTTTTTATATTTTGCAATTTATTTTAAGGAAGAAGTTACTGTTTTAAAACTGCTGGGATCTTAAATTAAACAAATAGGTAAATTTCCTAACGTAAGCTTCAGTTTAAATTAAATCCTTCAAACCTCTATGAATTTGCGTAATACATTTAGGCCAACTTTTACAATCGTGGAATAAGGACGGAATAACTGTTCGCCGAATATCCTTTAATGATCCTCCATATCTACGTCACATCTATGCCACGTAATTCTAAGAATAATGCTTATCCGACGATTGTAAAATCGGCCTAAGTGTTTAAAATGTATTTGCAGTGTCCTGAACAGTACCTACAACGATTCGCTATGTAAATCTTTAATTAATTATCGAATCCTACAAGAGTAAGGCCACTAGGCGTTCTGACGGGTGGAGATTTTGCTCTGTATATCATAAAATTTATAAACGCCTTACGTCTACTATTTGCTCGCCGTGAAAGTATCGTCGTTTGGAGTACAATATTTCATTAGTTATTTTTGGAAAACTAAAATACATAAGATGTTCCTGTTCCACATGTTCTATTCTTTCAACATTTTTTCTTTGTCGGTCTATACAAGAATCATCCTGTATGTAGAGTATTTAATTTGAACGATTCACGGTTGCTAATTCTTTTTGTCTTTAAAGATAGAAATTTGGTTATATTAGCCAAGGTTTGGTTCGTTCTGAATTTCTAATAAAAAAATGTACATTGAGTGTCGAACTATTTATACATTCATAATTATTTTTAAATAGCAATTGTGTCATTTGATAGATTTTTCTGTTTTTTATTATTATTATTACATACAGCGTGATTCAGAATAAGTGTCCGACCCGTTAACCGCAGATAATACATGAAAAAACAAAGCAAAAAAGCTATATGCATAGGGGGTCTAATATGCATAGTTTTTGAGATAAAATTGGTTGATGGTCACTGGATTAACTTTATTACGTCACGAAAGCGCCAAAGTTGCCTCGATGGTAACAAACGATTTTCTTGCTTACTTAATTGGTTTCAATTTAGGATTCACAAGACGCTGATTTTTCAAATGTCTCCAATAAATTTATTTCTTGCAATTTCGTACTGTATGACTTTAGTGAATACGCCCCTAACGAGTCGGTCATTTATTCTGAATCACCCTGTATTATCAAATGAGTAGGCCATGTTACTGGTGAATTAAAGTAATCAACTAAACAAACAACAAGTGAGTATTTGCAATAAAAGAAGCAACGTTTAAGAAAATTATAACAGATATGTAACAGTGAATAAAATAATACTTTGAGCTTGTGTTAATTATACCCTAGTAGGTATTCACGTTTTTCATTTATTATGGCGATACAAAATTTGAAATATGTTAGTAAATAAAGTAAGTCGGGTAAGATAACAAAATAAATAAGTACAGATCATTTTTTTACTATATGTAAATCGTATACCTATATGTGAGTTACGAAAATATACGAAGAAATGACGTGACAAGGCTGCGCCGCAGGGCTGTTTCACGAAAGTTAGAAGGAAAGTTAGAAGCTACATAAGTTTCTTGACTTATCGATCGATCGATTGGCATATGGTAAAAAAATAAACTGTACTTACATATAAACAAAGATATTTATAACTAGATAAAGGGATTGTATATAAATTTGGACATACGTTTGGGACAACATCTAGAAATACGTTTTATTCTATCTCTGTTAGACATACATTTAAAGTATATGTTTTCCTTCTTTAAAAGCCGGCGCATGCACGCATTTTCAGCTTCTAGACGAAGAAAGATACACATTGATGTCAGGACGCTTGTATGCTGAACAAAGTAAATCGACTTGCAATCAGTCGAGGATTTCATCATACATGTTAGCCCACAGTTGCTGCTGTATCTCTTTATCTAGTTATAAATATCTCCGCATATAAATAACACTGCTTGGATTTATTGGTCGTTTATATGTACAGTCGCGAGCATAGAAAACGGGCCATGTCTTTAAAGTAAAATCGTTAAAATGTCATTATTATGTTATTATGATATTATAACCTAAGCTGTAAGTTGTCGCGTCGTTTAAAGCTGGATACTATGAAAAAGTATGACGTATTCTGTGCTCGCGACAGTACACTATATACCATTTGTCATTTATTTAGACAACTTGATTGTATACTACTTGAGCTTAGCCTGTTCCTTTGAAAATGATTCTTTTTAATTGCTTCGTTTTTTATAAACAAATTTAACAACTTTGGGTATCGTTATAAAGAGGAAAAAAAAAAGTCTTCCGATTGAATTACAAAAACAAATACGGTTGTTTAAACATACAGTTCGGCAACTATATCTGCAATTGTTCTTTTACTTAGAAATTTAAAATGAGCTTGAAAAATACTCAATCTTTGCTACTTTAATAATTTTTTAAAGATAAAAATGGAACAAAATACATAAGGATAGGTAAAGTATAAATGAACAATCTGCATTGGTGTTAACAATGCGTATTGTTATGTCAGTAATGTATAGTAGTTTATTTGTACAGTCGCGAGAAAAAAAAATGGTTGTCAGTGTCATTCCTTGAAGTGTACTATTGTGAAATGGTCGTCATTGTCATAAGCATTGTACAGTGTGTTCTATTTGTCAAATTGATTAAAATTTAACACAGTCGAGAAGAATACATGAAGTTATTTTTAGTCTGTGGTGTTTCCATCAGATTTTGAATAGACTTTGACGACTAACTTTTTTGCTCGCGACTGTACATTGTCGACACGTCCATCTCTGGTAGGTACGTTTCTTTTTCAGCAAAATTTAATTTATTTAAGGTTTATTATTTGAGCTCTCAGTGGGATAAATCCTTCTCAGAAGAATTAGGAAGGGGCAAGCCGTTTTATTGCTTCTAGCTACTTTATTGTATTCATTTAAGTATTAGTCATTACTTGAAATTTTAAAGTACCACTTTCTTTCTTCTAGTTAAAGGTGCGTTTCAGAGTGAATCAATTTGTACATTTCAGTGCAGAACCACCCCTCACGATCACAATTCGGAACTCTTAACATTTCTCACGGTTAGTACTTTAAAATTTAGTGTTCAATTCATATTTTCTTCAGTCAACTTTTTAATTAATTTATTTAGTGTTAGTTTTAGATGTCTACTTTATTGAAAGTCTATAATTTGATTGAAAAGTCACATTGAGGCCGAGTAGTACAATGACAGTTTAAATTTAAGCTGAAGCTTAAACCCCTAACCACGATTATTTCAACAATTGTTGTTAAGGGTTTAAGCTTTGGCTTAAAGTTAAGCTGGAATTGTACAACTGGGCCTTAATCTCTAAAAAAATTGTCCCAAAATTAATTTTTGCGATTGTAAGCAAGCTTGGATGCAGAATCGGGATCAACACCGGTATATGTTTAACCATATAAGTCTGTTCTGGACATTGAAACACAAGTTGAATTGCTGCTGCTAAACTATAATTTACTATTCAAATTATTTGCCTTTGAAATAGAAATGAACGGATTACTATAACTTTCGGAAACGAGAAAAGGTATTTATAACCTTTGTAACGGGAAGTTGAAATAATATTCACGTATGCATACAAGCCGATAATAAAATCATCGTATTTGGTTAACAAAGAAAGAAATGCGGATGTTATTTTATTAACTTCAATAAGCCACTTGTTTAATAAAGTAAGAAAAAACTAAACTTTTACACCAGATAATATTAAAATTAAGAATATTAACAGCGCCAATACTACTTCTTTTTTAGTTCTTTATGTATATATTAATTAGTTTCCTTCATTGATTCGTACCTTTGTATTCTTTGAATCTTAATGACACTTATACCCGGTTCACAATCACATAACGCACTGTTTGTTAATGTAAACGAAGTAATTCTAAATTTAAATGATTTACTGTTCATAATTAAACGCATTAGTTAGTTTCAGTTTAAAATTTTAAATATTTACATTAAAACAAAACGCTTCAAACCTGTATTTAGAGGTTAATTTTGTTACGTTAAGTCATTGTGAACGCTGTTTTATTGGTAAAATCTGCCGCTCTGTGGGGCTAGTCCCTCTCGCTTTATTAATTAAGTATCAACTAATATTTTATCAAAAAAATCTTATGGATTATGCATTGTAAGTCGTAAAAAACACAGTTTTTAATGAAACACCGGAAAACAGATACAGATATTGAAATTTGTTATCTCAACAGTTGTTAGTAACTTAATGCGCTCACAACAGACTAATTAATTCGGTAGACGATAATATGTACGGTAAATTTAGAGGCAGTGCTTCACATATCTCACATGTTAGCTGTGCATTAGTCTGAAATGAATAGGGCGAGAATATTAAACATTTCGTCGTATTTCACATTCATGGTAGGTTAACCAGTATAGTCCTACTGACTACAATTTCTTTCTCATTTCCTTGCGGTTTATCGTAAACTTACGTTAACAATGGTATCATCCTGGTCTTAAAGCGAGTTTGTGGGAGAAAGTACGAGAAAACATAACTTTTGAAACTAACATCACAAGAACCAGCATTTTGAGCAATTGATTGTATTAAACACAAACAGATTTTCCTGCCCCGTCAACAAAGTTTTAAGCGCACTGGAATCTGTCAATTCAGAAATTCAGAAACAGGGTCCCTTTCACTACAATCGAAGACAATAAAATAGTACGAAATTTTAGAAAAAAGAATAGAATTATTAACTCAGTCGTTAATAAGTTCTTCGTTCAATTGTTATAACAAAAGATATAGCAGTTTTAGAAACCTGTAGAAACGGAGCGCTTAGATAAAAATAATGAGACAAAGAATTGTTACACCCTGTGCCGTATTTTTATAATAATCACGCCATCTAGGAGGATTTCGATGATTCGGGAAGGTTCGAGGCGCGCTCTAGATAATACAAGAATTGTTCTAGAAAGTTCTTTACCATTCTTGAGCTACGAACCGTCGCGAGATTTAAATTAGTATTTAAACAACAGCCGAAATAAGATGAACAAATTGGAGCGTTAGTATACTGGGTCGGCCTGACCACCACTGGCTATGCGTTTATCATGACTAAATGCGTTTATCATGAGTATAGAATAGTAGAAAGCGCATGAGTAAACGAAATAGCTACATCAATCGACGTTGCCGATTGATAATGCGGGCCAGGCTCCGGCCGCAGCATTCGTACCTTCGCACGCAACATTGTAATATCTTTATTTCATTTCCACACAAGTTTCAATGAGCCTCTCCTTTATTTACTCACAATTAACCGTATACCTAGTCTTAGTCAGACTAACTGTATATAGAAAGGTGTCTTTTGATTTTTTTGTGAACACATTAGGTAAGTGAGCATTTTCGTCATACTTTGGTTATTTAATACCGTAGAGTTAAAAATGCAGTACAAACAAGAAAAAAATTGTATACCGTGTGTGGAGAGGATGTATTGTCTGAATGCCAATGTTAGAATTGGTTTTCAAAATTTCTGATAATTTCGTTCTCAAAGATGCAACACATTCTAGAAGGCCAGTTGAGGCTGATGAAGACCAAAGGCATTGGTAGAAGAAAATCGTTGCATAACATGCACGAAAGCTTGAATTTTTCGAATTAGATCGTTCATGAGCATTTGAAATGACTCAGTTTTGTTTCAAAGATTGTTATTCGGGTTCCACGTGTTTTCAAAGAGAGAGATTTGATTCGTCGCATTACCATCTGCGATTTACTGTTGGAACCTATGCAAGACATCAATTTCTGAAACGAATCATAAGTGGTGATGAAAAATGCATTGTGTACAGCAACGTTATATGCATACGGTCATCGAGCATATCGAAAGTTAGTATCTTTCAAAAGAAGGGGATACCAGTGTATAGGAATAACAAGTAGGGACACTCGCCGTCGCGTCGGCACCTTTGATGTTTATGTCCCTAATTTCAACAGCTTCTGAACAGAACAGCGGCTGCTTCAGTTAGTAGTTGTGAGATGTCACTGTAGGCAAGTTAAAAAATTACAAAAGAAAAACATACTTTACCTCTCTAATGCCCGTATGCACAGACAAATCTTAGACTTAAGCCAAAGTAAACCTTTATTTTGAACAATGTAACTATACGACGTACAATTTGATATGAAGTTAGCTTTAAGTGTCACTTTTTCCTTAAGTCCACCTTGAGATATGTCTGTGCATACGGTCATAAATCTTTCGGAAATCGAAACAAACTGACACCTTCGCTGTAAGTTCTTAAGCAGTGTTTCACAACACATCCTTTTTAACCAAGGCCTAGTTTCATAAAACATAGTTAATCACTCGATCAAGTTAATCGTGTGATTAAGCAATATCATTGGAGGAAAGTTTAAATTTCCCCCAATAATATTGCTTAATCACACGATTAACTTGATCGAGTGGTTAACTACGTTTTATGAAACTGGGCCCAAGACTTTTATAAAACTTGACCACCTTGTGAACTTGATTTTCAATTTCAAGCCGCCAATGTCGAAGAGGGTAAAGACATGAAGTGCCATTAACAGGCCAAAGTCAAATAAAAAGTGTAAAAATAATGGGCTTTTTCCATCTTCCATTATTTTTTTCGATACTTAGAAATTAGGATACCTATATTAAGATGAAAGAAAATAAGAGAGGACGGAAAAAGGCCCTTATTTTTACACTTTTTTATTTGAATTTGGCCTGTTAATGGGGATTGATACACACTATGTCTTTACTCGAATAGAACGTCACACCATCTACCGGTCAAATGACTAAAAAGACGCCCAGATTGCGCACGCGCTCTCAGAATTTGTCCCCGGAAACGAAGCAAGTGTCTCTATTTGTTCCTATACGCTGGGGATACTCTCTGTTTAGTGGAATTGGAAAGGAATTTTGTTTTGAGCTGCTAGCAAATAACCAAACGATTGATTCAAATGTGTACTGTCGCCAACTTGACAAATTGAATGATTACACCAAGCAAAGGAGATTAGAATTGGTGAACAGAAAAGATCTAGTGTTATATCATGAAAACGCCAGACTTCATACAAGCTGTTAGAGATTGGATGTGTATTTTCTTTCTGTTTAGGCCGGAAGCACTTGCTTTTAATGCTTTTAAGATTGGAATTGTGATACCTTACCATACCCATCATATTCGCCTGATGATCTAATGCCATCCGATTATCATTTATTTGGGTTTCTACAAAATTCTTTAAATAGCGAAACTTTGGCTTCAATTGATGGTGTCAAAAACCCCTTCGTCGATAAGAAGTTCTGCAAGCATGGAGTTAGGTTATTATTTGAAAGATAGAAAAAGGTGTTGCAATGATCAATACATAACAGAATAAAACTATTTTTTTTCTGTAAAAAATCGTCTTTCATTTGTATGCAAAATACGAAATTATTTTCCGAACAACCAATCAATTGTTCGAAAATGATGAGGACCTTGTTAGAACATGATGTCATTGTTAGACCATGATGAGGACGTCGTTTTGCTACTTCGTTCACGACATTATCATTTGAGCGTCATTAGACTAAAAAGAAGTTGCTGTCTTAAATAAAAACAAAAACCGCAATAGAATTTTACTTCCATATTTTCATATTTTTAATTTTTCTTGTAAAATTTGTATAACCTTCTTTAACCTTCTTCTTTCTTGATAATGTAAGTATTTCGTTTGATCTAGATTGTAATTTCTAAAATTTCGTTTGAATTCTTTGTCTTTTTATGTAATTTCCTTAGCGTAGAAGAGTCGTTACCCTTTTCTACGAAGTAAATCTGCGGCCGTCAGGAAAGTATGAAGTTGGGGCCCGTGGGAGTTCGCAATGCGAGCATTTGTCCCTCCCTCTGGAATCGACTTCCATAAATTATATTCCTAACTAAATGTGATTACAGCCCGGGGTATCCTCTGGATAACTATCTCGGTTCTACTTAAGGCATCATCAGCGAGGAGTAACTCGAAAGCACTACCGCAATCTCACCAATCTGCTACTCTTCTACTGGCTCCATTTTGAGCCGAAAAAGCTATCCAAAGAATACTTGATGATTCCATTGCAATTACAACTTTATTGCTCTTTTCTCTGTAGGATAATGTGTCCTGAGGAAAATATAAAAATTTTTTTAAGGTATTTGTTAGATTTGGAAGAGAAATAAATGTTTTTATATTTAACGAAATGTTTGCTCTCTCTCAAGAGCCATTTTAAAGTAATCAATCACCGACGGCGAAAAAATCTTTAATATAAAAATAAATACATAGATTTCCTAACGTGGCACTTTTTCGAACATTTATCATCGAAATTACTAAATTCTAAGCAGCTATTTGCGGCACGGTGAATGTCGGGCAATAAATTCTGAGCACCAGCATTTATTATCGCAGACGTGCGTTAGGTTTCGTTTTTGTGCTGGAAATACTTCTCGTCGCTGCTGTCGTCCGAGAATAACGATGTCCCGTGTCAATTACAAATATTTATTTGACGACAGAGCTTACGTCAATATAAATTTCTTCGCTGCCTACGGCTTCGAGCTTTGTATGACTATAATGAGGACCCAAAAAAGTAATAACAATGCGAGAAAAATCGAGAAATTTCTCTTGTTTACAAATATCAGAGAGAACCTGCAGAAAACATTTTATATCCTCTCGTAATTATTTATTTGAATTTCTGCCAAAATAACTAACAATCTTATGAATGATATACATCCACCTGAAAACAGATAAGCAGAGTAGAAACAAGTAATTTATTGTACTGATGCCAGTAGAGGTAATTCAAAGAATTACACACAATTTATAACGTGGAATTTTGGTTGACGAGGTGCTTCTAGAGGTAGTAGTAACAACAACAAGGTAATAACCAGTGGAGCTAGAATGGAGTCCGCAGGCGCTTGCGCCACATTTTTTTTATCTGTGGTGGTTGCCCAACGGGGTCCTAAGTCAAAGACTTGTCAGGACCTCAGGAGCGGGAGTGTATTTGAGAGTGTGTAAAGTGTTCCATGGCTTTGTTACTTCCAACCTCCTCGCCGTTTAAGGGGAAGCAGTGTCGAATTTTATCCCCAACACTGAAGGGTGCCTGAAGTCGATACCGACCATCCCCGAGAAAAATCCCGAGTGCGGTTCGAACCGACGACCATGCGATTGCAAGACCGGTCCTCTTACCACTGGACCGTTCAGGCGTTAACAAATGTAAACATTCAAAAGGAGTTAAAGTGAACAAAGGCAAATGGAGTCGTGAGTTATTTATTTATTTAGGTCACTTCAAATTATTAAAATAATTTATTAAAAAACTAATAACTGGAGCTGGTTGCTGTACAAGCCTGCCAGATCTTGGTTAGTTTAAAAATAAATAATGCTTTTACACAGTAATTATTGACTTCTGAAATTACTAAGCTGGTGCTCACATAACATAGCAATTTTTGGTGCCCAAAGTGGCAGCAGAGGAATTTAAAACGACGCGACGGTAATATACGAGTATATTTATGTATGTAACGTGTAATAAGCTAACATAACAGGTTAAAGTAAGATATTGTTGTGTGAAAATATGCTTTATCTAGTGCAGGAGTTGTTTATGCAAATTTGACAATAACATTCAGAAAATTTCGTATTTGTATGGTCGAGATGTGTAACGACTGTGCTATAGAATTGCAGAAAATATACATCTATTCACAAACAGTAATAAGTTTTCATATTCTCCAGGTAGTTCCCATACCTATACGATTTGCTCCATATGAAATCAATATTTTCCAAAGATGCACTTACAGACGTGAAATGTGAAAATGCGGACTCAAAATTATCAGTGACTCTCATGCAGGCAGCCACTTTTCACCGTTTGGCTCAATAATATTCAGGATGGACTTGGATTTATCTAGACCCGTTTTCAAGTTTTAATTCATTTGTCTGTTAATGATAATTTGAGCGTTTCGCCAAATGTTTATCTTGAATTAGTTGGTTATCCCCGGGCGATCGTATTATTAATATTGAGTAAATACTAGGCATATGGCAATTGCGCCAGCCGGATTTTGGGATGATCGGCACCAAAGCGTGCGACATCTTTGTGCAAACAGACCGAACTCAATATTCAGCATTTCCCGGAGAAAATTATGAATAATATAATCATCGCGACTTCATCAATCATAAGCGTTTTTCTATTGAAATTATTATCATAAATTATACGTAAAGGATTGATAGATGAAAACAAAATGAAAATTCTGAAAAATCGTTAAGATATCTGCTACAAATTAATTTTTTTTATATATATAAAAGCAAAGCAACAACAAAACTTAATAGAAATTATAACTGTGAAGGCAATATCTCACGTTACAGCTTGCCTCATCTTTAATACCTTTGTGGCCTGAGGTATCAAATTTGATTCCTTTCGAGATCGTGGAAAACAAGAATTATGGAGCTTAGATATCCACCCCAATTTTCTTTTCAATTTTTTTAATCCAATTGTTCTTTCTTATGAGGCTGTTTTTCGTTCTTGCCTATTTTTCTCGTTGCCAGTATTCAGAGCATTCTCTGGTTTGGAATACTTAGAACGAGATCGAGCCATCTCAATCTAACCATTTGGGTTATGATTGGCGTGGCTTCTTGCTGTGTTATCAGGGTATTGTGCAAATTTTCTGTTTCTGACCCCACGTTGGGCGCCAATTTAATGCTATGTGATCTCAGGGTATTTTGGACAATTCTTTGCTTTTTTTATTTTTTTACGTTTGCCAATTCATTTATTTATTGTTTAATGCCACTCGTTGGTGAGCCAATTTTATGCTGTGTAATTTTGGTTCTTTTAGATATTAGCTTTTGTTGTAATTTTTTCTTTCTTTCAGCTTAAGTGTCAGGGTAATTTGTTTTTCGAATAATGAACTCCTTTTTCCTGTTTTGTTGATTTTCCTCTCGGAGGCTCTTCTTTAATGATGAATTTTGCAATATACTTCGTAGACCAATTTCTTTGTTGTGGAGTGTATTTTATGTGATAATTTTTGGATGTAGATGGCACTCGCGAGCCTTCACATTCAAAAATATCTATTGTCAGAGTTGTGTGTGTGTGAGAGAGTGGTATAATGAAAAGATGTCGTAGAAAAAACGTAAAAAACAGTTTATTGTATCACTTAAAATAATTAATTTTCACAAACTAATTATCAGCACGAAGAAGTTCGGGTTTTTTAAAAGAAATTTATAATATTAGGTCGGGTTTTTCACAAAACCTTCCCACTAAAGTTTCACTCACTTGTCTTCCGTACTGTTCGTGCAGCTTAGGTTTAATTGCATTCATTGCTTACATCGGAGATCGGATTCCGCGCGTCGGCGGTTTTAAAGTATGACGGGCTACCATCTCACGCGATAACTAACACAGCGCCCTCACTTGTCTATTTTCCGAACTTCTTACTATAACCTACAGTTTCCTTTATCACATTGAATTATTTTATGGTGTTAAATAAATTATCCTAATATTTACAATTCTAAACTTAATTCCTACGTATTTACACCTTAAAAAATCTAAATAATTTGTTTACAAGAAATAGTTAATTTTAAATTGATTATTTCTAAAAATATTTACCTACTTAAAATTAAGAGATTTAGAAAAACAAACTTAGAATTTCTTAAACAAATCTTCTAAAATTTAATACACGTTTAATACACTATCGTTTAATTTATTTTATTATTTTCAAATTTTTTTCTTATGTTAAAGATATTTTCAAAGAAATACGTATTGTTCATTAACACTGCACTATGTGTTGGTGGTCTCTTCTTCACTTTATATCCACATCTTAGTTTTCACATATATTCTCTTTCTTACTCGCTTATCTACCGAGGGATATTCATCTCAACCGGAATTTTTATTTCATTAAGAAAAACAAATCGCTTCTGACGAAGCTGTCGAACGACTGCGAAATGTTAAGTGTTTGTGCGCCTTTTAGTGTCCGTTAAAAAGAGTTTGTGATACAATTTTCATCGGACAAGAGCCAGCTTTAATTATGCAAATCAATAACGTTTACAAATTTCTCTTTTTCTCGACATAGTCCCCTTCTTTTGCGATACATCTGCCATCTTTCCACTAGCTTCCTGTGGAAACCTTCGTAGAAGGTTTTTGGTTTTTGCTGCAGCCACAAAAGTACGGCTTCGGTAACAGAGTTATTGAACTCAAAATTTTCGCCGTTTAGGAGTTCTTTCAAGGAACCAAACAGATAAAAATCACATGGCGACAAATCTGGCCTACAAGGCGCATATGGCAAAACATCTTAGTGAAGCTTTTGTAAAGTTTGGACTATCATGTAGCAAAGAAGACACTGCAGACTGAAAAATTCCGCCTGTTTGAGTGAAAAGCTGGCTTAGCTTTGTCTTGTAGCAAATTGATGTAATATTCATCGTTAACAGTTCTACGTTCTTAAAGAAAATCAGAGAAAATTAATCCACGTAAATCCCAGAATACGGTGGTAAGAACCTTTCCACTAGTTGCACAGGTTTTGCCGCATGTTGCCATTCCATTGAAGCCAATTTGCTTTGTGATACAAAGTGATGGATCGAAGTCTCAACACAAGTGACTACGCTATTAGGGAATCTATCATATCTTCTTCAAAACGTTGGAGTACGGCGGTGCAGAATTGAACTCGCTGGGCTTTCTGTACTGGGGCGGTTGTTTGGGAATTCACCAAGCACTGGCTTTATTACTTATTGGAAGTAATAGTTCTTATCGCTATTCGTCGATTTTTACATTCAACACGTTCAATATTGGTTCAATTCACAGCGTTAGTTTTTGAAAATTTTGCTCCAGCCGTGAACTTCAGTCTGGGATAAACATCTTTACCTGAATTGTGCCTTTCCATCGTCATTCATGAGGGGATGAAAAAATCTGAAATAAAAATGATGAGTTAATAAGAGTAGGAGTTATTGTCAAGCAATTGGGTCACCCTTTCAAAATTCAAGAACGTGGTTTCTTCGTCATTCGAAATTCAATACAAGATTCGTTTTTGAAAGGCAAAGAAATTTTCTCTGCCTTCATCTCCAATGTCCCATGTTGATAACTACAGTACATACTGCGCCATTTCATTTTGGATTGAACTTACGAAAATTGAATTAATATAGAATTAGTGTCCTGGCGTTTCGCTATGTAGGTAATTTGTTTTAATTAGAGTGAAGTTAATTTATTAAAATTTTCGAACGATTGGTTCTCTAGTACAAGGGCTGCTAATTTAATCAGTGCCCCGCCTCAAGTTTACCTCTTAAATTCCTGGCACGTAGGTAGATACAAGTATTTTTGCGTAACATAAAATGTTAATATTACTTTTAGGTTTAATAAAAAAATATAATCGTCTTGTCTTTGGTTACGTTAAACAATAGGTACAAAAAATTGGGAATTGGGACATCAGTCAATCGTAATTATTGAAGGGAATTGTTTTACTATACATTAGTATGTGAGTGATTTGAATTCCCTTGAAACAGATAATATCACTTATATTATCTATTATACAATTTCCATTTAACTGTCATGGATGTTATGTGTTTGTGATCAATTGATTTGATAAAGGGCTTTGTCCGAAATTTATTAATTCTAATGTAATGTAATTTAAATAACAAAAGGCACATTGCTGTTAGGATTATTATCTCCAATAATATTTTTCTTAATAAATCATCTCACCAAAGGTGTTAAAGATATTTTCATTAGTGGAACTCAGGAGGGGAGATTGGAAATAAAAAAAATTAGAAACATGTCATTAAGGCCCAGTTTTACAATCGTGGAATAAGGACGGAATAACACGTTATTCTAAGAGTAATGCTTATCCGACGATTGTAAAATCGGGCCTAAAAGGCATGTAACGAAATGAAATTTTTGAAGAATCATATTTATATTAATGTTTAATTAAGTGAAAACATAAAATAATTTTAAACTGCGACAAGAATGATTAAATATGATGACAATTAATCTATAGAAAATACAAACAAAACAATAATAATTAGAATAAATTCAGGAAAATTATCATTATGCAATTTTCAGTTTATATGTTTAAATAGCGACATGAAATAAATTGTAAATGTAATTAATTTTCAATTCATTAGCTTATATAATTTTGTTTCATCAAAACGAACGTTGTTTACATTAATTACGTGAGCTAATATAACTGCAATAATGAAAACTCTATGAAATTACCAGTTCGTTAGATTTACATTAAAACTGCGGTTGTTTACGCGCATTTGACAATAATTACTTTAAATAAAGTGGAACGCATTCGATGCGCTGTCAATGTTGTTTACGCAGTGCATGATTCCAGTTATTCGAACAGGAACGTTTCCATTTGCATGAAATTATGAATGCATATTGCAGGGAAACGTACTGCTGGAGCGAGAGCATTTCAAGATTTAAGTGACGGATGGCGTCAATTTAAAATTGAATCGTGTCATTAAATTCGATACGCCTATAAATAGTAATTGGAAGTTTTTCCTCGTTCGTGTGAATTATTTTTTGATTTATTATTTGCTTAATAAAGGGTTTTCCATGGGAACAGAATAAATGAGCACTTTCAGAAATTGATTACACTGTTTGTTCGCTTTGATATCGTGTTACTGTTACAATGTAATTAATTAATGTTTACGTGAATAATAAATGCATGGATGTGTGATAGAATCATCCGGTATACCTACATATTTACTTTTCAACAAATATCTAATTTACATACGTTTATGACCATTCTTACTTAGGATTTAATCTATCCAAATAAATAAATGAAACGAATTTCAGAAGAAGGCAAAATTATAAGTGACAACATAGAAGTGGCCAAAAAATGAAGAAAAATTTTCAAGAGATATTAAGTGAAGAAGATGTAATTATCTACGAACTGACAAGGGGAGCACAAAATTATTTCATGACATTTGCAAGAAGGGAAAGCATCGCAGAAAATAGCATTTACACTGTCTCAAGTACAGTGCAGAAAATATGTTTACGTTATCACTGAAAGCAATCGTCACATAACTTAAATTAAGTAAATTCCATTTTAGTATATTAATGATTAATAAGAAGATCATGTAATGCTTTTATTTCAATTTAACACGGCGTTAAATATTAAACAGGTTATGAGGAAGACAAGGCATGTGCTAAAATTACCATATTTTATAAACATCCACGCTAATTAAGGAGTGAAACCTAATTTCAGGCGCACGCTTTAAAATTAAATGTCCCATCCTGGACGTAATTGAATTTGCAAAGAATAGACGAGAGAATACATACACCTATGTTTGTGCGAGTATAAAAGCTTCCACTCAATGCGCTAACGAAACATATTGAAAGTAATGGGCTTTCTGCAGTGCATGCGAGTAAATTAGATTCCGTCGTCGTCCTTAAAAACAAACTTAATAGGAAACAGAGAATTATTTGATTCGGGGCGAGGGGTCTATTATCGAGCTGTTCTCCGTCAGATGTATTACGAGCCCATTACTCGGTTAAATAACGACGGTCCTTACTTTACTCCCGAGGAAAATTAATAATAAGGGTTGGACGCTGGAACGTTCTGCTCTGAACTAATATTCCGGAATGTGTGGAATTGCTAAATCGCGAATAAAATGCTCGGCATGGACCCTCTTAACCAGTTTTAGGGATATATCGTTAACAACGATGTTCTTTTTCTGATCAGAAAAAAAAAGAAATTATCAGGAAAAAACATGGTACACACAAATTATTATAAACATTCGTTTTTCCTTTAGAGTATTTATTAATATTATTATTATATACGAGGGTGGATCCCTATGCTGCACCCCTGATCCCCTTACAGTGAAACTACAGTGGCATTATATTTTTTTATTTTTCGACATAGTCTCCCTCTATACTAATGCACTTGGTCCATCGGTGCTCCAACATCTCAATAGCCTCCTGCAAAAATTTTTGTCCTACCTCTGCAAACCATCTCTCTACAGCTTGCGCTTTGGTCTAGGGATCATAGTGGTGCACTCATGACTCGTCCATGGTCACATACCGACTAAGAAAGTTCTCTTTGTTTGCTTGGTACCTTCCAAAAGACGCTCACAAGTCAACACCCGATTTCTTTTTTGATCAATGGTTAACATTCGGGGCATCCATCTGGCACTCATCTTTTTCATATCTAATTCTTTAGTCAGTATGTGGTGCACCACATGATATGATAAGCCAGTATCTTCCACAATGTCCCTGATGCGTACTCGTCGGTCTCGCAGTGCGTTATCGTGTACCTTTTTAATGATTTTCTCTGTTGTTACCATTATGGGAGGGCCACCGGCATGTTGGTTTTCACAGGATGTTCTTCCGCATTTAAAATCTCGACACCAGCGTTTGACTATGTCATAAGAAACTGCAGACTCCCCACTAGTTGTCACAATGTCTTCATGAATTTGAGTTGGTGTCATGCCCTTTTTCTGGAGGTATTTTATTACGGCTCTTTGTTCTACAGGATCCATTTTTATGAACAATCACGACACATAGTTCAAGAATTAGCGACAGCACAACAACGCTTTGAGATACAAAGTTGATATCTTGTAGATATGATCTACAAATGTCAGTTAACTAACTGTCAAAAACATTAATCAAGCAACCACTTAGAAATAGGTCAGGGGCGGAGCATAGGGATCCACCCTCGTATATTTGCAACTAAAGAAGATTCAATTTGAAGGCTTCAGCGGCTGTCGGGCATGTTTGAAGAAGAAGAACTTCCTCAGAGATGCTGCTGCTTCTCGTTAGTCGTTGAGACCAGCAGCCCTGAGGAAGCTCTTCTGCAATGGAGAACGAAACGTCGGCAGTAGAAGAAGTCAACGGAAGCCAATTCAAATAAGATTCTTTCTTCTGTAAACTTCGCAATCTTTCCGCACTCAATCACTATTGATTCCTATATTGTATATTCTTTTCATTGGAATTAATAATTTTTTGATGTTTTCATCCTCTAGATTTTTCCAACGCAACCCAATCACCATTGATCTCCTCAGTCTCAGATTCTTCCTATAATTTGGACCGCGAGCTTCAAGGACTCTTTTTTTAACTTTATATGATTAAAAAAAAAACAAAGAAACCAAAATCTTTTAAGCGGACACTAAATCGCGCACTATAACACTTTATGTTTCACCGTCGTTCGACAGCTTCGTCAGAAGTGAAAAAAATACAAATTTTACAAATTTCATCGGACAAGAACCAACTGTAAATAAAGAAACCAAAGAAAAAAGGCAGGAGTAGAGTATAACGTTTTTATGAAAGAATAGTTAATAAATACAACAAAGAAGAAGAAAATGGTAAACAATAGAAAAGAATATAATAACAACAACAAAAAATAGTGTATCAAAAAGGAAAATACAAAAGGAAAAAGATTGATTAGACGATGAATGTCAAGAAGAAATAAGTTTAAAGAGACAATACAGGCTAAAGATGATGCAAACAAAAAACGAAGACAAAAATCGATATAACCAAGAATGAAAAAAGGTCAAACAATTGTGCAGGGCTAAGAAAAGACTGTTTAACGAAACAACTGGGGAGAACGGAAGAAAGGTATAAGCAGAAAGAGATAAACTACTTTTATAAATATGTGAAAGAGGATACAAAGAAAGAGGAATATATCGGGTCCGGCAGAATAAATGTATTTTTTTTCAAGGAGAGTAAATGATAATAGATATAACCAATCAAAAATTTTTATTTTGTAAAATATTTGTTGTATCTTAAAGTTTATTTATGAATAATAATGTCTTTCAAATGGCACCCCTCGTTTGCGATATAGCGGGTTAGGCAATTTCTGAAGTTTCCCAGAGAAAAAAATCACATCACATATAACTTTGGTATAGGCTCTCAGTTACTAAACACTCCGTAGAGCCAAAAATAATTTTATAAAATAGAGCTGACTGAGTTACACCTTAGGTCGTTTGAATTTTTCTTCTATCTTATATACAGGGTCCGGCAGAATAAATGCATGGTTCGGGTGAGCGCGGCAACTCATCCGATCTTGCGCCTTGTGATTTTTTTTTCTGGGGCTACCTGGAAGAAAAGGTGTACATCAACCGTCCTCAAACCACCAATGCCTTGAAAGCAGCAATCCGTGCGGAAATGGCAAGGATACCGCCTGAAATGACAGCGCGCTTTATGAAAAACTTCAGAAATCACCTAACTGTAACGCAAACAAGGGACGCTATCATTTTAAGATACTACAAATATTTTGCAAAATAAAAATTTTTGATTGGTTATATCATTTATCATTTACTCTCCTTGGAAATCCATGCATTTATTCTGCCGGACCCGTTATATTAAAGATGCAGCTGAAAACTAAATAGGGAAAGAAGAGCAAAAAGTAGGAGATGGAGAGAATACTTATTTTAAAGAATTTTTCACGAGGAATACGAAAGTACCGAAGAAATGATGTAAGAGGGTGAAGTTCAGAGTTTGAAACCTACCCAAGAAGAATTTCCTGAAGTATTAAATATAATGAAAAATAATGAAAGTCCTGGACAAAATGGGGTAGTAGCAGAAAACTTAAGATATGGAGGGGAAATTCTAGGAGAAGAGGTTTATGAATTACTATGTCAAATATGGGTAGAAGAGAAGATAGCAAGTAGATGGAACAAAGCTATTTTACATCCAATACATAAAAAGAGAGACATGTTTAGAAATGCGAAAATTATAGAGGAATAGCTTCAGTGGATACTACGTATAAGATTCTGGCTACTTTAATACAACAGAAATTAGAAATTTATGCCGAAACTGTGATTGGCGGGGTACAGAAAGAACAGTTCAATAAGTCCATGGAATATAACATTCCAATTCGTATCCTCTTTGTGGATTTCAAAGGTGCCTATGACAATATTAAAAGAAATAATTTGTAAGATCGCTGCAGGAATTCAAAATCCCAACTAAATTAATAAAATTAGTAAACCTGATTCTGAAAGGTACTATATGTTAAAATTAACGGACAGACAAGCACAGATTTTGAAGTACAGAAAGGAGTAAGACAGGGTGACCCACTTTCCACAACATTATTCAATCGAGCATTGGAGAAAATCATGAGAGATAGTAAAATAAATAAAGAAAGTACTCTATGCAATAAAAATCATCAGATGCCGACGACATGGTTTTAATATAAAGAGGAAAAGAAGAACTGAAGGAAATTACAGAGCGACTAACAGAAGCAGCAAATTGGATGGGTCTGTAAATTAATGAAAGAAAAACTAAGTACATGGAGCTGAACAGGCAAAAGAAAACTTTGATTAGGAACACGCTTAGAATACAAACAGAACAAGGGATACCAATAGAAATCGAAGGAGGAGGACTAGGAAGATACTAAAATCAAAGCAAATAACTAAAAAAAGCGAAAATACTTCAAGGCAGTAATACGGCCGACAGTAACATACACGTGTGAAACTTGGGCGTTGCCAAAGAACATAATTTCAAAACTAGAAGCATGGGAACGAAAAATTTTACGGAGGATCTTCGGACACAGCTAAGATGGGAAAGAAGGACGAATAATGAAGTATACGAATTATACGGAGAAACAAAGATAAGTAACTACATCAGAGCTAGGAGATTACAGTGGTTGGGACACTTAGGGCCAGTTGTTCGAACATTTGAACCATGGTTCAGCTCTGAACTTGGTTCTATTACCATGACAACATTTGTAAAGGCATAGTTGCCGTAATGGTAGAACTACGTTCAGAGTTGAACGATGTTTGAGCAACTGGCCCTTAGAAAGACTAGAGCCATACCGACAAATCTACAGTGGTTGGGACACTTAGAGAAGCTAGATTCACACCGACAAATCAGAGATATATCCTGGAGAACACCTGAAAGAAAGAGAAAAAGAGGAAGACCCAGAAGAAGAAGCGGTCGAAGAAGACCTTGAAGGAACACAAATAAAATATTGGAAAAGGACCGCAAGAGACAGAATGGAGTGGAGAACAATTACAAAGCTATGCTGTATATTTCGCCTTTTTGTGCAACCGATGTATGTATTTATATATGTCTTCCAATGGACTTATAGTATTGCTTTAGAAATGATTAATGGCGTTTTTTTGGTATTAATTTGAATACAGTTCTTGATTTTTTAAACTTATTATATCGTGATGACCGTTTATTAAATTATAATTGCTATTAAATTTTGGTTTGTTTTTACAAATTAAATTATCTTTTATTAATATAAGTAACTTTAAATAAAATGAAATTTCAAATTGTCTGTGTAACGAAAAATAAAAATTTACTCGTCTGGTATATCCTCCTGGCAATATTTAGCAATTAGTTCATACGTAGCTAATGATGCCTCTGGCGCGTATATAATCTAATTTTCCCTGTTTTTTGTTGCAGTTGTCGGAAGCAACTTAATGGATAGGATAGCAGGGTGAGTAATTTTTAAATACACCTTCAGAGCTTACTCTAATAAAAAGACTGTCCTACATATACATGCTTTCGCGTGTTAATATTCATGCTGGCTTAAAACATTTAAATTTCCTAATGAAAAACAAACAAGCGAACTTGTCCACGGCGATTATTTAAAAATTCAATCCTGCGTTAGCGTTTTTTTTTTGGGGGGTCTTTAGTTAATCTGAATTAGATTTTGTTGCAAATTTCAGTGTTTTGTTGTAAGTGTGGTCGGGTTTACTTCAAAGCGTTCCCTGCAGGCTGCTTTACGTACGCAATCAAAATCCTGTGAGACGCTTTCTCAAAGAGCTGATTCACCTGCGAAAATTCATAGAATGTGTTAAAATATGGAATATTTCAGCTTTTTTTTTCTTTGTTACAAAGTTTCCTTTACTTACAATTAGTTGCAACAGTTTTACAGCAGTTACCTTTTGAATATTCAATGATGCTCTTGCAATTTACATTAATGTTTGGAAGAGTCTGGAAACATTTCAGTGCCACATGCATAAATATTTTTATAATAAAGTAGAAGTTTGAATTACTGTACTTACAGTAATTTACGTTACAATAACACGCAGACACGTAGGCAAAGAATATCAAACCACTCTTTTGTCTATTTCGAAAAAGAAACGTAGACTTATCAATCTGTAGCCTCAGTTATACACATTAAAAACAACAAGTACTTTTGTACAGACAGGGTGGCACATTAGTGTGTCAAAGTCTAATAACTTCGTTACCATGTGAAACACACAAGAAAGTTGCAGAACACTAAAAAGTCTATGTCGTAAAAATAAGGTCAAATGTACAAGATATTCCACAGAAGACTGATACAATTTTTTTTTAATTGGACACCCTTTATATTTTTACATTTGCGAATTTTGCGTAAAATAAGGTGTACAATGGAATTTTGTTTTAGATGCAGTATAACTAAGTTATTAAATTTGGAGGTTTTGTAGTATAAAAATGTTTCTACTGTAAAATTGAAATATTTTATACGGAGTGTTCCCCGAAATCCCGGAAATTTGTGATTTTATTTTACGAATATACCTACATCAAAGGAGGACGGTAAAATAGAGAAGGACAATAGTTGTAAAAGGAGGTCTGGCCACCTCAGATATTACGAAATTGTTATAAGTATACAAATTTTAATCGGACAAGAATCTAGTTTAACTTCTTATTTGATATTATTTTTATCTGGTATCATTTTAAGAAGACATTTTAACATCAAACATTTACACTTATCTTCATCATTTGCATAGTCATCTCTTCGAAAGTTCTGAATGGCTGATGGAATTAAATAATGCACATTGGAACAATCTTTTCATTCTCATCTCATATTCATTCTTAAAGAATATACCCTGTATCATCTGGATCCTCGAACATCCTCTGGATAGCTGTTTCGGCTCTTCTTGTGGCCTCATTTGCAAGAGAGTAGCTGCAACAAATTTCTAAATTTTCAAATTATGCTATACGAGCATTATTCGGTCGGTTTATGTATGATGGGTTATTAAGCAAATAAATTATTTGCTCTTTGTCATTCCTCATACAATTTTAGGTCAACAATCGGTCGACCTAAGCTCTTGTTTGCATGTATATTCAAGGCTGAGCGTAAACAGGTCGGTGAATTTGCGATGGATTTGTCGAGCTTTTCTTCTGCTGCTGAGGCACCAAACAGGGCCAAAATAGCTATCCATTCCTATGGATGCTTGAGGTTACCATTGCAATTAAAACCGATTTGCAATAAATTTCTGAATCTTTAAAAATTAAAATGTTACTAAAAGCATGTTAGATCAAATTAGAAAATATAAAACAGTTTTAGTTTTTAAATTAGTACAATAACTTGACTATTCATGATTATTATTTCATGTTCAATACATTATACAGACTCGGTAAATGTTTAACTTGACATCCCGTTATAATAGCTGCGTTCCTTTTGCCACAAATATTACCTCAGATCACTTAAACGTCATTTCCGTTAGCACGAACGAACGAAATTTGAATGGATATTTCAATCTTAACAACGAATGTGAATGCTCGAGCGGCAAGGTGGGAGGTTGAAATCTCTATTCAAATTCACTTGTTCGTGCTAACGGAAATGACGTTTATCTGATCTGAGGTGAGATTTGTGGTAAAAGGAAAGCACCTAATGTGTGCGACAGGGAACGCACTAGAAAAATAAAGAGAGAAATCACGCCCACTTGTTTTCGATGCCGTACACCGCCCGCCTTGCCGGGGCGTAGGCAATTAGTTCTCCGCGAACCGAATCGAAGCAAACTTGCTATGTCCAGTATCCAAATTTCTGATTCTCTATGTATAAGGCTGAGTTAAAAGTTGTTGTCACTTTCGATAAAAATTTTACATTATCATAGTTATCTGTAGTTTATATAAAATCTGTAGGCCCAAGTTGTAAACTGTTTTTAAAAAGACTTTTAGGGTAAAAAGTCAACTGAAAAAGTGTTCTTCTGGAGTTAATAAGGCACTACTGGAAAAGGGGTTGAATGCGACGGCTACGGCGAAAGCAATTTATGAAGTCAAAGGAGAGAATATAGTCAACAGGTAGTATCAAACTGGTTCCAACGCTTTGCGTCTGGCTACAACAATCTCGAAGATAGGTCTAGGAGTGGAAAATTATCTTTTGTCGATCCATAAGAATTGCGTGCCGCGTTGGAGGAGCAGCAGCAGCTCCATACAACCACCAGATGCACTTCTCAGCGGACTATCAACCGTCATTTGCATCGGATTGATGTCACGTGCAAATGACCTAGGGAAGTTCCTCACGAACTAAACGATGCACAAGCCCAGGGACGAGTGGATATTTGTACAACACTCCTTCTAAATCTCACTCTTGATCGGTTTTGGCTTCGTATTGTAACTTATAATGAAAAGTGGATCTTTTTTGTTAATCCTAACAGAAAAACCCAATGGGTTCCTCAAAATAGAAAGCCAGAACCACGGATGTGTTAAGGTCGTTTTGGAAAAAAAGTAATGTTGAGTGTTTGGTGGAATTTTGAAAACGTGCTTCTTTTCGAGATAGTCTAAGAAGGTTGTGATATAAATGTCAACAGCTGGTTCGGGTGTATGCTGCCATACGGGAAAAATATCCAGCCATGATCAATCGGAAACGTGTACTTCTCCAGCAAGATAACGCTCCAAGTCCTCGTGCTGTTCCAACACAGCTCAAACTGCAGAAAATTGATGCAGTAGAAATTTTACCACATCCTGTTTATAGCCCTGACGTTGATCCTTTGGACTATGGGTTGTTCCGAGCGATGCAGCATTTTCTTCGAGGGAAAAAATTGGAAAATGCAGAGGAAGTCAAAATCACTTATTTGCACCCAAGATTAAGGACTGGCACAGTGACCAGATCCAGAAATTAGTGAATCGACGGAGAAAAGTCATCGAATCCGATGGCTTATATTTTGAAGAATAATTTTGCATTCGTTCTTAAATGAAGTTATATGTTATTCAGTTATATGTTATGTTCCGTCAGTTCTTTTTTAGTATCTGTGAGAAACGCTTCAGTGTTAAGAGTCATGGAACGAGAGCACATCTTCCACGACTTTACAATTGGTGTATCTGAAGAAGAATGTATGCAAAGTTTATATTCAGCATTTGGTGATGAAGTATCCAGGCAATTGTCTTTGGTTTAGAGAATTTCACATAGAACAGGACTTTTTTTTTACATGACGAGAAACATATAGGAAGATCTGCTTCGCTGGTAACCCCAGAAATTCTGACCTGTGTTTGAAAAATGTTACAATTGGTATACTTACCAAATGATATAAGCTGGCTCTTAGCATTGGATTACATGCGATTTTTTAATGTCTTCGACAAGTTCAGGAGGTAACAGATCTAATTGGTGATGGATACCAGACGTTTCGATAATGGATTTGTGTATCATCCGTATCAACAATGACTACCTCACCGATAGGTCTTTGCTGCATTTGCACTGGGAATCATCAAGGGTTTCTTGGTTTAATGTATTTGTACTTCGAGATGTTTTCCTTTACAAATATAATGCTTTGTTTTAAAATGTTTGAGAATATACAACTATACAAATGAAAGCACTTATGAGGAATTTTCAAGCTCGTGATAATTGTTATTAATAGTGCTGGCAACCGAAATCGATTTTTTGGATAATCGGTTAACCGGTTTTGGATATTCGCGGTTTTGGAGAAAACCGAAAACCGGTTATCCGGATAACTCGGTTATTCGAGTATCCAGTTATACGGAAAACCGGTTATTCGAATATCCAGTTATTCGGATAACCGGATATTTGGATATTATCAGTTTCTTGGATAATCGGAAATTAGAATAACAGGTTATTCGGATATTCAGATATCCGAATAACTGGAAATTCGAATAATTGGATATCAGAATGGGTTTTGTTTGTTAAAGATCTTCAGTACTTATTGGAAAAAAGTACATACACATAGTTACATGTTTATTTACTTAATTGCTTTTATTATAACGTATTTGTGGATATCCGAATAGTCGTTTTTGGATATTCGAATAATCGGTTTTTCAAATATCCGAATAGTTAGTTTTTGGATATCCAAATAGTCGGTTTCTTGGATAATCGAATAATCGGTTTTAACCATTATTTGGATAGCCGATTATATCCGAAACCGGTTTTTAAAGAAACCGATTATTCGGTTTAAATTTTTTCTGGTTTTTGCCAGCACTAGTTATTAATCAAAACTTTCTTCAAACCATGCGAAAAGTAGAAATCTGACCACGCAAATTTTATTAATTAATTATAGGTCTGTTCGATAGCTCTGCACTTTCTACACTTTTAACACCTTTACTCTATTTTTCTCACTTCTACTTATGTTATGTCATATACATCGCACTCTCTCAGGAGCGGTTGGTGCAAAAAGTGTAGAAAAGTGCAGAGCTCTCGAACAGATCTTATGAGAAAGGGATTGAAAGATGTCAAAATTTATAATTTAATGGATGCATTTAATTTAAGTTAGAAGATTCATTTCCGGAAGTTATGTTGAAAATACCTTGATTTTCCTATATACGTAAATGATTTACTTTGTCATCATTAATTTTCTAGTAATGTTGAACTTTTTAAAAGAGCAGTTGTAAGAACGCTGTAAAATGTATGTAAACTAATTTATTAATGGAAATTATTGGACGTAGTCGTAGACAAACACCGTAAATATAGCATTTCATTTCGGGAACACATAAAAGTACGCTTTTTCCTTTAAAACCGTTTTCGTTTGCACTGACATTATTGTTTCCTCTCGGCACTTAATTAACGGCCGACAAGCCATCGTGCTTTACGACCACATAAAACAATATTTATGAATGCCATATTATATCTGCGCGTATTACCCGGAGCCCGGAGCGCACCTGTAAATGATGCATGCATTGATCCAGCACAGTGTACAGATTTCCTCTTGGAAATCGTGACGTTGCACTAATAAGATTTTCAAGTTCCCCATATTAAACATGAGAGCAACTCCGTGTTGACAGGTATGCAGATTAAATTCTAGTTTTAATAGAAGGAAAACTATCAACAGAATCAGATACAGGGCGATTCACGATGAAGCCGTCAAACTCTCAGACTGATAGTGAAAAGAGCCCACAGCACTTTCCTATTATAATAGGCTTGAATATTGTAAAATTAATCTGAACTCTAACTATTTTAGCTGCCGGCACTAAAACGTTACTCCTAAATCATTACCATAAAACATTACTTTGAGTCACTTCTATTTTATATCCTACCTTCTCATATCTTAAAATGTGTTGTAAAGTTCTCCAATTTGAGAAAGAATAAAACACACCAGACACGACCTCCACTGATTCTCATGTAAAACTCTCTTGCTACATTTGGAAGTATTCCCAGCAAACTTTCTAATAAGCACAAACAAGAAGCACATTTTAAAAAATGCACACATTCGAAAATCTAATCCTTTCATTTCAAATCTCTTGATAAAAACCTTATGATCCATACCCTTGTAAATCCTTTCAATTATACTGTAACTTTGTCAAAGGGATTCAATTTTGCATTAACGCTCAAGATGATTCTTTCAAGAGAAATCATCTATGGAGTCTGCTTTTATGAACCTCCCAAACCGAAAAGTCGAGTCAATCGATTTCCATCTGCATTTTTAACAAAATGAGTTCCATCTGGATTTCTTTCACATAATCTTCCTCTTAATCATACCTGTATCGTATACTGAAAAAATGTTTTGATTGTATTTTAAGTTTCTTGTCGTTGAATTACTTCCATCAACAGTGCAAGAGAAGTTGCACTCTTATACAAATTTAAAGTGACTCACATCAAAGTATCGAGATCCGGCGACGCAACACGAGCGAAAAGAAGTTTTCTAAAATTTCAAGCCAAGTATTTCCATTCATCTCAACAACCTGACCTCCGCGCATGCAGCCAAAATATCGAGGAAGTTCTTAACTGGCGATGCGCTTCAAACTTTTATGAACTTTGCAGCTTTGCAAACAACGATTTTGAAGAATGGGCGTTCTATCACTTCAACTACGTTACAAAGTAAATAGAATTATTTTAGAATTGAAAACTCATTTATTAACTCAGTGGCAGTTTTGTAAACACTAAATTATTTATCACTCCAACGGCGGAAATAAATTATTTTTAAATTAAATATATTATTCATCGTCATTAACATAGCAAAGAACTAATGAATCAAAAAGTGATCTCTGGCCACAATTAGTTTATTACCGTAGATACATATTTCGGCAGCTACGTCTCCATCTTCAGTACATCCACACACTCACTCATTGTCAGTTAAAAGCACTTTATTAAACCTCCGGTTGGTATAAGTCAGAGGATATGCACCTTATAAAATTTCCAGTGGAAATTAAAAATAGCACTTCACAGATCCTCGGAGGGTAACCAATGGTTTAAGAAATTTCTTGGCAAATCCAGTTGTTACAGTACTTCTTACGTTTAAAGAATTTATTAAGGATCTATTTAAATTTGCTGCTGCATTGGCTCTTGAATAGAAGAATGAGAAGAAGAAAAGGACAGATTCTGCAGACAATTATAAGGACTTCGGTCTCTTTGGTTACTATTATTATAACCGTCGTGCTATCTTTCAGAAGGCTAATGGTCGATTTCACAAAGCTTCGTTAAATTTAATCAATCGTTAAAAACAATTGTTGCTATGCTTTTAACACAGGTATCCAGATAGTTAATCATCGGTTAAAGTTAATCAGCTTTAGTGAAACCGGCCCTGGGTTTAAAATGATCGAAAGTGGATATGAAAGAAGATCCAACGAAGAAGTTTATGGAATGTTCCATGAGGCAAGGATTACAGAAGTGATTGCAGTAGTTGGGACATATACAGATGATGAAAGAAGACATAATAGTTGAGAAAATGGCGTGGAAACATCCAGACGGAAAGAGGAAGAAAGGCAGATCAAGGAAAAGATGGACTGAGATGGTGCTGTAGGACTTGCAAGAGAAAGGCATACGAAATTGGGGAGAAAAAACCAAGGACAATAAGCGATGGGAAGAAGTAATAAAGCTGTGGGCCTAAACGGCCTATCAATAGCGTTCCTATATACTGGGTGTCCGGTAAAGAATGGGCCAAACTTCAAGGGTGGCTTCTTTGGATCAAAATAAATCGATTTAGATCAATTTATCTTAGTACAATTTTGCTTCATTAAAAAGTTATGGCCTTTCAAAGATAATTTTTTTATATCAATATTTTAGCAAAACTCGCTCATTTTTGGAGACATTTAATTGTAATTTGGTATTTAAAGGTTTCTTGTACTGCTGAATCTGAATATCTGCTTAACGTAACGTGTAGAGGGCGCTCTAGAGACCCTGACGTTCTCTTGTTTATTGTCGTACTTTTTTTTACGTGAATATTTTTAAAATATGTTTCATTTTCTTGAAAGAACATTTAATTTACTTTAAAAAAGGCATACTTGTCACATGTCGCTAAAGTACACCAGTTTTGAGAAAAATGGCTTTGAATGTGAAAATGTTGAATACTTACTACACCATTAATGCTACTGCACGATGAAAAGACAATTACCTAAAGTTGCACTTCTTAAAATTTACTTAAAATTGAAAAAAAATTACAATTCCACATTTAAATCAACGATACATTACGTAAAAAATTCTTATTATGTTTGCTTTGGCCGCGTATTTCACTCATAGTTTAACTTTCAACTCCAGATTACTCTTATAGTAACAATTATAAAAACAATTGTTCCCACAGAAATAAAGTGAAGATTAAAGTTAAACTGTAACCGAAATACGGGTCTATGTGCGTGATTCAGTGTAGACCTAAAACAGTAATATTCAGCATTATCATATTCAAAGCCATTTTTCTCAAAACTGGTATACTTTAGCGACATGTAACAAGTATACCTTTTTTATAGCAAATTAAAAGTTCTTTCAAGAAAATGAATATAATTTTAAAAATATTCACGTTAAAGAAAAGTACAGCAATAAACAAAGGAATATCAGGATCTCGAGAGCGCCCCCTATATGTTACGTTAAAAATAGGAGGATATTCAGATTCAGCAGTACAAGAAACCTTTAAATACCAAATTACAATTAAATATCTCCAAAAATGAACGAGTTTTGCTAAAATATTGAAATAAAAAAGTTATCTTTGAAAGGCCATAACTTTTTAATGAAGCAAAATTGTACTAAGATAAATTGATCTAATTCAATTTATTTTGGTCCAAAGAAGCCACCCTTGAAGTATGGCCCATTCTTTTCCGGACACCCGGTATATAAGTTTAAAATGTTACGAGGAAAAAACTCACTTTTTTGTTGAGTCCGAATTTTTACAAGACCCAAAGCAATCTGCTTCAAATTTAATGAGATATTTTAGTTGCAACAACATCTGCCAAAATAATCTTTATGTTATCTAAATATTATTTCATTCAACCAGCGCTCCTTCCAGGCTTGTTATGTATAATACTATTATCTAAACTATAATAAATCTTATTTTAGATCAAAATACTCATGGTGTTTACAATTATGGACGGTGCTTCTTTATAGTCTTGCTAACTTTGCTCTACATGTTTTCTTGAAGATGTAACGGGTACATTTTAATACGCTTCCTGGAAGGAAAATAAAAATGGTTCGGAACTTTTCATTTATTTGCTTTTCTCTTACGGTCTGATGTAATTAGTGCATTCGTAGCAATGCACAAAATGAGAAGAGAAGGGTTCGTATTAACACCGGAAGTAGAAGCATATACCATTTCGGTACTGACTTGATTATAATTAATATATTTATTCCCCTAGAGGTAATATGAATCGTTATGTGAGATCAGCTTTGACACTAGAGCAAATTGCGTTAGGCCTCCACATATCGATTGCATTTTGGATTTCCTCCCCCGTATTTAGTAAACAAGTTCGATTTTGTCAGGTTCCACGAATTTAGGCGGCAAAATTAATTGGCCATTACCATAGTTTCGAATTATCATGTAAATGATTAATATGATGTTATGCTTGCCAAGCGGGGCTTGCTCATTATAATGTGATTAACATTTACAGTTGGTTCTTGTCCGATGAAATTTGTATCACAAAATCTTCTAAGCGGACACTAAATCGCGCAACTATACACTTTACGTTTCGCAGTCGTTCGACTGCTTCGTCAGAAGTGAAAATTATGTTGTCAAAATAAACAAGGTTGTCAACGGAAACTGAAAAAGTAACGGTTTTTTTTTATGTATATTATATTTATTTTTTAATCTAAAAATAATTTGAACATTACAAATGTTAAAAAATTGACAGATCTATGTTCTATTTAAGGAATCGAGAAAACTACAAAATGTATCGTTTAAATTTGCAAAATCAGTACGTTTATTAATAGAATTCGACGACATTTTTATTTTACACATTTCAATAAAACGTCTTTTGAAAATATTAGACTCGTAATATAAAATGTTAGTATTTTCAAAATCAAAATTATGGTCATTTTCTAATGAATGTTCTACAAGCATTGAATGATTTTGATTATTTTTTTGGATATGATATTTATGTTGGTCTAGAGTCTAGACGTTTTTTTAAATTTTGGCTTGTTTCTCCAATATAACATGAATTACAATTGAAACATTTAATTTCATAAACTACGTTTGGTTGTTTTAATTTTGGTGTTTTGGTTTTTAAATTTGAGAAAATACTATTTAAATTATTTACAGATTTGCTAGCTAAAATTAAATTGTGTTTTTTGAATATGTGTTTAAATGTGTCATATAGTGGTTCAATGTAGGGTAATGATATGTATTTTTTGTTTGAAGTTTGTTTATTGTTATTGTGGATTTTTGAATTTTGTAAATATTTAATACGATTTTTTATTACTGATTCTATAAGATTTATTGGATAAGAATTTTGAACAAGAGTCTTTTTTATTAAATTTAAATTATCATAAATGAAAAGTTTATCTGAAAGTAAAACAGCTCGATCTGTTAAAGAAATAATTGTTGCAATTTTATAGTTTTAGAAGTATACGAATGAAAATTAATATATCTACCTGACCACGTAGGTTTATGAAACCAATTTGTTATTAATTTGTTATTACGATCTGATGATATTTACATCTAGAAAACTTAGTGAATTGTTAATTTCTTTTCTACTGTAAATTGTAATCTATTATGAAAAGAGTTAAATCTACTTAAAACAAAGTCTACTTTATCTGAAGGCAAAATCAATAAAATATAATAGACGTAACGAAAATATAAAGTTAAATTGAAAGGTAATGAGTTAATGACACTTTTTCTAGTTCCTACATGACAATTTCAGCTAAAGCAGGCGATAAAGGAGACCCCATTGCTGTACCGAAAATCTGTTTATAAAATTTATCATTAAAAAGCGAAATAAGATGTTTCAAAACATAAAGTAACAATTTCTAAAAATTTTCTTTGGAAATGTCTGTAAAATCTTTAATTTCTATCCACCTATCATTAATGCTTTTAAAGCTAATTCTTTTGGAATGTTAGTAAACAAAGAAACAACATCTAAAGAAATTATAATACAGTTATTTGGTATATCTATGTTTTTCAATTTATCTACAAGTTCATAAGAATTTTTTATAAAGTATTCTGATTTACTAGTAACTTGAGTAAGAATTTTTGAAACAAATTTTGATAAGAAATATAGAGAAGAACCTATAATAGAAACTATTGGCCGAAGAGGTGTGTTAGGTTTGTGAATTTTTGGAATGCAGTATAATTTAGGAAATATGGGATGCTGTACTTTAAGAGATTTAGCAATATTATTACTAATTTCAACAGATTTTTCTAACTTATTAATAATATTGAACAATAAACAAACTTCAAACAAAAAATACATATCATTACCCTACATTGAACCACTATATGACACATTTAAACACATATTCAAAAAACACAATTTAATTTTAGCTAGCAAATCTGTAAATAATTTAAATAGTATTTTCTCAAATTTAAAAACCAAAACACCAAAATTAAAACAACCAAACGTAGTTTATGAAATTAAATGTTTCAATTGTAATTCATGTTATATTGGAGAAACAAGCCAAAATTTAAAAAACGTTCAGACCAACATAAATATCATATCCAAAAAATAATCAAAATCATTCAATGCTTGTAGAACATTCATTAGAAAATGACCATAATTTTGATTTTGAAAATACTAACATTTTATATTACGAGTCTAATATTTTCAAAAGACGTTTTATTGAAATGTGTAAAATAAAAATGTCGTCGAATTCTATTAATAAACGTACTGATTTTGCAAATTTAAACGATACATTTTGTAGTTTTCTCGATTCCTTAAATAGAACATAGATCTGTCAATTTTTTAACATTTGTAATGTTCAAATTATTTTTAGATTAAAAAATAAATATAATATACATAAAAAAAAAAAATCAAGTTACTTTTTCAGTTTCCGTTGACAACCTTGTTTATTTTGACAACATAATTTTCACTTCTGACGAAGCAGTCGAACGACTGCGAAACGTAAAGTGTATAGTTGCGCGATTTAGTGTCCGCTTAGAAGATTTTGTGATACAAATGTGATTAACGATTACCACGAGGTAACATGTATCTGTTTTTGATTGGCATAATTTAAATATCTTGGTATTTTCTGTTTTAGTTGTAATAATCAGTTGTATAATTAGTTATAATCTTTTTTTTTCAGCAATATTCTTTTCTTTAGAAAGAACATAAAACCAATGAAAGTATTTACATTATTCTGTAAAGTGTATAGCTGATTAAGATATGACAATTTTAGCACCTGTTTACCTCAGTATTAAGAACTTGAAAGATTTTGTTACTCCTCACACTATTTCAGAAATCTCTTGACAATCGTTGTTGCTTCTGAAGTTGAATTTAAGGAAGTAATTGCCGTCAAAGAATTTATTAAGGATCTGTCAAATTTGTTGCTGCTTCGGATGTCATGGTTGTTGAAATGAAAGAGGAAAAGGCATGGGAGAACATTACAAATAGAATTTGCAGGCTGGTTGAACTGGTTCGTGTTCCTTTTGACTTTATTAAGTCTCTCGAAAGATACAACAAGAATTCAACGTAGTATTTTTTAAAGGACGACATCTTAGAATTTAGTAAGGCTAAGGGGAAGAAGTATTAGGAATGAGGAAGGATTAGGAAGGATTCGTGTTCCTTTTAACTTTATTAAGTCTCTCGAAAGATACAACAAGAATTCAACGTAGTATTTTTTTAAAGGACGACATCTTAGAACTTAGTAACGCTAAAAGGAAGAATTAGAGTTGTATATTAGTCATTCTTAGTTTTGATTTAAATGTGAATTTTTGGGTATAAAGTCTAAAAGTGCGAAAAAAGAACAGAGAAAACAAAAATCGTATAAAGTGTTTGGCTAAAAAAACATACTAAATATTCTAAAGGTTTTTCTGGTTTACGGAATTTACGGCTGTTGCATATTGTTGGGGGACAGCAACATTATATACTACTTATCATGCACGACATGACTGTGTGGCCTGCAGCGTTTTTCATTTGTCCTCGGGATATAAAAGCTTTATACATACATTTTGCCTTTGCGTCCTGTCATACGTGGTTTGCAGTACACGCTTTTTCACAAACAAATCTCATTTTTTAATTATTCCAAATTTTATTGCTGGAAGTTTGATTTTAATTCGGAAAAATTTTTCTGTTTGTCCCACCAGTTCGATCGTCGAATTACATTGTCTAGTACGCCAGTAATTTTCAAAGTATTTTTTTTTTCGGTAAACAATTAATAGTAAAATATTAATCATAACAAGAAAAATAACAATAAAAAATTATCGATGCACCTCAACGATAGAGTGAGAAAAATAGTGTTCAGATACCTAACGTTTTGAATTTTTATAATTTTATTGTTAGACAAAGCTAAATACACGAAATTTATTAAGGAGAAAAGAGCTATTCGATTTTGTTTTAATACTTCTTCAAGTACCATTTCATTTTAGAGGCTTTTAAAGTATGCCTTTAACAAAAAAAACTGTGAATACTTTAGGGCAACTCAAAAACCGTAATGCCGCATAAAAAGTTATGTGTCAATAAACGAAATCCGAGAAGATAAAAAACGTTCATCACCGAAAATAATTACATCAAGAGATAAAAAGTTTCTGCAAAGCAAACTGACGACAGTTTTAATAAAATCGTCCATTTGTCAGGGGTTGCGTTTCGCACCATTAATATAAAGTAAAAGAATTATCTGATCAATTCTGGCGTTGATGGATTTAAGAAAACGGCACGTTCTTTATTATATCCATCCTCCTGCATATTTAAGATCTTCTATCTTACTGGAATTTTTCTCTCAAATAATTTTTTGATGGACGGGAACCTCATTCATATGCACAAGTTAATAAACGTCAAATGAAAATTAAAACATTTATTCAGATCTAAAAACGCACACACATTAAACACAAAAGACAAATAAGTATACACAATAATACACTCACTTGAAAAGGAGACAACCAGCACAAGGAGTTATCTTTGAACACACAGAACACTAAATTATCGACATTATGCTAAGGCGAGTCAAGGAGGCGATCGGAATAAATGTGACTAAAGAAGAAAAACAGAAGTTGGCAAAGGGCAGCTGAGACGAGTACATAAATAAGCCGAAACATCCTTGCACTGTACGTTTCTGGCCCATCTCGACTGCAACCACGAGCACGAAGAAGAGGCGGCTCATTTACCTCGGAGATGGCAGGAGAGTAAGGGTGAAGGCAACTGTGACCCAGGATGTCGGGTTGTTAGAGTATCAAGAGTTGATGGAACGATACCTGAAAATAGTTACACAAAAGAAAAAGCGCAGACGTATTTTTTGCGCATTTATTTGAGAAAACTAGATTTCGGGTAAACCATTTGTTCTAAATAAATTATTTAGATTTTTTAGAATCTAAATACATTGAGATTAGGGTTAGAATTGTAATATTAGGAAAATTTAATTTAAAAATAGTAAGAACTTGAGAAAATAACCGATGGAGGGCGCAAAATGCGTTATGACATGTAATATGTTTAGTTCTTCGAGAGCTTATATGTTAGTAGAGAATATTAAAGGACTCCAAACATCTACAGGTTACGGGCCCAGGCTTATGTGCTACATAATAAAGTGTTTAGTCTATAGTTGTGCTCGATGTTGTTTTTATCTGAATTGAACTGAACTGTTTGTACTATGATCATAGACTGGTATGTAAAATATAATGAATTCGAATGTGGCGCGTGTTGCAAGCAAATGCAAGCAATACTTGTCAAGAATGACGAAAGTTTATTACGTATAACAAAAGCTTGACTTGTTGCCCAGAATTTCTTACGAAAAACCAGATGTACATTTCAACGAAACTTTTTCACCAGTTGCGAGACTGCAGTAAGAATAAATATGAGGGTCAAGCACTTTGATGTTTCCACAGCCTACCTCAATGGCGACCTCGAAGAAGAATTGTTCATGAAACTCCCAACATTTCTAAAGGAGTCTTTGAAGAGAGTTGCCGAAATGAAGAAGTTCGGAAATGAAATTAAAAGAAAGCATTACAAACATTAGCTCAACTCGAATCCGATAAAGTATTATTTTTGAAAAAAGGCCTATACGGGCTTAGACAAGCTGGCATAAGAAGTTGGATGGAGTTTTCAAAGCATTAAAAGCTCGCCCTCTGAACGCTGACCCTTGTGTATACAAATTTGAACAAGGGGGAGTTTAGCTTTTATCGTAATTTATGTTGATGATATCTTAGTTGCTTCTCATGATGAAGAAATTATTGCTAAACTTGGAAGAGAACTGTCGAAGAATTTCGAAATAAAGGATCTGGCCTCGGAATTGAATTTCATAAATTTCATAAAGATAAACACAGTATAAGCCTAAATCAACGAGGTTATATTGAAGAATTGTTCAAAAGATTTAACATGATTGATTGTAAAAACTGTTGCTACTCCGATGGAACCAAATGCCAAATTGATGAAATCCGAAACCGATCTCAACAAGCAAGATAAAAATTTGCCTTATCGAGAATTGGTTGGTGCGTTGAATTACTTGGCGACTGCCACTCGTCTAGACATAGCTTATGCGTGCAGTTTTCTGGGACAGTTTAACAATTGCTACACTCCTATAAGAGACGTATTAAAAGGATACGTAGATGCAGAGTGGAGTGGAAACTTAGTTGATCGAAAGTCTTACACCGATATGTGTTTTATATGGAACGGAGGCCCTGTGACTTGGGATTCCAGGCAACAAAGATCCTTAGCTTTGTCGACAAATGAAGCGGAATATATGGGTCTTTCCGACGCATCAAAGGGAGTCACTTATTTATGTGGATTTCTTAATGAATTAGGTATGAATATTGAGGGAAGCGTTCCAGTATATAATGACAACATGGGTGCTTTAAAGTTAGCAGAAAATCCTGTTTTTCACGCCCGAAACAAGCATATTGACATTTAGATTTCACTTCGTTCGTCAAGCTCTGGAAAACAGTGTCGTATCGTTACATCATATACCGACAGAGCGTGGAAAATATATGAACATGATTGGATTAGCCATCCATCGTCCCGAGGGGGAGTGTTGGAGCTGGCAGGATCAGATCTGGTAAACATTACTTCCAAGGATTTCATGACTACGGAGTAATTATGTTGTTTTTAAAAAAAATGTAATAAAACAAGTTAGTCAATAAAATGCGTTACGACATGTAATCTGTTTAGTTCTTCGAGAGCTTTTATGTTAGTAGAGAATATTAAAGGACTCCAAACATCTGCAAAGCTTAATTGATTAAATTTTAATTAAGTGCATGTGTGAGAACAAGGAAAGGAATAAACGAAATATAAATCGATTTTGCTGGAAAAAACGATGTGACAAAAAAATTTGTAAAGGGAAAATGAATTCTCATATTTAATCAAAAAAATTCACCACCAAATAAACAAAAAAATATACTTAACGATGTCATAGAAAGCATAACAATGTTGATACCCGGAGAAACAGAACAAGACGAAAAGAGAGAAGTAGAGATAAAAAAATTTGTCATAAAAAGAATTCGAAGCATAACTAAGAAAGGACAAGGAACGACCAAAAAGCAAAGAAAGGAAGACGGTTCAGAAGAATAAAATTATACGGTTACCAAAAGTAAGAGGAAAAAAATGGGTGGTTTTTGAGGGAAGGCAGAGAAAATAGGAATGAATATAAAAGGAAGAAAGAAGCAAATTTTATTATCATATTGTACTTTTACATCCATCCGTCGTAGATCGCATCTTCTCGTATTGGGGTATTACTTCTTCTCAGTCATTTTGACTGAAGCTGACTCTATCAACTGCAGTCACATTACAAAAGTATCGCTAAAAGTGTTTTAATGATATGAAATAATGAAAATATCAGTATGTATAATCATCACCAGAGAGCTGCCAGGTTTTTGTTATCAGAAGTAGGCAATTTTCCTGGAATAAGTCATTTATAACATGATGATTGAGTGTGAAGAAGTAAATATAAAATAAATGTACTTATAAGATTCCGTAAAATTAATTTTGTTTCAATTGTTATGGTTTTTAAGACCTAAGATCATCCATTCTCTGATCATCGCTATACAATTATTTTCTAAAGATGTTTTATATTGTCTTTTTTTCTTAAAAATCTACCACACTGACAAGTCTTAATGCATGAATTAATTATACTTACATTCATAAATTGTCCTAAAACTGACGTCTGAAACACTAACCAGTATACGGAGATGCCAATGTACAAATGTGTACCGCAGATTATATAAACTATAATACAATAAGGTATAAGAATTTTCTTCGTTAAAGTGAAATAGCTTCTGGTCGATTTATCGACTATATCAAAAAGTGCTTTCAACCAACGAGAAAAATTCTCTAAATCTTTTAAATCAATCCCGTGAGATTCACGAAAATGAGTTAATGCCCGGGAAGTTATGAAGAAGACTGGCGAAAACTAGGTTAATGGTCGTCGAAGTTGCGCTATTGTCTAAAGTCCTCCTAATTTAATTTAATTGATGTCGAAGCCTTCCCATTGTGATGCCGTCAGGGAATAACCGACCGGTATAAACAGTTTTAATTCGCGAGATCGCAAAGAAACGTAATTACCTTTCTTGTAACTGGATTTCAAGTCTCTGGCTTTTTGAATGCTTTAATAAGATGACAACATCAGCTTGATTAAATGTCTGGATGCGAACATGAATACTTAAAAGCAAAATAAAGCAACGGCCATAATTTTTTTTTGTTCAGAAATATAAAAATCATTTTTAAATTTCAACAAAACGTAAGTAGATACTTTTCCGTAGAAAATTAGTATAAAAATATTTATTCATTCATATTCTAAATTAGTTGAGGCAAACAATTAAGAAGGTACAAGCGGTGCTCACTGTTGAAAGTTCACATCAACCAACAGACTATCACGATTCTAGTGGTAACAACTATTAATGCAAAACTTTTGGAAACGATGGTCACGTGAATATCTTCGTCAACTGCAAGAAAGAAATGGAATGAAATGTCTTCCATGGTAACTTGGTCGAATAATTGAGTTCGACAAAACTGACGCATTTTGTTAAAGACTTATGGTTTTGGATTCGCTGCTCTAGAGTAGTGTCAGAGTATCTCCATCTTCTAATATTAGTACATGAGGTTAAATCTAAATGAAAATACTCTGAGGGTGCTCTAGAGCAGCAAATCGAAAAAGCTATTAGGTAATATGTGCTTCTATTTTTGTAATAAAACTTAAAGCTGCCGAGTAATAAAAATATATAAATACTTACTGAGTACATACATAACTCAATACAGAGTAGCTAAAAAATAAGGATGTCACTGTGATTCGATTTTGATTATGAAATTAAATAATTTATGTTTTACTAAGCAATAAAGCGAAGTACTTATATTTTTATATTCGATTATTTACAGAGAATGTTTATCATTAGCAAAGAATGCCGAGCGCTTCTAGAAATATTTAATTTTAAAGGAATAATGCCGGCCTCGGAAGTTTATTAAGTTAATGTAACGTGCGCAAATAAGACGAGCAAAGGCTTTAATTAGGAAAGTGCACCAGACTGAATGCAAATGTTTTCTATTCCTCGAGGACATCGGCTTAACTTTCCACTTGGTACTCTCTTTTCCAAACTGGATACACAAGGAGCACTTGTCAACAAAATTCGAGAAAATTTTCTTGTTATCTAGATCTTCCTTTTTTAATAATTAAATTGATGTTTTATTTAAATGCATACTAACATACAAAAAGTAAATTAAATTTTCATATGTAGAATTTATGCGAAATTAGGAATGACTGGCACTGGATGTTTATTTACCATAAAGAATTTTATCGAAATATTCAAATACCTTAGCTTATGATGGGTTATGAAAATTCTCATAACGTTTTTTTTTTTAAGTTTCTAACGTTCTGCAAGGTCATGTATGACACCGAGAGATAAAACATTTATTAAAGCCCGGAGCTTTAAAGGTGCCTTGCGATACTCTCCGTCAACTTTTAATAAAGATTCCCGAACGTTATGAAGCTTTTTTTCCTCGAAGCCAAGTTGAACCTTCGGCTGCCCTAACACCAATTTATCTCGAGGCGTCCCGTTGAATAAATAACGATTTCTAATTTATTCCACCCCCGAAGCACATCGTTACGTGGCTTTGGAACCAATAAAATTCGTGTTTGTTTAGTAATTCAGATTTGTTTTGTTTACACTGGTAATTTGATGAGTTCTGAAATTCCGAGTCTTCGGGGCAACAGTATTTTTTTTTTTTACAAAGCAATAACACATGTTACATAGACATAGACGTAATATGGCGAGAGTGTCATTAATGGGGTAATAAGAATTACAGACGGAGGTTCTAAGGGAAGAAGTAGGTGGACAGAGAACACAATGTCATTAGTTTCAAAGAGGAAACAAGAATGGAATAAATATTTGCAAAGTAAGAATGAAAGTGACTATGAGAGAGAAAATAAGAAGCTAAAAGAATGGTAAAAGCCAAAAAAGAAAAATCATGGACATGCACATAAGGATAATCACAAGTCCTTTGGTTGCATCAGAAAAGCCAAACCAATTAATGTAACGTATTAGAAAAATATGAAAAGAGAACAATAAGGATAAAAGAAAAAGCGAAATAATGGAAAGATGGAGATAGTATTTCAAAATGTGATTAGAAGAAGAGAACATTTTATCAACACAAAACATAATCAAGAGATTAGTAGAGAAGAAGCACCAAAAATAGAGATTATAGAGAAAAAAAACAGGTAACAACAGAAAAGATGTAGGAGGCGAAAACAGGAAAGGCAAACTAGATAATACGTTAAAAGCAGGAAGAGAACTGTCAAATGAAATATTGAAAAAATTATAGGTAATAAATAAGAAAAGAAAAATAGCATCAGAAGAGGAAAATGGAAGTCATATGTCAAATCTACCAAAAAAAGAAGTCTTTCGCGGTTCTTCGTCCGTTTTACAATTCCTCTTTCTTCCGGACTTTTTTTGCAAAGTGACTTGTGCTCTTTTCGACGCTGCTTTTGGTGTTCTTGCTGCTGCTGCTGCTGTTCAGTGGCAACTACGAAAAAGAGGAGATAAGAGAATGGCAATAATTATTTCGTGCATTGGCAAAAGCTTCCGCGGTCTTTTTCTGGCTTCCGTATGTACCGCGTTAAAATTCTTCTTTCTTACTGACGTTTCTTACAAAATGACTTCCTCATGGCTGGGGCTGTTCTTTTCTTTTCGTCGCTGCCGCTGCTGCTCAGCGAGAACTACCAAAAAGAGGAGATAAAAGAATGCAATAATAAGCATTACATTATTTCGTACAATGACAAGAGCCTACGCCACAATTCTAAAAACAGATTGAAAATACAGAATGAAGATACGGATTCAGAGTAAATAGAAGAACGTTGAATCTGTGTTTTGTAGATCTTGAAAAAGTGTCTAACAGAGTTAAAAAAGACGACATGGGGAAGTACTGGAAACTGAACCTAAGGAATCAGGGATGTTTGAATCAAAGAAAGGGAGATGGCAGGGATGGACGAAATAATTAAAGAGATGAGGAAACAGGCTAAATAGTATAGAATAGGATAGTGCAAAATGGAAGAACTATTAGATATCGTGATTATTGCAAAAGACAAGAGAATTCTGAGCGAAAATACGAAGGTCTTAGACTGGAAGTTCCGAAAGAAATAATAGTAATACGCAAAAATAATGATAATAGATAATGCAGAGAAGACACTTTAAATATGACAGGAGACGTCCACGGAGCAAGTAAGAAAAGAAAGTACCTAAGAACAAAAATATCTTAGCATGGTAAATTAGAGGAAGAAAGGAAAGAAAGAATGGCAGCTGCAGGAAGGGCATCTGTGATGGTTTGGATATGTCATATGTATTCAGGAGCATAGTCTGATGAAAAAAGTGGGTAGTAAATAAAAACAGAGAGGTAACCAACAAAAACGTGAGAAGAAGAAATAGGAGATGGCATGGTAAGAAAGGGAAAAGGCATTTACGGAAGACATACCCTCAAATGCAAATGCATGCAGAGGTAGATAGGGTTTTAGACTAAGTCCTAAGTCCTAAGTATAAGTTACTCGGAGAAGAATTTCCTGTAATTTTCTAAATTAATTTTTTTTTGTGTATTCTGTCCTTTTTGAAACTGAAATTGTATTAATTAAACTTTGTTTTAGTAAACTAGAATTCGTGGGCAGTGAGACAGTAAATAAAGACGTCGGTTAAACAGGTCTAACGGCAGAGAAAGTCCGAATGGCATCCATAATTTATTACTTTTAGTTTGTCTGCGGCACTTGGGCAATTCGTTATTCCCTTTCTGAACATTGCACCAGAAAATTTGGTGGTAACGGAAAAAGTTGCTCGGCTACGTGTTTGTTTGACTTTCATTACGATAGAATTAATTTGCTTAAAATTTTGCAACTTTAATTTACGTTTTCATTAATTTTTCTTTTACAGACGTTTCCCTCTTTTAATAAAATCTGCAATTACAAATTAGAAGTTGCATGACAACTAATGCTAACGCTGGGATCCGTTAATACTTAAAATTTAATGTGATGATAACATGAGCAAACACGTTTGTCTTATTTATTGTACTGTAGTACCATACACGTATAAGAAAATATAATTAGAGGGGTGCCATACGTTTTTCCGTTAAAGATATTCGGCTTATGAGAGCTAAAAACGTTGTATCAGGTAATTCTGTACTCTCGTTAAAATTTTCAGGATGAAAGATCCCATTAGCAAGGATAACGAAAGCTTCGGTTTGTTTCGAAACGGTTTCATTGCGTTACGTCGCGTCGTCGGAAGTTTCCTCACTGGAATATTCCAAATTGTTCGAGATAAACAGACTCAACATTGTGATAGCATTATGAATTACCTCGCCCAACACGTGAAGTAATTATTGCATCTTCATGCAGCATCCACTCGATCACGGAAGTTCGACGAAGTATTCCTGTAAAACAAGTAATTAGATTGTTGAGCTTCGGAGGTCTACTAAGCGTTCCTTGAAGTTTAAGTTAAAATCATTAGTTACGATCTAGGGACTTCAATTTTGCTATTAATTTCGAATAACTTCGTAAAACTTTGCATTAAAATATCAATATACTTAAGATTCAGCGTTTGAACAACTTATTAAAACTTCACCGGCCTTATTTACTTATAAATTGCGGTTTTTCTCTGAAGTTGCTGCCGCCGTCCGGATCGACGGGGTTCGACTCGTTAAATATCTCGGGGAAGACAGAACAAATAAGTGGAATCCAATAAAATACCGACTTCGTGAAACTAGAACGGGCGATGATCGAAAGATCGAAAATTTCCTTGATTAAAAAAGCAATTACTTATTGAGATTGGCGGCCTATGAATAATTTAAAAGAACGTTCCCTTGTTATGGAAAGTGCGAACGGTTAGCGTATTAAATTTGTTGATAAACACCCCGTCGATGTGCTTTTACCCCCTACGTTACTCATTATGTTAAAAAGTGTAATAAATTAATATTACAAAGAAGCTTTCTGAAAATGGACGAAGTAAGAGTGCCCTAATAACCTATGTTTCTTGTGGCTTCTTCTTACAAACTGAAGTTAACAAGAAAATATTTAATGTAGATCTTGAATTCTATAAAAAATCGTCTTTGCCCGTCGATATGAATTAGGCTTACTCCAACAAAGAGATTCATCAAATTTTAGCTAATTAAAATTTAGTTATAACCAGAGAGTCTACATTTTATGCAGTTTGCTAACGCATGCCAGTCAGTCAAGTGAAGAGCGCACATGTCTCATGCTATCATGGGATCAGTACCGCTACACTATGCTTGCGCTGGAGGTAAAGTTCATAAAAATTTAACAAAACTAACGAGTAGTTTTCGAACTGCATTACTCAATTAAATGAAAACGTATTCTACAATTCATTTTACAAAATGCAAATAAAGTTCTGCATAAATTCTTATGTTGCGGGCAGGGGATGACGACATTTTAAGCTTTTCCTTAAACTTCGTTCGAAGTGGCTTGCGTCAATTTCCTTAACGAACTGTGAAAGCTAATGTCGCAAGTCTATGCAATAATTACCTTGAAAAGCTGCGTTAGTGGCTCGTCAAGCCACCACGCCTCGAAGAAATTTCCACCGAAGCACTTAAAGTTCTCATTTTTTCCTTTTTTACCAAATCGGTTATTGTGCTCATCTTTTAATAGCGTTTTTTCCCCTCGTGTGAAGTAATGAAACTATAAAACCTGTTACCCGGTTGCTATTTGTTTGCTTTTAATAACGTGCTACCGTACATTCATTACTTTGATGAAAGACTCGGCTCCCATTCATTCTAAGTTTTAACAGAAACATACCACAAAGACAGTGTAACAAAACAAACGACCTAACTTAGCGCGAACGTTATTAATTACTATAAAACACGTTTAGAACTAGCTACAAAATTAATTTTAATTGTCAGCTTAAGTACTTAATTATTTCACCGACTGCGACTGTGAAATTCAATTAAAGTCTGTAGTGTACTACCTGCATAATCCGGTACAGGTTTCCACAACTCGATTTTATAACTAATTTGTATTAGTTTTAGAGCGCTTAGGTGTTCAGTTTCAAACGGTGGGTGGTGGTTAGCTGCGTATCCTACAAGTGCCAGAGGGAACGTAAACGACAGAATTTATTTTGCCTTATTTGAGCCACCGCCAGATTTAAAATTTAAATAACATTCTAGCTGTGTATAGTTTTGATATCGATTTTCCGTCAGCTTGTGCCTTCAACTTTAGAGAGAGAGGCGCTAAAAAAACCAGACGCTTTTATTTCCATCATAACGTAAGTCGAAAGGGTAAAACATATTCCGACAATTTTTTATTCACATAGTGAAAGTTGAGTTTAGAATCCAATTCTATTCTATATTGTCTGTATAGTACCACCTAAAGAAATTATAAATGATAAATAGATGTTTAATTGTTCTTTGAAATAAAAATGATGAGACTTTCGTATACGTATAATACAGGGAGACTGACAAATATTAATCTAAAAAAAAAAAACCAAGAAAATGAACGTTATAGATTACGGAAAAAATGTTAATATTTAAGTAAAGAATTACCATAAAAGCATGCTGCGGCACCGTATACGAAATACAACGCCACGTTTTATAAATGCAGCAGTAAATTGGAATATAAAGTTTTATGATTATTATTTTATTTACTACCTGACTACACACAATGCGACCATGACACACATCTCAGTTTCGTTTCATTACATGTTTAACAGCTGGGAATGAAAGTCTGAGTTATGTTTCTTTTACGCGATATAATGATTAGTAATTTCTAAAATAACTGGAATAGATTATGAAATAAGGGCTAAAGAGTATACGCAAATAATTGTGTAAAGTGAAGAAACGAATTAAGCTTGTCGCACACTTATCCGTCACGTTACGTCCCGTCAAAATACGGTCAGGATTAAACACATGAAAATGAATGAGTGATCGCCCACTTGTCCGTCCCGTAATAGTCAATGTTTGCAATGGTGTATTTACTCAGAAAATAAAGCTTGTAAAAGTTGACCCTGAAGCAGTAACAGACTATTAAACAGCTGATGAAGCAGGAACGCGATATTTGTACTATAAGTATAAACTATAAATTCTTTAAAATCGCTTATGTTATATAAAATACGGTCAGGATTAAACACATGAAAATGAATGAGTTACCGCCCACTTGTTCGTCCCGTCATAGTCAATGTTTGCAATGGTGTGTTTACTCAGAAAATAAAGCTTGTAAAATTTGACCCTGAAACAATAATAGACTATTAAACAGCTGATGAAACAGCAATGCGATACTTGTACTATAATTATAAACTATAAATTCTTTAAAATCGCTTATGTTATATAAAATACGGTCAGGATTAAACACATGAAAATGAATGAGTTACCACCCACTTGTCCGTTCCGTGATAGTCAATGTTTGCAATGGTGTATTTACTCAGAAAATAGAGCTTGTAAAATTTTACCCCGAAACAATAACACACGATTAAACAGCTGATGAAACAGCAATGCGATACTTGTACTGTAAGTATAAACTATAAATTCTTTAAAATCGCTTATGTTATATAAAATACGGTCAGGATTAAACACATGAAAATGAATGAGTGACCGCCCACTTGTCCGTCCCGTCATAGTCAATGTTTGCAATGGTGTGTTTACACAGAAAATAAAGCTTGTAAAATTTGACCGTGAAACAATACTAGACTATTAAGCAGCTGATGAAACAACAATGCGATACTTGCACTATAAGTATAAACTATAAATTCTTTAAAATCGCTTATGTTATATAAAATACGGTCAGGATTAAACACATGAAAATGAATGAGTTACCGCCCACTTGTCCGTCCCGTCATAGTCAATGTTTGCAATGGTGTGTTTACTCAGAAAATAAAGCTTGTAAAATTTGACCCTGAAACAATAACAGACTTTAAACAGCTGACGAAAGAGCAATGCGATACTTGTACTATAAGTATAAACTATAAATTCTTTAAAATCGCTTGTGTTATATAAAATACGGTCAGGATTAAACACATGAAAATGAATGAGTGACCGCCCACTTGTCCGTCCCGTCAGAGTCAATGTTTGCAATGGTGTATTTACTCAGAAAATAAAGCTTGTAACATTTGACCCTGAAACTATAACAGACTATTAAACAGCTGATGAAACAGCAATGCGATACTTGTACTATAAGTATAAACTATAAATTCTTTAAAATCGCATAGGTTATATAAAATACGGTCAGGATTAAACACATGAAAATGAATGAGTTACCACCCACTTGTCCGTCCCGTCATAGTCAATGTTTGCAATGTTGTGTTTACTCAGAACATAAAGCTTGTAAAATTTGACCTTGAAACAATAACAGACTATTAAACAGCTGATGAAACAGCAATGCGATACTTGTACTATAAGTATAAACTATAAATTCTTTAAAATCGCTTATGTTATATAAAGTCGAACAAATTAGATAAAAATCATAAAAGTAATGCTTAGGGTGAAATGAAGAACGATTTGCAACTAGTGCGCGAAAAACAGGATAGAGTTGCCAACACCTCTCGAATTTGTTAAACTTTTAATATATTTGTGTTAATACTTCGTCTTTTATAATAATAGAATCTGTTTCTCACTGAATGCCACACACATTGAGGGAATAAACTTTATTTACAATACAATTAAAATTAAACAAAATACTAGGAATTCTTAACACGGAAATCTGAACTGTTTCCTTGTTGTTGTAGTGATTTATTTGTTTACCTGTCACAGCAGGAGTTCAAAGTGGACCGTAGTTGTAGGGAATAATTTAAGTCGGTTGATTCGCATGCATGTGTTAATAATTTCGGAACTCGTATTTCAGCCATTTAAAGGTCAGATTCACGCCTTTATTTCGTTCATCTGCTCTTCTTTCTTAATTAGGGACGTGTAGTCTTTTTGGTGACAACCAAAGAACACAGAATTTTTAAAACATTTTTCCCATACACTCGGATTTCGCTTCATATCGTGGTTTTTCTTTGGGGGAATAACTGTCAGTCGCCCTATATATTACGTTGGACAATGCGAATGTATTGCCAAAGTACTAGAGGCTACTTATATCAAGTGATCAAAAAAACTTATTTATTTTTCAAAATGAAGAGAGGAGATTGAATTGTTTTCTTGTTGATTTATTTGTTTACCTGTCACAGCATGTGTGCAAAGTGGGACCGGAATAATTTAATTCGGGTGATTTGCTTGCATTTGTTAATAATTTCGGAACTCGTATTTTAGCCGTTTAAAGGTCAAGTTCACGTCTGACACCGCGCCTTTATTTCCTTCATTTGCTCTTCTTTCTTAATCAGGGGCGTTTAGTCTTTTTGGGGATAATTTTTGATTAATTATATTATTTGTCGAAAACTAAGAAACATTTTTCATATACTCTCGTATTTAGCTTCTTATCGTAGTTTGTATTTGGCGGAATAATTGTTAGTCACCCTGTATGTTCCCTGTTGCATATAATTTTTTTTAAACTTTAAATCTGGAAATAATAATATACCGATTGCTTTATTTTGATTGGAAACATTTACGCATATTCATATACATTTAAATCCTAAATACGTTGGTTAACAAACAAGTTAATTTGTACTGAAGACACCCTTACACGACGAAAGAAAGTAAAACAAAAATTATTTCAACTCACAACCCAAAAAAGAACGTTAAGGGCAAACAACCCAGAATTCAAAATGAACAGCAATATGACGAGCTTTCACTAACAGAGAATATGCAGAAATGATATTGTAACATACGCAATTGATATATTAACGCTACTCGTCAGAAGATGGATTTGGGTGCTAACGCTAAGGCTCGGCATACTTTTTTGTATGTGGTATCTCTTTCCAAGTTTGAGCAAAAAATAAAGATCTAATTTTAGCTTCCATTTTTGGACGACATTCTTTTCTCATTTCTAAATATTGAATTCCACTTTTAAGTTTTTCGATTAATCCTGAAGGACTCTGTACACAGAGCGAGCAACGTAAACCCAATTTGAAATGACCAACATTACGCTGTAGTGAGTCGATTTGTTTGATGTGACATTTGTGATTGCTATTTTACAAACCGCCGAGTTAATCAGAGAAGTACTGAAACGATCGCGAAATTGTTGTCAAAACAAAATCGATTATTGCATGTTTAATTTCAAATAACAAACACGTGTTCGAACTGTACGCTGTAAAAATGCGGCCCGGCAATTAGGGGCGACGCTCTGTTCTTCCTCAAGAGGATATACCACTCAGGGTCTTGAGAATTATATAATTGCGGGCACCATGCAGATTGCACCATAGCTTCACAGACATCGTAAATCTCTCAGAGTGCCTTTAGATTGGGGTTCGTTTAGATTTTGTATAGAATTTGGTCGCGTTAAATTGCAGATACATGTCAGTTATAGAAATGTATCAAATTACGTTGCGAGTTGAAGTCCTTCGCTTTAGTCTGCTTTGTTTCAAACAGGCACCGGATACTTTAAAAATGTCAGCCTGGACACTTGTAAAGTTAAAATTATGAAGGGTTCATTTGCGACAGACCACCCGCGAGTTGTATCTGATAAGCTAATGGGGGGTTACTTGATGCATGCAGAGCATCTGGAATAGGCGTGATTGGGAACTAAAAGCAGCGATTATCATTGGTCGAGGTGATTTCAAAATTTAGCTTGCAAAGTCCGAGGGGTGTGTTTAATTTTTACTTCGAAAGGACGGAGCACGGAAAAGGAGAAACGTTCGAATCTCGTTAACGAGCGGTTGACTAATTAATGTTGACTTGGCGGTTTTTCTTTAGCGCTTGCAGTCATTTACTTCGATACGGTTAAAATACAGAGTGTTAAGAAAGGGCAATTAAACCAAACACGTGCGCGTCGCGACGCGAGTGCTTTAAATCAGAGTGCGGAGTGTTGTGCGTGAAACCAGGGATACGCGGTTAGGTAATTTGCATTTATTTGTATGTCTTCGTCGCACATTTGGTGGTATCAATTGAGTAAGAATATTAATTAAAATTAAGTGCATTAATTAGTGTCTAAAGAATCAGTAAAGTTCAGTATTAACATTGCATTTAGATAATTTTAATCAACCTATTTTATTTACATTTGAATCGAGTATTAAAACTCCACTAGTGACATTCACCTAATAAAATGTGTTGGTCATTGTTTCGTTAATTATTAGGCCAGTTCTTTGATTTAACCAACCAGCAGCAATTAACTATTCCTCAAATCTACCTGAAAATTCAATACAGTGTACTCTAGAAATAGTTTTCCTTCGGAGATATTCTCAGGCAAGTTGGAAACACGCTAACGGTTGTGTTTCGATTTATACGGGGAAATCGCCAACCTGAATCCCTGGTCTGAGCCAAGTTATACATATATGCCGCCGAAACCAAATGTGCCAGCACAACCTCAAAACCAGAAATTAAGGCCAATTAGTTGCTCGTTACGAATTTCGTAATTACGAGGCCGAACAATTCTAACCACTTAATCGTAGCAATCTTCTTAACAAAGTTTCTCTCTCACCCTGTATGTTTGTGGACCAAGCTGTGGTCTTTGCCGAAAGATTTGCCGGTTAATTAGAAGCGATTTGCCAAGAGACTGAAAGACCGTAACCACCCATAGTGGAGTGTCGAAAACAGTCAATTTGGGTCCATTGCGCAATAATTAATTAGATAGGTTTAGCCGACGAAAAAATGACGAAGAGAGGGATTTTGAAAAAGGGCTGTACATAGTACCACCCTCTCAAGGCGATTGGAAGTAGCGAGAGAAGATCCTACCCATTCGACCTTAATTAATTAATTAGTTTAGCTAGGGTTTCCCATCACCTCCGAAAGGAGTCCCTGAAAAACTGGTGATTGCTATTGATTGTCCTACAAATTGATCGCCGAGGGCGGCATTTTGTATCACATACTTCTCCAGAACATTTGATTAATTAATTAATTAATTCAATTAATTAAGTACACTGTAGGCCCATTGTGTCACACTGTGCGTTGGTTGATTGAACAGAGCGAGTCTTAGAGTACGATCTGAAGTGACAAGCACTAGTACCAAGACCAAATCTAAGTTGAAATTCAATTAATTGTTAATCTAATTAAGGAGCTGAGCTCTCCAACGAATATCTGTGTATACCCTGAACCACAAAAGGTGTGATTTGGAAGCAGTTAAGCCGCGCCGAGATTCGAAAGTGAAATCTGTTAAGCGAGTTCTACTGTACTTTCTGATAACCGAAAATTTTGTTTCTTTGTATCGATTTCAACGCAAGGTTTTTACGCTCATTATATCAGACCCCGCAGTGGCTGATGCAAGAAGTTTTTACCTTTTTTTTGCAATAAATAATTAATTAAATCTATCTTCATATTTAATTTAATTTAATTTAATTAGCTCCTTTGTTCTCTGGACTTATTTCCCGACGCACCAAGAAGAACTGAGTTATCACAACGTAGGTCCAGATTAGCAGCGATCACGAGCCGTATTTAAAAGTATTATTATTTATCGCGGATTCCCCGCAAGGGTCATTCAACCGTAACACAATCCATAGGTTTAACAGCATAAATTCATAACGCCGCAATAAATCTTACATAGCAGACTTAGCGTAGACAGATGGGGAGGCATGTCCCATTGTAGTCATAACATTTCGAGTGATCTTTCTTGGGAATCCAGGTAGACGGCCGGGTCCGTACGGTCCAGTTATTTAGTTTGGCAATAAATTTAATTTGTTTTTGTTTGGACATTTTTATTGAGTATTTAGTTGTTCGTAAAAGTAAGCAAACAAGGATTTTAGTCGGGCGCGTTACAGTACTTTTTGATTGTCACAGCCAACGCCAATTGGATTTACGTTTGATCGCACGTTATATTAAATCTGCGCAGAATTTATTTTTTAAACTCAGAACTCATTCTGTTTTTTTACTTTTAATCTATTTATTGGTGTATCTATATTTCTTAAACAGAATTAACTACTTTATAATAATATACGAGTAGTTTGTCATGATTTTTTGTCTGTGTTAGCGCCAAATATAAGTGGATATTTTTCGAAGATAATTTTTTTTTTATCCGCTGTGCTACCTCAGGCGATTCTTCTCTCTTTTACTTCGCTGAATACTTCAGTGACAACATTTCTATAATAACGAAGGGGTAGAAGTGAAATGCGGAAATGCGTACCAGTGGAAGTTCCGGGTTTCAAGAGGAGTGTACAGGCAACGAGATAATTTTGTATTTCCGTTTTGTTTTTACTATCGATTTGATTAAAAAAAAATGTCTTTAGGTAATTTTTGATAATGAAGTATAGATAAGCAAAGCATCCTACCCTGAGATATAAATTATTAAATAAATAATTGGTTTTATTTGATAGATCGAAGAGAAACGTTTTGTGTACATCATTTCTGAAGTCTGGCAGCTTACACAATGCAAGTAAGCTTCTTACTGAGGTATTTTCTGATGAAATAGGAGCAACAAAAAGCTTCGTATAGTTAATATCTTTTGTATGTATTGCGTGTTCAATTTTGTGCATTGTTCATATTGAATCAATCATTTTTATTGTCTACTAAGTTATGTAATAGAAATTTTTAAATCATAAATACTTATAGATATACAGTGAAAGCTCCCATAGCGGAGAGCTCTCTTAAGCGGACACCTCTCTTAGCTGAACAGTTTTTAATCTCCCATTTATGTAATTTAGATGCATCTGTATCTCTCTTAGGCGGACACCTCTAATGGACGGACATTTTTCTGGTCACGGTCGGTGTCCGCCTAAGAGAGCTTTCACTGTATGTGGAACTGTAATGCTGTCGAAGCAGTAAGTAAGATGAAACTTGAATGGATTTAGTGTGATTTATAATGTATGATTCAGGTCGTATAAACCATGCAAAAAGCTCTAAGTCGCTCGTATCTATGTATCAAGTATACTTTTTATTTCCCCAATGCCTAGTATATATAACAGTTATAAATAAAGGGGCAGACGAGAGAAGACAGCTTGCCGCAAACGAAAATGAACGCGTAAACTTGGAAATTGAAAACACAAGGCGATAAGGTCGAGAAGTTAAATTAAAATGTTTCCTCAAAGAGCGGGCCCGCGATCGCATTTAAATTGCTAATGCGCCAACAATTTTAATATTTCGTATTTAGTTTTACTTGCGAAATTTGTTTCGACGGCGGAAACATAAATCTTGGAAAGTTACGGTCGCCCCGGTCCAAACAGCGTGTGACTTAATTTCACGGTACTCCGGAGGAAGGCTTCTTTTTCATTTCTCTTTTTTCTTTTCGCTTTTATTTATATACGATTGTGCATTTAACATGCAAAATGGATCTATAAATCTGGAATACATTATATTCATCATTTTCAAATGTTTTAAATAACTAGCTTCAGAAAAAGAAATGTGCTTCCTAAGAGTCAAAATACACGGACCACTTTCAGTTGATTGGAAAAGCCGTTCGAAAATGATCACAACTGTAAGCAAAAGAAATGAAGTCAATAATACCGAACCCCTTTGCAGTTGACCTTGTCTGTTAAAAGTGGTTCGTCTGTTTCGACCCTTAGAGCTTTGAAGTAAATGTAACCCAAAATTTAAATAAGAAAATTCTAAAAAAGTTAAGCAATTGTAACTCAAAAGAGATACACATATCCTTTGGAAAAAAAGATAAGATAGACTACCAGGGGACAGTTACCAATATTGAAGTTCGAGGTAGAAAACTTTTGCGTGCTTTCCACGGATATATTTTGGTCTTATAGAAACTGCTTGAGCGATTAATGCCCGTATTCATAGTCTTCCTTTTGAATAAGGCTCCCCTTAGAATGGGTATTGTTGTAAAGTAACGTTCTTATTGAAGGAAGCCTCAAGGAAGTACTATGCATACGGGCATAAGTCATCTCGGATTGTGACCTCGTAAATCTCGTTAATCGAAACCTAATCTTGTTTAGATATACTCGTATACATGTTCAGAGGCACTTTACGCATTCGACGTAATTTTCAGAGACGCATTAATGTTGCAGGTTTCATTAGCGCGGAGCGTCATTCGGAAAGCGCAAAAATAGATTACATCTTTCCCGGCACAAAGGTCTTCGCATTCGGGCGTTAAATTCGTTTACATTTCATTCCGGTTCGCTTTCCCGCTACATATCAATGCATTCGATTTCCCGTGCAAATAGGAAGTCAAAATATTTAAATAAGTGCGCGTGCGTTATTCGAACTCCATTAGCGCTTCATAGAAACATCCACTATTTATTTACATTCGCGCGAATTGCGTTGGTTGGAAATTGTCCGGAAAATGTTCAAACATTCTGTTTACGTCGGGATTAATGGATGGGTACTCTCTGATCAGGTGACCTTAGATTTGAAGCTTTTGTTCAGTCAGTAAATGAAGATAATTATTTGAAACCTTTTTAAAGGAGAAAGTCTCAATGATCATCATTATATCTTTTCAGACATTTATTTCCTATTTACTATGATAAAAAAAGGTGGTTCTCGTTCTATGATCTTTTGACTTGTAAATCTTTTTCTGCTCCTTTACCTTTTTGTATTCCCTACGAAGAAGTAATTGAGATTTTCTTATGGAATTCCAGACGTAAGATCACTTTGAGTTCTATATCTTACGTACGGTTGTCGCCGAAAAAACTGGCACAGCGTCGAAAGTCTAGTGACATGAATTTAAAAATTTTAGGCTGTGTAGTTTGGACTTAATAATACTAGTCTTAACTGATATTAAATTCCTCAGCTATCGCTCTTATTGGCATTAATCCATTTCGACAATTCTGCCCTTTCGAAATTATTTAAATGCCGTGGCATATCTTACAAATTGTTTAAAAAAGTTTAAAGTTATTAAATGCCCGGTTGCACCAACTTTTTAAGCAGAGCTTAAATTTAAGTGGTGTTTAGACTATGACATTATTTATAGATTTAACAAATGTTAGTCGCATTCTAATTGACGTTTAAGTTGAAGTTTAAATGTCAATCAGAATGTACTTGACATTATACTGACCATACGTAAATGTCACATTCTAAACATAACTTAAATTATTAAGCTCTGCTTAAAAAGTTGGTACAACCAGGGGCCTATTTCATAATAAAATGCAAGCTAATAATATTAGTACTGAATAAAACGTTTGATGATCGGATACTTCGTCCTTAATCCGATCATCAAACGTTTTATTCAGTACTAATATTATTAGCTTGCATTTTATTATGAAATAGGCCCCAGGGGCCCAATTCTTGAAATCATTCGACATCATGTCGTATACGACATGACGTCAAAATGACTCAATTCCCGAACGATTTGTATAGTTTTGTATGAGAGTCTACGTCATTTTGACGTCATGTCGCATACGACATTTGTGGAGTGATTTCAAGAATTGGGCCCCAGGCATAATATGTCGAAACATGGTGACAGCTAAGTTCTAATTGTTTTTAAGATTTCTGGTTGTTATGTTACAAATGCCCAATTTTAGTTGCATTTACAAAGGGAAAAAATTGTTTTTTTCGGCGATAACCTCGTCTGATCAGATATGCTTTTTAGCAGTGGTTCCCAAAGTGTGGGTCGCGTTAAAGGATTGGGGAGGGGGGTCGCGAGATGTTTTCCGAAATAAAATAAAACATTTATTTCTGTTTTTTCTTAAGTAAATAAAAATATATTAACCAAAGCAATGCCTTAACCCTTAACTTAAATTAAATCTTTTTCTTTATTTGTTTTGGTAAATATGTATTGTACCAAAACCTACTCAACTACTGCATATCAAAGAATTCATCAAAAATTCTCTGATATGCAGATACATATCTATTTGGATACATATCTATTTAAGAAAAAGTTGCCATCGTTTGACATAACAGTTGGTTTTAAAATAAAGAGAAACTCTTATCAATTGGTAGTTTTTCTAGAGCCATTTTATATGATTTTTCAAACTGGACTATAAGTATAAGTAACAGAGTTATGCCTTGAGGCATTTTCATCTCACACTTGGTATAAAGCTAAACTGAAATTTGTAGCACTCTCTCGAGTATGGCGGAAAGTTTCGGATACATGAAGGACAAAGAAAGAAATTGCGTTACTTAGTAAGATATGGCGCAAATAACAAATTTCATTACTTGGTGATAGATGGCGCCAGCGACAAAGAAAAAAATTGAGCTACTTGGTAACAGATCTAGTAGTAGTTCCATGCTGTTCCATGATTTAGCCATGCTGATTTATAAGGAATAAAGTTAAAAAACTTTGAGAACCACCGCTTAATAGTAACTTATGTAAGGGAACTTACTTCTCTTCTGCGAAACCTCTGCTGCATTATTAAGAGTACAGTGTGTAGGAAATACAAAGCGATCGAAAATGATTGAGCGTCCCTCAAAAATACGTACTAATTTCGCTATGAAAAACTCGTAGAAAACTCAATTAATAAACAAACCATGCACAACATACGAACTCTATTGATTGTCACCTGACCTTGAGTATTCAAAAATGCGAAAATTCTCTAGGCCGAAGGTAGTTTTGATCACCTTTGGGTATTTATTTTCTCAAGGACGCTTTTCACTGGTACTTCCCTTCTTCGTACACTCAGTAGGAAGCCCCTAACTCTTTTGTCTTCAACAAAAGAGTTAGGGGCAAATTCAGAAACACCACTCACACTCAAAATTAACGTTTGACGTTATTTGAAATTGAAATTTGCTTTTATATTTACTCGTATAATCAAGTTAATGTTAAAAAATCATTAAAATGTATATTAAAGCTTTTCTAAATTTCAAATTAACATCAATACTGTTAATTTGAGTGTAAGTTGAGTGCGAGTAATGTTTCTGAATTTGGCTCTTAGCCTTAGAAAAAAATCTTATGTCGTAGCTTGTATAATCAATTTTTTATACAGTGTCTTTCAAAATGTGGGCTACAAGAAAGCACAACGTTTCGGAACGCATTAAAGTAATCACTCAGAACCGAATGAAATCATTGAGAAATAAGAATAAATTTCGTGTTTTCCTATTCATATTATTTTGGCGGACATATTAATCCCACCAGTATTTCCTAATGTAGTGTGTATAAAGAGTGATTCACAATAAATTGTGATTTTTTAATTTTTGAGATAGGAGGCTGTATAATTTTAATTCTGAACGACTTATTCTTATGACATTTTCTTGTATCTTGTAAAATAAGAGCACTTTACTCTTAAAGCATCTTCATTTCTCGGTGTCTACGCTGTATACCATTCAAGATAAATTTCATCTGACATTTCCCAATTTGACTTTAATAGATGCAGAAGCGTTCTGCGTCAATAAATTTTTATAAAAATCGATAATGAAAAAAAAATCCCATTTGTAGCACAGTTTTTGAAAGACAGTGTATGTCAAAAATGGATACACATTCGATTAACTTCCAAATGTTCGTATGTGATTAGTCATTAAGTTTAGTTATTGGACAACATATATTTGTTGGTGGAAATGGCCAATGCAGAAAGATATTTTGAAAGAAGATAATATCTTCGTTCTTAAATGAATACATTAAAATAAATTTTCTATATTCAGTCCTTTCGCATAACCTAAATTTTAGATCTTGACAGATAATCGCAGCACCTGTATAGTTCAATCTACGACAGGTACTTTTGTTTTTGAGGCTAACTCGACGTAGGTTTTTGTTAAAGACTCGATATGTAATATTCGTGATGTAGCACTGTTTTTTATGTTGTCTAATTTATATTCTTTATTTTTGAAATATCGTTTCAGAGTATTCTGAGAATGGTTATTTTATAGCGTTTTCCACTGGCTGTACTAGTGTGCACTGAGTGTATTTTCATCTCGGTTCAGCTTTATTTAATAAAACGAGATGGAGATATCCTGATGCACATCGGTGCAGCCAGTGGAGAACGCTATTAGTAAATTCAGTCCTTTCGTATAATCTAAATTTTAGATCTTGACAGTTCTTATGATAAGTAAGTACAGTGCGTTAATATATTTTTTAGATAAGGGGAGGCTATGAAAAACAAAATCAGACTCTTAGCTTGATTCGAAACTTTTATTCTAACATTTGCTTCCTGACCCTTGTCAAATCTGTTAGTTGTTTAAACGCTCTTGAACACTATAGTCATGGGTCAGTAAGCAATTTAACGGCATTTGAAATTAGTCGTTATCATGTTAAAGGGTTTTAACAAAGCCCTATGTATTCAACTGGAAGATTTTTTCTACTATCGTCAAATGTATCTTGACATTTCAATTTTGACATAAGTTAATTTCATTTAAGCTACGACTTAGGTTTTACTTTTCATAGACTCCTCTAATCTAAAAAAATTATTAACGCATTGTATAGTTCAATCTACGATAGGTGTGTTTCTAAGGCTGACTCGATGTAGAAGACTTGATTTGTAGTATTTGTGATGTAGCACTGTTTTTTAATGTTATCTAATTTATATCTTTATTTTCGAAATATCCTTTCAGACTTTTTCTGCGTACTAGCTGTTTCAGAGGCCCAATTTTTCCTCAAATGGTAATGAATTTTGTTAAACGATTCTACAATAATAAACGTCAAAAAATGGGCCCCGACGCATTATTTTCTTTCTCCTTTTTTCTATCTCTAGTTTATCTGACCATTCCCGGAAAGAATAGTTTTTTTTTTTTGTTACATGCATTAGATTTTCTTTTTCTTCCTTGGAGGCTCTCATGATCTTTAAATTATTGTTACGATAATAATTGAATTAAGGTAAATGAGGGACGTAGCTTTATAAAACAAAACATTTAATAATTAATAGACAATCAACTTACATGGCACAAATAACAAAAGAGCCGTTCACTCTAAACTGAATGACAATCGAATACTAATCTGTGCGACATGATTTACCATTATATATAGGGGCTTCTATTTTTGGATAGTTAGGGTCGCGATATATGATTCATTGACGGATCGTTTGATGCATTGCGCTTATTTGGTAACGTCAACGCTGCCTTTCTATATTTATTTATGTTTTTCGCGGAACCCTGATGAATCGCTTTATGCAAGTTCAATCTCGAAAGTTCTGCACTGGAAGCTTCCTTTGTTACAGTATCTATTTAGAAACTAATTCTGAAATTACTCTTTTTGGAATTTTAAAAACTATATGAAGACGTCTGTATATTTCTTAAATTTGATGCTCACCCGAACTAGTTGATATGGTTTCCCAACATAACATTGTTCATCTTTCTCTATTTGTAACTGTTTTTTTGCTAATTCGATTAAATTTTCCTCTTTAATCTCCTAACTGTTGATCGTAAATCGTCCACTTCTTCGTGTCTCCACCGTTCCAATAATTTTCATGGCTTGGTCAGCTCATCTTTTGAAATTTGATCATAATATAATTTTTGGTTACTTATCATCATTTCTCGCTTGGATCTTCTCTTCCAATAGTCTCCGGTTTCCTTTTCTCCATATACGTCTTACCTTTCTATTACCTTTACGCCTGCGGCTTCCTCTTTTTGATTTAATTTCAATAATTTACTTCTGTACATTTCGAACTTTTAATTAATCCATTTTCAACATTTTTTCGGCATCGCTGTTAAAAGCTATAATTTTCTACTTTCTGGAATGTGTATCTTTCTGTTATCTTTAGTTGCTCATTTGCGTCATGTTTTAATTACATCAGATCATTTATTAATTCTTTTTCTTTACATCCCCATGACTATCTCGTTGCATACTGTAGGCATTGGTACTTAAAAGGTTCTACCTTATTCCCTTTTCTTCTTATCCTACTTTTTCTAATTGCTTTCTCCAATGTTCTTGGAAACGAGTACTCTTCTTCTTATCTCAAAGATTAACCATTTTTTATTACTTTGCCTGCCAGTGTCATTTTCACTAATCCCATCAAGTGTTTTTGGTCTTCTTAAATCTCTTGTTAAGTCCCACGTAGCTTATTCCCTTTAATAGAGTCGTAGGCTTGCTTGACATGCGTGAATTTTACCACTGAGATATCTGTATTGGTAACCTCCTGTAAACCAAGGTTTTCTTTTCTTCTTTTATTATTAGTACCAATATCTTGTCCAATAATATTATTTAGATATTTGGTTATTCTTCTATCTCTTCGGTTTTTTCTTCCATTTACTTACGTCGTGCTTGCTTATTTATTATAATTCATTGTGTATACAAGATTATTAAGATTTTATTGATTTATGTTTGGAATTACTGAAAAATACTAATTGTCTTTTCTTTTTAATTGTTAATTCAAATTCACTAAAAACTAAGACAACCTTGTATCCTTAAAAAAAAACTAGGTTCTATTCCTATAATCTTAAACCATTATTGTCTCGTGCCCGCTCCACGAAATCTCCGGCCTAATTTTCTCAAAATCCGAAAATTTGAAAATTTTATTATTCTTTTTATAATTTGCCGTCTCTTTTAAAATCGGTTTTAACGTAGGTAGGTACATTAATTGAAAGAAAGTTTGAAAATTCCGAGTCCTTATTTAAGTTTTTTTCCCGAAGATTTTAATTCTACATAAAGAGATAAACGACTTCAAGGGGCTATAATAAAGACAGCTCTAAATGAAGACTCCAGGAAAATCTGTGCCTAGAGCTCCAAACTACGGCCCATTTACGGAGTAAATTTAAATTAAAAATTTAATAATACAAAATGTGAAAGTGGGAAGTGGCGTAAAAGAAAACGCCAATAACGTCCGCCGTATTTCACTTTATTTTTGGTTAAACATTCTAAGAATGGCAGCCACATAAAAGCTCCAAGTTAGTAATATAAGTTTACAGGGTAATAAAAGACGCTCTGACTCTTAATATTAATTTGCAAGGTTAATGTAAATTGTGTTCCTTAATTTGAGAATGAAAATATTGAAATGGGAAATTTATATATGACAACAGAAATTTGCACCTTTATTTTAAAAATTAATTTAAAATAAAAATTGGTACGATCTTGATTCGCGTGCTCAAGTTGTCTCTCGGTCTTTAGCTTGTAATTTTCTAAAGCAATTGTCCGGTATGGTTCTATAGTTGTAATTGGAAACCTTCATCAAATTAAATCCTAAGTCCCTCTGAAAAGAAAACTTCACAAAAGGAAACGGACAAAGCTCGCTAATAAACTAAATAGCAGCACTTCTCAGAAACAAATGTAAAAAATCTGCAGCATAAATCTGACTACTTACCATATCTTATCTGTACGTTAACTCGAAATTGGGAAGATATTTTTTTTTTTTTAATTACCTTCCGTTGTAAACCAATTTTAAATATTTGCATATCCTTTTGCTACAACGAATTCGGCACGTTTAAAACCGTCTGTGATTTTTTCCGAATGTTTATTCGAAGGAATACAAAGTAATTTCGTTTGGCGGTATTTGCATTCTAAATTTGAGTCTTTATGTTGGCAGCTTGCGAGCGAACACAGCTGGAAGTTGGCGTGCCGGATTAATTTCCGTTCTTGCACGATGTAAATTCACGTACGCTTTGCGAAAAGGATTTGGATATACCAATTTGAAGAGAAGCGCTTCTTTCCCGGAATTTTTATAAACCGCCGAACTACTTGTTCGCGGAGGACGAGTTGGTTTATTGAGATATAAAGCTCAACCGCGCTTTCGAGCTTACGGTATACTTTTTTGCCCCGAAGACTTTCAGATATTTTGATTTGGTCTCCTCACCCAATCAACTTTCTGTTCTATTTTTATTTGTTTGTTTTATAGCATCGATATAAATTTGTCAATGTCAATTAAAAATACAAATTTTACGATCAGAGAAAGCTTTTTTTTTTAATTTGAAATTCAGGTTTCGTGGCTGTTATTACTCTATAAAGTTTAATGATATTTGATAGCAATAATTAAAAGTGCAATTTCGAAAATAATTTAACTTAACAGCAAGGTATTGTAGACTACTAAATTAATGCATTCCTTCTGAATAATTTCTGAAAGTTTTTATTGTCTTTTCGAAGTTGTATAAAAAGCTGCATTTATGTGGTTATAGACTCGAATATTTTGTTATTTTAAAACACCTGTGAATATTCATATTGCTTTTCTCCTCATTACAGAAGTTTGCTCTATATCTGTTTGTTTTATTTAGTTTTTAGAAGCTGCATAATTACCGGTTAGTTCGTTAAAATTTTGCATTTTAAGGCTCCTCTACAAAAAGTTATAATTATAACGAACGCTATTAATGTTAAAATATTATGCACTACTTATACATTTGGTAAAACATTTCGTCCAAAACATATTTCACGCATTAGCAATAAATTTTTGCCACCGACGCACCGCATAAAAACAATAATCACGTAGGACCGATTGAATGCTGGTTGGTTGGCACTGATGGTGTCAAATTATGGCAGGTGCGGGTTTCGCGGTTGTGTGAATTTCCTGCCGGCCAGCATTTAAATCGAGCCATTCACGAAGCATAGTAATTAAGCTTGGTTCGCGGAAACAAAGGGGGCAAATGCGCCGTAATTGTTGGTTGCTCCTGATTGCGTTCATCCAAGAGCTTTATTCGTAGTGCGTAACTTCTGGTGTTTCGTGGACATGATGTATGTATGTTATTCAGCTCCAGTTTGTAAATAGTTACTTGTATCGATTTTGAAGAGCAATTAGTTGGTTCACGTTGTGCAATGTTGAGTTTGTTGCACTGAAATGTATCTCATATACTTGCTCTAATAGTCTATACAATTTGTTTCCTTTTTAAATGAATTTCAAGTTCAAACTGCTTAGTAGCATCGAAGTACAGTCTATCAAATATTAAGCATTTTCTGCATAACAGGAAAAATGAGTAAGTAAGTTACCAGTTACCATCAGACAGAAATGAAACGAATTAGACAACAACGACCATAGAATTAGGCACCTACTCCAACTTTTTACAACCCCTGAATACTAATCAGCAGCGCGAAATTCTTTTGGATGCCACTGAAACCAAGTTGTCATTTGTTTTCCTGCAGCGTTATGGTCGGAAGAAAAGTTTTTCCAAATGATATTGTTTGGGAGGATCTAACAACTGGAAATCACTCGGAGCAAGGTCAACCTTACCATTGGCGTTCTTACAGTCTTTTTCTTTTGGTTTTCCCCTTTTGTCAATTATGTTTCCGAATTTGTCAAATGACTTTCCAATCCGCAGGCCTACTATACTTTGAACAGATTGGAAAGTCATTTGACAAATTCGGAAACACATTTGACAAAAGGGGAAAACCAAAAGAAAAAGACTATAAAGCTCCAAAAATGTTTCCACTATATTATAATTGTATCTTCGGTTCTTAAATTATTTGATAGCACGTTTCAAAAGTTGAGATTTCAATGAAATCTAACGGAAAATCGCCACAACACAATCTATCATCAATTCCAAATCTTCCAATCGTTCCTGCCGCACGCTCTACATTCGTTTGACTTTAAAAATCAAACTAATTTTACGTTCTTTTTTTGGAAAATGACTTTAAATAAAATGATTAAATGTTTTTCTCTCTTATGTTTAAGTGTAACAAGACTTTGAGCAGTACAAGTTAAGAAAGATATTAAATAAGTCCAATTACAAGCAGTAACTATGATAATATGGAGGTACACAGATTAGTTTCTTTGTTTCAACATTTATTTAAAAGTTAGTCATTAATCAAATTTAGAAGTGTTTTGGTTAGTGAATCGCGTTCTTCATTTTCTTCTTATTATTATTATTATAAACAGGGGCGCGTCAGTAGAGTCCGGCGCCTGTGTGCAAAGTTTTAGTTTGCACCCCTCTGCTCCTCTCTAATTACAAAAACTTACAACTCATACTTTTTTGATTAGTGATACGGTACAGTATGTAGACTATAACAGCAGAATATAGAACAAAGTTAAAAACTGCAACAGGTTTTCTTATACAAGGTGACTGACAATTGGACCCCTTTCTGCAGAAAGGAACTAACCCGCAAATTGACAAAATCTGAGTTCTTCGGGCTATGAATGTGTTAAGCATTTAAAATTCTACTGCAGAATAGATCGAAACCCCAAAATAATGGTAATAACATCTATTGGCCGCTGAACCAACCTACATTCAATAGTGGTAAATAAATAGATCTGCAGAACAGAACCATATGAACAGAACCACTGTTTTCTCACTTTGACTATAACGTGGGTTGGTTCCTTTCTGCAGAAAGTCGTCCAATTGTTCCATTAAAAACAGAATAAGAAAATTATATTTTGACGTTATACTTGACTACACAAAATGCAACTTTGATACACATGTCAATTTCGGTCGAATTTTGTTTCCTTTATTGGTAACTTCTAAAATAAGTGGTACTGCGTATGAAACTATTCAAAGTCGTAAAAATAGTGCTTACGGTGAAACGAGGAATGACTTACAACTAGTGCGCTAAAAACACGGAATAGAGTTGCAAACGCGTCTTGAATTTGTTAAACTTCTTTCGTAATACTTGAATGTTATTTCATTATATCTGCACTGTTTCGATGGTTGTTATGCTATCCATAATGGCCGAGGCTTTTAAAATTTAACGGCCATGGCCGTTATTACTATTTGCTCTGTATCTCAAACGTTGATATAGTTAAAACTAATGTGTCGATTCTGCTCGTATCTGTAGCAACCGTATGATCTGTAAACCTGTAAGTCAATTATTAAAACATGGAATTTGGAAGTTCTGTGGAAGATATGATTTCTCCTAGATCCCTAGAATTACTCGTAAGTCTCTTTGGTATTACCTCATAGGCTTACAAGAAATCGTAACATACTGAGAACTTCAAAATTCCAGCTTTTAATAATTGACTTACGGGGTTACAGATCTTACAGTTGCTGCAGATATGAGCAGAATCGCTCCCTAAATTACACTCATAATTCTGGCTACTTATCGAAGTTTGTTATTATGAATATTTCTGCCAAAATAAATATTTATTTCATCGTTTAGTATTACAAAAAGTATAAAACAACATACGGCCGATATGCATATAACAAACTCGGATAATTTATAGCCTCGGCTAGCGTCTCGGCCACAGAATTTATCCTCGTTTGTTATATCAAGCATATCGGTCCAACACCGCTATACACTATTAATAGATTTGTGTTAATAATTCATATTTTATAAATAATAGACGTTATTTCTCAATGAACAAAACGAAATTATAATAATGAACAATCCAAACAGATACTGATTATAATCTTTTAAATTCTGGTTGTCAAATATTTATGACGGACACGTTGCTCGTGACGGACACTTTATTTACAACACAATTAAAATTAAAGAGAAATACTAGAAATTCTTAACACGGAGATTTGATTTGTTTTCATGTTGTAGTGATTTATTTGTTCATCTGCCAAAGCAGACGCCAAAGTGGGCCGTTAATATCCTTTGTATGGTATAATTTACTTCATGTGATTTGCTCGCATTTCAGCTGTTTAAAGGTCAAGTTCACGTCCGACGCCGCACCTTAAACTCATAAATCTATAAAACACTTTATGACTGTATCTATTTCGTTCGTCTCCTCCCATTTCTTAACCAGGGGCGCATCGTCGTCACTTTTTGATTAATTATTCCTCGAAAACTAAAGTACATACCTACATAGAATTTTTTTATCGTAGGTGTTTCCCTTACTCTCGAACTTCGCTTCTTATTGTGGTTTTTCTGTGGCAAAATAATAGCCAGTCACCCTATATATGTTTAGAGCAAAAGCGAGAGTGAGCAAGATTAAAAAAATTCAAACGCGCCTAATCCTGTAACCAGTAAACTCACGCAAATCCTAATTTTTTACTTTTTTACATTAAACTGCTTATTAGAGCTAGGATCTAGGATTAAGGTCTTAAAGAATAATAACATATAGTGCTGATAAATAATTTGTGTAAACCAAACCTATAAAATGCAATTTAATTTATTTTTACTTAATTAATGATAAGAATGTTTTGTTTAAGTATGTTCTCCTCGCCCCGAAATCTTTGGCGCCTTTATTATCCTGACGCCTGTGTGCGTCGCTCAAATTGCACGCTGTGCCGGCGCGCCCCTGATTCTAAATAATATAATATTCTCACGAATAAAATAGTTTCACTTTATTATTATTTGGAAAACATTAATAAGTAAGTCTGCTTATTTGCTCTGAAATTTTAGATGTGTCCCATCAGAAACGTTTAGATAATTCGGTACACAAATTAAGAAAATAATTTTTGCTTTAGAGCATGTGTAATTCTTACTTCAAACTTGCCTCTTATAGTATGTCATGTGAGTGGTCCACAGAAGACAGTAAAGAAGATAGCGAGAAAGCATTTCGAAAAGCAACCAAAATTAAGAGAATTTCACAGAAAACCACAGGAGAAAACATAAAAAGCAACAGCCTGGGAAACTAACAAGTACCTTAAATATTAGATCAAGTACAAAAAGAGACAATCACATAATAAAATGGAAACTGAAAGTCTGAGATGGAATTATGTATATGGCCAAAGGATTTATTGACATTCCTTACAATAAGAAAGAACGTGAAAAGACGAGGAGATTCTATTCTCTGGCTCTGGAGTCAAAGCGTAATAAACGACTTAAATATTATGTAAAATTGTTAATAATAATACATTTTAGAAATGATAAAAACGTGACCTACTTATATGAAGTGAGTCAATAATAGCGATTTGACAAGGCTACTGTGCTAAACTAATCCAGAAATGAATATTTTAGCTTCATATCGAAGAGTAACCTACACAACTTTTTTGGAGTACTCAAGATTTGTCGCCAAAATTATTATTTTAAAATTGACTTTAAACGAAACCTCCACTTCAAAGCTATCGGCAATAAATATAATGTTAATAGATCGTTAAGCTCTGTCAATTACGCTAATAGCTAATATTATTTTTACGGGGGGAGCATAAAATTTTATCAAGTCTGGGCGGCATTAAAAAAATATAAAGCGGCCATTTCTTCCAAGAAGAAAAAAAAAATACATCGAGACGATTTTATTAACAATAAAGCGTCTATTTCACATGAAAATGTATTTTTTCCGCATAAAAAATCCATCCCATTATTGGAGCGCCCGTAGACGATATCGAAAATCAAATTCTCCGGAAGCGAATAGCATTTTTAGTGGTCCGCGTATTGATTCCGTTATTTTGTGTATTCGGAGTTGGGAAATGTTTAATTTCCAGTCTTGTTTCCGTTTGCCGTAATGTATGTTTGTTTGTTACAGGGAAATGATAGAACAGTGGCGTGTTGTTGGCAGAAGAGGGCGAACGGGGGGCCTTGAGCGATGAACCGCTGCAGGTGCCCATGGACCCCCCCACGACGGTACAGGTGTTCTTCAGCGTGGGGCAGCGCCACGAAACCGCGCTCTTCTACTCTGATACTCCAACAGATCAAATTAAAGGTAAATAATCTGAATATCATTAAACAAACTCAACTTCAGTCAACATTTTTGAACCCCCTTTCAAACTAATGATTTTTATTACCTGCAGCAAAAACTATTATCAACAATACATTAAGCTATTTAAGAATTCTTTATTATGATGTATTTTATTGGTTTGGTGGTTTGTTGTTTCATTGCTGATGAATTTATTGTATAATAAAAAAATGATGTATTTTCTTTATATGAAGCTCTCCCATTTCATTAACAGAAGTAGTGAATTGTAAAATTATTGATTATTCCATTTTGTCTCTGCGGGAGCTGCAAAATTTAATTGAGTGATTTTATTGGCTTCCGAGATAAGAGTCTATTGCCTCTACATTCATTGAGACTAATTTTTACACTCATTGTATCCCTTTTTACCTAATTACTGGTTAAATCATTCTCTCATCTTGATTAGTTTTGTTATTTTGTTGAATACTTCTTCGAGGTTAAGATTGTCGAATTGCATCTTCGTAATAAGTATTTCCAACAGTTCAGAGTTTTGCAACTGAAAATAATATGAGCGGTCGTTATTACCTCTTCCTTAAGGAGTCTTCATATTGGTTCGCTTCTATAGGTACCCACAGATAGATAGACAGAAGCAATTTTGCAGAATTTAACTTTTTTGGTCTTTACTTGTCTACTTATTATGCTATCAAGCTTCTGACGGGGGTGTTGGTCGTGCCAATTCCAAGTTTCGAACCATAATGTCTCAGATCTTTGCTTCACAATTTCGTCTGCCTCTTCTTATCCAGTTGTTCAATAATTCGTCAGCACTCACCTTAAAACAATGCCGCTTGTCCAAGAGTAAAATTCTTCCAACTGGATTTTTCACCTGATCTTCAATGGGACAATTCAACATATTTCAGGGTCCTTGGGCATGCCAATTAGGGGTTTAGGTCCAATATTGTTATGGTAATAATTTAAGTAACATGAAATGAGGGACGTGGCTTAATATAACAATACATTTATTAACAGTAAATTACAACTAATTACAAGTACAATTACTTACATTGTATCTGGGGCACTTACGGACAATTAGACTAGTTGATACTGACTAGAACTGTTCTAATCATGCGCTAACGTTCGATCTGTCGCCTTTTTATAGGGGTTTTGTTTCCCGGGTATTACGTCAATTGTTGCCTTGACATTTTGCACCCGGCTCTGCGTTAGATTTGTGTCCGGAGATGAGTCATAAGATTTTGCGCACGGCACCCGAATGAATCATCGCTGTGATATGTGCAAGTGCATTTGCTGCACCGCGGGTGAGTCATACGTTACATAATTGCAAGTGAGTCGTTCTTATGTTTATGTTTATGTTACGCTCGACTGATTTTCAGCTGTACATCTTTACTGGTTTTCTTATCCTAGTTACAATATATAGTGTCTTAGACCCTTGCTTTGCAATTTTATCTGGTTCTTCATTTGCAGGTGTTTCTTTACTCTACAATATCAACCATAAAACATTGTTGTTTGTCAAAAATGTAAGGTTCTTCCAACATTCCCAAGCTTGCCTCGATTTATTCTTGAAACTTGCAAGTGCCTGCTAGTGCTCGTAGAGTATAAAGGTTTTGCTATGTTTTCCTGCACACGTTTAAGTAGTTCTCTTTCGAAAAAGATATTTGTCCCTCTAGATCTCTAAATACATTGGCAGTTCTCTTTAGAAAAATAGATTTATCGCCTCTAGACCTTGTACAGTATAAACTGTACATAAACTATTAGAGCTCAAAGACCCATGATGAACTGATACAAGCAAGATGTTTATCAGTTGTGACTAACTCTGGTGATAGTTGAGTTGATTGTAACTGTAATGAAGATAGTGATGATAGTGTACGAGATGATTAAGAGTAGGAATATGGACAGTGAAGACAATTTCCAAAACGTTTCTGAAAATCCTGATGGGAATTACAGGAGCTTTCCTTTTACCATAAATCTTACCTCAGATCAGATAAACGTCATTTCCGTTAGGACGAACAAGTGAGTATAAATCTCCCAACTTGCCGCTCAAACACTTCCATTAGTTGCTAGGTTGAAATATCCATTCCAGTTTACTTGTTCGTGTTAACGGAAATGACGTTTATAAACTGAGGTAAGATATGTGACAAAAGTAACGCAGCTTTTGTTACACAAAGACATTTTTTCATGAGATCTACTGGAGCCTATCTTCAAGGTAGATAATTGCTTATTGAAAAAATTGGACTCAGTTAGGTCATTTATCTTTTTTCCTAGTGATGAAGTTTTGCTAGGGTTAACGTTCGGATCTATCCACCTGCATTAGTCTTTAACCATTTCCAAAATTTATTGTCTCAGTTCAGAGTGTATTTTTCAATGAATAGGAATGGGCTCTAACAAGGCACAACAAAGAATTGAGAAAGTCGAAAAGACAGTTCCGGAAACGTTTCTGCGAGGGGGTTGAAGAACTCGCCCCAACAGCGCGAATCAGAAGATGCTGGCTATTGGGCTCTTTAAGAAGCCAAATGGAACATATTCTGAAGATTCCCTGGATACGCTCAAAGTGTTGTTGTCGACACACTTTCCAGGATCTAAGGAAATAGCTACTGCAAATTACTCTCATGACTCAATGTTCTACAACCATTTTTGTTTCGACAGAATCAGCAGATGTTTGGCAGGTAAAATTTTCACACATGACAAAGTGAAGTGGGCTATAAATAATTTCAAGCCTTTCAAATCACCTGATAATGATGGAACATTTCCAGTCTTACTGTAGAAAGGGATCGACCTTATCGTCCCCTGCTTGACAACCATCTTCAAAGCCAGCTATGCATTGGGTTATGTACCCCAATCTTTGAGGAAGATAGATGTAGTTTTCATACGGAAAACGGGTAAGCGTCCTCTAGAAGATGCTAAATCCTTTCACCCGATAAGTCTGCCTTCCTTTATCCTCAAAACTATGGAGAAAATCCTAGATAATAAAATTAGAGATGATCTGCTTGGTAAAGCTCCACTTCACCTCAAGCAATTTGCCTACCAACGAGGCAAATCCACGGTAGAGGCACTTCACAATTGTGGAAGAATCCATTACGGCAAAGAAGTTGCTGTTGGCCTCTTTATAGACACAGAGGGTGCCTTTGATAACACCTCATTTAAATTTATAGAAAAAGCTGCCATAAAACCTGGCATTAATCCACCGACAATTCGGTGGATAAAATCAATGCTAGAAAATCGGACGGTGACGGCTTCATTAGGAGGCCTACTAACAAAGGTCAGAATATTTTGAATATTATCGATAGATGGTGCCGTAAGGAGAAACTCAGTTAAAACTCAATCTAAATTTAAAAAAAAAAAAAAAAACAGTATCATTTAAGAATAATTCAAAATTGACTTAGTGCAGATTAGCCGTGCAAATGTCTGACAAATGTGTTTTGATGTATCTATTCACAATCAACTTAGTGCAAAACGTCTGTTGATTGTGAATAGACACATCAAAATACATCTGTCAAACATTTGCATTGCCAATCTGCAATACCGATTTGCATTAATATTCTGCACTAATTCAATTCTGACTGAGCCTTTTTATGAAACGTAGGAAGCTGAATTTAATCGCCTCCCGTTTAAACGGACTCACTATACAGCTCTCCAAAGAGGTGAAGTATCTAGGAGTAACCCTGGGTACGAAGCTCAATTGGAAAGTACTATTGCTTTCAAAAAAAACTAGGACAAGACTTTTTGAGCTGTGTAAAACTGCTACCGACCATAAATTTAAAATTATTTGAAATGGTCACTCATTGGCAATCATGCCTACAGTAAATATTGTTTTAAAAGCTAGAATAGCTGCTTGCATAGAAAATGGTGTCACAGTTACAGTAATTGCTCAGAATTTCAGCGTTAACAAAAATACAGTTACTGACTTGACACTCTTGACAGCAAAGTAAGATTCAATATAATAAAATAATGGAAACTCATGGCTACTGGATTTAAAAGTTGTCCTAGTTTTTTATGATATTGATAGTACATGTCGAAAAGACAGTTTCAAAGGCAATGGCATCTTTTTGGGCATGTCGCAAGGTATTTGATAAAACATGGGGCCTGAAACCGCGAATGATTCAGTGGTCTTATACGGCAGGAGTAAGACCCATACTTACTTATGCCTATTTAGTGTTGTGGACAAAGACCACTGAGGCAACTACGCAAAATAAATTGTGGAAGTTTCAGCGATTAGCGCGTCTGGGAATAATAGGAAGTAAAAATGGCCACGTGCTAATGTGTCTTGCTTAACAGATTTAAAAATGGTTACTAAACCGAAACATGTCATCATCTAATTCATGTTTGTACTTATAATAATAGGGACCATGATTACTACCCCAACAGCAACTCTGGAAATCTTGCTACACATCGCACCACTTCACTTGCAGGTGTAGAGGGAGGGCATGCTAGCTTCCTTGAGATTAACCCGGACTAGGAGATACAAACCAGGTGATCGCACAGGTCATCTCAGAATACTAGATTTATAGCAGCCAAACATATTAGAAGAACCTTCAGACATGATGCCGAAAGTATTTGACTTTAACATACCTTATGATTTATGAAGTGGATATTGTCACGGGGCCATGGAACAGAGGGCTCCGCTAGGGGGTAGTCCAGGTAGAACAGCCGCTCATGGTACCTTTAAGGGTGGTTTAGACCCCCAAACAAAAGACATCTTACCTTCACTAATCCAGAAGAAAACTCAGACTTCTCAATAAGTTATTTATTAAGCTACCAACATGTATGTAGGGGGTTTGCGTCGGGACGCACCAACCGCAAGTCACGATCTCCTCTCCCGCTGTCCTTCTAGTCTTCGCTCTTCCTACACTCCCGCAATTTACACAACCAGTCAATCTTAATAACGAATGTCGAATGTCTAATGATTAATGTCTATCACCGCCCTGTGCTTCGCTCTCCCTCCAAAGATCTAGCATCACCCCCTACTACAATCTTTTGACACGACAACCAATAATAATTAATAACAACGAAAAATAAATAGATAATGCAGCATTTGTGGCAATATTAGTAGCCGGCAACAATCTCTCCATCTGGTACACAGACAGATCAAAAACTACAAAGAGTACAGGCATAGGTTTACGGCCCAAAGTACCAGGCATCGATAGCCTTAGGTATTACCTCAACAATTGTGCAAGCTGAAACACTTATAATAAATCTATGTGCCCAGGAGTGTCTGAGAAGGAACACAAAGGACAAAAAGATATTTATTCTGTCTGATAGTCAAGGCACTCAAGGAATATTGCACTGAGTCCTTTTCCATATGGGAATGTAAGCAATCCCTCAAGGAATTAGCTGAGGGCAACAAAATTACCCTAAAATGGATTCCTGGTCATGAGAATATAGAGGGGGAACGAAAAAGCCGACAAGCTTGCTCGTTCTGGTACTGAGGCTTCTCCCATAGGTCCTGAACCTTACTGTAGAAATGAGACTGAAAGATGGATAGAAAGGAAGAAAATATCCTACTGAAAAAATGTTCCAGGTCAAAGACAGGAAAAGATATTTATTAATTATTCACCTAAGACTGCTCAAATGCTTTTACTTTTAACAAAGAATGAATTAAAGACTATTACAGATCTTTTTATTAGCCATTGCCCGGTAAGGTATCACCTTCACAAATGGGCTTGGAAGAAAGTGAAACATGCAGATTACGTGAATCAGAAATCGAAACAGCTGAGCACATACTTTGCAAATGCGTGGGCAATAGCTAGACTTCGGCTTGGTCACTTAAATAGTGTGAGTCTGACACCTGATGAAGTGAAAACAAAGCCTCTTAGGACCATTCTGCACTTCGCTGAAAAGGTAGGGTTTCTAGGAAACTAACTATACACGTAGGATTTGGTCGCAGTTCTGTGAAGCTTCTTTAAGAGCCAATCAACAGTTCATCAACCACCAGATTCTTTAGTCTACTATTTCAACAAACATATTTTGTATTTATCTATGTTTGATGTCATTCTCTTTATAATAGATACTTTTCTCACTATCAGATGAATTTGTATGATAAAAGGTTAGGTTAATAAATTGACGAAAATTCTAATATAAAACATATAAATTAAATATACGTATACCTTCCAATTTAGTAATTTGGAAATTCTCTGTAATTACACATCGTTTTTGCTTCGCGGTAAATTTGCGAAACAAAACATTTCAGTAAAGCCGAATTTGAGAGGTACACAAGATTTCTTGTATGGCTTAGTTAGTAATCCAATTTACAAAGATGCCGAATCCTCAAGCAGCCTCGGGCGGAAAAATTTATGCCCGTGAAATTTAATATATAATTTTATTGCGTTTGCGTATGAAATGAGACTCGCGTCTTCGACGCCGACTTTCAATGCGATTTATAAAGACACCCTAACCAGATTGAATCTCCTCTCAATGGTTGTTAGGTGTAATATATTCGCTTCCGAAATAAATTTCTCAATCATCTGCACGGCCGGTTCATTGTTCCTACTCCCGCGTTTCCCTGGTTATTCATTGAAGGATTTTTTCGTGTATTGTGTCGGAAAGTGAGAAGTCATGTTTACATCTGAATTAAATTGTTAGAATAATGAAACTTCATAACAGAAAACAAAGAGAATTTTTCTACAGTTCGCAATAAAAGTTTTCAAAGCGAATTCTTCCTGTGCTACGCGAAGTAATGGAAAAATATTAATTATGATGTGTTTAATGCTGGATTTAATGTAGGTTGGTCCTCGGGGAACTCTGGATTGTAACAGCAGAGCTTTGTAAAACTTTGCTTTAGGAGAATACCTGAAAATAGCTAAATGCATCTCGCATTAATTATGAGTTTCATGCTTACAAGCCCAAGATTAATGCATCTGCTTTTACAGTCCCGCTCTAATTATTTTCTTGTGGCATCAAATTTAATGTATAATAAACTTGAAACTTTAATTATAATTCCTGGTTCCGAGGGCAGCCTTTGATTGATACAAAAAGAATACTGTTTGTAATTACTATCGATCGCATTGCATAAGTACATTGATGTTATTTTTTATAGTAGGTACTACGTATTTCATTGCATTCGTTTTGAATTCTTTTAGAACCTTCTTGAAATGATTACTTATAATACGTAATAATAAAAATTGCAAATTATACGAAGGTAGCTTACTAGTCAAATAAACTTAATACTGAAATAATTTTTGGAATTGATTTCAATGTGTGAGTAATATTAGAAAAAGAATTTCGTGTGGGTTTGGTGTTAGAATAAAGCATAGGAGATCAACATCGTCTCCTTTTCTTTCTTTCAGCAAGGAGAGCTTTCCAATAAATGCCTACGCATTGATGTGAATCGAGTGCCCACAAAAGAAACGGAAGAGCGAAAGACAGACTGCTGCGAAAGCATTAGCGTGAACATGTCGTAGTCAATCGATACATCATCTAGATTCAAAAATTTCGTATTCACACGGGTCCATCGCCCGTCAGAAACCGACTCGAAGTTCCAAAATTGAAAATCTCGCGGCGAGATTGCAAACAATATGAGGCGAGGAAATAAGAAATATTATTAGTTTTCCGCGTACGCACTCGAAGCACAAGCGTCCGAAAGTTTTCCTACGGAAGAAATTTTATTTTCGACGGCAATAAACGGATATTTTTAGCGTGCACGTTTTATGAACTTCACCGGCGATCATCTCGAAATACAGATAACGTACGGTCGGAGGTGGTGTATTAAATGTTTGAATATCTACCCTACATGCATACGTGGAAATTGTAGCCATTTCGTAGAATTTACTGAGCACTAACCAGGTTCGTTCTAATTTACTAAATGATAGAGTTGCGAGTTAATTCCAAGTGTGCATTAAGCTCCACGCGTTAGTACGAGGATAATATATCCTTTGAGGGTATGATCACTATGATCAGTTAATACCGACACTAAAGCACGTTTCCCTCAAAATCTTGAAATCACCGGTTAACTAATTTTTACTTTGCCTTTTACGTATTTATTACTGACAAAAAAATTCTTTTCAGAAACTAATTACTTATTCATTTGTAAAGTGTCCCTAGCAAATTTAAACGATTCCGGAAGCAATGACATTTTCTTTCTTTGTAAGCCTAAATTGTCTCAGAGTGTTCAGGACACAACGTATACTAATGTAACTTAAATTTATAAAGATCATGCATACCTACATACAGAGAGAAATAACGATTAAATCATCATTACAATTAAATTTTTTTTAAACCCTGCTTTGAGTAGTTCTGTTGCATCACGCAACGGGGCGTAGCTATCGCTGGCGTTAACGGGTACAAAACTTCGAATGTCACGTAATTGCATTAATCGTCTGCAGAGGCGCTAATGGTCGCTTTCGTTTAACGTTCGAAATAATGTGGTTTCAGATTTTCTTTTAATGAGTTAAAGGAGACACTTACGTGACTTCATTGTATTTACGTGACGACCTTTTGCGATTGCAATTTTATAATACAGGAGAGTCCCAGTTATCCGAGTCTCGGTTACCCGAGTTCCGTATTAACCAATCTATTGAACCAAAAGTCGTTTTGAAATGGAATTCCGTGTTATTCGAGGTGACTTTAATGGTTGTCCGGTTTATCCGAGTTATCTGAATGTCTAAATACTATGTTTATTTTATGTATGTTCTACGTAAGAATACATCTGTGTGTATATTTCATTAAGTTCGTTAAATAAAAACATTTAAAAAGAAATCATATAATTTTTTCGACGTACCTAGTTAAAAAATGGGTATTCATATTAAAATAGCTCCGATTATTCGAGTTATTATTATTATTATTATTCGGATAATCGAAGCTCTACTGTAGTATTATAGGTACAGTAACGGACAATAAAATCCGAGCAAGAATTTGAAATGTCGAGCATATGACAAATTAGGTAAATCAGGCCTTTGTTGAGTTTATATTTCTGTCAAATAAATAAAATTGTATTAAACAAAAGTACGTGTCGTAGATTAAACTGGGCTGCGTTCACAATCTTTCCCTCCGAGAGCGTCTTGGGCGTGTAATCGCGTCTTTCTCACTCGTGATTTTTAACTTACTTTACGTCTCGCTCATCCGTTTCAAAACGTCCTTTGTTTACGCTATTTCCATGACAATGGACGCATTTTTCACATCCCACTTTTAAGTAGGATGCTTACAGTGCGCCTGTTGTCATGGAAACAATATAAACACAAGTCGTTTTGAAACGGATGAGTGAGACGCAAAATATGTTAAAAATCGTGAGTAAGGAAGACGCGATTACACACCCAAGACGTTTTCGGAGCTATGATTGTGAACGCAGCCCTGTACAGGCATGGCCAGCTCCATTAACATTCATTGCCGTGTATGTATGGCCGTTTCAATTCGCCTAAAATTCGGTTCCGAGAAAGCATGCCGTAGAGTACTCCCCTCAGCGCTCCCTATTAAAGATACTACAAAACTACTGACAGTAACTTAATGACAACTGCAATTACTTAAAAACTCACAAGAGGCGCTGAGTGGAGTACCGTCAAAAATTTTTAAAGTCGAATTGAACGGCCATACGTACACGTCAGTGAATGTTAATGTAGCTGGCCATGGTACAGGTGCCGTGATTATCGCAAGTACCGTCAAAATATAAAATTTAGGTTATGCGAAGGGATTGAATTCAGATGATTTATTTTAATATTTTCTTTTAAGAACGAAGATATTACATACTTTCAAAATAACTTTTTGTATTGGCCACTTCCATAAACGAGTATGTGTCGTCTAAAATTAAAACGAGTAAAAACTAGATCTTGTCCACATACGAACATTTTGAGGTCAATCGAATTTTATCCATTTTTGACATATTAAAAATTGAAAATTACGACTTATGATTTTTTTCCAAGGCTAACTCGAGGTATTTTTTTCTTGAAGACCCGTTATATACACTCACCAGCAAAAAAACCGGATCACTTTAAATTTTGTGAGTAATTTTTCTTAGACTGCGTTAAGTACAATTCTGGAATGTGATACACATAACTCGTTACCGCACATAAAACATATCGAGATAATTTCATAATTTATTTAAAAATAACAAAATAAATAGCGATAATGTTGAAAATACCGGTTTAACAAATATTTGAAAAATGCCTAAGATCACTTTTCTTAATAATAGGTACACTAATATCGCGTATTTCCTCCTTTAGCTCTTATTACACATTTTAAGCACGCATTCGTGCTCCTAATCATGGTTTTAATACTTTCTTGGGGAATGTTCTCCCATTCTTCTTGAAGAACATTTCACAGGTCATCTATGGTCTGTGGTGCGACATCTCGAACTCTCACTCGTCGTTTGAGCATTTCCCATACATGTTCAATGGGATTCTACGCGTTGGCCATACCATAACTTCAATATCGACGGTATTCAGATATTGTTGTACTAACCTTGCAGTGTGAGGACCAGCATTATCATACATTAGCATGAACTCCTCACCTATGAAAGGCACATATGGCACAACATAATCTTCCAAAATGTTCCTTATATACTTGTCAGCAGTTAGTGAAGCATTATCTATGAATACAAGATCCGTGCGACCAGGGATAGAAGTGCTTTGTACACACCATAACAGAATTCTTATTGAACGGTGTTCTGCCGGAAAACGTACATTCAGCATACCATCTCCAGTCCATCTACAAACTCTCTGGCGTCCATCTGGAGATCGCAATGCGATTCTGGACTCGTCAGTAAATAATACGTTATTCCATTGATGGTGTTTCCAGTTCAAGTGATTTCTGGCAGCTGACTTTCGTGATCGTAAGTTTGCTTCCTCCTTGCGTCTTCTAACTGTTCGTTCGCTTACATTGGTACCTCGGACCTCAGTAAGTCGGTTTCTAGCTGAAACAGTAGTCAGCTTGCGATCTCTCAAAACCTGATTTATTAAAAACCAATCATCGCGTGCTGTTGTAGCCCTTTTTCTCCCTGATCCAGGTCTTCTAGTATAAGTCTGTGTTTCGCGATAACGAACAACAGCCCGTTGAACATTTGTGTAGTATATGTATATCAACAGTTCTTGCAGCGTAACGAATACTGCGCCCATCCTCTACAAGAGCTACATATCTTGCAATATCTTCTGTAATAAACGACATTTTATGCTACAAAATACAGTGTTGTGTCTATTGAAAAAAATTAACATATAAAAAAATAAACTTGTTGTTGCGGAACAATAAACAAGAATGCGGTACTCTTAAACAACAATAAAAATAGTGACACTTCTACTGCGAATTTTATATGTAAAAAATCATATGACATTTCTAAGTATCACGGCCACCTTGATAGTCACGAATTAAATATGTTGCCAAAAACATAACTCGAAAAACTTTGTGATCCGTTTTTTTGCCGGTGAGTGTATATTAAACGTCAAAAAATGTTTAACTTGCTTGGTCACATTTAAACATGAATTATAATTGGAATAGTCAGTTGTCAATTAATTAATATAAGTTGCCAAAATTTGTTTTCATTCTTCTCTCATTCATAATATACACGGCGATGATAAAGTCCCGCTCCAAGTTCATAATTTGTTTATTTAATGTTTTTTTTTTTTTTTGCAAAACCCTGAAACAGGTAGATTTTTAATTTTAAAAAGGCACATTTTACAGACCCAGAAACGTTGGATTGCGCGTTATAAGTAAAAGTGATTTTACGACAGTTGCCTAAGTTGATCGAATCGTAAATACAGCGAATCAGGGCAAGTACCTACAAACGCTAATGAACATGAATTTTTCGAATCTATTGCGAAAAGAATGCTTAAATAAGTGCAACTATGATACGTGGAAGCCCTACTTATAAAAAATGATGAATGGGATTTGGTCAGTGGTGAAACTGTGAAACCGTAACTCGTGACAGATGATCCTGACTCGGTTACAACTGTGAACCGTTGGATGAACAGAGATCGAAAGGCTCGTTCTTATATTATCCTGAGTATCGAGCTAAAAGTCGTCAAATATATCTCGGGAAGTGTGCTCAAAATTGAAGCGCATGTATGTACAGTCGTGATAATATAAATCGAGACCGATCGAGCATTTTGTGACATTTGTTGCCACTATTGCCAGCGTCAATAAGAACAGATTGCCATTTCGAGGGTCTCGATTTACATGATCACGACTGTAAACTTGCGGACAAAAAAGTGACCCGTCACATTTAAATTTAATGACGTTTTAATTATATTTACATACTGTGTATTAGCCTTACAGTTTTGGAGATTATACTAAATGTCTTGTTCCATTTCTATTCTAGTATTTTCTGCACCTTCTGTATTAGTGACAACGCGCACACGTTGCACTTCATTTAAGTAAACCATTATTCAAAGGAGCAAATTAAATGTGACATAATATATATATTTTAGCTCTGCGAGCCTAGCAGGCCCATGGCTTGGTTGAGTATTTTTTTCCATAATTTTCTGTTCTTCGCTTTTTCTTTCCATCCCTTAACTTTTATTATTTCCATATCTTTCTCAACTTCCGCTTTCCACCTTGTTTTTAGACGGCCTCTTCTCTTCTTCCACCGATTGTATTTTTAGTTAGTAGCTTGGGCACTCTTTCTTCGGGCATTCTCTCTATGTGCCCCAGGCATCTTAGCCTTTGTGTTCTTATAATTCCTGTTATACTTGTCTCCTTGTAAAGTTCTTTCAACTCATCGTTCATTCTTCTTATCCATCCATCTTCATATTTCTTTCCTCTGAATATCTTCCTAAGCACTTTTCTTTCCCACACCTCTAATCTTGTTTGCACTATTTTATTCAAGGTCCATGTTTCGCTTGCATATGTTACTATAGGTCTTATTACTGTTTTATAAATTTTTAACTTTGCCTTCCTAGATATTTTTACTCTTTAGTACCCTAATATGTGACATAATATGACAGTTTCAATAATTTACTAGTTTGACAGATCGAACATAAATCGAAAACCAATTTACAATACGAAAAAGGAACGAGTCAGTTTTTTTGACCGCAAGTTTACATGTCAAAAGGATCGGCGAGAAAAGCATCCCTTTTAAAGCAGCTGACCCTACAAGTACATGTCCTTCGTGTTTGTTTTACAACAAATCCAAGAATAACACTTGTCATCCCGTTGCAGGTAAATTGACACTGTAAAACTGAATCAAAAATTAATTTGGCTTGCTTTTGAGGTTTCCAAATTCTTCAAATAATCAGTTCTAGCAACAGATTTGCTTACAAGTTTCAAAGTAATTGAAACTGCCACAGGAATTATGAGACATTAATTTTTAAATTTTAATTGAAAGGTACTGTGAACAGCCAATAACAAATCTTATTTATTTTGACAGAAATGTAACCTCAATAAGAGTCTGATTTACGAAATTTGTCGAAATACGCATGGCACGTCAAAAGGGGCATTCAACAAACAAATCGATTGATTATAATCAGATTGAGTCGATTTAAATCGATTCATGAAAACACTGAACCGTGACGTGACCGGTATAACCCTATTTTCTAGAATATTTGGCATTTAACTTTTCAACAATAGCAATATCACAATATAGTGTAGTTAAGTTATTTCTCAAATAAATCACTGAAATAAACAATACACTGTTATAAACAACTCGCACATGTGACACCGCCATATTTAATCGCAGTTGATTCGTAAAATTTTTACGATGGACAATTTCACGATCGATGTTGAATCGATTCAGATTAGTTGAACGCTAAATCGCTAATCGATTGTGTCTGTTAAATGCCCCTAAATTCTTACTCGGATTTTTTTTGTATTGATAATTTTTTTTCATTTCACTGCGACGTGTAGTTTTAAAATTAGTTTTAGAATGAGCTAGGAAACCTAAAAACTTAAGAGTCTCAATTATTGTTTAGAGCTCCATCACAGTATAATAGCGTTTTCGATTGACTGCACTAGTACGCATTCAGAATATCTTCATCTCCTGTTATTACACGAGGTTAAATGAAGATGCAAATACACTGAGTGCAACCAGTGCAAGTGAATCGAAAACGCTGTAAGTAAATACTCAGTAGGGACACTTAAACGTCAGTGTCAAAAAATGTAATATATAGCGTTTTCGATTGACTGCACTAGTGCGCACTCGGTGTATCTTCATCTCGTTTTATTACATGAGGTTAAAGGAAGATGCACGTACACTGAGTGGAACCGGTGCAGTTGAATCGAAAACGCTAATAGTTTGCAAATCAGTAGGTGTCAAACAAAATAGCAAATGTGACAGTTATACTCAAGTGTACCTACTGTGTAGATTCTTATACTGTGGCTGCATGTTCATGGTGTACAGAAATTACAAATTTGTACATTTGACCGCTTCTGTACAAACTTACATTGAAGCCCGGGGACGTCATTTGTACAATGTAAACCTTAATTTAATATTTTTCTGATCTAGTACTTATACAATCTGTCATCTGTCACTAGTAATTTTAACGTTTAATACAAATTTTACTGTTAATCATTCGTGTTTATTTCTTGTTTGTTTTATATTTTCGCAAAACGCCTCATTTAGAAGACGAAAGAGTTGTTTGCGAGATTTCAGTTCATTAAGTTTGACATTTTATTTTTTTACATTTCGACTGAAATATAACCTTTTCAATAAAAGCCTAAAGGTGCTCTTACACGAGCAATTAAACTTGCTCAATTGCCGGCATCTTCAGTCAACTTTTTTACGTCGTGGCAACATCTAGCAACATACAACAAGACATTATACGAAATATGTGGAGCAACTCTTTGTCAATTAATTGCTCAATATTGTTCAGCGATGTGGATCAGCATCCAGCAATTAGGCAATGAGTGCGTACACGATAAATTCAGTGTAGCAATTACAATAAATATCGTCTATCTTTTCGCTGTCGCTAAAAGTGCATTTGTTATAAATGCATTCAATAAGAAGCAAAAAAGAAAAGAAGAAATAGACGAATTTGGATGCGAACATTTCTAGTTAGTCGAGAACACTTATCTTCAGCATTGTGAAATAAATTAACTTTAGACAACTTCTCATTTAAAAATCCCGGAAGTGATTTTGAACTAATTGTGAATAAACTGGTTCCAATAATTACAAAAAAAAATTACTAACATGAGAGTTCCGAATCCTGCGTTAATAAAACTCATCGATCACAGAAAGAGGCGCAAGTATATAAACGAGTGCGATAGAAACAAAAATTGTTCGGTATTTTCCAAACTCGATGGATATACGGCAACTCGTAGCGGCGACATAAGCAACACGTGACAGTATGGAACAATATTGCCATACGTTGTCGAAATAATTGCTAGGAATCGCGTGATGTTGATCGATGTAGCTCCACTAGGTCGCCGAGCAAGTAATTGCCGTAAAAATTGCTCGTGTAAGAGCATCCTAAGGTCCGTTTTCATAATAGAACTTTAAATTTAAAGTGACTTTAAATTAAAGTCTCCTTTAGCTCTATTATGAAATATTGTACGTATTATTTAAAGGCTAAAGTGTGACACACGTAAAACTCTATCCCTTCAAACTTCAGACTTTTTGCAGACTAGGTACTACTATTTTATTAACTACCATGTTGCTTAGTATCTTTCTTTAATTTTAAGGACTAAACATACCTTTAGAGGTAAACAGAAAAGTAAACGACTCTAAAGCAAGAAGTTAGTTATGGATTCAAGGCGACTTATGCTAGTATTTTCTAGCGATTTACACTAATTAATATTTCTATGTATCTGATAATGACTAACACCCTTAGTGAATGTATAAAAACGAATACACGGAAAGTAACTTCTAAACATGACGTGTAGTGATCCAAATCCGGAACACAAAGCTGTATTTAACCGTTCATCATAATTATATTAATTGAAAAATTAAAAATAGAAACACATCCAAAGGATTGCAAAAATATGCGTTCTTGTTGATTATGGCCAACAAATAAATAAAGTATCATCATCATCAAATCAAATTATAACATTAAAATCGCAGAGGTACGTTTCATGTACATACTTACATTAATTAATTCATTTCATTAAAAGCCCCACAATTTTAAGGACACTAAACTCTAGTCCTTAATGTCGTTCTGAATTTAATTTTCCCATTCCCCAACCACGTTATATCTTTTGGTAATGTTATTAATTTTTTTCGCAAGCTTTTGCTTAGTACTATCCATCCCTTCAAATCAACGCATGTCAACGGTATCGCTTACGCAAAGCGAATCCGGGTGAAGTCCGGGCCTGTCGTGACGAATGAAATTCGACGGGTTAGCGTAATCGAGCGGATTAACGTGTTTTTTTTCTCTTGCCTCCGAGACAAGGTTTGATTTGTAATTTAATTAACCAAATTACCGGGCCGTCCTCGTGCCGAGCAAATAAATACGAATTTGCTGTCTCCTCGAATGGAGTGCACAAACACGTCGTTAGTTGGCCTTTAATTAAACTGTTTATCCACGTAATTGAAGGCTGTCATCTTGTGTTGATCGAAATTGCTGGTAGTAAATTATACTTTTATTTGTTCAGAGCAAGGGTTCTCCTAAGTTGCATTAGGTGACTTGTTTTTTCTTCTAGACCCTTTAGATTTATTATAGAAATGAAAATTAGATTAAAAAAATAGGATCCAAAATCAAGTTCACTTTGATATTCCAAACTGTTTAAAAATTTCATAAATTTGAGTCTCATTTAATAAATGTTCAAAACTTTTGAATTAAATTTGGGAAAATTGGTTTTGCTTCTTGTGCGTTGAGAGTTCTAAAAAGCACAGGTCAGTGGCGTAATAAGCGATTTTCCAAGTTGGAAATCTAATAGACGCGGCCGTCATTAATTATAATCAAGTTCCAACTTGTCGCCCCGAAACTTTCCGCCCGTAATAGTGTGACGTGCACCGCCAAGTTCGATGGTACGATTGCGGAAGTACCCTCGCAAAACGTAATTCACGAAACATAACGAATTTTCGGTCCGTGACGTCGGAACGAGTTTTCGCGCCGGCGAAAACTATCAAACTTCGAGACAGTAGGAATGAACTTTCAACTCATTAAACGACATTATCGCTTACGATGACGGGAATTAATTTCCAATAAGTTACAACCCCAACCCTTTCAATTAACCGGCCGCTCTTTGCCTTATTTGGGAAATTAAATTAATTGTTCTTTGGAATTTTTTTTTTGGATTTGCCACAGGTAAAAAAAAGTGAAATTTACTTCCGTTTAGCTAAAGTGTAATTGAATGGCATGCTCTCTGGGAGAATTTAATGCTTTCTATATTGATTCTTTTAACTTCCACAGGTTTCTTTGTCTGTGAATAGATGAATTTCCTTTTCTTCTCCTCAACTTTTATCTTAATTAAACACTTCTATATCCCCCTAAAGTGAAAGAAAGATTTATTTCTACAAGATTACACCCCGTATTCATAACAATGTGTGTAAAATATAATGAAGCAAATTAATATTCACAAGATAAATACTCATTACAACTTTCAAGGGAATAAGTTATTTATCTATTTTGTATGTATAAGAAGCGAATCGTATTAATTTTTAATTTCCACTTACGTCTCTCGTATTTCAGTTCCGTATTTGTCTGGAACAATGCGATATCTGTTCTCTACGAGATCACCTAATGAATTAAACATTCTAGCACTCTTCTGTACGTCGAATTAAAACCTTGCTCCGGTTTCCGCTCTTCTAGGATCTACGGATAATTGAACTGCAATTTCCTTTGAGATAAATTCGGCTTTAAAATTTCCTGTAAGGTAATAATAATTGCATCGGTTTTAGTTCACCTGTACTTCATAAAATTTGTTCACTCGATAGAATTAAGACCTTTTTTTTTCTATCTGTCATAAAAGAGTACAGAGTTGGCGCGAATTGCAATCGTAAATCTGTTACTACGTCGTTCGATTTAGGTGTGGAAATTAAGATGGAAATGTTTGTTAGTTTAAGCCGAGCTGAATTGCCTGGAAAAGATTTTATGTTTCTTAGAAATAAATTGTGGAAAATTAGGTAGAATTTGAATAAGGAATTAGAAGTTCTTTTTAATCATTTAATGTAGAAGAAAAATTCAATTGGATGTAATAGTACATAATAATGAACTCATAATTGGCTCATAATCATCCTCATTTCAACTAAGTGACATATTATTCACTAGGAAGAATGGAAAAATGATGAACATAAGCATAGCCATAGCTATTCCATTTAGTATAGGAGAATTTAGAAAGAAAGAGAATTCATGGCAAAAAGATTTGTTGCTGTCCAGTTAAATTCAAAATTTAGTTTAAAACATACAGTATCAAACAATGTGAATGTGACAACTTCAAGGAAAGCCAAGTTTCTAGTCTAACAAAGATAAGGCCTAAAGCTAAAAGCTTCGTTAAGTTTGACCACAAACATTAGGTGAGTAATATCACTCAATGTCATGAAAATATTTTGCTAGAAAAGCTGCAGAATCAGTAGATTTTATGCCCAATAATATTTTATAACCTAAATGAAGAGCAAACTCCAATCCTATCAGCAAAAGCGAAACAAAAGCTCTTCCTTTTTCTGCAGAACGGAAACGATATCGATCCCGACTTTTATTTTGCTTCCTCGCAAACCGGAACCGGGGTAAACACCTACTTTATGGTTTACTGTTTAATTTTGCTAGACTCTCTTATATCGCAAGTGAGGATAAATTGCGTTTAGATTTACCGTCGCCATAATTATAAACGTGTCGTCGTGGACCACGGTGTTCGAAGTTGCCAAATTCAATTAGATTTGGTTGGTCCGATAAAAGCGGCTCTAATTGGGGAGTTTTAGTCGGAGCGGTCGGACGGTGTTTGATCAGATATTTGCGCGAATATGGTTTCCGGTGGCCATTCTGGATGGTAAGTCTCAATTGCTTTAACTTGAAATTATGTGCAGTTAAACCGGCCCCTATTACTAGAACCCTGTACTTTGAAATATTCGCTCATGCGTTTATGTATGACCATTAAATGAAATGAAATGAACAATATACATAGACATATAAAATTTTGGCTGCAACTGTCCTTATCTTCAGCAATATTATTTATTTGTATCAAAATTAATTTCAGTAAATCTCTTCTTAAAATTATTAAATTTTAAAAATAATATTAGTCGGAACTATACAGAATGCTTCGTGGATTTAGTTATTCTTGAGAAAAAAGTAAGCGTTAATATTTAATTATTGCAACAGGAAGTTTAACTGCTTCAATTCTGCTACCTACCTAACTATATCAAAATAGTCGACCTTGAATAGATTGCGAAAATTGGGGGAAACTCCTATACGTTGGTGAACAACCTACCTGAAATTATGCCCAGCTCAGTGGAGATGGGAGTGGGCTACACAATAGGATCGTCGGTAGCTCGTTATCTAATTGTTAATTAAGAAAGGGGCGCCACCTAGCGTTATATTTATTCCAGGTATAAGTAATACGTGTTACCGCTAGGACTACACACGTGAATGTAGCATATTGTAACAGAAGACAAAAACATATAAAATCTAGTTCATCCGCATCTGCATGGATTGATTGCATCATCGTGCAGCAGAGAAAAATGAGTCATCAGAATTACTAAGAACAACGAACACCTGCACAACTACGTCAGTGGAAAGTAGGTCAAGTCAATATAAATAGATCGATTTTCCGATTAGAAGTTATTTCGACGAGATCCTGGTCAAGATGAGCGAATTCCTGTCATATAAGTAAAGTGCCCCTACAGTTGGTCATGTAAGAATATTTGTAACCTCAATAAATGTACCTTATGTGTTTCGTACTATCTTAATTCTGACTACGCCATGCAACCCCTTAAGTATACGTTACTTCTTGGTACAAACTGGATTACCAAAAAGGCAACGTTACAATATGAGTAACCCTCAAGTTTGAAATTCCGCGTTTAAAAACAATATTTTTATCAGTCACCCTGTATATAGGGTGTTCACGGGAAGCCGCTACAATCGCTAACTTTTTTATTTGAATTTTTACGAGGTAGCTTAAATTAGAAAAGTTTCAGGATCTCTCCTGGTGGATTTTATGGCAACATCACAAAAACAAATGACTGTCAGGTTTTCGAGATTTTCAATTGTTTTCAACTTTTTTAAATGGAACGTTATATTTTTTAACATCGCATCGCGTTCAAGGCGTCAAATTAATTATGTCTCTAAAATATTACCTTCCAAGGCCTACTATTTGACATTTTTAATATGAACTAAATTTCAAGAACTGATTAATCAGAATAGTTAACAAAACTGACAATTTGAAAACAATCTCGATGTTCTCTTGTTTCAACGCACACCATATTGTGTTCCACCACACACCATATTGTGTGTTTAGCTGTTGTTGCTATGCACTTCCCGCGAATACCATTGTTTATTTACTAAATAATTCATAAAATAGTAGGCCTTGGAAGGTAAAATTTTAGAGACATAATTAATTTGACGCCTTGAACGCGATGCGATGTTAAAAAATATAACGTTCCATTTAAAAAAGTTGAAAACAATTGAAAATCTCGAAAACCTGACAGTCATTTGTTTTTCTGATGTTGCCATAAAATCTAGCAGGAGAAGTCCTGAAACTTTTCTAATTTAAGCTACCTCGTAAAAATTCAAATAAAAAAGTTAGCTATTGTAGCGGCTTCCCGTGAACATCCTGTATATCGAAATTATCAGTCACCCTATATATAACGAAATCTAAAAGAAAAGTATGATAATTTACGACATTAAGTTTATTGATCGTTTTAAATGAAAATTACGTAAATGTACGTTAATCGCTTTAGATCGAAATAAAATAAAATTCACAGAGCAAGTGTAACACGTAAACACCGGCAAGGATATCCTATTTGGTTTACAAAGGTGATGTACAAGTTATAAGCACCTGTCAGTTTGACAATAGGAAGCGGTTATTAATTTTCTTTATGAAAATTATGACATGTTCTTAAGGAACTGTGGCTTGAAATATACAATTACAAAATTTTCAAGCCCTTAACTACTCATTATGCAGCATAATTGATGATTAGCCGAAGTGAGGAATGAAAAGTGTACGATACCGCTCGACGTTAAATCCGGTCGTCTGATGCCATAAATCACGACATTTACATCGAAGTCTCGAGAGAGGGTTTTGATCCTACATGCACGTCCGAACTTTCGCGGTGTTTGATGGTATTAGAACTAGATGACTCTCGTACGGCTTTTCTGTTTACTGCCTATCACCTGCTGCAGTTTGCCTCGCATAACGTGAATTTGCCTCGTATAACGTGAAACTGCTCCGTACAACGTGAAACTGCCCCGTACAACGTCTTACTGCCCCGAACAACGTGGAACTGCCCCGTACAACGTGGAACTGCCCCGTACAACGTGCTAAAGGAAGAAACGTGACGATAAGTTTGACAAATTCAAAGTTGAATCAGAAGACTTACCCCTTGTTTAAAAATAAGGGCCTATTAAAACCTGTGACACATCCGCTTGATTGTGTGATTGAAGTTGGAGTTCGTAATGTGAGTTTTATCTGCTACTTAAGCCTTGGCGATATTCCAATCAACTTTCTTGAGTGTATAAAACTTGTATTGACTGCTAGGTGGTCGAATTCGACACGAATCACATAAATTGGCTTCTACAGCAAACGCAAGTAACCAACACTCAGGAATGTCACGAACACCAAGTTGGCGATTTTAATATTAGTGTGAGTGACGGATGGTTAAAAATAATGATAATAGAAGAAGGGGATGAATTATCCTTTACTTTCAACTTTATCAATCTTTAGTACAAGGCTTCGTCGAAACACTATGACGAGAGTAAGCGAGAAGTTCTATTATTAAGCCCGAACTAGGTCTTAATTCCCAAAATTAATTTAACGATAATCAACAATTTTCACTTCTTCTCCTCACTCTTTCACTGAAATTTTTAATCAGGCCGTAAAGGACCTAAGTAGCAATTTCCTTGTTTATAGGCATCTGGTTTGAGCTTTTGAGCCAGATATTGCTATTAGCGCCCTCTTTATACGGAATCTGATTTCAGTCCTTGCCCGCCACTACATATATTTTTCGGGATTGACAAAAATATATGTATTTTATTTCTTTTAAAATAACAGTTAAAAAAAGAGAGAAAAATTTATATAAAGGTATATATTCAGAATGAGTAAAAACACTTACAAATCGAATTAAAGAGTTTAGCATGAAACGAGATTCTAAACAGGAAACAATAACTCGGTCATGTATTATTATTATTATTAATTAACGTTTGAAACAATTTAAACAAGGTACAAAATTAATGTAATCAAATTATTAAAGGACACCTTTTAGACAAATGCAAAATTTCAGATTACTTCAGAACAACATTGTATAACACAATACAAAACAAATTCAAAATGATTTTTAAACGAGAAAGAGATAGCATTTCATAAATCAGTTAAAGCGATCGTTAGTTTTAATAACATAAAATTTGGAAATTATCTTAACATTTATCTTACTCTGACCATGGCAAGACGAACGGATTTTTCTTGGTTTGTTCACACACTATAACATTCTATGAATGTTAATTTCGCCTTCGGACTCGTGTGATCGTATACATCGCTCCCAAACTGTTGATTATCTGATGTCTATCGTATAGCTCTGCTTATATTTATACGACTCGGAACGGGACATTCGATTGAATGGATTGTTATATTTAATCTGGTTTCTTTGAATTGAATCACTCGATGACTGCTTGGCAATGCTAAATGCAGTTGGAGTTCTGTGAAGTCGGCGTGACTTTAAAAGGTCAGCTCTAACTCATATCGGCGGAGCAAAGCGTTTGTGTTCATGATTTTTATGTGAACGTGTTTCCGTCGTTGCTTTGGCGAGGTCGTATCAAATTTACTTTTACGTATTTAGCTTACTGATTTACGACTTTGCCGATCTCTTACATTAGTTTTTATTTTCGAATCAACAAACAAACAAACGACAACCCGTTTCCTTTTGTTCCAAAACCGAAATTAACCAATTTACACGCACGAGAAAGGAAACAAAAAGGTAGCCCTTAGAGTTTGAATTCAGAATAGAGCGATCAGTGAAGTTATTATGTTTCATGTAATTGCGTTATTAGATGCTAAAAATAAGGTGTTCACAACATTTAAGACACTTTCCATAGATCAGGCCTCTTCCTGGAAGTAAAGTTTAAAAGAATTCAGAAATAAATAAATTCTGTCCGTTTTTCTTTGGCCAGAAACGGAAAACAAAAGAAAAAGAAAACTTTAGACTTTTGGACTTGGATTTTTGAGTTGGCCTTTATTCTATATTATTATTATGCAATAAATAAAAAAGAGCAGTTGGCCACATTGTTAGCAACTCCAAATTGTAAATTAACGTAAAAGAAGGACTTAAGTCGTTTCTGCTTTTACTTCGAACTTTTTTTTCTTGACATAGACCAAGAATGATTTACGATTTAGATAAAATTCCTGTGCACTGTTTGAAACTTTAAGACGAAATAATCTGTGTGATTTAAAGGGCGGCATCTATAGGTCCGTTCCATTCGTCAGGATTTCGAGTTCTGAACCGTTCAAAATCGTACTGAGCATGAGCAGTGCACAAAATTGGATATAAATTTCATACTGCGCATGATTTGAACGGTTCGGAACTTGAAATTCTGTCAAATTGTACAGACCTTATGATGGCAGGAGAGAGACAGAGAGAATCTAACACTCCTCTACAACTAGTTCGAGTTCTCTTTGTTCGCACATTAAGAATGATTTGTGAAACAGACAAGTTTCGTGTGTTCGAATTTCTGATTGTTTTTGTGTCTCATAATTTACACTACTCGTATATTTCCTATAATCTATACACGTCTTAAATTATGCATTTCTAAAGTCGAGGAAATTTTTGCCGCTTGATTATTATTACTGAAAATAAGAAATTAATTTAGGAAAACATTTTAACCAGTTGACAAAAATATTCTTTTGTTGTGTTGGAGTCCTTTATTGTCCTCTGATGGCATACAGGCATTTAAAACTCTTAAAAATACCTGCACTTGATTTCTGACTCAAAAACTTCTTTACAGCTGAGTGGAAGTCAAGCGTATCGTAAGCCTCAAAGGATCATTCCGCAGACATATTATATAGAATTTGGAATTTCTGTATACTGGATTCTATGAAGTATGATGCACTGCTCTAACACTTCCCCTCGGGACACGAATGGATAATCCAAACGTGCTCCTATATTTTCCATGTACAGTCTGTATAATAGTTTAGTAAAAATATCTGCTACCAAGAGATCTGTTGATGTATGATATGTACATAGTTTAAAGTTTGACGAACGAAGTGAAATCTAATATTAACGTATTTGCTTTTGACTTGTTGCTCTAGAAAGCTCCTAGACTATCTCCATCTCTTATTACTACATAAAATTAAAATAAGATAATACTTCCAAGGTGCTCCACAGTAGTAAATCGAAAACGCTATAAGAGACAAGTACGTCGATTTACCGAATATTCTTGGAATTCTTTGTTTTAAAGTTTCTACGTCATGTCTAATTTTCACATATTTCCACAAATAAAAAACGCTTGAAAATTTTGTAAAGAAAATTGAAATCTATGCCTTTCGTGAAATATATTTTGTAAAGGAACTTTCTCGTCTGTAGCCAACACATTTCAACAAATGTTCGAAGAGACACTGTGTAAAGAAGAGATTGGAAAGAATACGGCTACTTCAAATAACAAGCGTCCAACATTGTGTGTAATTGTTCCTGACGTCCGTGCGGTACAAGAATCGCAGGGCTTCCGTTATCGCCGATTCTTGCCATCGATCGTACATTGTATGGCACACACAATGGCAGTCGGTGCGGTGGATTTCTCACGCTAGAATGGACGGGTCTTTGTTTCTCACCATCTCTCGCTAATTCGTTCGAGCGGAACGTTTGATTTTCGACGGCTCCGTCGTCCGTGTGCACCTATTAAAGTAAATAATACGAGAAAAATGAGCTTCGGAAAGCGCGGCGCTTTTTTATAACAAAGTTTCGTGCTTTTCAAAGTTATCCTGAAATGGAGTAGCGATACAATAGCCCCTTGCTAATACGAGTCCGAATTCTGAAGTTAAGCACAAACTCAGGGTTATTACTTGCCTCCTTTAACAATCTAATGAAATATTGCGAGTTCAAAACTTTTTCTATAAGTAACTCAGACAGGAAAAATCTTATTTAAAATATTAGAGAAAAAGTATCTTAAGGAAGATCAGTACATTAATGACATAATTATGAAAAAAAATTGTCATAATTATTCTCCGTACAACTTTTACAACACTTATTTTAAAATGAAAGTACATCGAAACGTCGATATGACAAATTTTCAATTTTCATTCTCTCTACATCGACAGATCTTCTACAGTTAATATTGGAAATTTAATTGAAGATGAATTTTAAATTGCAACTTATTTCAGAATCTTGGCATTTTGGTTTCAGTTCACTTGATGTGATGGCGATGTCCTTGAATGTTTCCATCAAGATGTTGGCTAATACTGGTTGAGATGATAGCATGGCAGCTCCCTCTATTTGTTCGTCGAAAGTAAAGAATGTTGGGGATGCACATGTTAATTTCTTGTCGGCGTTGTCTGTTGTTGTTGGCAGTTTCTTCTAAAGGGATATTCGTGAACAGTGATTTGACGTCGAAGTTCACTGGAACGGTATTCTTCCCCAAATTAATATCCTTGACTTTTTAGATCAAGTGAGCAGAGTTCTTGATGAATGTCCCTGTGTTTCCTACCAGAGGTTGCAGGTTCTTGCTTAGGTATTTGGCTAGTGGATGTGTGGCGGATCCCACCGCTGATACTATAGGCCTCATTGGGTTTCCTTCTTTATATATTTTGGGGAGTCCATATAACCTTGATGGTCTGGTGCCCGTCTTGATGATGTTCTGGTGTAGCTTTTTAGGTATTCGATGACGATTTAACTGCTGTCGAAATTTTTCTTTCTAAAGCGGGTGTCGGATCAAGAAAGATATACTGGAACGACCTGCCTGCCATACATCAAAGGTTGCACAAACAAAATCGGAAGAAAACTGCGCAACGACAATATCAAGGTAATTTCCAACGCTCCTGAAAAACTTACCCTCAACGAAAGATCGTGGGTCACCGCTTCAAAATCCAGGAGTGTACGAGATATCTTGTTCCTGCGGAAAGGTGTACATCGGACAAACAGGCAGAATTATAAACACCAGGTTGAAAGAACATATACGAGATACAAAACACGAAAACACAGGCAAACCAGCGGTAGCAGAACATTCAACAAACACGAAACATGGAATCAACTTTGACAAATGTAGTAAACTACCAACAGAACCACATTACTGAAGAAGACTGTAGAGGTAAACTATTGAAATACAGAAGAATCCGAACAAGATCAACAGAGAAGACGGATTACAGTTACCAAGTACCTGGAAAACATTCTTCAAACCTCAACGAAGAGTAACGGTTACGCCCCAAGCGCACACATACTTAAACCCCAGAACAAGACAAACTAGTTACTTCACTTCTGAAGATCATGACAAGATGAACGAAACGTCAAGTTCTACAAACTTTCTACACAGCAGAGAACCCTAGAACCAAAAAGCTGCCAACTAAGATTCTATTAACGCTTTTCTGCGCCGTTAATGGAATCAGAAACGCAAGATGTAACGTAAATTCGGGTCCTTAGAACCTTCTTTTGTACTTTGAGTTCAGTTGGAACTGTGGAACAGTTTCGGTTACGTTTTGCTTCCCTTAATAGAATAGTCACTATTATCTCCTATGAATAAGGCAGTAATTTATTACATTGAGAAAAAATAATTAAATCAACCACAGTTTATTTACTAAGAATGAATGAATACCTACTTGGGGTTTCAATTTAACTCTGGAGTCATCACTTGGATCTAGAAAATCTGGAGATAGATACCTTACATGGTTTACATTAATTTGATGTTCAAGGATAAACGGTAAAATTTAAATAAAGAACGTATACATTCCAGTAATGTTTTTTACCTTTTAGTAACGGTGTTCCATACGTAAATATATGTGTGTATACATAAAATTAATGAATTTTCTTTAAATTTTATCCTCACATGGTCTCGTTAAATAAGAACGCTTGGCATATTTATAGGAGCTTTTATGACTTCGGAGCTTATAAATTGGAAATAAAATTTAAGTAAAGATTAAAAGTGTTAAAATCAATATTTCGCTTGCTTTAAACTTTTATTGCTCGATGGAAATACTTCTAGTCAAACGCGTTTGCCGATATACCGAGAGCTGTCAATAAAAAAATAGCTTGGAGTCAGACCACAAAGACAAATTAAAAAATCGCTTCCATTCAGGACGACAACAACAAATTACTTTTTTTTGTTGAAATACAAAGAATGCCTGTGACAGAAAATATGTATATCCAGCAAACATCCCGGCTTTAGATTATTATGTAGCATCTAATAATTTTCCAAACAAAGGACAATATGATTGATTAAAGTCAGGATGTGAAAACAGAACGGGAAATGAGCTCCGCGCGGAATAATACCTGCGCATTTCGAATTCCAAAAACAAGACGTCTTTGACGCAGAAGATTTATGCCCACACTTCCTGCAGCCGCATTTGTGAGATGCTTTCAGGGCGATATTTTCACTGCAGTTCTTACGGTAAATGAATTTCGGGCTTCTCCCCGGAAACGTGTAATCTATGCATCAGTTTGAAAAGAGAACTCGAATTTCTGTGCTGTTGCACTCTTCAGGTAATAACTTTGTATTTGCATTCGCAGTACAGGCGTTCATCCGTTTGATTTATCGTGAAGGCATACAATTGAATTATTTATTCCTTTTCGTAAAGTTGCAAGATTTGTCTGGCTATTGTAGAGGAGTTTGAAAGGAGAATTGAGTGCAGTATTTGAAGGTATTGATAAATACCAAAAGACCAAAAAAAAAGCTATGCTCCGAGTAATATATACCAATTCAGGACCAATGCTTGGGGGTTCTATGTGAGCGGTAGAATTTTCTTAAGCCGATTTGTGTTGGGATTCATACCGACTCCTTCGAATTGGATCAACTGTGTTCCCCAGTTTATTAGGCCGAAAGGCGAAGAAGAAAATAACAACAGTAAGAGTAACCAACGAGAACACGCTTACCCACCAAGCTTCAAGCTTGGGGAAAAACGTATAAAAAAATAATAATGAAAATGCAAACATATCTCGAAAAAATATAAAATGCTGAGAAAGAGTTTTCATGTAACGATTTTGTCAGTATATATTATTTACATAATACCTTCGATTTGATAAAGGTCAAAATCAGCCCTTCGCGTCTATAATTTCCTCCTCAAGTTAATAAAAATATATAATCGCACCCCTTCAAAGCAGGTGTGGAGAGGAACGTCGAATCCATCTATTGTAAACCAGTCATCGTTCATTTAAAATTAATGGCCGCCACATAAACCTAGTTATCGAGCTCTGACCAATCACCGACCTGTCGTGGTAAATAACACCGTCGCTGATTGACGGCTCTGTCAATATCTATAATCCATAACAAGCAACTCCTACGCGATAATCCAGCTTAAGCACTCATGATGCACACTTCCTGAGGTGCTAGAGTCCTGCGAGGAGGGATAATTTAAAGCTTCACCGTAAGGTGCAAATATTTACATACTTGTTCTGCTGGATCTGGGTCGAATTTGTTTGATTGAACCAAATTCAGTGAAAATGACAAGGTAACACAAGGAAAGAAATCATTAATAAAACGCAAACCGTTAGTGTTACCTTTGTTGTTAATATGGAGAAAGAAATAATTTCGAGAGTGTTCATTGCAGTTTTTCAATCCAATTTTGAAAGGAAAATTAAAAAAGAATAAAGTTGAAGGCTTGCTGAAACATAATTATTGTCATACTTCAATAAATTAGATCGAACTTATTATTAAAAATGTTACTGGTTAGTTAAAGTAGCATTGTTAAAACACCGCCTCAATCATGTAACGTCGACATCATTATCACATAAGTATAAATATTATGCAAGGTCAGTGGCATTACGTATACTGGCGTAGCTGCCAGGTTTTTTTAAATATTTTTCTTTATAACTTGAAAAGGGTTATAATTAGGACGCCAAATTTGTAACCGTTTTTGATCGTTTTGATCCAAGCTACCACCCTATGAAATTAACGCACTCTAGTCCCTGATACCCTGTATATATTTTTAAATTTAACTATGGGGATAATTCCAAAATTTATTGCAATTTGTGAGAATATTGTCAGCGAACAGTAATGATTGATGCAGTAAGAATTTTGAGACATTTCTTCTTGAATTATGATCTTCAAAGATAGCTATTTAATTTTAGCATTTTTTAATTCCAAAGTATATTTTTCTTCTTTTTCCATGATTTAGTTTTATTTATTTGTTCTTGTCTAATGCATTACTATAAAATTGGTAAATAGTAGAAATAACAAAATACTGATTCGGAAATGACTATCGTAGCTTTGACAGGCGTTCGCAGCGCGGCCGGTTTGGTTGGGATGGGGCCGGAACGGTTTCTGGATAACAGCAAACTGTTTTCCAGGAATTGCCAGCTGTTATCCAGAAACTGTTTCAACGGCCTCCTCCTCCTCCCACCCACACCCGCCCCCAGCACCGAACATCAAACGCCTATCAGAACGCCGATAGCTCTCAGAACGACGATAGGCAACCATACGTACATATTTAGTACATGATGTTATTTCTCCATAAGAAAATGGCTTAGAACCCCCATGGCTATACTATTTATTTGGAACAAGAAATTTTGGAGCTGCAGATATGCAATTTAATTTTTGATACAATTTACTTTATAATTTAAATTGTTCAAGAAACTGAACCAAATCTTGAATAAAAAATAGGGTAGCATAAAACGGTCTTTACACCAATACTTTTAAATGTCGGTATTTCCTGTGAAACTTAAAATATTCTTGAAAAATTAATGCTCAGAAATTAAAAATGTTTCTGTAATGTGTAATATAAAAGTGAAATGTTGCTTTTGCAGCCTCTAAGGAGGTAGCAAGTTTGAAATTTAAAGTGACGTTATAGAGGTCGCATGTCTAGCTCTCCAGCTCGGCGTAACGTACAGCCAAATTTTTTTTTTAATGTCAAAAGAAAAAGATCTTGTCATTTTAACATTAAATTAATTTTTTTAATTTACTCTTTTTCCTAAATTATAATTTTAGTCTTAGTTCTAAGGGCGCCATCGTCCTTAAGAGATTCTCTTTTCATAAACTAAAATATAATTTTCTTTTACAGCAGAAAAAGTATTCTCTCCAGGTTAATTTAATTTTTGAAATAGCTTTAGGCCACTCCTAAAAAAGCTGTAACACGCAATCAAGGTAAAATGTGCCACACCAAGTCATTCAATTACCGTAGACTTTTTCTCCCCACGACATTTTCTTTAGTTGCGACTGCACATGCAGAAAACAAATATCAGAAAATTGATAGGAATAACTGGAATTTAGTTTTCCCTGAAAAACAAAATAGCTATTTGTTTAAAATATTAATTTTTTTATTTAAACAGAAATAGTGCATATTTTAGCATTGCGTAAGCAATAATAATAATGTTGCTTTGAAGTTTTTGAATAAAAGAAACTCTTATGACTTATCATTTTAATTGAACATTTCAAATACCTAATTATGATTCGGGAAGCGCCTAAAATTAATTAAATTAAGTGACGCCGACTTTCAGATCAATATGTTAAGACATTTCATAACTCACTTGTGTAATTTTTCAAATAAATATGTTTTTGCAAATCCTCATGAGTACCTCGATAACATTTAAAATCACATCAAATCCCAGCAAATCGGTTCTTTTATTTTTCTTATCTTATAGACGCCGCGGATCTTTCTTCAGCGAGATGAAAGAAATTGTCTAAAGGAGGCAGGCAACTTTCGCATTTGATCTGCGTTTTCCTATTCGAGAACGTTCAATGTACGGATAAATTCTTATTTATATGCACATCTGCTCGAGATCGTCTGAATATAAGATATATGTGCGTCTTTTCCGATATTTGATATGACGTGTTCAACCTTATTTCGTACGTGTAATCACGTATATCTCTCTAAATTTAGGTGATTGTTCTGATATGGTGGGTGGCACCAACATATTTTCATTATTGCTAGTATTACAGACAGTATCACTTACGGTATTTATGGACAATAACATCTGGATTTTGCCTATGCCTAAATCTATTTTTCCCGAAACGAATTCTACACCTAAAAGATTTCTTTCTAGGCTCAAAAATGTTCTTAACTGGCGAGCATTTTGATAATAAATTACAATGAATTACAACAGTACTAATACTATGGAACAGTTGTTCAAACACTTGAACCATGGTTTAGCTCTGAACTTGGTTCTCTTACCATGGCAACATTAGTAAAGGCATATGATGCCGTAATGATAGATCCAAGTTCAGAATTGAACGATGTTTGAGCAACTGGCCCTTATGTGTGTGAAGCTTATTTTCTGGACGCAATCAGATTTTCCTTCTTTATTGTATGGGATACGAATAAAAAAAGAATTCTCATTAATCTCCTTCAAATAATTTTATATTATTAACAAAGTTTTAAATATCGAAGCAAGAAGTAAAACCACCAGATATTAAAAAGTCACATGAAGTTTGCAAGAGTGTATTTCACTATGACAATTTTTTAAATAAAAATAAAACAAGCGTACCCTCGAGAAAAAGCTATGCCTTAGATTAGATCAATTCTATTTGTCATCTAATAAAGATTTCCCAATTTCTGTGCCCGACGAGATCCATCACATATCAAATTTACCTTCAATTTCCTCTTAAGTGATTTCTTTTTCTTCGTCGTCGTACGAAACGCCATATTTGCTTTATTTTTATTTCTCCTCATATCTGTGGGGCAATATAAGCCACGTCAATCTGTTTCCAGTAACATGAAAACGAGTTCCAGCGAGTGTTTTCTTGCTTTATTTGAGTTTAATTTATTTTTATGTCGTTGTTTGGGAAGAGGATTTCGATGTGTCTCCGTGGGCAGTGACATTTTGGCCTGTTGCTATCGTTAATGAACTGCTCCGAGCTTCATTCGATCAATATCAACGTTCCCATCTCTGGACATTAATTAAATGCAATTGTGGCTTAGGTGATAGATTCGATGCGTTCTCATAATTGCTGGATACACACGCACTCAATATTTAAATGTTACTGAATATTTCATATAGGTACTTAAACTTATAATAACTTATATAATTTTTGTTTATATTATGTACAACATGTACGTATGTACTATCGGGGCCTTAAAATTTCGCACGATTTTTTATCAAGTAGCCAGAATTTTTCTAAAATTTACTTTTGTAGAACAGGCTCTTTCCTCAATTTTGACACTAAAGACATTTAACCAAAAGTCAGATTGTTTGGTTATATTTTATGAACAGCAAGATAATAAAATATTAGAACTGAAATAACAGAATAAAAGTAATGACAAACCTTCTTCTAATTTTGCGATTGCAAAACCCTTCTCTCCTTCAGAAAGTACGTGATTTAGCATTGTGTTGCTACAACTTTAGCATTACATTTGAAATCTGACGTTTAAAATGATTATTTTTGACAAACCGTCAAAGAAAACGACATTTACAGCGGAAAATTAAATCGTGCGAAATTATAAGGCCGCGATAGTACATATTTAATATTAATTCAAAATGTTTATTGATTCATTTCATTAACAAATTGTATTCTCACTAAGCCAGAACATATAAAAAAATACTAATAGGACTAAATGGAAATTAATATGTTTAATTAAATAATCCTATTGTAGAAATTTGAACATAATTTAATTTTTGTAAATGTATGAATGAAAGGGAAGCCATTAATTGAATGAATTCCCGAATAATCCTGCGTATAGGTAGGTATATAAATATATAAAGGGAGAGAAGTATGTCCTTTAATCTGCTAATTGAAGTGAATTTGCTTTCGCATATACATATTAATCCATGGTAATTATTAAATCTTGAATTTAACCGAATATATGTTGCAAAGAAATTGGGATTTCCCAATTACTATCAGTTCGCTTAAAATATTAAATAATTATTAAATGCATTAAGATTTTCTTATCACTCTTAAATTACACTACCAAATAAAATACAAGCAAAGGTTTTTCGTTCGCATCGAATTTTGCATAGTGAAAAAAAAATGATGTTAAAATACTACGAAAACTGGAAGCTTATTCTAAATGTTATCCAAAAGAGCTTTAAGGGAGTTTGAGAATATAATAAAAAGTAAAAATGTGTTTCAAGTAAATATTTGCCTCGAACAATCAGAAAATGGGAAAGTTATTAAAGCAGCGCTCTAGAAACTAGTCTTTTGCTTTTCTACCTTTAGTAAAGGATAATTTAAATTTTTTAAATAGCCACAGTTAAGTGTTATTTATTAACAACCATAGAACTATGTACATCGTTAATATGCTATTACAAAAAAAAAGAGAGTTGCAGCTTCGGTGCGACGCTTTTAAAGCTTATTAGAAGTGAGGTAAGATTAATAACAATTTTTTCAAGATAAAGTAATACAAAAGAAATATTTAATATAAAAATGGTGGAGGGGCCGGACGTGTTTGATTATTGCTTATTCCTGCAGATAATTTTAGAATGTCTTGAGAAATGAATCTTATAAATATAACCGTACTATTTATGCTTTCATTACGAGATAGTGTAAAACAGTTTAGAGAAGATAAAAGTAGGACGTTATTTCCCAGACAGCAATAGATCAATCACCCACTCCCGACCGAGATTTATCAACTCTGTCTTCCCTTTCTTTCAACAACATCTATCCGAAGTTAGAAATAAATACCAGTCGAGTAGAATTCGTTATAAAAAAAATCGTCTTTCGTCGGTTACATGAAATTTCGACTTGGATTTAGCAAGCGGTCTAAACGCGTAAATATTTCAGAATCAGCAGTACGAATTTATTTTTCATTATATTTTAGATGAGACCAAACAGGGGATGAATTATGCAGAAAGTTTAGGTATTATGAATGTGAAGTATGCGAGAGTTTTCCTAATTGGATCTTGTGCATTTCCTTGAGGAACTATGCAAGGGTGAACTTTGCATAATGTAATTTAAATGAAAAGAGAAATATTTTAAAACTGTCTTTCTCTTATAATATTAAGAGCGTTTCATTTTACCCTGAAAAAAATAGCCAGAGGAAATAGGAAATAGCCAGAGTTTACTGAAATTAACGAAGTGACTAAAAATAATGTTTACCATAGTTTTTGTAACTAATTACTACTACTACTAATTTGTCTACATTTATTATACCGGGTGTTTCGTAATTGCACGGCACTGGTTTAGGAATGTCATGTATAGCCCGAAATAAACAAGAAAGTTCATATAAACATTTGTCTCAAACTAATTTATTATCGAGATATTGAAGGTTAAAGATAAATAGGATGACTGTCTAGATAATGGATGGTGCCTTAAGTCACTATGGTACCACAGTGAATTAAGGCTGAATGCTGCATTCAACAAAACGGACGCCACTTTGAACAGTTACTTTGAATGTTTTATTGTTAAACCTTCCATATTTATACCTCAGTATCTGAGTAATAAATTAGTTTGAGACAAATGTTTATATGAATTTTTTTGTTTGTTTCGGGCTACAGATGACATCCCTAAACTAGTGCCGTGCAATTACGAAACACCCTGTATATTTATTTCAAATGCACTTAGAAAACATAATTTATTTTATCTATCTTAGAAAAAAAAAATCAAAACCAATAGTATCAGCCTTAATAAATTTTTGACGTTTTTTGCAAAATTTAAATTTACAGGCTCTTACTTACCTGGAAATTTTTAAATATTTTGATGAACAGTTTTATGAAATTGAGTTATATTTTTCTGCTTTTGTATTGATAAAACGCAAACCGTTAGTGCTTTACATAACCTTTCTTAGAAGCCATTTTGGGTTTTACTTTTCTTGTTTTTGCAATTTCTCTAACTTTGCCTTAACCAATCGCATTCTTCTTCATCCTGTACATTATCTAACTGCCTTGGTTGATTTTGTTGTATTATGATTATCTCTATTTTTAAAATTCATCTATTCATATATTTAATTTCGTGTTTTATTTTACTTATTTTTGCTTTTATTTGTCTAGGTTGGAAAACGTCCTCGATCAAATGGGACGCTTAAGGACTGATTTGTTCCGATCCTGCTGTTATAGCGTTAACCTTAACTTTTGCCTGAATTTTTTATGGCTTCATCTAGAAATGTACTAAAAAATACATACATTGTCGCTTCAACTTTATCGAATATGTAAATTTCTCTCTGACTTCATATTTCCCGTTCTCGCATAGCTTTCTATAACTTTATATGTATAAGCTTTCTGTGTTCTGTGTTTTTTCACCTATTTGTTATGGTAAAAATATGATTTTGTGTGTCTTTATTTTTATTATAAATCCGGTTTGTATATATCGTCCGTTATTGTTATCCTACTATAATTTCTTCACTCTAATTGATTTTTTGATTCAATTTTTAATTTTTCTATTTTTAATCGTTTGTGATTTGTAATAAATTAATCAAACTAGTAAGATATTAAAAAGTGTTAAAGAGCTTCTGTGACATTACATTAAAGAGCGGCTGTGACATTACATAATCGCAAATGCTTATGCGTTTATGTTGTTAGTTTTCTGCTGACATTTCATTTAAAGTTCATTTTTTTTAAATTTATTATGTCGATCGTATAGATCTGAGTTAAGAAAATATACGACGAAATGACATGACATGACATGACAAAAGCCGTAAGGCCGCTTCACGAAAATTAGAAGGAGATGGCTATATAAAAGTTCTTGGACTTATCGATTAATTGATCACCATATAATAAAAAGATGAATTGCATGTTGTGGTGACATGCAACAGAGATTTTTTTTATTAGAACCAGTTATGATATATGTACATATGCATAGCTATTATCGTCTTTCCTCGTACACTATTCTCTCAATTTTTACGCATTATCGAGTGATTTTGCAGCTGCAGAATATATTAGGTTTGTTCCAGCAACATTTTTTGACTAGTTCGGAACAGCTAAAAACAGCTGCCCACCGAAGTAATGAGCGATTTTAACGGCGCAGTTAAATGTACAATTTTGATGACTGCACGCTTTTGACGGTTTCGGTTATGATCTGTTGCTGGAACAAACCTATTACTTTCTATATAGAAAATAAGAAATAGCTATTTCATAACTTTCCGCTTGGTATATCTGAAGCATTTGAAACGACACTCATCAGAGAAAATATCCAGAGCTTAATTGCAGATCGGAATGCTTTGCGTAAAATTTCTTACTGCAACGTACAGAAATCCTTTACTAAAATGAAAAAAATATACGAGGGCATATTAATAACTAGTTAGCCTATGCCGCTTCCCTTGAATAAAACAAATTACCAAGGCAACAAACAATGACTTATTCCTAATGTTAATGTAAAATTTTACTTCAAGAAGTTGAAGCCTGTCGACCGTAATAATTGTGAAAATCGATAAATTGGAGTATAGAGCCATCATTAAGTAGGTACCTATACATACATATTGCTGTGATATTACCTTAAATACCATAGCTTTCCGGGATGTATAAGGATCAAGAAGGAAGAATAATAAATAAATTTGTCCATAAAAATCTATTAGAATTTCATTTACATCTTATACACGTCAAATTACCAAATGTAGATCAAAGTAAATTCTTTTAAAGAATAAATCAAGATGGGGAAGTTTTCATCCATATCGAGGACGAAGAAGTGACTTGGGTGCAGGAATTTGAAAAACAAATGATCTGGAAAGAAATTTGTCAAAATATAGAAAAATTTAAAGCTAAATTAACTTACTGCAAAAAATTGGCCAATTAAACGACAAGCAACAAAAGAAAAAGTCGACTGGTGCATCTTGAAGATGGACGACGTGTTCGAGTCAAACTGACGAAAGCAGAGGTAGATTACGGAGAACTTTTGAAAGAGCACCTGAAAATATAAAAATTTAGTACGGGTATATCAAAATTATTCACGGGTTATTTTCTGGATATACAGCGAATTTTTTTAAGTGTGGCCATAGGGATTTACATGCTAAAAATTTGACTTCATGTTAATATATGTTATGGGACAAATTTTAAGTAAATTTTTGTATTTAGTCCTAAATTAAACGATTTACTACAAGATGAACTTTGCTGGAATATCCTAACACGTTTCCTTAATTTTATTTTACTGTGAAAAGTTGAAGAAAATAAACGAATGTAATCCATGTAGGCTGACGTTATTAATAATTAATTTGTCACTGTGATTACTGATAAACCAATTGAGGAGCTTGCGTGCAAAATCGGATAAATCGTTAACCGTATAATTTTGACCTGCTCTATTCATATTTCTAAGTCTTCGTGAGCAAAAGCAATTAAAAAAATATTTAAATTGCACTTAAAGTTGAGGTTTGCGAGCAAAAGCGGACAAATCCACCTTTTGGAGATGTGTGGCTGCTTAACTAAACAAATAGCTTTACGCGTCTCGATTTTGTTCTTTTCTTTAAATTTTGTTTACATTTTGTCAGAATTTTGTTTAGGTTTTGTCAGAATTTTGTTTACGTTTTGTCAGTTTTAATTTTAGATAAAATGTACTGTTCCATTCCTAATGTCTCTTATTCATTTCAAAGATTTTGATGCAAAACCGGATAAATCCAATCTCTTTTTTGCAATATTTCCAAACCTAGAATAAATTTTACAAAAAAAAATCCTATCATAAAAAACCTGCCCGAACTCCGAAGTTATCTGCATTCAGTTTCTTGATACATTGAAGTGCCAAAGTTTCATACGTTTTCTGTGTTTCCTGAAAAATTGTACAAAATGGATATGGCCGCTTTTGCACGCAAGCTCCTCAATTATTGCAACATTAATTTATTACCACTTGTAAAAACTACTTCTTCATACCATTGAAAAATGAGTGGAACTTGTTATAACATACATAACTGATATTTTTAATGCTTGCTTAATAATAACGGACATTTTCTTTACAAATTTGCAATAGACAGACATTAACGGAACTTTTCTCTTAATGACATTTCAGCTACTTTGATTTTTGACTTCGGTTAATTCTAAACTTATTAATTTCAACTTCTAACCGGAAAATAATTAAATAGAACATATTAGTTATTCTAGCAAAGTGCATTTCGTAGAAAAATGTTTATTTTTAATGCCTTAAGCCCGTTTTAGAGGGTCATATTTTTGTATCAAATTTATTACAAAGTGAGTGAGAACTGCCCATTCAATCAATCAACATTCACTGCAGTAGCTTATCTCTCTCACTTTGTAACAAATTTGTACAAGAAATATGATCGTCTAAAACAGGCATTAAATTTGTGCCATAACATACATGCTGAATTCAAAAAAATCGGGAAATGTCAAAAAAGATCGACACGTTTTTTTCAATATTTGCATAGCGTGAAAACGGATTTATTAGAAATAGGTTAGAATTATTTGACGGTACGTCACTCTATAAGTAAAGAGGTTAATTTTTTGAAAGGCATGTATGTATTGTCAAGTAGACAATTAATTGACAAATAGAACCAAATTTACAATTGGAAAAATTTCATTTCCCGATTTTTTTGAATTCAGCTGTACATTAACATGAGGTCAAATTTTTAACATGTAAATCCCTATGGCAACACTTAAAGAAATTCACTGTATACATATATAAATAAATGTTATTATTGTTTGAAAATTTATGTGTAGAATGAAACGATATATATCTCAAAATCTTTTAGGCGATTAACGATATACTTACAAATTGTGTATAGTTTAAGAAAATCTTGTTTTGTAACAAAATTACACTTTAGAGTGAGATTAATGAACGTCAAAATTGTGATTGAAGTATAATAAAATGAGATAGAAATAAAAAGTTAAGATGTTACCATATAAATGGTTAGCATGGTGAATAATATTGTAACGATTTTAAGGGTTCTATTAGTTTTTATTTATTTTAAAACAAAACACGAAATAGTTAATAACTAATTTATTTACAAGCAAACTAATTTAACACTAACATTTAACAATAATTTATTTACAGACTTATACGTAATTTATTTCAACAGCCGAGCGAAAGTTTAACAGGCCACTTTTAATTTCGAACTGACTCACGTTGCATTCTAATCGAACTGACTCCACACTCCGGCCGTGTACATTTTATAAACTGGCTCTTTCTTCGGGAATCGCCTAGAACGCGCCGGAATGTCTATTCTAGTTTATTCCGCCGTCAGAATTCTCTGGCCCAAGGCGCGTCGACTAGACGGCGTTGACGCGAGAAACAGACGGACGCTGGATGCTGTCGGCAAATCATTACAATATTTATACGAGTTGTAATTAAAGCTTTTGAAAATGGAAAATTCATTCACTCTCTGATCTCTGAACTGATAACACTTATAATCAAATTTCAACAAATCTTTCAAAAAACGAATTCAATTTAACGTCAATTATTTCTTTACTCTATAAATTCATATACCTTCACAGTTAAATAGCATCAAATTTATCGTTATTTATAATTTTAGTTGATAAAAATTTTTGACGTTGATTATTTTAATTTCTGACAGTTACTTTTTACTCATTTAATAATTATAAAATAAAGACTTCATTCTTACCATCTATTTGAGGACATAGCATTGACGACAGGAGAATGTTACAAATGTGCTCAAATAATATTTAAAAAGGATGGAAGAAAGCTAAACATCTGACAAGTTAGATTTTGACACTGACAACACGTAAATATAAATTCTATTCAATTAATGAAAACTTTTGTAGACGATTCGCGACAATCATAGACAAGGTATTTAAACCTATTGAGTGAAATTTATAGAAAAATTTAAATTAATTTAACGGATGTATTCAATCGTAATTGAGTCATCGAAACCGAATAAATTTAAATAAACGAACAAGAGTTTGAAATTCCTAATTAAAAGAAAGATAGATTGTAGACGATTCGCGACAATCGTAGACAATCTATTAGAAATTACAAAATACAAATTTACAACAAAATTCGTAACAAAAGACTTTCTTAATTAAAAGAACCACAACCCTGAGTCAAGCCTCGAAATTCAAAATTTACTACAACAGAAAAAATAATTCTATAAGGACAATTATATCACTACAATATGTGAAGGAATTAAGGAGTAAGTAGATTTACGGTGATATGCTTAATACACTTGGGGACCAGTGCGTTTCACACGAGACAGTGAAAAATTGGACTGCCATTCAATTCATCAGTCATTTCCGTTGAAGAGATCAGGAAGACCGATTTCGGCTTCTACTCTCGAAAATATTGATGCAGTTTATAACATGATATTATCAGATCGTCGAATTGGGTTGAAACATATAGCTGAGATACTAAAAATTTCGTATGAACTTGTCCATCAAATTGTTCACGTCGATTTAGTGAATGCCGATCAAAAGCACTCAATCTGTGGCCGTTTTGAAAAAGATGCAGACTTTTTAAGCCGTGTTGTGACCATGACTGAAGGTTGAGTTCATTTTTACGATCCAGAAACAAAACGGAGTTCTCCAAGGCCTAAGAAGTTTTAAGTTCAAAAATTGGAATATCCATGGAGTAATTATGGTCGATTATCTGGAAAAGGGCCAAACAATAACTGGAGATTATTATTCTAAACTACTAAACACCTAAAGAGAGAAAATCAAGGAAAAGACGTGGTATGTTAGCGAAATATGTATGTGTAGTTCTTGGTGGTAATGCACCTGCCCGCAAATCGCACATCACCATAGACTTAATTCGGAATGTAGAGTTCGAATTACTGGAACATCCGCTCTATTCCTCAGATCTAGTCCCCTCGGACTATTATCTCTTCCCTCGATTGAAAAAAACTCAAAAGGACATAAGTATTTGTGCAACGAAGAGATAATAGAACACCGGTTTGCAGAGCAATAAGATTTTTTTTTTTTGGAATGGATTAAAAGCAGACTCGCTGTAATAAGTGTATAATTTAATAGTTGAATAATAAAATATTTTGAGTTCCAAAGTTCACTTTTTTCAATAGTAGGCTAAGAAGATATTAATACTCCCTCGTAATGCAAGTCTAAACGTACGAGAGGTTGATAAATATCCCGACGTTTTAGTTTGTTACTGAAAAAATATTGAATTATTACAGTTAGTAAGGTATGTGCAACCCGAGGGCCTTCGGCCCGAGGGGTGTACGAAGACCGAGGGCGTATAATTTTTACGCCCATGGTGCCTTCAACGTTTAATGTCCGACTAGTTTTGTATTTCGTTTACAAATTATTTATAATAATTTGGTTAAAATCATCAATCACTAGAAATCATAGTTTTTTTTTAGTGTCGTAACCAAGAAACATATTTTGTTTGTCAATTTTATAACTTTACATTTAAGTACCGTCAGTTAGTTAATTAAAATTGAAAAAGAACAGTTTACTTTTAATCTTTCAGAAAAAGTACTGCTGAAGGCAGCCGAGGCCCGTGTACCCCAATAAACAAAAAAAAAGCTGTACGAGAAAGAGTATTTCCGTTTTCAAGAATGTTTATGTTAGTAAAGATTACTTACAATTTATATTGTTATTTTCCATAATAGAGGTAGGGCATTATTTCAATGGTAACGCGTCTTAAAGTTGAGCCATTATTGTGTTATAATTAGACAACGGAATATATGCAAAATGTTAATCTTCAATATAAATTTTTTCGCAAAATCAATATACCGTTTTATTGAATTTTTATTAATAGTTACTGAAATTAATGAAGTAGCATATAGATTTCACGAAAAAATTAATATTGAAGATTAACATTTTGCATATATTCCGTTGTCTAGTTATAATAAGACACTAAAATTATTTAAAAGCTAAATTATTTTGAAAATATGTTTTGTTACAGATTTGTTTCGCTCTGCAGCTGAAGCGGGTCCTCAAGATATATTAAAGTTATACAACAAAACGGGCCAGCTGTTGAATATAAACCAAGATCTACAGGCCAACTCTCTGGACGACCGCTATTCCCTGCAAGTTGTAGCCGCGAACGGATTCGTTATGCTTCAGGAAAGCACAGGTGCCGACCTGAAGGCTTTGGAAGCGAGAATCTCGGAATTAGAACGCCAACTGAAAGCAGATCTTCCTCTACCGCCGGCCGTGAAGCAACTTCAGAAGCAAGTAGACGCTTTCAGGGAGAAACTCGAAACTACCGAAAGTTTAAGTTGGTTAGGTAATTGCCCTTTCTGTCACTTGCCGCATTCAAAATTTATTCTTCGAGAGGTGCATTTCTAATGATCCGTGGGCGTGTGAAACTTGATGTATGCTACGTCTTCTGCTTCCTTGTGTTGCAGCACGTTTCTGTTTTAAATATTTAACGGCCTCTATAAGGGAGATTACCCTGTCGTCTTTAGATTACGTCGAGGTTAAACTCAGACACAAAATTTAATACGGGACCCAAATAGATCCACTAAATAAATCATGCTATATACTCTCACTAATTCCAGAACGGAACTATTTGTGCAAGTAAAAGATTTAACACTGCAAACATCTCAAGATAAATTGAAAAGGTTAATAACGCTAACAATATTCAACGTTTGTTGGTTTTCTGAAATGAGAATTTAACCTTCAGTATTCATTTAGCAATTAAATAATTTTTAAATTTAAAACGACGTTTTGGAAGTTAGAAATTGTAAATAAAGGGGGAGGCGACCGAATTGTTTGCAGCAAAAGTATTTTTTTTTAGCTAATTCGAAATATTTTTAAATTCGTCTGCTTTTGAGCGACTTTCCCTTGAAAGCAATGACGCAATAAGGTCTTGGGGGAAAAGACACTCTTGCAATTAGCGCATTTCAACTTAGGGACGTGCTTCCTACGTCTCATTTAGATTTATTTACCTCGCTGTATCTCCGTAGAGATTAGCAAAACGTGTAAGATCTTATCTTCTAACCAGACGGACCACCGCATTTTACAGCCGACTTAATCCCACTGGGAGTTTTGTGCTGCAATATGAAGTTAATTTATAATTTTTTTGCCCCCAGCGTTCCAACGTCAAGCCGAATCTAATTTTAGCGTCGGTCATTAACGAGTACGAATTGCGCACAGAAAGAAGTGTTTAATTTTCCTGCCGAAATTTGTTTTCCCCCCAAGTTTTTTAACTGCATTAAACACGCCGGCGTTTCTAATTTAGGCACTAGCTGCAAGGTTTGAGGACAATTCAAATTACAAATTTGGTATTCTAATTTGTCACAAAGAAATATTCATTCATTCATTTCAACACAACCAACAGGATCACACTCATTTACTGGGAAAAATTAGAAAAATCAAGACGCGATGCGATGCTGATTTTATTTTTCTCCCTCACTAGAATCAATCAAGAAGGCACTCGTACACATATAAAACATTGTTTCAAATGTGTGCAAGGGTAGTTTCGAAAGAGGGGGAAAACATAAAAAAAGTAATCGAATGTAGAGTACAAGAAAGGTTGTAAAAACAATCGGAGACCAAATCTCTCGCTTTGGTCCATGGAGAGATTGAATTGATCACGTCGGAGTAAATCACCTTAATGGAAGCCAGACACACACGTCGGATAAATAAAGAGATTTGTCGTATTGATTCATCATCTTGTTAAAAGTGAGAATGCTCCTGGCAATGTAACACAAGGACCTCTTGACTCTGTTGTAGAGTGGAAAATAAACTGAGGTCAAGAGTCAAGAGTTGTGTTTCACAACACGTACAGAATGTAATCCTCGTGATACATTCAAAATGAGAAAGTGGTCCGTAAAATATAAATGAATTTAAAAATCTTTAGCGTTTATTCCTCAATTTATTATTCAATGAGAGTACCAGCAGCCCAAAATTTGTTCCACGGAAAACAATATAGTTTTATTAAGTTTTTAATTTTCCACGTCGAGTTTAAATTTTTAAAATTAGAGAAAAAATACGCCGTATATTAAATTTCGATGACAACTCAAGTTTCAATTTCAATTTTAAATGAAAGCAATAAATTAATATATTTATGGCCGCACGCATTAATTTTGGAAATGACGGATTGCTTCAAGGATTTACTTTTCCTTTCAAGTCGTCAGACGCGGTTTTACGACGAGCGCCGAAACGTTGAAACTTTCATCGTCCTCATAAATTAATATTTACTTACCTCGCTTTAAATATTTCGCTTATTTTAAAACGGATCGAACACATTTATGCGTCTCTGGTTGAAAGCGAACGCTTTCCGGGTTGCTCTGTCGGGAATCAAGGATGTGTTCGAGGCGGAAAGCTTCGTCAGATAAATTGCGCGCTATTTCTTGAGTTTTCGGCAGTCAAGCTGAAATGCATTCGCGTAAAGTGCAAGAAATTTCGCCTGAGTTTCAGGAAACAAGCCAGGCGTTCACAATTACCTTGTGACTTTAAAACATAAAGAATTCCCTAGGGTTCAAATGATTTTGAAAGCTGCACCACATTCTAAGTTGACTTTTTGAACTCTATTTAAGAAGTACATTTATTTTATTACAATTAAACAAAGTTTAAAATAAGACAACGTTTTGTGGGTTTCAAAATGTGCAAATATTTAATCTATTTAAAATTTTACAAGTGATTTAGGCCCAGTATTATAAAAGCAAATTAACTTTAACTCCCAGTTTATTGCCATAACAACAATTGTGTCCACAATTGTTACCATGGGAATAAACCGATAGTTAAAGCTAACTTGGCTTTATAATACCGGTCCTTAAAGGAATATACAATAATTTAGACCTTTCAAATCAACATAGTCAGAGATTAGATTTTAAAACTCTTTTGGAAAAAGAAACCCTTTCATTGATTAATTTTCCTAATAAATACTTGAAATTTCAAGCAAATCAGCACCAATGTAAAGTACAATACTAATGGCGGATTTCACAAAGGTTACTTAAATTTAATCATCCGTTAAAAGTAAACGTTGCCATGGTTACATGTGTTGAAGGTATAGGAATGATTATTCTTAATCAGTGATTAAAGTTAAGTGAAATCCAGCGTAAGTTGATTAAAATAAACCGAATTGTTTTTCGCGATTGAGAAATTTTTTTTCTTAGAATATAATCAATGGATAAAAATTTAAACTCGAGCTATGAATTTTACAATAAATTTCGCGTCAGTCAGATGATGATTTTCATTTATTGAAAATATAATTCAATTTAATCTGTTCGAGCGCAAAAAATTTCTTCGAAATGAATAGTTACACAAACAACGGATCGTTTATTAAATGTTGGTGGAAAATTAATTAGGATATTGAATTTGAAATGTTTGTACAGGAATTTATAAGAGAAATGACTGATGCCGCTCTCGTTAACAAATTTGTAGAGTCTGAAGTTTGGATTTTGTAGCACTCTAAATAATGAAGTCATTCAATAAATTGCAAATTAATGGAATTCAATTATTTAAAATATTTTTAGTTCATCGATGTCGAATTAACAATTTTTTAATCGATGAGAAAAAGCTATTGAAATAATTTACACAAAAAAAAACTTTGTTCGTCTTTAGGTTCTGCACTATGCCAGGTTTGTCCTCAGTTTCTTTTCTTCGCTCTTTGCCAAATGTCAATTTTATCAAACTTCGTTCCAAGTACTTTTGTTCTATATGTACTCCGCTAGTAGCATAATTAGTTTCATCGATTTCATCCGTTACGATGTTAAATAGTGCTGTACTTAGAAGCTCTCCTTTTCTTTTCTAAGGTTGGAAAATAAATTTCTAATTGCTTACCTCATTTTTCTATTTACGAATTCTTTCTGCAGTACGAGTTACCTTTTTACAATTCCTTAACTCGCCCTGTGACTTGTTTAAAAGTAAAGATAAGACCTTGCCTCCCCAATCCTCTGTAATCTAGTGCTTCGTGAAAACAGAAGATTTTTGGGTTCGGTAAATTACTTCATGAAATTTATTCCTAACTTGTCACAGAAGACTAAAGTTTTAAGAGAATTGTTATCAAAAAGTGTCAAATGGACATGGAATGCAATTCACGAAGAAGTCTTCAACAAACTTAAAGAAGAGATCACCAAAGAACCAGTGTTGGCTCTTTACAATCACAAATTGCCAACCAGAATTTCGGTGGATGCGAGTTCCTACGGTTGTGGAGGTTTTCTAGAACAATTACACGAAGATGTATAGAAACCAGTTGCGTACATATCAAGATCGATGACAGAAACCTAATGTAAATACGCACAAATCGAGAAGGAAGCTCTAGGCATAACATGGGCTTGCGAGAAGTGGAAGCAGTACTTAATAGGGAAGGAGTTCGAAATCAGAACCGATCATCGTCCATTACTGTCTTTACTGACATGCAAACCTTTATCAGAATTGACAGCCAGACTACAAAGGTTTAGAATGCGATTAAGTAATTTTCATTATACCATAACGCATGTACCTGGTAAATCATTTGATGTACCTGATACACTTAGCAGAGCACCTCTTGAATGCCACCAAAATGACATAGATATATTACATGAAGAAAACTTGTTTATTGAAAGTGTCATACAAGAATTACCCTTCTCAGATGAACGACTCAACCAAATTAAGAAAGCGCAAGAAGAGGATCACGAAAGTAAAATATTAAAAAGACAGATAGTAGCAGGATTTAAAGACAAATCTTTAAAATTTTGGCCTTTTAGAGATGACTTGACTATTAACAATGGTCTCATTATGAAAGCAAATAGAATATACATACCGACGTGTTGGCGACAAGAAATGCTAAAGAAAATACATGAAGGTCACATGGGAATCGTCAAATCTAGACGTCGTGCACAGGAGTGTGGTGGCCAGGAATATCGAGTGAAATTGCAAACCTGGTAAAGAACTGTGAAAAATGTGTAAGACACAGGATAAACAAGTCTGAACCTATGATACCTGCGAAACTGACAGCACACCCATGGTCAAAAATTGGTATGGACTTAATGGAAAGAACAAACACGAATACCTGGTGATAGAAGATTACTATTCAAGGTGGCTGGAAGTTATACGTGTGAGGCAGAAAACATCAGAAGCATTAGTGGAAATACTGAGGAATATTTTTGCACGATTCGGAATTCCAGAAGTGATAAGATCAGATGGAGGAACACATTTCACTAGTGAATACTTCAAAAATTTTGCCAGAAACTTTGGAATTAGGACGGAAGTATCCTCTCCAAAGTATGCACAATCCAATGGAATGGCAGAGAGAGGTGTAGCCATTGCGAAAAACCTCATAGAAAAATCTAGTGATCCAAATATGGCACTGCTGGCATACCGAACAACTTCGCTAGAATGTGGATATGCTCCAGTAGAACTAATGTTTGGGAGGAAAATCAGATCGGAGTTACCTTAAGCTCCATCACATTACCAACCGAAATGGAACACGAATAGTTTCCAAAGAAAAGATAAACATTTAAGAGATAGGAATGAAAGGAACTATAATTTTCGCAAGAAAGTTAAAATACTACCTGAATTAAGGTACAATGATAAAGTCTGGATACCAGATATCGAAAGAGAGGGTGTAGTGAAAAGGAAAACAAGTTTTCCAAGGTCTTACATCATTTCAACAGAGAAAGGTGATATACGGAGAAATAGAAAGCAATTAATACAAGCAGGTCAAGAAAGAACAAATATACCGATGGGAATGCAGAGAGAAATACCTGTAAGCCTCCAAATACCAGATGAAACCATCTTGATGAACAAGGAAAACAGAAAGAAAAGAAGAAAATATGATGCAAATACCAAGAGAAACTAGAGTTAGGATGGAAAAGCAACAGACAGAAAGGGAAAGTCCAAAGAAAAGCAGTTCTGAAGAATATGTGTCGAATACACCAGAAAGGCAACAGAAAGCTGTTACAAGAAGTGGTAGAATAGTGAAACCGCCTAATAAGCTAGACCTATAGACATGTGTAAAGTGACGTGTAAGTTTACTTTAAAATTTTAAGTAAGAGGGGTGTATTGTAAGTTAAATGTTCTATGTATTCTATACTCTATGGTTTGTAAGTTGGTATTCTAGAGATAGATAGTCTAGGATGAGAAGTGCAAAATGGCGGCTATGTTGACATGTGGATAATTTGTATAACGTTGCGTGTTAAATAAATAGCAATTATATCTATTACGAGTTTAGTATATATTAGCTTCCGGTTGTACTGCGTTACAATTCTTCTTTCTGCCGTCACTTCGTTCTTTCCAACGGAGCAGCGACAAATACAAAAACAGCAGCAGTTGTCCAGAAGAAGTCCTTTTGTAACAAGGGACAAAATGTCTGCAGAAAGAAGCCATTCTTTTCTCTCCTACTTTTATAGCTTCCGGTTGTATTGCGTTAGAATTCTTCTTTCTGTCGACATTTCGTTCTTTCCAACGGAGCAGCGACAAATACAAAAACAGCAGCAGTTGCCCAGAAGAAGTCCTTTTGTAACAAAGGACAAATTGTCTGCAGAAAGAAGCCATTCTTTTCTCTCCTACTTTTATAGCTTAGTTGTATTGCGTTACAATTCTTCTTTCTATCGACATTTCGTTCTTTCCAACGGAGCAGCAGTTGAAACAAGAACATCAGCAACTGCCCAGAAGAAATCCTCTTGTAACAAAGGATTAAATATCGGCCGTGAAGAAAACAGACAACGATCGCGGAAGCTTTCAAGTCTACTTGTGACCAAAACTTTCCTTGAATGTTGGTGCTGTTGAACCCTCAAAATGTTATAACAATTTGTTTACTTTTCAATTGATCCACTTTGTCTCGTTATTTTATAAATTTTTAAGCCTCAATGAAAGTACTCCTACAAAATACAATGACTACTTTTATTTTTTAATGTATTTAAAATAAAGTCGCAAATGTACAATTATAATTCTAGAACTTCCCGCAGGTTTTTACAAACAATTACCCGAACCCCTCTCAACGGAGGAATGTAGACGGTTAATGTACCGACGTCAAAGTGATTCAATAAAAAAGAGGGTGAAGCAGAATTTCATGAACATTTGGTAAGAAAACCTCGCAAAGTTGAAATCTCGATTTATGCAGACGTCGAAAATTTTTCAGCGACGCTCAAGTATCTGATTCTGTAAGGCAGTGGCTTAGAATGCCTACATTCGACAGTCGTCAGTGGGAAGACGAGGAATTGCTTCTGCTTTTGCAGCAAATGTATTTGGATCATGATTTGTGTTCGAAATTCGCCATTAACATCACCGTTCTCAGAAACTTCCTATACGAGGCTTACAAAAACTACAATGATGTACCATTTCATAATTTTAGGCATTGCTTTTGCGTCGCACAAATGGTAAATATGAAATCGTTTTGTTCTTTAAAAAACCGTTGTCTGTAATAATTCGAGAAAATCATTGTTGTACTTAAGACACAAAAAAGCTCTATAATTTTTAGATGTATGCCATATCCTGGTGCGTAGATCTGCCGTCGAAAATCGGAGATTTGGAGGTCCTAATACTTTTGACCTCATCCATTTGTCACGATTTGGACCATCCAGGTTACAATAACATCTATCAGATAAACGCCAAGACGGAATTAGCTCTAAGATATAACGACATATCCCCGTTAGAAAACCACCACTGTAGCGTGGCGTTCAGGATTTTAGAGAACGAAGACTGCAATATATTCAAATCGTTCTCGAACGAGGACTTCAAGACCGTAAGGGAGGGAATGATTAGGTGTATATTGGCCACCGATATGGCGAGGCATAATGAGATTTTATCGCAGTTTAGGGAAATTACGCCTGAATTTGATTATAGTAATAAGGCTCACGTTAATTTGGTAAGTGCAAACTGCTTTAAGTATTTTTTTTTGTTAATTCAAACATACCCGGTGATTTTATATAAAACTATGATGGTCACATTTCTCTCATAAATTTCAGCTTTGTATGGTACTAATAAAAGTGTCAGACATATCTAACGAAGCTCGGCCTATGGACGTCGCCGAACCATGGCTTGACCGTCTGCTTCAAGAGTTCTTCAAACAAAGCGACGCCGAGAAATTGGAAGGCCTTCCAGTGACGCCCTTCATGGACAGGGAAAAAATAACGAAGCCCTCGTCTCAGTGTTCTTTCATTGGCTTCGTGTTACTCCCTTTATTCGAAGCTTTGGGAGAACTGCTCACGGAATTGCAGGTACGTAAACATGCTTCAATTAAAGACGTCGGATCAAGATACCCGGAGTAAAAGCGCGGATCGCTGATAACAAGATGACAAGTTAGCTGGAGGGTGTACTTAATTAAAATGAGGGCGATGTTGCATTTAGTGGAGGAGAAAAGCAGGTGAAATAATATTGAGTGTTTTATTATTCACTGGAGCAGTGGATATTTTTATTTTACATAATTATAGGTTATTTCATAATAAATTAAATCACAATTTCTTTTTCAGGATTATTTTATAGTTAGATATCACGATTCACTAAAAACAATTTGCTAAAGTTTACATCAAGTTGAAGATTTTCAATCAATCATATTTGGCAGCGAATGTAGACAGTTTTTAAATACAGAATAAAACTCCAAAGTTTATTGACATTCATTTAAAGCCCGGCCTTTTCATCTCCAATTAACTTTATCTGGCGATTAATTCCCATAGTAACAATTGTGATCACAATTGTTACTATGGGAATTAATCATCAGATAAAGTTAATTGGAGATGAAAAGGCCGGGTTTTAAATTGTAACTATATCAAAAGTAAGGACCAACTCAGAATGAATTTGTTTTCAATATGTACCATCAAATTCACCTTGTCAATAAATTTAATAAACTTGTGCAGTTAGGGCTTCTGAAATTTCAAACCCTTGGGTAATTTGTGTAATATCCATATGTAAGTTTTTACGATTTCTTGGCTTGATGCGTTTCTAAAGTTTACCTGCGTCACAGTTCTGTATAGAAATTTGCTAACTGCGACGAATAATTTTCGTTTTAATCAGGATCCTTTGAGGTTTGATCATTTCACTGGCAAATTACAAATGTGGGTAGTATATTATTTGGTAAACGGTATTCATGAATAAGGAAATAAGGCTGATTCAAGTTCTGTTATGTTTGTCTATTAACTGTGAAGCTACCTCTATCGAATTGTATTCAAGTTTAATTCCAAGTTACAAATTACATAATTAAATTTAGAATTGCTTAATAGTATTTATTAAAAAAAAATAGTTAATAAAATACAATTTGATTAAAAATGTTTAATGATCACATGATGATGAGTAAATTTTCAATAAAATATATAATCTTCCTTATTGCAAAAGCTATCGCTAAGTCCTACTTCATTTTTGGGGACTTCCATTGTTAAACTCAAACTTAACAATGTCCCTAATATTCCTAAATGCTGAAACTCTTAAAAATTAAAAGAAAACCCATTTTGCATTGGTTGTCGAAAAATTATCCTTATTCCTCAAAGTCAAGTCCAGTGACAAGTCGTTAACTATACATAAATTCTTCTAGCCTTTTTGTATTGCGATTTTACAGTCAATGAAATGTCCTTAATTTCTTTATTATTTTAAAGATCTAGTAGGAAAGATAAAATAACATAACAAAAAAATTATTACCTATGACATAACCGAAACCCAATTTTGATCTCCAATATAATTATCCTCAGAATTCATTCTGAAATTCACAGGACCTCATAGTTCAACCCGTCAGAGACGCTCTCGATTACTACCGTCGCCTCAACGAAGCAACCAAAGAAGAAAGACTGCAGAGGAAGAGCATCGTAGCTGAGCTTGCGGAACAGGGCCAATTTCCGACGTCTCATAGCTCCGAGAGTAACACCGTTTTGTCAAAGTCGAGCTCGAATACGAGCGTCAAGTTACGGAAAAGTATGAGTTTTCAGCAAAACCGCTCAAGGTAAGACTTCCAACAATCAACATCAACACACGAGACATCTTGGCTTTGTACCAAGTTGCAAGTTTTTAGTACTTCATATACATGGTGTTTTCCATCACTTTTCCAGTTTTTTTAACTGCTCTTGGAGTTTCCATGTCTGAACCTACCTTCTCTATGAGAGGGTCTCTGGTAACTAATAATGAAATTCCTTTTTTGTTAGATCGCGTTCTACAGAAGAAGACATGGAATTGAGCGATGAAAATATAATAGTAAATAACGAAGAACCCTGTCTGGAAGACGTAGTTGAAGATCCAGAGAGTGGTGAATCGGAAACAGCGACGGAAGTGGAAGTATCGGAGAAGACTCTGAAATTTAAGATCTCAACCGAATGTACCGGGGGAACGGGAAGAAAAAGTTATCCTGGTTCGAGGAAAGGCAGCCGTGAGCGAGTGCAAAACCTGAACAGTTCAGAACTGGCGAGAGTGATGCAAAAAGGTAAATTACGGCACGGTGCACTAAGTTTTGACCAGCACTGTTTAATGTCCAATAAAAAATTGTCTTTTGACGCACCCGAGTTCCTTGACGAGTATGCTATAACATTTAAAAAAAAGTTTGATAATTCCTCAGGTGATAACGCGGAGCCGGAAGAGAAAACCGAATGCATCCTGTCCAAAGAGACGCTGAACTTAAACAAAAGAAATTCGGAACACTCGGTGAAAGTACCATTAAATTTGGAGGACAAGCGAAGTATACTGAAGAGTAGTGATAATAAAGTTTTCTCTAGTCCGGTGCGGTCGACGGGTGAAGATGAGGACAATTCCGAAAAGGTCGAGGAAAACGGCAAACCGAGACAACCGACGCATAACGAGCACAAGAGAAACAGTTTGCTGCAGACTTTGACGAGACAGAAAAGCCTGAGCAAAGGTAGTGATATAAATAGTATTTCCGTTGTGCAAAGTGACGTAAACGAAGTGCTGAACGACTCTGAAAAGTCCGACGTTAAAAACAATCGCTCGTTCTTGCAGAGAGTGAAACAGTTCGCGGATAGGTTTAGTTTATCGGTGGATAAAGAATCGAAAACGAAGCATCCGAAAGTAAATTCGGTCAAAAACAATAACAGTGCGCGGCTTACGCAGTTCAGGCGGAAGAAGATGGAATCTCCGTGTTGCAAAAGTCTGGAGAGCGTCGAGGAAAGAAAAGTGAGCACGCTACCGAAAATCAAAAAGATGGGAGCCAAGAAAAGCTGGAAGTTTCTCATAATGGGCAAGGAAAAACATTCAGATACGATCGAAGGCTGGGCTTCCGATGCAGATGTTAATAAGTTAGGCAGTAATCCAGAAAGTGACAATCAAAGCATACCCTCTACCTCAAAGTCACAAAGTAGCTGCACCCTTAACGCCAGTCCAAAAGCCGGGGGGGAAAACAAAGAGGTTCCTTCAAACGTTTCCGATCAAAATTGTAAGAGGCCACTGAAGCCTTTCTCGCAGGATCAATTACTAGATAATAACTTAGGGATTTGTAAATTACAGGAGGATCAGACTTTGGTTGTCACTTCTGATAATACTGCTACTCTGATTTGACAAGAAATTAATCCTAACAACAGTGATGGTTTTGCTAGGTACATTTTTTGTCGCTGCTGTAAATACAAATCCAATATTAGCGAGAATGTTTAGACCTTTTGTATATACACACTGTTTAGTATATTATTTATTTATATATTTATTTTATTTTGTAAATTTACGCGACTATTATTATTTTTTCTTTGAATACAAAGCACGTTTCTATTGTCTTTTCATTGTGCATTTCGGATCAGTTTCAACATAAAGGATTATAAAAGTTAACGACTAATGGTAATGAAAAACATCTAAATAAAGCAACAGATTTTTTGTTTTTGTAAAGTAAATGTAAATACTCATTTTTTTACGTATCTTTTGTAATCCTTTATAAAAGCATGTACGATTGAAACCTCAAAAGTATTGTAACGTTAAAATGAATGAAGCAAAACATATGATTAGTTTTAGCACAAAAAAATATCCGTAGGTAAGTGTACATATCCACAAAAACCAGATAAAGTTAAGAGGCGTTACATAGTCGAATTGTTTAGAAGATATTGTCTGAGAGGATATTTAAGAATTTCTAAATGTGATTCTAGTCTACGATAATTAATTGATTAGTTGATCATCGAATTATTTCGTAAGTGTGCATTTATTAGGTTGTAGGTTGTCGCGGATCATATTTTCATACCAAATAAATACAGTTGAATGTCTGCCGTTTGACTGTATTCATGAACGCAGTTTTCTTACTGTAATTTATTAATTTAAATTTTAATTATTTATTTCCACCTGAATTATAAACAGAGAAATAAAGACACACAGTGCGCTTGTAATTATTTTATTTTTAGTGTGTATGTATACCGAACAGAAAGCCGAAGCTCTACTTTCTTCAATTGATTTACTAACAATAAATAATTTTGTAATTTTACAAAGCAATGCAAAGAGATGTAATTTCTTGAGTACATACTTTGTTATTACTGTTTCACTCAATATGATTACTCCTACTCGCATGACCTCAGAGATGAACTTGCTGAGCTTTTAAAAAAACAACCCGGTGAAGATTTACATTTATTCGATTGGTTAAATGGAAACAATATTTTATCTATCAAACAATTGAAAATATTCATTTAATTTACCCGTTTCGATCCATTATTTTTATGGTGACAACTTTATGAATTTTACTGGATCAACATGAAATTAATTTAAGCTCCTTCATGTCGAGACTAACAGCGTTGTTGATTTATTGCTCTAAAGCACTCTCAGAGTATTTTCATCTCATATTAACCTCATGTCATAATAGAAAATGGAGAGTACTCTAAAGCAATGAATCGAAAACGTTATTAATGAATTCGTCATGAATTAAATTGTAACAGATTGAATTTTACTTTCTTGAATATTATCCTATGCACTAACACAATTATTTATGGATTTATGTGAAAGGTGAGTATGTGACCAATAAGCAACCAAAAAATAAATAATACATACAATTTCTAAGGATACTTTAAAACAAAATCAGTCAAAAGAACTGTGTTATTAAACAAAAAATTGGAAACATTTCATTTGTGAAATTGAAAAACTAAAACTGATACTGATTTTTGATCTTCCAAGAGTATTATTATGAGCATGTAAGATTTCTAAATACAGTTTTCACAATCTGACATTTGCTGTTGTTTTTCTTCGTGTTTCGATGAAAAAATTTAAATACCGCTTTCAGTCTTCTCCATTTTCAAGAGCTTGAGATAGGAGAAAAGTAAAAACTCGGTGTGAGTTGGAGTCGATTTGTGCAAGTAAGGAAAGACATGAAAGAGTACAAAATGTAAAAATCGAAATTAAAGAACTATGTCTGTGAAGGAATATTGGAAAGAAAATATTGCGAACTAGGATTGACAAGAATTAAAAGAGAAAACAAACTTTTGTAACAAAAACTTCGTACAGTTAGAAAATAACTGTTACTAAAACTAAATCTTAAAAAACGTTTATCTAGATTTGAAAAATTCGAAAAGAAATACGAGTTATGTTGTTATCTCAGAGGCGATTCGAATTAAAACAGGATACTTACTTAAATATGGACTTAGGGCCAGTTGTACAAAGGCGGTTTAAACTGACGATCAACTGAACCAGGTTCAGAGGGAACAAAATCGCATCAAATTTTATTTATGAATGCATTAATTGCCATATGTCATTAAGATACTACGCGAATTTGTTTACTTTAAACCTGGTTCAGTTAAACTCGAGTTTAAACTTACTTTGTACAACAGGCCCATAGTATCAAATATAAATCACAGAAATCAACTGATGGAGGCAGAAGCAAAATTTAATGAGAGAAAACAGAAGTTTTGAAATGGTCCAGAAATTTGTATCATTATGTAAAGAAGCTTTACGTTTTATGGCTAATATTGTCTGTTTTGTCAATACCTGCCAGGTATGAGATGTCAAGTATAATTTTCTGCACGATTTCAAAAGTATTCACTTTTGAAGTTGAAAAAATATGTTTTTAAATAATTGGAATTGGTCTACAATAAAAGAAACACAGGTACAGGTGCTGATGGAAGATTAACAGAAACACCAAAATATAAAAAGTAGTACATATGAGTTCCAGACTCCAAGCTTCTATTGAGAATAAATATCGTATATAAACAAAGGGCACAAAAAAATTAGAAAAAGATACTATAAAACATAGACAATCGTTGAGAGGGAATGACGATATGCAAAAAAAAATTGGAAGAAGCGAATTAACAATTAAAAGGCTACAAGAACGAGGAATGTGTCACAGGGTGTCACAGAAACACTGTTTCTAACGTTCAGAAGTAGTAGTGGTCATGTAACTAAGCAACTTTTACTAATAAAGTTGTTGCCGGAAATGTTTCCGCGTCAAGTTAAAATGAAATAAAGAAAATGAGGACTAAAAATTAATTCGATGTAAGAAGTAACTTCTTTACTTATTTCTGGTAGATACATAGGTAATTTTAATTAATTTCAATTTATTGAGAAAACTTAAAAAATTATATAAAATGTTCAAAATGAAGGCCACCATTTTGGATGCATAAGTTATAACGACGTATGACGAACGACGATTTCTTCGAAATATATGAAGCCGATCGATCACTGATGGTATCAAACGCAAGAATAATTGGAGTCACTAATTCCTCCTCTGTGTTGCCAGGTGGTGCACAGACAATCGATTTAATATGACCCCAAATGCAAAAATGAATTGGAGTCATATCTCGCGGTCATGCAGGCCAAGGAAAAGACCATTTCTCCCAATCCTTTTAAAAATGGTGCTTTTCTTTGGCGCGTGCACGATCGCGAGACATGACTCCAATTCAATTTTACATTTGGGGCCATTTTACATGGATCGTCTATGCAACATCTGTCAACAGAGAAGAGAAATTAGTGGCTCGAATTATCCTTGCTTTTGATATCATCCGTGATCGTCCTCAGATATTTCGAAGAATTTGTCGTTCAGTCGACGTCGTCACAGCTCATGCATCCAAAAAGGTGGCCTTAATTTTGAACATTTCTAATAATCTTTCAAGTTTCCAGTATTCTTAATAAATTGAAATTAATTAAAATTGTGTAGCTACTGGAAATAACTAAAAGTTACTTCTAACATCGAGATTTCGTTTTAACTTGCGGAAACATTTCAGGCCACAATTTTATTAGTAAAAGTTACTTAATTACATGCCCTCTACTACTTCTGAAAGTTAGGAACAGTTTTTCTGCGACACCCTGAATATAGATGAAAAAGAACCAAGCAACGGACCGGAAGATAGAAGAAGTATAGAAAGGCATAGGGAAGTAGGTAGAGGATAGAATAAGCTGTGATGGTAGAGAAAGTAAAGAGAGCGATGGTAAAGTAAGTAGAAGTTAATTAAAGATGAAAAACTATAACATTTTTAAAATAAAGTGGAAACAAAGGCGAGATGTAGATAAAAGAAGCTTTAAACAATACATGAGATTTAAGAGGGCGCATCTGTAAAACCCATAAGGTAACAATAACTGAAACTTAACAAAAAAGTAACAAAAAAAACAAAAACAAAAAAATAATAAGGAAGAATAAAGCTAGAAACAGAAAATTACCTATGAAGTTTGAAAGAAGTAAGAATAGCAAAGGAGTAAATATTTGAGAGGAGTGTTATATGATCATGAAAATTTTTAATAAATTGTACCTATGGAAAATAAAAAGAATGTCTTCATAATTAATTTGCTATTTGTCAAAGCAAACTATTATTGTAAAGAAGTACAAACATAAAACGTAATGGATTGATTATCCATGTTAGTGATTGATTAAAATAAGAAAAATTTGGAGAAAGTATTTACCTTAAGTCGCTAAAAACGTTCTTGGTGACTTAAGGCAAATACTTTTTCCAAATGTTTCTTACAAACATAAAATATTTGTATAATCTCTTTTTCGAAATGGATGCATGTATTGAAGTTGCTTCATTATTTATAGACGAGTTCTTTCTATCGTTACAATGATAGACAATGACAGTTTGATTTGACGTCTGCTAAATTAACACTAAACTAATTATTTGACGTTCTAAAGAATTCAAAATCATCATTTAGTTTTCCATATCCACCATGTATTCAACTTTGGTTGCGGTAAGTGAACAGTCAACTTGCACAAAATCGTTATGTCAATAGTCAGACTAAACACTCATGAGATGTGTTTGATATCCTGGACTGATGTACACTAGTACATACAGTCTGTTCCTTTGTTCTGCACTTTTCTACTCTTTTTGCACCAACCGCTCTCGAGAGAGTGAGATGTACATATATAATTCAATGTAAGTAGAAGTGAGAAAAGTAGAGTAAAGAAGTTAAAAGTGTAGAAAAGTGCAGAACAAACTTCTGTAATGCAACCTGAAATCTCCATGTAGTATCTCAGTGTGAATGAGTATGAATCGAATTGACATACGTATTTATCAAAGAATTTAGGCTGCACTAAAGCATATTTTGTAAAAAAAGTGTGCACTAGTGAAGGATAACGAACACATCTGATCTCAATGGTCAACTTGAACAAAATCGTGAAGTTAACGAAGCCTTTATGTCATTTTATACTATAAAAATTTCAAGTCGAAAGTTCAATTTCCATTAAAATGCAGCTGCGGATTTCCAGATTTGAAAAATTTGGAGTGAATATTTCTTTAAGAAAATGAAGAATACGTGATGTGTTTATTAATTTTTCGTGTTCGTTAAAAAGTTAAAAGGATCAAATTTTACTAAGAAACAGGTAACAATCAAATGTAAAACATACTACTACTACTACTACTACGCTGCCCCTTATGTCAACAACTACAAATTAAATCTATTTGAGGTGAGGAAATCATAATTTATGCGTTTAATGGAAATTTAATTGAAATTCATGTTACACAACTCCAGTTCCAAATATCTATGGATTTTTTAGAATCTTTGTTAATAAACATTTAAGAAAGAAATGTTATTCAGGTTTTAACTTTTTCCAAGTTTTGGAATAAACATTTTGAGACTCTCTGTGTATGGTAGAAACAGGTGTATTGAGAGCTAAAGAAAGAGATATATTTTGTAAACAAACTATGTGTTTGTGAAGGTGACACATTTAAATTGTTGTTTAAACAGAACTGAACATTTATTTTCATAAATGTTTAGAAATCTATTACTTCGTAATATCTGTTTTCCGAATTTGCATTGACTTTCATTTCACTTTAAAATAAATGACGTCAAAAAAGAAATTTCTCCCATGAAATGAAAACAGTTTCTATCAAGTTAAGTCATCTTTGCAATTTAAATTGACCCTGCTTGAGATAGCGGATTACTTTTTTACAGATTTCTTCAAAATTGAAAATCATCTCAAAACAAGATTGTTTAAGTTCTCATGTGATTCAGCAATACCGACATTTTTAAGACACCGATATTTAAAATATTAAATTACTGTCAAAGGATTACGTTTTTTTTTTTAATTTTAACTAATAACCGAGTAAACAGGACTTGGAAGAAAATTAACGAAAGTGAGTTTTTCTCTGTTCATATTTCGGGGAAACATCCCTTTAAAATGCAAACAAAACTAGTCGCAGACGTCACACTTAAAATAGTATATTATGCAACAAGTTTTATAAACGGCATTTTAGTCACGAGTTTTAATTAGGCACGAGCGAAGCTTAGCGGAGCGAGTATTTAATAAACGAGTGTCTAGAGAAGTTTATAAATCGCATTGCCTACTATACTTTTTCTACTCCCATCTTTAAAACACAAATTATCGTCTGTTGTGCCGTGAAGCCGTGACTAAAACGCACAAAGTCACAGCCTGTCAACGTGTACTTAAAAGAACATGTACGATAATTTGTGTTTTAAAGATGGGAGCTAAGGATGGGAGTAGAAAAAATAAATAAATAAATGTCGACTGCATCCGATTCTTATAAATGGCGCAATGTGCTTGTCAGAGTTACCACTATTAATGAAGTTACTCTGGATTCCTTCACTTTCGAAGTTGTGACAGTTTGGGATGGTTTATCACGTATTTTAAAGGTACTCACTCCTTGCGAAAACCAGAAACATGTGCCAAGTAGGAATTCTTTAATTTTAGAGTCATTCCATATCTGTTATCTGAGACCACGTTACAGGGCTACACACATTGGACCACACATGCGTAGAACTTGTCTTCAGTTCCGCTCCTTAACAAAAGGAAAATCAAATTTCATTCGGTTCTACTTACTATGTACTCCATAAAGGACCATGCAAGTTCTTATGCCTGAAAATTATTTCTACACGAAGTAAGAAAATCTATATTCTTCCTACTTGTATAGAAAATTAAGTGATATCTGTAGATAAAGTTAAAATACTATATTTTACTGTTAGTGCGAGGTTTGTTCTATGCCGATGTAAAATAACAGATGAATAAATGTCTAAGACCACATTTTCGTTTTCTTTGTTTCCTCTTTACTCTGTTTCTCAAAGAAATTTTAACGAAAGATAATAGCTCTGTTCCAACCACGCTTTGTGAAGGTTTCGAAACCGTCATATCAGTTGCCCACCAAAATAATGATCGATTTTGACAATTTTGTCAAGTGTAAAACTTCGATGAGTGCATGCTTGTGACGGTTTCGAAACCGTCACAAAGCGTGGTTGGAACAGACCTTAAATAAATTGCATTAGTGTACTGTAGGTATGTTGAATTGAATAAGAATTTGCTTTTCATATTCCTGCATACGGTGCCATTCAGAATGTTCGTAATATACCCGAAAACTTTATATTAGGCACTGATTTTCGGGAAAAAAGACTTTTCTTATAGGTTGTTTTTTTCTATAATAGATACCTCCTGTCAGTGTCAAAATGCACTAAATGTAGAACAGACATTTCTTAACATTCAGATAATAGGTACAGTTGCGAACAGAAAATGTCAGATGCTTACTGTCATTCCACTAACGTAAAAGTTGAAAAATTCCTTTGCGTAAACGTCAGATGTATGACAGTGACATCTGAATTTTTCTTCCGCAACTGTACCAACATCAGAAACATTTGACAGCTATTATAGGAAAAAAAAAGAAAACGGAATGTAGGGTTAGTTCATACATCAATCAAGAAACACATTTTCAACGATTCGATGAATAGCAAGGCACAGTAGCTGATTATGTGAACCATAATTTTGACGAAGTACACATATTGAGTATTTACAAAAGAACGTTTATTTTCATATCTATTTGTTTTTGATATTTAACAATCGTTGTTGAGGCGTGTGATTTCGTCACGATGAATTGCCAGAGTATACTAAACACAAATGAATGACATCTGTAACATTTTAAATATGGCTGCCACGACATTTTAAAATCATATCGTCCCTAATGGTAAGCCCTTTATTTATATTTAACCCTTTACTCGTGGACAATTAAAAGTGAACGAAAAGCAATCAAACTATGCCAAGTTCTCTATTATGCATTAGTGCTAGAGCGTTCTCTTTTAACTGATCACGACTGTACATAATTCTCAACATGATTCTCTATTATATTCAATTTTATTTAATATCACTGTCATTGTAGGTATTGAATAAAAGAGTTCGCCACTTTTTTAAAATTCAAAACACCGGCGAACTTGATCTGCGTACAACCTTCTGACTTCTGACTCCAACGTAACTTGTGCTGAAAAACAACTATTTCTAATATCAAATAAATATTTATGATGTGATATATACATCAACTACACAAATACCTTGTACGAAATCGCAGTATATTTCCAGGGGCGCGTCGTATCAAGAAAGACAAGGCGGTCGTTGTTTTGGCTGAAAACTATAACGAATTTAAAAAAATTGACGCAAATCGGTTTTGATTGCAGTGGATTTCTCGAGCATCCTCTGTGCAGCTGTTTCGGCTCTACTTGAGGCCTCGTCAGCAGAAGCGTAGCTCGAGAATTCCACTGCATTGCATTAGGTCAATGTCAGGTCAAAAAGGGATCGCAGTATATCGATTTAAACTTTTCATTACTACATTGCAATTGCGAATAACCTTATAGGACAGGTCGGTTTGGTTTACAGTGGAATTCTCGAGCTACGGTTCTGCTGATGAGGCCCCAAAAAGGGCCGAAACAGCTGTACAGAGGCTGCTCGAGAAATCCACCGCAATCAAAACCGGTTTGCAACAAATTTTTTAAAATTTTCAATATGCTTTGTCAATTCTAATGCAATGTTAGGTCCAAAAACGGATCGCAAGATGTCGCGGTTTAAACTTTTCATTATAATGAATTTGTTCACAAACTTAAAGAAAAAACATAAAGATTTCCAATTCTCATATATGGGTCACGGTAAATTATTTGAAAAAGAACGGTACCTGGGTTGTGTCCATAAATTACACTCTAGGCGCAGTGATGGCGAACCCATGACCCGCGGGTCACGAAGTGACCCGTCAACGATATGTTTACGCCGATTTCTTGTAAATATGTAATCGTCGCGTCCCGTGTATAAATATAACACGTCGAGAAATGATGCACTTTTCAATGACTTAAAATACCTGACCCGCGGTCCATTACTACAAAATTTTTAATTTAAATTTGACCCATTGGTAAAAAACGGTTCGCCATCCCTGTTAAAACAACATAAACACATATAGGTTATAACACGAGAATTGTCAAATCTAGTGGTCAGTGTTCTAGGGTCACTCTCGTTTAATATTGTGGTTTCTCTCGCATAAATGAGTTTATACATTTTGTTTCTCACCCAAGAATCATAAAAAACTAAATCAGGCATGTGTTTCCATAGCAACAAACACATTTTCTACACTCTACTTAAAAGTGGAGCGTGAAAAGTTCGCTCGTTGTCATGGAAATCATGTAAACACTAGACTTCTTAAAACTGATAAGCGAGACGCAAAATAAGTGAAAAAATGTGAGTGAGAAAGATGCGATTATACACCCAAGGTGCGCTCGAAGGTACAGTTTATGAACACAACCCAGATATCCTAATGATATGCTTTTCAAATGTTCTTCTTGAGTCCCTTGAAAAACAGTTAGTTATTACTCCCAAGTCCAACTAATACATTTTCGTAAATAAGAACTATGTTCCTTACCCACATATGGGTCACGGATTAGTGGTTCAAGAGCGGCATGAACCACATATGGGTCATTGGACAGTGAACGTATTAAATGATTTTAAAAATTATCTGTAAAATGTAAAATAGGCCAAATGACATGATTCTGGGCTCGTATTTTACTAAACGGATGTCATCTTATGATTATTTATTAAACAATAATTCACTTGCTTCATATTGCTAAGGGATTGTGCACTGAGAAAAATGAAATAGTTAACATTTTGAGTGTCAACTTTTTCTGCATTGACTGAAATAAAAAGTACTTGTTTCAACGGTAATATTCTTAACTTAACATCTTGGAAATTGTTGAAGTAACACTAAGAAAATGTTACATTGTAAATGTTTTGCCTTAAAATGAAAGTGTTCAATATGTTAAATCAAAAAGTTGAAATTTCAAAATGATCGTAAAGTGCTGTTGCTTTTATGTGTCTGTTTTGATTTTTTATTTAACGGAATAAATGTTAAGTCTAGTAAAAGCGAGGGTTAATTCCCATATTAATAAGACGTCATACATTTCGTCATGTAGCATTAGAATGATATACGAATTTACGTGTTATGTTTGCAGAAGTAAACAGTTAACAGTTATTGAAATTCTTGCTATCGAGTTCCAGATGGCGCCTGCTAAAACTTCACGTATATTTACTGCCTGTCCCAGCATAAGTAACCTTGTTGTTCGACATCGTTTCTTAAATGGATAAAAGTCATTCATATTTCGAATGTGTCCGACTTTATAAAATTCGTTGACACGCTTATTCCAGCTCCTCTTGTTAGGGATGGGTAATCCGAGTATTTCCTTGGATCAGTTCGAAACCGATCCGATTCCACTGATGTACCTGTTCCAAAGATCAATTCCAGAATCAAGTCTGCAATTTAACGAGCGTCTAGCCCCAGCTCCTCTTGCAGCCAATCAGAACAAGGATAGCTCGAATTACTAAATTAACGAAAAATGTTATGGATTATAAAAGTAATGGCTTACTTATTCATTCCATTTAACATTTCAACACCGATTTTTCGCACAGAAGTATGAATATAATAATATAATAGTATAATATAAATAGTAGGTACTTTATTATTTTATTGCAGATTACCCCCTAAAAGCGTAGTGCCAGCTTATAAAAATACTTCTTTACCCTTTTTATCATAAAAAATCTCCGAAAGAAGGTAAAATCCTCCCAACTGGCAACACTGTTAGTACTCATACGCGTACTGGTCTTTCGATTTGCGGTAAATCAGTTCCACCGATCCCAATGTTAATACCTGTTCCATTGGATTAGTTCCAGTGTTGGGTTCCCATCCCTACCTCTTGTACACCTCACCAAAGGTTGAAGGGTTACCTTACTTTGGCAGTATCGCAGAGGTCAACATTTAATTGATGTTTCCGCAAACGATAGTCTAGATTGAATTGAATTTACGCTTTTATTAACCGTAATGAAATAGTTATTTATATTACAAGTGGGATAGAGACATCATTATAATATGAGTGCCTTGAGTTATCTTGACGAGGGCGTTAGCCCGAGTTCAGGATAAGAGCACTAATATTATAATGATGCACTATCCCACTTGTAATATACAACGTTTTATCTACGCCTGCAACATGGTTTTTATTTTTATTAATTTAAAAAATATTGTCGGAAGCCATCAGCAAGCGAAAATCGCAATAGCCTGGGTTATAGCGCAAATCCGTAGTAATCGCATAATAATAACTAATAATTTTTTTCATTATATAACTAGTGTTATAATAAGTCTCATTATACAACCCAAATGAGTTACATAATATAACTATTATGGAACAGGCGTAGATAAAGCTACTTTAAATATATCAAAAATATAATTTTAATTCCCTAACAGCGTTCAGACAAATAAAATATTTAGCAATTTTAACAATTCAAAGTTTTTGTATCAATCTTCTTGTGCATTAAAGCAACAAGAACGATATCTTCATCGTATGCTTGCCTCAAACAAAATATTGAGTTGGTTCAAACTAAAATATTTAACATTTTTGGACTGTTGGTTCAATGACCACGCGTGATTGCTAATAGGTAAACGAAAAATATTGTTAACTGAACGTGTTTTTAGTTGATTGAACAGTTTATTTTTCTGAGTGTGTGTTGGGGGTCTTTATCCGGAGTCGCAGAATTGTCCGTTTGATTTTCGGCCTCCGTTAATTTTTTCTTTGTTTACTTTGCCTTGTATTTTTATTCTTAAATTGCTCATACACATTCACATTCATTGGCATGTGTACGCAGATTAGCACAGATGCTTTTCAAAATGTGTAACAATCTTGTAACACATAAATTTGAGTACTGCGTGTTTAAAGGCTATTTTACATTATAACATTTTTTGGTACAAAGTGAGAGAGATAAGCTACCACAGTGAATTCTGATTGGTTGAATTGGCGCTTCTCACTCACTTAGTAACAGATTTTAGTTAGAAAATGTTATAGTGTAAAACGGCCATAAGAGATCGCCCAATCACATTGGGATAAAATTATATCATCTGCTGCCCACTATTAAATCATATGACAAATTGTTATTTAAAAGTGCAATGTAGTAATGTGCAGTCGCGATCATCAGAATCAAGCCCTTATTGACACTGGCGGTAAGGGTCACAAAATTCTAGATCATTAATGGCCAGTTGCACCAAACACTTAAGCTCAACTTAACTGTAAGTGTCACTTAGAATATGATTTACATATTGTTGTGCAACATAAAACAAATGGCCATAAGACCGATAAATTCTTACTTATGTTTTACTTACCACTTGTTGGAGTTCGTGTAATGATGAATCATTGAAATGAACAGGAAACAGGTCAACATATTAATAAGGAAATTATGAAATTATTTTGTTTCAATTTTTAATTGTTTCTTATTTACTAATACGTATTTTGTTACAAAAAATAAGTAACGAGTAGATAATACCCCGTTCATAATCACTTAATGTAACGTAAATTAATAATTTGAATGCACTGTTTGTTAATGTAAACGAAGTAATTCTAAATTTAAATGATTTACTGTTCATAATTATTAACATATTAATTAGTTTCAGTTTAGAATTTTAAGTATTTACATTAAAACAAAAAGCTTCAAACCTGTATTTAGAGGTTAATTTTGTTACGTTAAGCCATTGTGAACGCTGTTTAATAACACTGTCCAATAGTCAAAAAAAACCGCCAGGTTTCTCGACTGTTTTTAATGTTTTTGGGGGCGCTGAATACGAATCTGCAAACAGTTTCTTCGGGTCACCTCAGGTTCTCGTTCTAGGCACCAGTAAAGAAGTCAGTGAAGCAGTATACTAAAGATAAAAAAGAAAGAAAAACCCATCGGGTTTCTCAACTGTTTTTAATATTTTTGGGATCGGTGAATACAAATCTATAAACAGTTTTTTCGGGTCGCCTCAGGTTCTCGCTCTAGACACCAATAAAGAAGTCGAAGAAGCAGTATACTGAAGACAAACAAGTTATTTGTCTTCTAGAACGAGAACCTGAGGTGACCCGAAAAAACTGTTTATAGATTCGTATTAAGCGATTCCAAAAACATAAAAAACAGTTGAGAAACCCGACAGGTTTTTCTTTTTTTTGTCTTCTGTATACTGCTTCATTGACTTCTTTACTGATGTCTACAACGAAAACCTGAGGTGACCCGAGAAAACTATTTGCAGATTCGTATTCAGCGACCCCAAAAACATTAAAAACAGTTGAGAAACCTGACGGGTTTTTATTTTTTTTTATTTTTGTTGTACCGTGTAATCAACACATCTTTAATAATGTCAGTGGGTTTTAGAACATTTGTTTTACACTCGGAGTTTAAAGAGAAATTATTTTATACTTTACGTAGAATGGTATTTTCAATTTTTATTGGGTCCGTTCGAATTGCCTAATAAATAGAACTGTACCAAAATCAGTATTCACTTATAAAGAATATATGAATTTCAGTTATTTATATACTTGAGTACATTTTATATTTTAACTTGCAGATAAATTTTAGCTCCTTCTGTCACGTTACTAACCTTTCGAATGGTGCAAGGTTATTAAATCAAATTTAACCTTTACTTAAGTTATTTTTTACCAGTCGACCTCTTCGTATGCTATTTTGCAAGGATATTCTGAATCTTGCCTCTAGGATCGCTTGCTTTAACTTGTAAGTGATTGAGGATATTGTACTTTTTAAAATTAGCAAATAGATGAAAAATTATACTTGCTTTTTCATTCAACTTCTTATTCGACATGTTATATCGAGTAATCAAAGTAACTGTACCTCTAGTGGGCTTTAAAAATAAAACTTGTGCCTACGTTTTCGAGACATGAAGCATATTTTAGCGACGAACAATTATTCCTACATTTGTAACACGGTTTATGTTATGATGTCATCAAAAATGGTATTCGCGAAAGTGGAGTATTCCATCGGTTAATAACTGTCAACTGTTCATTCTTGCTGTTGTAAGTTTTGTTAATAAATAAATAATAATGAACATACAAAATGTTTATTACATTAGCAAATAAAGCGATATTTTTCAATATTCGATGATAATGGTATTATAATAGAGATACTGTTACAAAATGTTAATGAAGCAACTTCACTAACATCAAGAAATATGTTATTTTATTTAAGAGTGCTTCGAAAAATGTATGTCAGACCAGATTCTCACCAGAATTTTCATGAACAATGGATGATACCTATGCACACTCTTCTCGACCATCATCCAATAGTTCGGAAAAGTGCTCATTTTCGTAACCACTCTAATCTCGTTCGTCGCTAAAATATGCTTATGGTCAACTAGAGGTAAAATTACTTTGGTCACTCGATATAATGTGGAATAAATTTTTTTTAAATTTATTATTAGAAAATTTATTTTTTCGACCAACACATTCGAAAGTACAATTTTATCATACTGTAATGATTTGTCGACACCAGCGTCAAATTGTCTCTTGCGTCATAGCCGTCTAGTCGACGCGCCTTAGGCGACAGCCTGGAGAATTCTGACGGCGGAATAAACTAGACCAGACAGTCCATCGCCTCCATAATGTTCGCGAAAAACAACCTCGGCATATAAAAATGCACGCGGTCGGGAGTGGGACAGTTCGAATGGAATTCAACGTTAGACGGACTTAAAGTCGCGTTATAAATTTTCGCTCGGCTGTTAAAATAAATTAGGATTAAGTTTGTAAATTATCTAGTGTTAAATGTTAGTGTTAATTAGTTTGCTTGTAAATAAATTAGTTTATTAACTATTTCGTGTTTTGTTTTAAAATAAAATTAATAGAACGTTTAAAATCGTTACAATACCCATTCAAGGAGAGAAAGTGGTACTTTACCTGCCTAGGCATTTAAAATATTTTACCTCACTGTGACGAAGCCTATTTCGACCTATTCTGAAGTGATATTAATCGTTTCTAATTAATATTATTATTCATCTATAAATGATGATCAATTAATTGTTTTATATTTGATTATTTATCTGTAATGCTGTTGAAATCTTTATATTTGAATATTGAAAGAGTTGTCATTTGAATTGTACGGTGTTGTTCTAAAAGATTGTTGCGATACCCCTCTACATATAAATGTGTTTAGATATAATAAACATAAATAAGATGAATTAGTTATAATGAATTTCGCATTGAATGCTATTACTAATCAGGAAAATCTATACAGTATCATCTACAAACCGTATTTCACTAACTTTTTCAGAATATTAGCTAACTTTTCTATCAAATTAGCAGCGTTTCTGTGTCCTGATAAACGAATTGATAATTTAACAACTGCCGTTAATTCCTCAATACTCAATTTAATGAGATCATCATCGCGGCGTTTCTTCATTCTCTTGGCCTTCCCACTTTTTTATGCCTTCTGAGGAAGAGGAAGGTTGTAGTGTAGAGCTAAAACATTGTGATTTTTCGAAAGCGAACCATTGTTCCGCAAATTTCGTTGACACACTTGTCAGCTTTCTTTTAACATTTCGTGTAGATTCCTTAGACACATCAACAAGATTAAATTTTGCAGATATGATCTGAAATGGACGAATATTTCGCTAATCTTTTGAGTAGCTCAGCCATTCTTCAAAGAACTTCATTTTAGTAACGGATCGCATGTAATCTAAAACAATTAAAAAGGAAAATAGTTTTACTAAGTTGTTGTCGTTGAATTGTACAGAGTGTCATCCATCTTGGAAATTATCTCCATACAAAACGATGGGATATAAAAAAACGTAATGATTAGTGTTTAAAAGGCGAAACGATAATTAAGTTCGAACTACTTATACTTTTTCTAGCGAAAACGCAAACTACGTCGCTACACGTTTCGCCTTACTGGCTTGTGACCTTCTATACACGTGCACTGATTGGGGAAAAATGATTATGATTACTTTTACTTACAGTTGGTTCTTGTCCGATGAAATTTGTATCACAAAATCTTTTAAGCGGACACTAAATCGCGCACTATAACACTTTACGTTTCACCGTCGTTCGACTTCTGACGAAGCTGTCGAACGACGGTTATAGTGCGTGATTTAGTGTCCGCTTAAAAGATTTTGTGATTATGATTACGTATACACTTTCCGCATCAACCAGTATTCACCAAAAGTTTTCCTTTGCATTTAAAAAATCTTATCTCTTTTATTGAAAAACTTTTATTACATCTTTTTTTTTGTAATAGATTGTAATTTACCTAAACCGTCGTTCTATACAAAAAACTTCTCAAGATAGATGATGACCTGTATATTAAAGTAAAGAGTGAAAAATGTATCTAACATGTACAGGGTGATTGGTGATTGCTAGGTCGACGTATTTGACCACAATATCCTTTATAGTTTTTGAGACGTTTTAAATTTGCACTCCCTACTACCATTTATAAAAAATTACTATCAGAAAAAATCGTTACCGAAATAATAGACGTAAACCTGCAAGAAGTGCTATCAAAAAAATACAAGAGGCAGAGAAATTTTCTAAATTATTTGCATGTTCAATGTCTTATCAAATTTTAGAAATAAACCCGTATGAATGTGTGGCAGTGCATTTCTTAAGAAAAACACAGAAATTAAAATATCTCAGAAAGTGTTTTGTATAATGGACATTAAAATTGGATAAATCAAGTGAGCAAGTGAGCTGATTAGTACGTCCTCAAAGGAATACGTCAACCTACCAATCACCCTGTATAATAAAAGGTATACTTTTATCTTTATAGGTACAGAATAAAATAGTACTTACCCTTAACTGTAGAATCCTACAGACGATGTCATAATAGCACTCAGAACAAGGGATGTTTTTCAGAAATATGTTCGAATTGCAACTGCGATGTCCATCCACAAAATACTTACCTCATCGGTTGCGTTTCCCTAATTATTATTCATTACTGAAGTAGTTTCACAACAGTTAAGTACTAATAGCGAATCCTTGAGAAAGTTATTTATGAACTCTTCTTTGTTATTTTCAGTAAATTTGTTTATCAATTTTGTCCAGCTAGAATGTCCAACCGAACCACAGTGCGCACGGCCAAGTTCTGGTTCAAAATAGCCGGTCAGCAAGTGTTAAGTTACGAGATTTTCGGTCTTCACAACGCCTACGCCCTTAATGCCTGGTCAATGATTGGCAAAAGAAATAAAATTTTGAAAGGCCTTTGAATCTTTTCTTATAGGGTTGAAATTGGATGGATGGTTTGGTGATAAATTATAACAATACCATAATTTAATCTGTACTTCTAATAATATGTTGTTATGATAAATTGTCAACAAAAGAAATCGTTTTGCTACACAGGTTTTCTGAAGCTTGGATTTAATATGCCTCGTCGTGTTTCCATTTAATCTCAAACATAAAAAATCGTTAATGGTCAAAAAATAATAGAGAAGAAATTTAAAAAACGTTACAGATTTCAATATAAAACCAAATTTAAATCTTTTTGTCAAATTTCCGTTTTTTAAGTAAATTTAAACGAGAATTTTTTACTTAATATGCTTATATAGATAAATTCAAATTTTGGTGAGCAGATATTTAAGAGGTTAAACAGAGAAAGAAAGTTCGATAATTAAGTGGAAATAGAAAAATATAAAATGAATTTATCGTGTTGTTTGAAAGTAATTCATAATTTATTTAACATACGCTGACTTGTTCGTTATTCATTGTTCATAAATCGTTAATAAATCTGATAAAATGAGTGTAATTAAATACTATCTTTTTATATTCGCTTCAGAAGAAGTAGTTACTATAATACATCTTAATTTAGCAAGAGCTCTTCTTAATCTATGAAGGTTGTGAGTTGAACGTTAATTTCGGTAGATAATTGGACATCCGGGAGAAAGATGGATATTTTGTTTGTTAAACAATTCAAAAATATTCATTTGATATTCCCGACTGTTTATAATACTAAAATTTACGATCTTTTCTCGGGTGACGTGAAATCAATTTGAACTTTTCACGTCGAGATCTATCTTTAATTTTTCTATTTTTTATAGTACGGTTTATGAAATGAATTGCGAAAAATATTGAATTTTCCATGAATGAAACAGCAAAAAAAATCTAATTAACATGGAAAAAGATTTAACGAAGAAAAAATTGTTTATGCTTTTTTAATATTAGTAATTTGTTATACTTATTTGATAAGACAATAAATGCAATTCTTACTTTAAGAGAGTCCACTTTAAATTCCAAAAACCCAGGGACTTCAATGCCAGGTTTGCTGATGTAATTTATTAAAGCTGAAAGTAGTTAAGCTTCTCCAGCAACGAAGCGTATTTTGTAACGATGAAAATTATCACAAAAACTCGCAATAAAACATAATACAAAACGATACCCTAGGGCAGTGATTCTTAATTATTTCAAGGATGTGATATAATTTAATTATAAACATAAACATGCAGTTCAAAATGTAATCTTTGTAATAAAATTTCAATTTTCAAATAAAAGTCTTGAAATAGTCACAACAATAGACCTTAAAAAAACTCTCTCTAATTTTGATTAGGATTGACGTTCGTACGTCTCATGATCTCATTATCATTTGGTCACTAACATGACGCAATAAAAATGAGGTGACAAAAGCACTCATGAAGGCCGTGAGTGCTTTCACACGTCTCTAAAAATTGCGTCTGACACTAAACGTATTTAGTTGAGGATAAAAATAAAAACAATAAATATAAGAAATGAAACAAAAAAAAAATGGAAAACATCAGTCATAAATTAAAAGTAAGAAACCATTCACGTTAGGAGAAGAAAATGACAATAAAAGGAATTTAAAATTCTGCATACGAGGCATGATCAAAATGTAAACAGGCGAGGCACAGTAGGATGCAACTCATCATGACTGCACATCCGTATCCACTGCCTAACTCCAAGCAAAAAGTTCTCCATCTAGCATTGAAATCACTTAATAATAAATTTTTGCTGACATTACGAACTAAAGTTTTAAGAAAAATTCATTTTTTCTTGTTCTTTACTAATAAACTCAAAAATACCAGTTGAATTGGATTAAGGCAAATATCCAAATATTAATGAAAAAAAAAAAAAACATCGTAGGCACGAGAAACGTTTATCAAAGTAGTTCAAATTAATTTTTTTGCATCGTCGGAGCGAAGATTGACCGGCGAGTTCGTCTGATGGTGTCAGAGGCAATAATTTTTTGAGGCAACGGCCGTGGAAGCCTTCAATAAACGTTTAAGCATTTTGCCTTCATTTTGCAGTTACGTGGTATCACATATAGATCGACGATATGATATTTAATTAATTAATCGGATCACCCTGCTGGAAATAAAAACTAAGGTTTAGAGATTTGAATGCTTGTAATGTATAGGAACTCTAATTTTGAATGATTTTTTAAAGTGCAGAATTCTTTAAAGAAGACAGATAGGCCAATAGTTGCAAATTTTATATTATCTAATAAAAGCATTACAGAAAAATTCACGATAGTTTGTTGAAAATGTTTTGACTTGTACAGACTTTATTTTACAGATAAACATAGTAACATTTTAAGCTTCAATTAATGAAAACGTTAGACGTTTGCCGGTTGAATTCGTATACCAACCTGTATATTAATTTTTATTTATTACAAAACGAATTATAATGATCTAATTTTTTCAATATAATATATTCAAGTCGGTTTCCTCCTATTTCAACACGATGCAATGTGAATAGGAGAGATACAATGTCTTCAGCAACCACAGCAGTTTTTATTCGAAAAATGCTTACGCATAATGTGATGCAATTTAATCGAATTTCTATCTTTAAAAATGAAAAAGTTAGCAATAATGAACTCTTCAAATTGAACACCCTATAGGGTAGAGGCACCAGTTTTGGCCACTTTAAGCGAAGTTTTCTCTTTACCATTGTCCTCACGTCACATGTTGAAAAATATATCCAAACAAATACGTTCAAAGGGCATAGACATATATTGAGAAGATTACCAAATTAAAAAAGATATACTGAATTTTATTTGGTACTGCAAAATAAATAAGTTGGAAATGCTAATTTCACCAGTTTTGGCCACTCATTCACCACTTTTGGCCACATCTGTGCTCCTGTTTTGGCCACTTCATTAAAAACACATGGTGTTTTTAGGTATTTATTATCCCAAGAAATTTATATTAAACACAAAAAGAAATACACTATTATCAACAATGATTGAATACAATAATTTTTATTTCTGCACGGCGTTGTGTAAAAATTGTTATTGTTGTTTTGATAGATAGTAAAAAAAAATGATAATATTGCGGAAATATTTCGATTTTATTGCTTTCCATTCATTCAGATACTTTAAGCACGAATCTACATTAAATTTTTTTAAGGCAATCTGCATTGAAGTTCCATTTGTTATGGCATCTATGCATTTATTAAGTGGTCCTTATCATAAAGAAAATTCTGTTTCCTTTCTTCAGCAAACCTTTTATTTTCACAGTTTTTCCCATCATATTATTGTTTGGAATCTTTAGAATATTTCTTTATGCTGTAGTAGCACAAACGAAAATGTTATAACTAGTTAACAATTATAACTAATGGCTAAAACTGGAAAATGTCTATACCAATTTTAGTCACTTTAGTGGCCAAAACTAGACATTTTTATTTATGAATGTACTGGTTTTGGCCACCCACATTTCACAGATTCTGAAATTTAACTTTAAAATATTTTAGAAATTATTGAAAAATTTAATAATTGCACTTATCAAATACACAAAAGCTATAGGATTAAATGAAGCAATTATAAGTTTTCTTATGTACTCCTGTTGCTTAACCATTTTCCTTAGGAAACAGCGATTAAGTTGTCCTCTACGCTTCAACTGCATGTCAAAGCCAAACCAATAGCGCCAATGTAATGAAAATGCAGAATTAAACCATTACATCTTCAAAGTTTTGGTGCGAATATTCTAACTTATCTTTGGATTAATACTTTCCTTATTTTAACCATGAAAAATTCAAAGTGGCCACAACTGGTGCAGTGGCCGAAACCGGTAATTCTACCCTACAGTGTCTTTCAAGAAATATGCAGCAAATGGATTGTTCTTTATTAAGATTTTTTATTAAATTTTATTGATGCAGAACGTTTCTGCATTACTTCAAATCAAATTGGGAAATTCCAGGTGAAATTTATCGTAAAAGATAAATACATACATCGTGGACACCGAAAAGTGAAGATGGCTTGAGAGTATAAATTGGAATATAAATTAGTATTAAGTGTTAGTGTTTATTTAATAGTTTAATAGATTAATATTTGGTGTAACTCCTTATTAAATATTCTTTTATTTAAAACTGATTATTTATTTAATATCTGTTGGTCGGGACCTTATAGATAAACATCTAAAGGAAGGGGCAAAAGTAAAAACAAATCCAATAGAAGTAAGAGACTTGATCCAAAGAATCCTAGGAAATCAAGAGCCACCGAGAACCCAAAATATCATTCAAACTCCAAAAAGGCGAAGATGTCACATGTGCCATAATGACAACAAGCATTCTTTTCAATGCTCTACTTGCAACAATGGCGTATGTAAGGCCCACAGTACCTGTATTGTAACTTGCCTGTGACTAAATTTATGGCAAGAAAAACACTCTAGACTTTTTTAGGAAATATTTTCTTCAACTGATTTTTTCAGTTCCATTGTAATGCCTATACAGGGTGAGTCATAATGGACGGAACAAATTTTACCAGTATGTAGGAAACACTTTTTTAAGTAAAAAAGTTCCTGTAAACTTATGTCCTAATCCGCACAATTGAGGAACTACAAGAAGTCAAAGTTGAGTGACTCATAATAGGCGGAACAAATTTCACCAGTATGTAGGAAAGACTTTTTTAAGTAAAAAAGTCATTCGTAGAGCTCGTGCTTGTATTAGAGCTCAAGGAGCACAGTTTGAACACAGTTTTTGTAATACGGTGATTTAATTAAACATTTTTTAAACAGTTTGTCCATTTTTTACAGGTTTCACAGTTGCCGTTATTATTAAATATTTGTTTATTACAAAACTTTGCCTCCTTGTAATTCCTCAACTGTGTGGATTAGTACATAGGTTTATAGGAACTTTTTTACTTCTAGTCTTTTCTACATACTGGTAAAATTTGTTCCGCCCATTATGACTCAACCTGTATATGCAGATATCAACTGAAATTCAACGTCATATTATAAGAAAAAAATTATTTTAAGTTTTGATATACAACATTCAGAAAAAGCACATTTCTTTTTTTCTTGTTTCTTATTTGTCTAATGTCTTCAAATAAAGTTTATTTACAAGTAACTAAAAATATAATTAAAGCAAGTTCTTGTCCCATGAAAATTATATCACAAAATCTTTTAAACGGACACTAAATATGCGCACTAACACTTTACGTTTCGCTATCGTTTGATAGCTTCTTCAGAAGAAGCTATCAAACAAAAGACTGTTTACTTTTAGTTGTTTTGAAATTCCAAAGTGGAAAAGAGTAACATTCTGGTAGTGGTAGTTTGAGTCAACATTTTAAAAGTAATGATGTCTATTCAAAGTATGAATTAAGAAGATTTAATGTACAAAGAAAAAAGAAAGCCAAAAATTTTCATTTTCTGAACAAGCGCAGCATATGTTGTTGTTTTTAAAGTTTAGTTTAAAGTTTACTTTAAAAATATATAAAAATTTCATGTTTTTCAAATAACATTTCGGAAATTCTTTTTTTTTACTATGTGGTGTGGATTGAATTGAATACATTTAATGAAAATCTCCAAAAATTAAGCTTTGCACAAAATCTGTCAAGGTTTTTGTTTTCAATTAAAAATCCTCAAAATCAACAATTTCTAGCGTAGCAGGTTTTTGTGTTCAGCTCAACATATTTTAATAATGTTAAGTGGAAATTTTTCAGGAAACTTCTTTCCCATCTTTTCATATGAAACTCGCGAACTCGTGAAAACGAAAAAACAAACACTACACTACTTCGTGAAGAAGGTTGTTCCAATAATAACGTGGATTCCATGTAATCCTGTAGCTGTCTTCTTTTCACATTGACATTGTCCTTCTTTTCTTACTTTTTTCATCGTTAAGTTTGATCCGCCTTCTTTCTTGTGACCATGTTCAGCTAAAATCACTATTCACGGCAGTGATAACTGCAAATAATTGTTATGTCTATAAAGTTGAAGGGTATCATCAAATTAGGAAACCAATGCAATTTAATTGACCTTATGAAGATGACCTAGTTATATTTTGCAAATTTTCTCAAGATACAAATATTTAAATTTCAAACAAAATTATGATTATCTGAGGATATAGTTTAAGGAAAAATAATTTGCTGAATACCCAAAAAGCAGAGCTTCCTCGTGCGATAATTTTTCCCGACATTGCATTAAAACGACTTATTATCTGTGGATATAGTTTTAGGAAAAATAATTGCTGAATACCTAAAAAGCAGAGCTTCCTCTTGCGATAATTTTTCCTGACATTGCATTAAAACGACTTTGAAATACCAAAATTACTCCAATAGATTTCTGATTACGTCAATGTTTACACAATGAAATGTGCATCTAACATGTTGTCATAAAGTCCCGTCACCCCAGTAGGATTTCTGTAATTGATTAATCAGAATGACATTTCTATTTAAGCAATCGACACATATCAAAACGCTACAGGCTAAAGAAACGTGTATATTAACGAAAAATTCCAATGTTAAAGCATATTCATAAAAGTTGTTGAAAATGGTATCCATTTTGCTGACGGCAAAGATTTACACGTCGCTTCATATTGTCGAATTCTAATTCTAATGTGACACATACAAATTATAAACGTCATTCAGTTTTCGAAAAGACGTGCCCTTATACTGGGGTGACGGGACTTGAAATTGAAAATTTCTACTTTATTGCTGTAAGGATTCATTTTATTCTTAGAGAGCTGTTACATTATTTTCTGGAACACATGTGCCAGGATAACAAGAGATGTTCTATCGTAAAGGTATTTCCGCTTATTTTAAGTATAAACCTTCGCAGCTGCGTATACAATTCTACTAAGAAACTAAGAAGAAGCATAATAATTTACAAGAACGAGCAAGCACTATTTCTTCTTGTTTTTCTTGTTTTCTGACCAACACCTCGTTTCAGTCGATAAGTACCTTAATTGCTCGTCCATTCAAATTTATCGAACAATTTTCATTGATTATGACAAGGATTTGATAAGTTTGTTAGTAAATACAATTCTCCTACAGAAACCTTAGTTTTATGAACACTCTGTATCATTCCCTTGCTAAATTAAAATATGTTGGAACATAATTAACGTCAACGTAGTTGATGCAGTACATAGAAAATATGTTTTATAGCTAAACCATGTTTGAACATTACATTTAATTACGTGATCCACCTTGGTACCTACCAAAGTGGGTCGTGAACTATACAGGGTGTTTCACTTTATATCCGCAGGAACTTCAGGGAATAATTTTAGTCATTGAAGAGTAAAAAACTCCTGTAACATTTTCTTTAAGGTCTTATTTGCTAAGATGAAAACTTTTGAAAAACGGAGGCGCATTTTAGTTTCCGCTATCTTTAGTCATTATCCTTGTTGAATGCTGATCTGCCCCAAATTTTTATTACCGATCAGTATACGGAACGAATTTACAACCGAATTAGTAGCAAAAGGTCCTAATAATTTTATTGTAATTTCTTGGAAGGTTGTAGATTCGCTTGTTTACATTATGCGCCCAGTAATAATTAAATCACCCTGTTAGGACTCCTGGGTTCGATTAATTTTCATAAAATTTTCTCAATGTTTTAGCACGTTTTAGTTAGTTGAGTAGAATTTTGCGTTTTATCTTTCTGTGTTTTAAAACGCCTCGGTTTTCAATAATTGCAGATTATATGGACATGCGTTTTGTCTTTGTAGAATGAGAAATGCTATAATCGTCCATGTTTTGTATCGGTTTTATGATCTTGCTGTGAAAAAGAGCTTCAAAGAGATCGGCACTGCGGTGTCTCCGTCGCCTCTCTGTCGCTTTTTTTAATAGTAAGACCATAAAACCGCTACTAAACTGGGACTACTATACAATAAAGTACAAATTAAAAACAGGAAATAAAAACGGAAGTATTAAAAAGGATTTCTTTTTGCGCATTCATGTTTACACACAAACCGTGTTATGTATTTAAGACAGTTTGTAAACAGACTCTGCTAATTTATCAATTTTTAGTGTGAATTTCGGCGATTAAAATTTACAAATAAAAATTATAATCTATAAATAGCAGAAAGAATTCGCCTAACACACACACTGACAGATGTTTCCTTTAAGATAACGCGGAGGTTATTATCTTAACCTTTCTTACGATAACTTTTATCAATAAATTTATAGTAGATTTAGAATTATCTGCATTTAATTATCTGTAATTAAATAAGGGTAGTATAAAACACCATATTCCAACGAAACCGATTCATTTTTACAAGAGTGTTGGTGACAAAACGGGAATGCTTCTATATCTAATACCGCTTTTATTCATTTTCGCTTATTTGTACGCGATCCGGAATTTTAATTATTGGCGAAAACGCGGCGTACCTTTCGAAAAACCTGTGCCTTTTTTGGGTAACGTACCTCTTCTTTTATTTAAAAGATGCGTGGGAGATTACTTAAGAGATTTGTACGATAAATCCAGTGGGCCTCTGTATGGCTTTTTCATCTTAGACAAGCCTATTTTGCTCCTTCGTGATCCTGAAATAATCAAACATGTTTTGGTTAAGGACTTCCATGTCTTTTATGATCGCGCGGTTACTATGAACAAGGAAGCTGATCCCATAGGTTCCCAGATATTGTTCGTCATTCAGAACCCAGCATGGCGTCAAGCACGCCAGAAGATGACCATGGCTTTCAGTTCTGGAAAACTGAAGTTGATGTTCCCGTTAATGGCCGAGATTGGAAAGGATATGATAAAGTACGTGGAAAAATTTAACGGAGTACCGACGGAAGGCAAGCAACTGACACTGAGGTTTTCCACTGATGTTATTGCATCATGTGCTTTCGGCGTAAAAGGTTTTTCATTCGAGAAAGAAAACTCGGAGTTTCATTATGCTGCTACGAAGATATTTGAATTCGACTGGAGTAGAGGTATACAGGCGAACTGCTATTTCATTTCCCCGTTTTTGGTAAGACTCTTCAAAATGAAGTTCCTGCATCCCTACAGCACACAGTTCCTTAAGAAGGTTTTTTGGGCTGTGTTTAATTCGAAGAAAGAGAGCGGCGTGAAACGTTACGACTTAATTGATTCTTTAATAGAGATAAGAAAGACCGACAAAGATCTTACTTTTGCTTTAGGTAAGAAGGCTTTCAAAGTTTGACTACTTAGTTTTTAAACGATTTGAAATTTTGATTTTAGATGATGATCTTACCGTTGCACAGGCAGTTCAGTTTATTTCGGCGGGTTATGAGACGTCAGGCTCGACTGCATTTTTCGCCCTTTACGAATTGTCTTTACACCAGGACATACAAGCACGCCTGCGAAAAGAGATTTACGGTGTAATCCAAGAACACGGTCTTACTTATGATGCTATAGAAAAAATGACGTACCTCGATATGATTTTGGCAGGTAGTTTACTATTCTAGTCTAACACAGAAAAGCATTCTTCAATGTTACGTTTGTTTTTGTACGCAGAAGTTCTGAGGAGGTATCCAAGTCTACCATTTTTGGACAGGCGCGCTCAGAGCGATTATAAGATTCCAGGCACTGACATAACCATTGAAAAAGGAACCCCTGTGTATATACCATCGTTAGGTTTACATTTCGACCCTCAGTACTTTCCGGATCCCAAGAAGTTCGATCCCGAGAGGTTTACGCCCGAAAAGAGGAAGGAGATGACGAAGATGCAGTATTTGCCTTTTGGTGAAGGCCCTCGTAATTGTATAGGTGAGAATAAAATGGCGCAATTAATATTTAATATTTTAATATTAATATATGTGACAGTTTTCTGTTTTCGCTGCCATTCGTAACTCGTCTAGATTTAGTTGATAAAGCGATTATATTTTCAGTTACACGTAGGTATCACGTCATTATCATAGAATTTTCTTCCTCAGGTGCAAGGTTTGGAAAATTATCTTCGAAACTTTCTGTCATTTTTATGGTGTCAGAATTTGAAGTACTGCCAGCAGATAACACGCCTTCGGAAGTTGTGTTTGATCCTCGTGGATTTCTCTTGCATCCATTGGAAAAAATTCAGTTGCGATTTAAAAAAATTGATTGCCCCATAAAGCTGTTTTAATTCTTAGTTTTTGGAAGCGGTTGGTGGCGGTAGAATAATCAATTTTAGCTATTATTTATTGCTGTACATGGGCTTCCATTAAAAAAAATTGCTGCATTAATGTAAACATGTTTGAGTAATAACTTCTATTTTTTGGGTTATAATTCCCATTTTTATAAAATTTGGGAAGTTTATTATAAATTTGGTAATAATTAATAATTATTTGGTTGTAATGGTTTCAATAAATTTAATTCTAGAAAACGTTTTCTTTGTACGATGAAACCTCCCATGGCGGACCCCTCTCTTAAACGAACAGTTATTAATTCCCCAAATTGTTTTATATGTAATTTATATGCATAGATACCCTCTGTTAGGCAGACATCTCTACAAGATGGACAAGCACATTAAATTTATGATGAAAATTTAAAATTCTTCACAAATTTATCTCTACTACGCCGACACGTTTATTTACAAAGCTGACAAGAGCTATCGGTGCTGGTTTTGCTTATTTTAACTCTAACATGACTTAGACCCGATTTTACAATCGTCGTACGATTAACTAAGTATAACACTATTCTGGGAATAATGTGACGTAGATATGGAATAATATTAAAGGATATTCGGCGAATATTCGACAAATATAGTTTATTCCACGATTGTAAAACTGGGTCTTAGAGTAGAGTCCTTTAAATCAGTAAAGAAGGCTTTGTCGGTTCCTTTGATGCTTTGAGTTCCAATTTCGGTGGTGAAATTCATAAAATTAGCGATTACTTTCAAAATATATAAGTAAAATTAATCAATATTTTAACAATTTATTTAGTTTTGTTTAACATTAAACCCTCTAATAGGCGAACAGTTTGCTTGGTCCGCCTAAGTGAGGTTTTACTGTACTATGAAAATGATAACGTAATCACTTTCTGAAGAAACTAATTTATTATTTTTTTCAATAATTAATTAAATATTTTGTCTGTGAAAAGAAAACAAAACTTTTTGAAACTGAAACTTAAAAAAATTTGAGAAAACGTTGATCTAACAACAATAAAACAACAATACATTATACAGGGAATTCCAAAATGCACTGACGGTTTTTGAGATGGAATAACTTTTTAATAGTTGAACTTAAAAAAATTACAAATACAACATCTTAATCTACAACTCTGGGAGTTTCTTTACTTCAAAACTGAATGGCGTAGGTGGCTTCTTTCTTCTGCTACACATTTTCGTCGTCGCACAAATTCATCCATGACTCTGCCCGGTATCTGCAGTGTAATTGCTTCAATTTCGTTCAAACTCTTGAAGACTATGGGGTCTATTACTGCATGACTTTTTAAAAAGAAATCTGGCGCTGTTAAGTCAGGGAACCGGGTTGAGAAACATATCACACTGCATATTAATATTGATTAGTCGTTCACCATCCTGCTGATGTCATTAAATACCATCAAGTTATTCATACCTTGGCTGGAAGAAAATGTTGATCATGTGACAATATCTTTCTGATGTTACTGATACGGTATGCTCGTGCTCTTCAAAGAAAAGGGCCAACAATTCATGTGGCTGATAACATACAGAAGGAAGTCATCTACGTCGTTCAATTTAAGTAAAGAAACTCCCAGAGATGTAGTTTAAGATGCTGTGTTTGTAATTTTTTTAAGTATTACTATTAAAAAGTTATTCCATCCCAAAACCCGTCAGTGCATTTTGGAATTCCCTGTATATGTTACATACAAGGCGAAACAAAACAGTTCTGAGATTGAGAAGTAATTAAAATAGTAGAAATCAGAGAGATATAGCAGATACCCTTAGATATCTTTCTCGGCTTCAAATCATACTTCAAAGGCATCGTTTACACAGGCCGTGGAAGGTTTCTTTTAGTGCGGTACAAGGCTATTAGTTTGCCTTTAATGTCATCCGCTTCATCTTTTCAAAATAAACTCATCTTTTGGAACATGAAGTGCAGAGATGAAAAACTTAAGAAGGAGTAAAAAAAGCGGTACGTTGACCCCATTTTCCAAAAAGCTACCTTTTTCATTAACTTAATTTTAGAAATTTCGTATAGATATTTCAAAATTTATTTATGCGATCGAGGGTGTTACCATGAAGATGTACTGACTGCTATTGGTCACCAAATCTAATCAAACATTCGTATTCTTCAGAGGGATCTGTTCCTTCAATTTTTTGTAGTAGTGAACGTTCTTCAACACTAACCGACACGAATTTCCTTCCTCCACTATTGAGAAAGAAAATCAATATCGCTTTCACTTTGGACTTTTGTTGTCGAATTTTCGTAAGTCCTGGAGATGATATTGTCATCATTTTATGCTTTGGCGTACGGTTTTCGGATATTGATGGAAACGTCAAGAATTGTTCGAAACTGGCACGATCATATTTGACATGGTGGTTTAATAGAACTGTTGACTTCATATAAAAAACTGTTACTAACTTAAGTTGTTTCTCTCAATTTGTTTCAGAAGTTATGGATAATCGTGGCCAGGTAGATGTGATTTACACCGACATTAGTAAGGCTTTTGACTGTGTCAATCACGTTATTCTTTTATCTAAGTTGTCCTTTCTTGGCTTTAGCGACTCTCTAATAAATTTCATTAGAACCTATTTAGACAATAGATTGCATTATGTGTATTATAATGGCTACACGTCACATTACTTTGTTGCTACATCAGGGATTCCGCAAGGATCCAATTTAGGACCTCTGTTCTTCACTTTATTTATCAACGATTTATGTGATACGGTTGACTGCAGAGTAGAATTGTTTGCTGATGATGCCAAATTTTTTTCTGTCATTAACTCAATTGAAGATTGCATTAGACTGCAGAATAATATTAACAAGGTCAATATTTGGTGTGTTGAAAATAATTTACAACTTAATGCCCGTAAATGTAAAGTCATGACTTATACCAGACGTACAATTAGAACTGATTTTGAATATAACATTGAACGGCAACCTCTTGATCGCGTTACCTCGATTAATGATTTAGGAGTGACATTTGACACTGAACTTACTTTTTCTCAACATATTTTGTCTTGTACCAAATCGGCCAACAAAATGCTTGGATTTATTATTAGGAACTGTAGATCATTTAACAATATCGATTCTTTAAAAACTCTTTACTTTTCTCTAGTTAGATCTAGACTTGAACACTCTTCTTTAATTTGGCACCCCATTTACGATTGTCATATTAAAACGATTGAAACCATTCAGAGAAAGTTTTTAAAATACTTGTGGTTCAAGAAGTACCATATATATCCGGTCAGAGGATTTGATCATAATACGTTATTAAGAGAGTTTAATATTCCACTGCTCAATAATAGAAGGGAAGCTACGGCCCTTACATTCTTGTTTAAACTATTGCATAATCGTGTAGACTGCCAATATTTGTTAGGAAAACTAAATTTTCTAGTTCCAAGAATTGCTGCCAGAGATGCACCTACTTTCTATACCTCCTTGGCTAGAACTAACATTTTGTCAAGATCGCCCTTGTTTATAATGTGTTTGACTTATAACGAAGTTTGTAATAAATGCGATATATTTCACGACAATCTTAATACTGTGCTTCGTAGTTTGAGCGAACCTGTTTAGTTTTTTTTTTAGTTTTTTTAGGATTAGGGGTGGTATTGTGATTGATTTGTCATTCATGATGGGGTTTATGCCCTTCTAATCATTGTTGATTGTTCTGAGTATTATTGCTTTCTTGAGGTTTCTATTTTTATTGTTATGGCTTTCTATTCTTAAGAGTTTAGTCTTAGTATTAATTTACTGGCGCATCTATGATTATTATTGCT